>WOVY01011319.1:32500-632500 GCA_013436015.1 Rhipicephalus annulatus | reverse complement strand
GGTAGTTCTTTAATGCGCTCTTCATGCGACCGCAGAAAAAAAAATCCGCTCAGTAATAAAACGAACACATTGCCCACATCTGTGCCTCGGAAGACTTTGTCCTTGAGGGCAAGTCTGGCTTTTATTGAGCGCCTATGCCAGAACCATTCATTTTTCGAGCACATTCGATGTCCTTAATTCGTGGCAGTCTACGTCGCGAAACTTATTCCCGTGCCTCATCGACAAGTAGCACAAGTTGGCGCGCGGTTGCAGACATATTACTTTTTATTTATTTATTTAAAATTCCTTACAGGCCCTTTACAGGGCATTGAGTAAGGGGGTAATTGGTGAAGTTTTACAGATCACACAAAATTAATTCACGCGTTACAAAGCGTATCAGCTCAATGAAAATATGACGCGGATTGCAATATAAGTTGAAGTTAACAGGCGATAACAAGAAAAAAGAAAAGGCGATTTCATAGTGCACACACGACAGTGGGAACCGAATACAGTCGTTATAGCATATGAAGGCGACATCAACCAAAGATAGCCAGCTGGCTTTACCTCAACGACGTGCCGTAATTTGTTTATAAGTTGCAGAACATACAATAGAAAAAGCACCAAAAAACGCAGAACCTATGCCCATATACAGAAAACATTTCCAGTGTGCAACAAACATAATCGGGCATAAAATCCGACACGTGCAACAGTGGCAAGGCTATTGTGAGAAGAGAGTAAGCAGCAACTGACGGAAAGAATTATTGTCTGATACAGATGCGATGTTATCTGCAAGACCATTCCACAAACGTATGGCGCGAGGAAGAGCAGATGAGTTGAATGAATCAGTTGCCCCGTATAATTGCTTGAAACTGAAGTGATTATGCAACCTACGTGAAGTAATGGAAGGAACATCGAGGTGGAGTGGGAAGGGTCTGTTGATGTACACGTATTTGTGAAAGAGGCAAAGAAGGGAAATGTCGCGACGAGTGCTCAGGGGTTGAAGAGAAAGATTGTTTTTAATTTGCGTTATGCTGCTATGATAGTCATGATTGCGTGAAATGAAACGGGCCGCCCTATTCTGAATAGCTTCAAGCATGTTAATTAAGTAGTTGTGATAAGGGGACCAGATAGGAGCGGCAAATTCAAGCTGGGGACGGACAAAGGTTTGATAGGCTAGTTGACGGACGTGAGCGGGACAGCTATGTAAATTACGGCGTAGATATCCTAAGGACTTGGAGGCTTTCGCGCTAATGGTGGTGATGTGGTGAGACCAGGAGAGATTGGGTGTGAAATGGACACCAAGATACTTATAGGATGATGCCTGTGATAGTGCAGAATTATTGATAGTGTAGTGGAAAGTGCGAACGTTTTGTTTGCGCGTAAAGGAGATTATTTTACATTTTTCCGTGTTCAGGGACATTAACCATTTGTTACACCAGTCATTATTGCGGTGAAGGTCGCTTTGTAGAGTTAAATGGTCGTCGGGGGATGATATAGGACGGTAAATTATGCAATCATCTGCGAAAATACGCATGCAGGAAGATATGTTATTTGGCAGATCATTTATATAGAATAAAAACAGTAGGGGGCCGAGGACGCACCCTTGTGGAACGCCAGAAGTTACGTGGGAAAGAGGGGAAGGGGAATTGTTATTATAGTAAACTGCTGACGAAGTGAAAGAAAGTTGCGAAGCCAAGATAGGGTAAGAGAGTCTAATCGGAGGGCAGATAATTTAGAAATCAGACGGCAATGGGCTACGCGATCGAAGGCTTTAGAAAAATCTAGGAAGATACAATCAGTCCGAAGGTTACTGTTCATATTGGAATGCAGCTAGGTTGTTAGTTCTAACAGCTGTTAGTTCTAGCAACATTAGGGCATTCATGCATGCTACCAGCTTGGGAAAATTCAGCGCATGACCGTTCGCTAGTATGAGGCAGACACAATGGGGGCAGGTCGTGTTAAAGAGATTATGATGCACAGGCGTCTGTAGATCCATTGCTTGTTAAATTGCACCTGTTAGCTTCCTTTTTTGTTACTACCTGAAATATATCTCAGAAATTACCTGTAAAACCTAGTGTTTGCTACTCACAGCCTTTGCAGAACTAATTGTTCTATGAAGGGCGTATATTGCAGCAAAGCGTGGCTGGAAATGCGAGGTAACGAAACAATACCGCTCGAGTTTCCCGTGACAGACATTAACGCTGCACTCTTACAACCACACGTGTGTAAGTGCACGTGTGTAAGGGCTGTTTTGTTAAATTCTAGGATAAATTTTTAGTGGACATAATGTTGGAACATAAGGCGATGACAGGGCAAGATGCTCGGTGAAGACGGAAAACGCAACGCCACCTTGATCCCGCACCAAATATTTATGACGTCGTAGATATCGAAGACGTCTACATACAGCTGTGGCCTGCATGGGTCATTTCCTCCATGGCATGCGCGGCTAGTGCCTCAGCGCGGGAAGTTTAAGGAAACTTTATTAACCCGCCGTAATCGCTAGGCATCAAGTTATTTCAGGGTCCGTGACATCACAATGGAATTCTTTCGCGAATTCTGCGGCGTGAAATTAAAGAATAAGTGTTGACCTTCATTTTAATTACTACTGCGCCGCGCCTTATCTGAGCTTCGGGAATGTCAATGATAGCCCTGTGCTAAAGGTCCAGAGTTCTACCCAAACTTGAAGAGTCAGATTGTGATCATCACCAACCAGGCGCGTAGCTAGAAGTTTTTTGTTTTTCGGGGGGGGGGGGGGGGCGGCTCCCTTTTAATATGGCCATTTTTTGCTCTCTATGCCGTGGCGAAAAAAGTTGGGGGGGGGGGGGGGGCACGTACCCGGTGTGCCACGATTTGGCTACGGCCCCGTCACCAACACATCCCATCCATCCATTCAGCGATGAAAGATTGAGGACTTGTGAAATTAAACATAATGAAAACGCCAAGAATAATTCATCAGTTCAAGTCATTTAGTGTTTAACTTTAGTGCCCCTATAAGAGAAATTTCGAAGTGAACCGGCTTGGCTAATAATAACTTCAATGTGGGCGACAATGCGACACGGCCTTCTTCGCAATATTGTTTCCGCAACCGTTGGTCCCTTGTCAAATGTATTGGCGTCGGAATGCGTACCTGTCACCGGCGCACAAGCTAATGGCAGCGGCGAGCCAATAAAGAGGAAGAGAAACTGCCCGCGGCAGTTCTGTCTCCCCGCCTTTCTCTTTCCAGTCTGCGCACAGCTGGCTGTATCGCGAAAAGCGTTTTACAAGCGCGTCGCGTTCCACACGGCTCGCCTCGCCGTTCGTGGATCGAGCGTGCGGATAAGCCGTCGTCCCAGTCGCCGAAGGGCACCAGCGGGCCGCTCATGGCTGCGACGGAGGATTCGCTGGCGGTCGTCGGAGGAGGCCTGGTGAGTACACGAATCACTCGCGATGGAAGTCCTGACGGAAAACCCATATGGTCGGGGAAGCCTTCGTGATAGAAGAAGAGCAGGGGCGCACAAATGTGGCACGACTTGAACGAAGACAGGAAATGCGGGACACATCTGTCAATGTCCGTGTCCCGATTGTATTGATCCCCAGATCATATCGTCCATGCTGGGTCAGTGCGCCAACGTGCTCTGCCGGTGTCCCGGAGGTCGCGGGTTCGGCCCCGGTCGCATTTCAACTTAGCCGTGTAAAGTGTGTGAAGAGCAATGTTGTAGGCCCGTGTGCTCAGATTTGGGTGCACGTTAAAGAACCCCAGGTGGTCAAAATTTCCGGAGCCCTCCACTACAGCGTCTCTCATAATCATATGGTGGTTTTGGGACGTTAAACACCACAAATCAATCAATCTGTGTGAAGAGCAACAGGTGGTCCGTATAGCCCTCCACTGTGCTGTCTATCGTAATCATATCGTGGTTTTGGGACGCGACTACACCGAGTATTATCATTATCTCCAGAGTTGTAGCTTGTTAAGTCTCAACTTGCTGTCCCCACGTGACATAGCTGCAAGTCAGACATGTTCTGACACGCAGCTCTGAAACTGCGCCTTCGATATCAGACTGAAAACGGCGTTAAAAAACATATGCAATGTGTTCCGAGTGACTCGGGTATTCGGTGCAGGATTCTCAGCCCATATGTTTTTGTGCCGGGCTTTCGATGAATCGAACCTGCTGCGTAATAAATCTGTTTTCACTTAACTTCATTTGGCTGTACATATGATCACTCTGCTGAAGCCACTACGACGTTTGACGGGTCGTTGACGTGCCGCTTCCTTCATGTGAACCATGTTTTTCTTGCTCAAAATGGCCGTAGCAAAAAAAGAAAAAAAAAGAACTTGTGCTAGATTGCTAGTCTGAAATTTTAATTCATTTATGACAAAGCAGAGCTTCAACTGTGCTCAGATTTGGGTGCACGTTAAAGAACCCCAGGTAATCCAAATTTCCGGAGCCCTCCACTACGGCGTCTCTCATAAATATGGTGGTTTTGGGACGTTAAACCCCACATATCAATCAAATCAAAGCAGAGCTTCAGCGACTTCAGGATCAATACATATTTAACTAAAACTTAATTAAGATGAATTACTGTAAGTCAGATGAATTACCATTGCATATTATCGTGTTTTTTTTTTCCACTAAAGACAGTTATTCACAGGTGACGTATGAATGGCTTTAAGCAACAATGCGAAAATTTCTAATATCTGTGTCAGTGTCTTTGAGAACACTGTTTATCTTCTTTTTTTTAAATAGTGTGTGAGGCCGACGGGCCCTTCTATGGCGCAACTTCTAACGTATCCAGGACGGCACGCATCTCTGCACGGAACTTGCAACCAACGAATTGTCTCAAGGACACGATGCAGCTAGCCGTTGTCGAAGCATTGGCGCATAATGGTGGCAGGTCCTCGACGACCTCGCTTTCGGTTAGCGCTCGCACTTAACCCTCCGCAGTGGCTTCGACAGTGCATGGCAGTGCC
Source organism: Rhipicephalus annulatus (assembly GCA_013436015.1). Taxonomy (NCBI): domain Eukaryota; kingdom Metazoa; phylum Arthropoda; class Arachnida; order Ixodida; family Ixodidae; genus Rhipicephalus; species Rhipicephalus annulatus. The sequence continues at coordinate 627,573 of WOVY01011319.1, read as the reverse complement.
ATCTCGGTGCGATCGGCTGCGCACGAGAATTCAACGCAAGCTGCATTATAACGTAACACTTTCGAGGTGTGGCACAGGTTACACTTATCGGGTCGCGAGGCCGAACGACAACCTCGCCTCTTGACTGTACCCCGCCTTACGGAAGCACTTTGCGATAGCCGCATCGCGGTTAGCTCAATCCGGGCAGCAAGCACATCAACAGTGGTTAAGAAATGGGTGAAATGGGACATCGGCATCAATGCCAGATAAAAGGGAAGAAACAGAATCGATGTACAGTTTCTCGTGTTTGTAGTACAGCGCGACAAACGAGGACGTCGAAAAACCGTACGGAACAGGCTGTAGACTCAGGTATACTTCACATCCTTGGAAACCAGCAGAACAACGCGGTCACACATTCGGTAGCACAAGAAAACTAGGTACACATTCAGCTAGCTAATCAAATAGAGAGAGAGAGAGAGAGAGATGTAAACATTTATTGTAAAAAAAAAATCACAGCATATATACGAGGTGAATAATGACGAGTGGGGCGAAGCGGACGGACGCATGGACGGACGGGTTGACGGACGCTTCGCCCCACTCATCATCATTCATTCCGTGGATATGTTGTGATAACGTTTTTATTCATATGCAATGCAAACGCAACTGGCTACCACGACGACTACGCTGACGTGGGACATACAACCCACGGCATAAAGAGATTCGCCCCTGAAAGAGATTGTGGGCCAAAGCATGACCCCGCTACATGGTCGGCGTCCCTAGTCCGGGACAACGCGTGACGAGGCCTCGACTAGAGCCCGTCTGTCTCACCAAAGTTCGTTGAGACGCCAGCGAGAAGCAGTTGAGGAGGGCAGTCTCCCATGCGTCTCGCGAAGGTTGAAAAAGGGGTAGGTCGGTTTTTTTTTTTTTTTTTCACGTGCCGACACCACGTGGAAGATGTCACAGGTCTTCCCACAGGGTTTGATACTTGCAGGACAGAGTAGAGTACCTGTCTTCAGGTGCCTTAAAGTTTGCTCATATATGGGTACAAAATACAATATAAAATACGACCGATTGTGACTGATCGCCTGACATGAAAATTCTCTTCAGCCCTCAACAAACGCGTCGTCGTTTCTTCTGCTGTCACTGGTCCAAGCATTGAAGCGAATAGAACGTTAAGCACGTCAACTGCTTCCATCGCTTTCAGCTTCGTTTCCTCGTGATGGAAGAGGTGGGGGGCCATAGCAGCTGTCCCCCTACTAATGAAATCATTGTATGAGGCAAATTTCGGACCCCCTACCCGATAGGTAACCAGGGTTTCGGTCGCCCAACTGCTGCCTGTGCGTACGCCTATATGGTTACAAGTTCCAAGGTGTTCCAAGATGGCGTACTCGCATCGCAATCGCACAGTTGGTTTCGACGAGCTGCCTCTTCTTTAAACGTCGTCGTGTGTTTCCTCGTGTAAAGGCAGCCGTGTGCGCTGCCAGCTTCGTTTATTTCTAAGATTAGCATATATGGCTGAACAAGACTCTCTCTCGTTCTTTTTTTTTCCTATTTTCTCCCCGGAGCGACCAGTCCGGCCTGTCTCGAAAGTCAAGCGACTGTTTACTGGAAAGTTGCTCATCATCGCACGTGCGAAAACAGGTTGTCACACTCTGGTGAAACGTGCGGCCGCTTACAACTGAAACGTCCGCGTGTTTTCCGCTTGACCGATGTACGAAACGATGCAGGCCAGTCGCCAGCTATTTCTTTCAGAGAGAGTGGAGGGGGCGGGACACACCGATGACTTTCATTATTTCAGAAAAATTAAGGCATATTTTCAATAACCGCCTACATCAGCATTTCGGTGGGAGGGTAGGGGGGCTACGGCACTCCCTGGCTGCGAGCCTGCCCCCCCCCCCACCCACAGAAAAAAAAATTCGCCTGTGCCCCCGTCCCCACTTGCTAGCAAACGTAGTCAAAACAGAACGTAAGAATCGTAAGCGTGCGCATGGAAAATGTAGGGGGGGGGGGGGCGTAATGTTCTGCCCTATACATTGACTTAATAGCCAGAGGGAGCCGTCGGCGAATCTCCACCACCCCTTGAAGGGGAGCTCTGCGCGCGCCTAAGGTAATACTTATTTCAGAACCTTTTTCAAACACTCCTCGGGTCTCTGCCACTAAGACACTTGCACGTTACCCACTACGCCATAAATAATCATATTTTTTTGTGTGGTAGGCCGGCATTCACCATGCCATCCTCCGTCATTCTTCGGAGAAGCGTGGTACCCATTTCGGACTTTCAAGAAACTTCGTGCATTTTTTTACAGCGAAAGCTGTCACAACAAGAGTCGCATGCGGTGCCCTAGTAGTCTGCCGCCGCCGCCGGTGTCCGTAACCACTATACCAAGGACACCGCAGGATTCGAACCCAGGTCCCCTGCGTGCCGGTCCGATATTCCACCGCAGATCCACGCCGGTGCTTGAGACTCCTTTGAAAACTGGCCTAAGGCAGGCTTGATGTCGGGAAAGGGATCGCGTTAGTATGAGTAATAAAGCGTTTTATATAGAACAGCAAAGGAGCAACCAGGCGTCACAGAATTAATGCGAATTGCGTAACGAGTGGGTCGTCCAATGTTCCAACCCATTATAAAACCTTGTTCTTGGTCACCTATCAACTGTGGCGCATACCCACTCCAGGCATAATTCTTCGTCGTCGTCAACCACTGCATAAAAAATGCACAAAATTCCTTGCAAGTGTGAAGGGGGTACCACACTTCTCCGAAGAATGACGAAGGATAGCATAGCGAATGCCTACTACACACAAATTACCATTATTTATGCAGTGGATGCCCAGCAAGTGTGTTTGTAGTAGTAACCCAAAGAGTGTTTAGAAAAGGCTCTGAAAGGTCGCTCTTCCAGCTTACTCTGAGACTATAGTGAACTAGAGCTGTGACTACGCTGCGCGTTCCGCGCCGGCCTGGCGTTTTTCTCTTTTTATGCTGTTGCTGACGATGATGAAGAATTATGCCTGAAGTTGTAGTAATGGGGTTGGAGCATTTGACGACCCACTCGTTACGCAATTCGCATTGCGTGATGCCTGGTTGTTCTCTTGCTGTTTTGAAGGTTATCGCTCGCAGCCGGATGAAAGTAGTGTGTTATCGTCGCTGAAGGGGAGGCCATGTGGGGGCAATTAAACAGCGTGTAAGGAATATTAACCCACAAGAAGCGCCGATAAGCTTACGTTATCAGCTATCAGGGCGCTCGAATGAAGACCACCCGGTTACTGCGACCCCGTACAGCCACGTTTGAGACAAACACCGATAAGTGAGCTTGTTATCTCCTTATGTGGGGGATAGGGGCATCGCGAGACATTACAAGGGCTGATAGGCAGGGGCGGCGCCAGCGTAGTGTATAGGGAGGGGGGAGTGGAGTGGAGCCCCCCTCATAATTTCTGTCTGCCTCTCTCCGCTTTGCACCTCAAGAGCAAGCATTGTCGACACACAGCGCGTAAGTTGCTAGCCTTCCTGTCCCCCTGAAGGAACTCGCGTGTCGTGAGTCGTCTCCCCCCCCCCTTCTCTTTCTGTTTAAAAAATCCTGGCGCTAGAGTCGTTGGGTCTGAATAGCACGGAAAGGGGCTATGTCAGGTTTCGCCATATTACCAAATTTCCTAATGGCAGTAAATCATTCCGATCAGAAAGGGCGCGTGGCCGCCCTCCGGAGTCACAGAGTTTCTCACAAAAATACTCTATGCCCGGCGCAATCACAACCCGCATGATTACGAATTTGGCAACAGTGCACAATCCGCCTGTGTTCATTTTCCGGTGTTGGCCACTGCCGTGCTAGTAGGGTTTCCGCCTCCGAGGTAAAGGTGCATTTGAAGGCCTTCCGTTTCAATGTGCATGGGCCGTGGCGTCGTGAAAAAAGGGGGGGGGGGCGTGGGGGTGGATTCGAAGTTTCCGGAACAACACTCAGGCTGCCCGATGAAGACATTATAAACTCAGGCTGGTCAGCTCTTGGCCAAACGCCAGAAATCCGCAAGGTACTAAATCCGGAACCCTTCCGCCGCGTTCGGCCGCTGCCCTGTGCAGCCCCAGCTTCGGTGACCAATTCTGGGCCGTCCAGCAGGCCCGCGAGGCGGCGGTCAGGCAAGGTCTTGACGTGTCCCCACTCGGGAGACCTAAGGCCCGCGAGGCGAAAGCTCTGCCGGACTTTCAATAAAGTTGTTACCAACCGACCAACCCCACAGTGTGTATGAGCCACAAGAAAAGGTGAACAGGAACGCCAACTGCTGAATCACGCGGAGTGACCTTGCTGTCGTATTCTGTCGTACGCTGTCGTCGTCGCTTGGCGTCACGCAGGCTAAACCACGGATATAGCATCGCTATATTTAACATATCGAGCACTCGCTCGCGCCAAGGAGAAGTCTTCCTGTTGTTCATCGAGCGCCTTGGCGATGATATTACGTAAGCGTCGGCATTTCTACTGAGGCTAGAAAAACACGACAACACAGACCACGCATAAAAATTGAAAGAGGAAGCAAGCGAAATATGTAAAGAGAGAAAAAACACGAAGAAAATAGATATAAAGAGAAACAACACACACTCAAAAAGAAAAATGCAAAAATAAATAAAGCGATGTGGAAGGAAAGAAAACAAAACGAGGAGAGAGTATACTGCCCAGCTCGACACTTCCTTCACCCCAAATTAGAAGCTGGCTTAATTTTTCTTTTTTTTCCCAATTTGGCTGCCTCCGCTATGGCCATGTTGTGGGAAATCATGTACGCTACCGAGCTGTCTGCAGCTATACCTCTAATATAAATAAACAACATAAACTCGACCGCATGACAGTAGCTTTTATTACTGCACAAATCCATTTTATCTTCTCAAAACGACAGAGCCCCGTTCTTGTTATATCAATGTGTCGTGGTGGGATTCTTTCACATAAGCGGACGTTCTAGAAATTTTGTAATGGTCTCTAAGATCAGTTCGATGTGACAGGTGCTTTTTATCTATTATTACGTCGTGCTAACAATGGCTTAAATGTATGAAAATTAAGAGCACACGTAAAATCATTTTTCCTGAAGTCATACAAGGGGAAGTTTCTTCTAATTTTTTAGTTTATGGGAACTACAATCAAAATATTTATACTTATAGTCTGACAAAGAGCGCAATCTCCCAACGTGATGCCGATGAGAATGATGAAATGCAAGACTGATGCACTGTCGGAAGTGAGTGTTATGGTCAGCAGGAATTGCATCATTTAATTGTGTATTTATGAAGATCACATCCCGCAGGTGGGATCACTATGTGCCTGCCTCCTCGGAAACCGTGGCTTCCAAGTCGACCTCTACGAATCCAGAGAAGGTGGGTGATGTCACAATTAGCGTAGCCTCATTCAGTGCGGAATAGTCTGCCTCACACCGTGACCTAATGGAAGGAGGGCGCTGCAATTAGCCTTCTCCCCCCCCCTCCCCTCGAAGTGGAACCCCGCGCACATCTACGCTTATTCATTTTCAAGACTATATACAAGAAGGGGTCTGCGAAGTCGCTCGTTCGCTGTGTCGGATTTACGTCAATGTGCCATCCACAATGGATCACCTGAATTTTCTAGCTAGGAACGTAAACCCAAAGGCTATTCATTGCAGCGCACCCCCCCTCCTGCCAATCAAAATGAAGTGCTAAGATGGAGGAATTCGGGAAGCACCCCTCCCCCTGTTGAGTCCCTTACTATAAGAACGCAGTGCTAATAGGGGGGATGAGTGGAACGCTTTCCTCCTTTTTTTTTTCATTATCAGCCCACCTACGCCCACTGCAGGGCACAGCCCTCTCCCATGTTCCTGTAATCAACTTGGTCCTGTGCTTTCTGCGCGTTATACCTAATCTGCGTAGACCTATGACACGGGGACCATGAAACGAGAAGTGTCCGCGATCCATGTGCAACACCGAACGTCTCAACAGAAATGACGAACAAGTGAGGGCATGTTTTCCATTTCTGCGCATGCGCAGACATCCGTCTACAGGAGCACGTGACGGGTCGCAGCATCAACCTGGCGCTGTCGGTGCGCGGCCGAGCAGCCCTGGCGCTGGTGGGACTGGAGGAGGAGGTGATCCAGCGGCACGCCATTCCCATGCACGGACGGCTCATTCACAACACGGACGGCACACGGAAACCCATCCCGTACGGAAGGAAGGGACAGGCGAGTAACCCGTATTATTAGGAAGGGTAGATATGGCGGTGGCTTTGTCACTCGTATGAAACGGCTGTTGCTTCGAGATCTGTTCCTTTTTCTTATGTATACTGTTGCGAGAAATAAAATATACCATTGCTGCTGCTATGTAGGTTGTCAAAACTGCCGCGAGCCGGAACGTATAACTAGGGGGTATATATTCTCAGGAATATCATTTCCCGTTGTGTGTGTGTGTGTGTGTGTGTGTGTGTGTGTGTGTGTGTTACAAAAACGTCAATATTCATTTTTCCTTCGCCTTGATGGGAACGTATCTTATTTTCCTTCATTAATATATAGAAATCAAAAGGAGCTTTATATTTGAAAGCATCTTATCAACATTTCCTTTCATTATAATTGCACTCCGAATGGCCATCGCTTCAAAGTATTAAAAAAAGAAAAAAAAATGTGAAAGATCGGGAAAGCATTAAGTCTTCATCTTACGGGCGTGGCGACATGCCGCCTGTGCCGTTTTATCAATAGCGCCACTCGGACTGTGACCTCCGTCCACAGCCGGCGGCGCTGTATATAGGTAGCAGAATCCGAAAAATACGGCCGAATCATTTACCGCTGTGAAACAGGCCGTAACAAACCGTGGGCGCTTTACCTTGGGAGGTGCTTTGGAGGCCGAAGATAAACTGGCCATAGACGCACCTGTTGCAGCGCATCAGCGTTTGGCTTTATGACGCGGCACAGCACACACACCTCTATGAAGAGACATGGGGTGCAACTTCGCTAAGCCCCGCGCCTCTCGTGCCAAGGGGGAAAAGGCGTGACGCCGTGTCAAAAGGGTGGTGGTGGTTGTGGTTAGAAGAGCAAAAGGCACCTAATTTCTGCAGCTTGGTCGGGAGCAAGGCGAGGTGCCTGCGGGGAAGGAAAATTAGAGAAAAGTGGAAAGAAGACAAAAAGGTGTTGGTGGTGGTGGTGGTCGTGGTTAGAAGAGGAGAAATGCACTTAATTTCTGCAGCCTGGTCGGGAGCACGTCGCAGTGCCTTTGAGAAAAAGATGGTGGGTGGTAGTGTTTATAAGAGGAGAAAGGCACCTAAAATATTTCTGCAACCCGGTCGAGAGATTCGAGCGGCAATGGGATTGTGTGATCAAGCTTTTACGGAGAGAGAGGGCGCGCAGGTTTGCGTAGCGACGTGCTCTCTGTCTCTATCGGGAGAAGGCGCCGTGCCAGAAAGCCCCGCCAAATGGTAGTGTATAGGTGTTCTGTGGCCCCGCGCTGACGCGCTGCAACGGGCACATGGGGTTCAGGCCTTTAAGTGGGCCGGCGCGCGCTCTCTACGTCTTCCTCTTTATGTCTTGTCTCGCTCCCAGGACAGGCGCTCGCAAAGCAAGCGCTGCTTGTTACGTCACGGTACGCAAGTGCGCCAGTGTTGTGGGACTCTCAAGCCGCTCGCTTGTTTATAATAATAAAGTCGTCCTGAAAAAGTTCTCCGCCAGATCGCCAGCTATTTTGTGGACGCACAAGGATAGACCCACAAGTCACAGACTATGATTCCAACCATGCTGAATAATGCGTGTAATTAGCGGAATTATATTACTGGCACTTGTCTACTATGTTCTCCGTGTTTCAATGCAGATTGCACTATATATATCGCAGTTTGAATGTAGATTGCAGATCTATTGACGCTGGTGCCAGCTAGTAACACTGGATTCCGAAAATGTGGCTTGGCAATTTATGAACAATGTGCAGTATATTATTATGTTAATGAAGGTGCCGGCAGAAGGTCATCAAGCAACAGTCGTGTTAATTAGGCAAATGCCGTGAGATAATTAATGAAGTCCTTGTAACCTCATATTTTTAATCCATATATATTTTACACTACAGTCACACATCTGTAAGTTCTTGTCTTGTTCACTCTATCGGGAAAAAAGTTAAAAAAAGTAAAAAAACGATTGACTCCTTTATCTGCAGAGCATATTCTCCGTTGGCCGCCGCTACTTGAACGAGGTCCTTCTTTCTGGTGAGCATTCATTCATACATTTACCTTCAAGCATAGGTGTGTGCACGAGGGGAGAAGGGGTGGCCGCCCCCATAGTCACTATACAGGGGGGGGGGGGGGTGCAAAGTCAGCCTTATACATTGACATAAAGGAAGGGGGCACTGCTGGGCTGGCTAGAGTTACTCTATATGTAGCATATACAGTAACTTTAGGGCTGGCACGTGCACAGTGGCTGGGTTTGCTTGTCGCAACGGTGCTGTTGGCGTTTCGCTCGGTTTGCGACGCTTGCAATGCACAAAGTGATGTGCCTTGCACTCAAGCTATAGGACTGATTCTGTGACAGTAGTCAAAACTTCAGGCATTGTTGGTATTGCCCCAATGAAAGGTTGCGCTTCAGGCATTGTTGGTATTGCCCCAATGCAGAATTCGCGTCAGGCGCTATCGCAATCGACGTTAAATTATTTTTTTTCCTTTGCACACAGTATGAGCGTAAGGGTGTGCTTGGGATGTTCGGCGTCGTTGCCCACCCTTAATTGACGGAGCTAAGTTTAGCCGCCCTACGTAAATTCACACCGACCATCGAAACATTCCGTCGTCGGAATGTGAGCATGCGAGGCCTGTGCCACACTGCGCGCAGTGAAACGATGTCACACTGGTGAACGCTGCTCGCGATGTGCTACTTTATTCAGTGCGATATATAATGACGTGGGGTGGTGTTGTATGTGGTCGCAGCCTGTGAAGCGAACCCCAATGTCCGGCTACACTTCCGGCACAAGCTGCAGTCGGCCGACCTGGACCAGGCGGAACTCAACTTTCGCGGGTGAGCTGCACTCGTTTCTTGCGTGCAAATTCTTATAAGTAAGCGGAACGCGTTTGCAAGTGAACCTGATGACCTCCTAACAGGCCAGACGGCAAGGATGTCCGTGTTCATCACCGCGCGGTGTTCGGCTGCGACGGTGCCTACTCGGCAGTGAGGCGCCAGATGCTGCGTCGGCCCATGTTCAACTACTCCCAGACCTACATCCCGCACGGCTACCTCGAGCTCTGCATTCCGCCAACAAAGGATGGAGAGGTATAAGTCGTCCTCGAAAGAACTTGTTGGACGAATTTGTGACGATACGGGGAGGCACTTGGAGGGCACAGAAAACACAATACGCATAAGTGTTAACTCAACTTATGTAATTAACTAAATTAAGATGTAAATACTTGTTTGTTAGTTTAGAAATTTGAACATGCGTGCGCCTTAATATTTGTCTCTCTTTCGTGAATGACAAAAGCGGGCTGTGTTTTGAGACCAAACTTTAGGTTGAACTTAGCGCGTGTCCAAGAACAAAGCAAGTCAGTACGAAAGGCGTCATATTGTTTTTCGTAATCCCCGTAACAATAGGCTGAATGAACTCGTGCACTGAATCATGTTATCTGGTCAAATAACCACTGTGTTCGAAATGCGCTTAATTACCAAAACTACATATTATAAATAGTGTGGGTGTTATAACACGCATGGCAACATAGTAACTTAAAAGAATACTGTTGGGCAGTTCACGAAGAATATAATGAGCGCAAAATCAAGGTGAGACAAGACGAAGATGACCACCGGACAATCTCGTAACTAACAGCTGAATGTTCTATCGCAGAAAAACGCATGTTCACAGGCCATCGAAAACATGAGTTCACAAAGAACTCACAAAAATAACCAGAGGTGCACAGATAACTTATCTAAGTTTACCACACAACCTTCAAATTTAAGAATGCCCCAACCATGCTCTCTAGTCAGTTCTGCCCTTGTCCTGTGGCCGACGTACTTCACGCTGTATCAAGTTAATTTCGCGCTCATTTGTCGTGGGCAATGCATTGCTTATCACGCCTTTATTATCGCCGTCGCCATGGTTTCCTGCAAGATGTTGGCATATGACCACACAGTTCCACCGTGGACTATCTGACAAAGCAAACGGTTCGCGACTGCGCAGTTCGCCATGGAGGTGAACTACCTGCACATCTGGCCCCGCGGCGAGTTCATGCTCATAGCGCTGCCCAACCAGGACAAGACGTACACGGCGACGCTGTTCATGCCTTTCGCCGTGTTCGACGGGCTCACCGACCGACACAAGTTGCTCAGCTTCTTCGACAAGTACTTTCCGGACGCCGTGCCTCTCATTGGGCAGTCAGTATATACTTATTTACAATAATCAGTGTGCGTCTATGTTCCTTCGTTGAAAACCCTGTTTTCTATCACTCTCCATGCGTCCTCCTCCCATCTGCAACCCGGCTCTCAACAACGCTTCGCAACACGATGCTGATTTTGAAGGGACCACTTGGTGAAGAGCTTCTTTGCTGTGAAGGCATCGCCTATGGTCATGATCAAGGTGAGAGTCGCGACTGCATTCTGTTCACTAGGGGTAATTGAAGAAAACAATTGGTCGATGGCTCAATCATTAGACAATACTGTAGCCAACAGTCAGCTAATATAAGCCGGTGCTCGCGGCGTACAAATAAATAGGTTAATTAAACAGTCAGAAATTACTATAGACATCTTGTTCTGTGTTAAATAAGGTAGGTGAAATAGAGCCTTAGCAGGCGTTATGTAGTACAGGAAACGTAACTATAAATCAGTGTTGTCAACGGCCACTGACCCCGCGCTATGACGCTTTGATCACGTGTTGGACCGACACGGTGAGCTTCACTTGTGTGGCGTAATACTCCCGCCCTTCCTTTTCCTTCCTTCATGGAGGTTCACGCCCACAGCAACGTGTTAGCGACAAAATACCAGCAGCTTGTCAATCGGCGTTTTGCTCTTCGTAAGATGGTATTGCTACTTCGGAACCAAGGGGTCGTTATCAACCTACACGCCGTATTACGTAAACGGTTATCTCTCATTACAGTGCAAGCCGTACAATGTCTCGGACAAATCGTTGATCCTTGGGGACGCTTCGCATGCCATGGTTCCATTCTACGGCCAGGGGATGAATGCGGTGAGTATGGTGGTCCCCAATCGCCCCACTGCGCCAGCAGCATATATCCGCAAACTCACTCGTCAGGTGACTCACTCTGATCGAGTGGTGAAGGTGACTCTGAATGAGTCCGGACGAGTAGCATCTTTTGGCGAGTCTGACTCGGGGTGGTCCCTAAGTGCAATATACATTTCTCGAGTGGATCTGAGTGAGCTGCACATTTTTTGTCGACCTATGGCTGGTGAAGTCAGATTACGCCGCTTAACAGATCGGTGGTTGATTTCACGAGCTGAGATTGACTAATTGTCATGGCGGCATTCGGTCCGTGGGCAGTTGGACCGATGAGCGCGCGGGGAATTGTCCAATTCTTCTAAGGTTATGCTCTGGACGTGTACAGTCACGTTTCTTTCTTTATTTAGAGAGAGAGAGAGAGAGGGAGCTTTTGCAATCGCCTGCGATAACGCTAGAACCTTTGATGTATAAATACTGACGTGCCTCGCCGCAGATCAGATTATCGATGGCCGACGCTCTGTCCGTCGCTATCACAGCGTGTTGCTTCCGGCAGTTTGAGTTCACGTTTCCCAACCACAAGTTCGGCCAAATAACGCGTTTCATCTTGGACACGCCTACTGTTCCCTTCGCCAACGTCACTACCCGTGTGAATGAACTGTATTAAGGTTCTGCCTGGCGTTGCATAAACATCGCTGTGTACGTATCAGTAACTGTTACGTGTCACTGCATGAAGGGGGTGGCTATCTACGCTGCGCTGCTTTGCGGTTCTGTTTATTTTGCCCGCATCAGGAATGCGAGAGCTAACTGCAAGATCAACAATAACGGGCCGCTCTATGAATGACGTCACACGTGACGTTTCTGATCAGGTGACTTGATGACTGGCTCTTCCCTAGCTGAACATCTACTCGGTGCTTGATATGGGCTTGACGCATGAATGAAAGAAATAGAAAATAGGCAGCACGCCTAACGTCTGCAAACCAACCTCCTCTGAAGTCACTTAATTGCTCCTCGCGTCCGTGTCACTTTCCCATGACGCTCCTTTTTCATTTATTTCTTCAGTTGATTGGTGAACAAGAAAAAAAAGTGATGTGCGTGCGCGCCTAGCGTCCAGAAGCCAACCTTCTCGGACGCCCCCCCCCCCCTCCCATTATAATTCTCATACGCTGGCCTCACTTCCCTCACTTCCTGGGTCATTATTTTTTATGACTGGGCTTCTAAATTTTCACGTGACGCCTTCCTTCTAGTTTTCTTTTCCTCCATGGTGGGACATGTGTGTTACACAGGGGCGTGGCGGAATATTTTGGGGGAAAAGGAGAGCGGGGAAGGGGAGTGATGGCTTCCTTTTCTGTATTTTCGGGGGCGGGTATAGTAAAGGGGAGGGGGGTTCGACCCCCGCCACTCTCGGGCTGCACCAATGGCTTGACACCACTGGTTCCCAATTACGACTTATAGAAACATTGGTAGTTGCAACCGGTTGTTTACTGCGTGGAAAAGGAATGGTATCTCTGACATTTATTTCGTGTTTTTTTTTCGGACGCTCGCGGGCAATTCGTTGTTCCATATGCGCAGGGATTCGAGGACTGTTGTCTTCTGAATGAACTACTGGATGCCCACGGCCACAACTTGAGTAAGGACATTATTTTCTTTTACATGCCTTGTAGCTTACGCTGCGAAGTAAGCTTGTGAGAGAAATCTCTGCCACTAAGGTAGCGATATCACCCATTGATACCGCTATCCTCTAGTTTAGTCATAGCCTCATTAGTCGATTAACGCAAAACGTCACTCAAGTACTAGCGGAGTTACAAGGATTCGCCACAATTGCTTCAAGTATTTTCTCATTCATCCCGACAAATGTGCTGGTCTTGCTGCACAGAGGAAGATGACAATTAACGTTCAAGAACCTGCAGCTGCGCGCTGGACGCCATGACGCGTGCAACGGAAGCGCGCGTCATGACCTTGGGCGTGCATGTGTTGACTTTGAAGATGCCCTCACAATAATCGAATCAGCCAATGGCTGTATCTTTCCCTCCATTGACTTGTATGGGCCCGACTATGACGTAATTTACCCCGATGGAATAGTAAGGATTTAATAAGTTCCCTTGAAATGTTAATTCCTGATGAAGCGCCGTGATAATTGTTTACCTCACGTATTCGCATGAGCCTCGACTTCCGAACGTTAGTGTTTCCTGGCCATGGTCGAAAAGTGTGGCGGAACCCATTTTAGCTTAGGAGTATGTGCGCTTTTTCTGCTCCCTATAGAAAGCCGAGGGCGACAGTTTGAGTGTCCAGCTGAAAGGAGCGTTCTCTCGCTGTCGATTTTGCAACCTACAACCGAACGCAGGTATCATCTTCGACCAATTCACCGAGACGAGGAATCCGGACGTGGAGGCTATGTGTGACCTGGCTCTTTACAACTACGTTGAGGTGAGCGCGTGGCTGTTTATTCACCGCAAGACTGGAATGTGCGTATCAATGGTATTAACATTTCACTTTGTACATGTGTACCAGATGCTGTGTCCAAGAATATTGTTGTGTTTGTGTTTATCAATGCTCTATCTACAGGCGTATGCTCACAGGAAGACGAGCTCATCATCTGTCGGTGATTGTTTCAGATGCGCCACCTGGTGAACTCCACCTCGTTTCTGATACGTAAAAAGTTCGACCTCTTCCTGAACACAATCCTACCGAACTTCTGGATACCACTCTACACTACGGTACGTGCAGTATATATATGCCTATGTAGAGACAGACAGACACGCACGCGCGACGTGTGTGTGTCATTTTTATTACTACTGAAAAATGTTTTGTTCTCTTTTTTTTCAGGTTACATTTTCGAGAATTAGGTATCACGAATGCGTCAAGAACAGAGCATGGCAAGACAAGGTACCACCATTTACGTTCTTCATCCGGATAGATAGATAGATAGATAGATAGATAGATAGATAGATAGATAGATAGATAGATAGATAGATAGATAGATAGATAGATAGATAGGTTACAAGGAAAGTCCCTCCTGCGTACCACCGACTCGGCTCAGCAACGCCGGGTAATCTCACGGGCATTGGAGGCCGCGGTGTCCTAAGGGATCCCCGCTGACCTCCTCTAAGCAGCGTAACCGACCTCTCGGCCGGTGCCCTCTTTTGGGAGTAATAAAGTTTTGCTCATCATCATCCCTTCGGGGAGATGGTCCAATTCCTTTAATATATGTTGGCTGTTATGAATATATAGGAGGTGGCAAATAACCCTCATGCGACGTCGTTCCATGCGTAAGTCGGCAAACTCACTTATGAGTCGACTCACTCCGACTCGGGTCCAGCCGCGAGTCTGCGTCTGAGTGAGTAACACTTTTCGGTAAGTTGGAGCCCGAGTCGGTGTGGTTTAGAAAAGTTTTATTGAGTCTGAGTCCAAGTGAGCCCTAAGCGCGAAGTATGTTTCTTGGGTGAGTCTGAGTGAGCTCCACATTTTTTCGACCTATGTCTCCGTGAGTCCATTATCGAGCGAGGGTTCTAAAGGCTTGACCACACGAACTCGTTGCAGCTCGTGGCTTTCTTGGCGCGGTGCCACGCCCTTTCCCCGTGGAGAGAGGACACGACGCAGCGTCAAGAAGCCACGCGCTGCAACGGGTCCGTACGTGTGGTCGGGCCTTAAGTTAATCGTGTGCACCGTCTCGCAGGTACTGTCTCGCATCATGAACGGCACCCTGGTGAGCATCGCTGTCGCAGCCCTGGCGGTCGGCTTCAAGTGGAATCAGATGTACGGCTTCAAGTGGATTCAGTTGTACGGCTTCAAGTGGATTAATATGCACGGCTTCAAGTGGCTTCAGATGTGATCACATCAACTTACCAAACGCGAGTTCTCATCACAGTGGAGACCTGTGCAAAATGATCTACACTGCTGAATAAATACCTTAGTCTGGAGTTAGTTGGTTAGTTATCCTAAGAACTGTTATAAACGAATAGGTGAACAATGCGAAAGAAGAACGGATAAAATAAAAAAAATGTTTATTTCTCAGAGTATTCCTAAAATTATATCCTTATGAGGTGAGAACACAATAGTGTTTGTCTTGCCTATTGTCGGATAAACTAAAGACACCCGCAGCATTCCACCTAAAAGGCACGCAAGCCTGCACCAATAGGTGTGTTCTCTTCGGATGACTGAATCAAAATGGCGACGGCATTCTGCACACGATGTGCGCGTTTACTTGAAATGCTTGAAAATATATAGCAGGTGGTTTACGGGTCCTTTAATGTTCTAAAATTAAAACGAGCACGTTACTAAGTTACCGATAAAAGTAAGGCGTTACCTGTAAAGGCGTTACAAAAGCTTCACAAATGGTTTGACCAATAGGACTGGTTGACGTGAATGACAATTTCGTCGCGTACGTCGTCAAACCCTTTCCGCCAGACATGTGGCACATACCCGATGGCGGGTATGTGCCAAAGGTAACTGGCAGTTTAAATATACTCAGGAACGACGAGAAGAGACATGGGTAATTTTAACGCTTGATTGTTAAAAAAACGGCCATCGGCAGCGTTGACCATACGTATGAATCGAATAAATGCCATTGTCGCAGCAGGAATCGAGCCCCAGCATTCTGCGTAGCAATCAAGTATTCTACCACAGAGGCACCCCTGGTCTCGGATATACGTTTCTAATAAACCCGAATGTTCGTGAAACGCCAATTGAGGTTGCAGTGCTGGCTTTCCAATTTTATAAACATTACACATAGCCCCGCCGTGGTGGTCTAGTGGCTAAGGTACTCGGCTGCTGACCCGCAGGTCGCGGCTTCGAATCCCGGCTGCGGCGGCTGCATTTCCGATGGAGGCGGAAATGTTGTAGGCCCGTTTGCCCAGATTTGGGTGCACGTTGAAGAACCCTAGGTGGTCGAAATTTGCGGAGCCCTCCTCTACGGCGTCTCTCATAATCATACGGTGGTTTTGGGACATTAAACTCCACATATCAATCAAAACATTACATATGTCTTTTTACGATGCAGCCGTCACGTTTAGGTTTACTTTTGTAGCAGTTTCCAGGACTACAATGCTCGCGAGCAGCAGCGCTTCATATCAGCTTATCGCTTCTGGTGTTGTTATGTTACTGTTGGCATAGTTACGCAACTGTAAACAACCGGTGATATAGAACATATGCGGCTGTCTAACGTATATCTGTTCGTGCGTTTCTACAAATATTTAGCGGAACTTCGTAACGTTTCGCTCAATAAAAAATTACTACACAGTCAGCTTGCATGCGGATGCTTCACACAACGTGAGATCTGCCGAATTTTTCTACCGCCTCGGAGATAGAAGGCATCCGAACTTTCAGAAGCTTTCAGTACCTCACGTGGTATTGCAATGCCTCCGGGATCGACCCATCTGTGACCAAGCAAAGGTGTCTTGTGATGCCATTATGGTCTTATGTTACGTCATGATGGCGTCAAAATTTTTGGTGACTTATGACGTCATGACGACGTCGTATGAGGACAAGATGAGAATCTTTTTGCACCATTTCTCGCGTTTGTGAGACATCTGAGGGTCTCGTCTCAAAATATAGGTCCGTAGGAAAAAAGTTCGTTGCCGGCTTTGCAATGGACGCAGCTCAGCTAACTATGCAGAGCACGAGCATGCCGCTCAACGACGCGCCGCTGCAAAGGCCGCATAACAAGAAGCCTGCATGCGCGTGCATCGTTGCCTACGAGCGCGCCGCTCGAGTTTCTGCGGCGATGTCGCAGGAATCCGTCGCAATCCAGAGGCGGCCAACGCCTCCGGCCGTCAGAAGGACGCCTCCTCTCCCCCATGACTAGCTTTCTTGCTGGCGTCCCTGCCGAAGGAATCGTGAACCCCGCAGACGCGTTCTCCTCTCCACTCTCGCCTTGGCGCTTGTTTCTTCTCGCTGCCGCCACTATCGACCGACCATTGCCGGCTTGACAAGCGCTGTTTACCACTGAGCCGGCTCCTTCGTATTGATCGCTTCGCATCGGACGCCGTCCCCGACACAGTCATGGTACGTGTGCGAACTTCAATTCCCAACAGCTTTTTTTCCGCGGAAACTCGTATACCGCTGTGTTCCGCCTGTGTCAAACGTTGATGCCGCCGGCGCCGCATTTCCAAGCACCCGCCCCGGCATTTTTCTTTCTTTCCCGCGCCGGCGGCTTGCTGCGTCGTTGGCCGCCTCCTTAGGACTATCAACTCACGCCGCGAGCATTGTGTCGGCGGGACGCGCTATTTTGGCCGGCGTCGGGTCAAACGCGGCGGCGTTTTTCAAGTTTGTTTATGCAGTGGTGCTCTTTCTGTGGTACTGGCGTTTGCGTGAAACAAAACAAAAGACATCCTGCTGTGTATTTCGCGTATGTGTGGTTCGCTTGTTTATCCTTAGAGCTGCCCCCAATCTTCATGAGGCCCTCCCAAGTTATCCCTGGGCCCATAGCTTATATCTAAATGCGGCGGCCGCATGGCTTTGTAGGCGGTATTGCTTTACTCGCCGACTTCCAACGGCGGCTGGCTCCCTCGTTTCGCTGTAATGGCGGGAAAGCGGCGACCCACGCAAATACCGCCGCAAACTAAAAATAAATCAAATAAAATGCACCCTAGCGACGCCGGTAGCATCGTTTTCGCCTAGCGTTCGTGTTTTAACGCGCGCTTGCTCGTCATGTCCAGAATAATTGTAGCCGCTTCGGCGTAACGATGCCTCGTGGTTTTCTTTGTGACCGAAGCGGCGCTCGTGGCTTAACGTTCGCGCTTTGGAAATGTGAGAATTTTGTGGTACTACGTTGGCCTTTGCCACGCCGCTAGGGTTTGTGCAATGTGCTCTGCGTTTTGTTGCAGCCGGTCTACTACGTAGGCGATACGTCAAACCGCTTCGTGTGTGTGCATGTGCGCAAACATCCGCACCTGTGTCTCGAGAGAATCCGTCGCCTGACCGTACCGAAATAGTATACTGAAAAATGAAATTGTGTCCTTTGTTGAATGCGGTTTTGATCGAGAGAAGCGGGAACAAAAGGAGCGAGGCATACGTGCAGTAGCCACCTGTTGTACAACTTGAACAAAATGCTTTGCTTGGCTACCGACGCTTCGTGTTTTTTTTTTTTTCCACTGACCTCGTAGTTGCTGCATTGTTGCCTCGAGGCAGTCGATTTTCCCCATATTGGCGCTTTAAAGGCTGCGCACTTATTGCCCAACCAATCATTAACTTATTTTGCTACGCTACTGCAATTGGTATGCGTGGAGTGTCGACGTAGTTGAAGATGATTCGATTTCGGTCAAATAATTGCGTGCATTGTCCCCTCCATACAATCGTACCCGCCACTAGTCACGCTTGATTGCCATCCGCCGGTGTTGTGGGGTGTCAGCACCGGAGATCTTGAATAACTGGGCGAGGACGCAGACCACGAGAGAGAAAAAAAACATATTGACGTTTTTTTCACCCGCTACTTATTCACAAATGCAAAACATTTGTAAACAAAGTTCGCGTTTTTCTCTTCGACTTGCGAACGCCTTCACTGCTACGCAAGCGCGTTTCAAACCAACGTTTCCCAATAAAGCTTGCTCAACAAGCGCGCTGCATTGAAGGCGGTGGCAAGTCGAGGAGCGTTTCTGAATATGGAGATCTTGCACGTTGCTTTGCAGCATTGGGGTAGCGAGCCTGCCAGCTACACCATTGTTTATGGCCGTTTTTTTTTTTTATCTCCAGCGCCTTCATTGTCGTTCGTGTAAGCTTCACATGATCATGCTTGTGATGCGCTACAGGATAAGGAAAAAAAATTCTGCAGTCGCGCCTCACCAAAGTGCTGAGTAGTCTTAGCGCGAACAAATGCGCAGCACTCTAAAATGGCCGCTTGCCGTTCACACGTCAAGACTCAAAGCGGGCGCCTACTTTTAGTGTGCGTGATTGACAGCACGTCGTAACCTTTAGGCAGGCGCGTTTGTTTTTCGCTGGAACTTGTGGGTTCGCAGTTGAATGGCGGTCGCCACAGTTTGAGGCCTAGTTCGCCTTACTAATCCTTTACAGTCAAAGTAATAAGGTTGGCTTTTGCTGCAAGAGTGCTCTAGAAACGAGCACCCTTCGTTTTTCTCGCTCTTGACGCGTTTAACCTTGCACGTTCCAGCTAGCTTTAGCCAGATAAGTGTTGAATGGGGATTAGTTTTGAATTTTTTGCCAAGGGTCAATGGAGATTTGCAAAAATGCAATGTGGATGTCCCTGCTAGTTCTAGTAAAAAACCCTACCCCCCCACCCAAAAACAGGTTCCTTTTTCGCAATGCCTATAAGCCTAGGCGTTGGAAAAGAGGAACCTGTTGAGGGGGGGGGGGGCTGAAATTGGGAGCACACTTGCAAAAAAAAAAACAGAAAAGCAGTCTTGCGCTTTTTTTTCTGCAAATCGCCAAGTTGACGCCAGTCCTTTACTTTGAGTGGATCTTTTTTTTTTCTTTGCTACCACCACCTCAGATCTCCATTCGTTTGCTAGAGCACACATTTTTTTTTTTGCGCTTACTGTGCATCTTTTGTTAGACCGATTGTAGCACTGAATTATATTGCAGTGGTAGTACAAGGAATAAGTCGCAGCGGCCATCAAGCATACCAATGTCTCTAAGGCGCACGTTATAAGGAAAAAAAAAACTCTTTGGTGCCCCTTTCTTATTACCATGAAAACTAGTTTCTTTCAGAGGTCCCCCCTTTAGTTAGAAAAATACCACAGAGAATGCTCCGCGGTATAGCGTCGGTTTAAAATAGCGTGTTTGCTGGGGGCTGCTTTGCTGCAAACAGGCAACGTGCGTTTGTGCTTGGGTTGTTTCATGTCTATTAGTATTTCCTTTATTCGTCTTGCTTTATATGACCATCTCGGTCCCAAAGGACCATTAGAGCATGGGGGCAGGGGTTACAGAAAGCTAATAAGGCATGCAATGAACTGTATAGAGGGCGAAACGAAGAAATTTGTACATTGGAAGGAAAAAGAAACACTAAGCAAATGCAATTGTTGACGGAGACAAACGTGGTTGTGCGAAAGTCGAGAAAGCAAGGTTGCAGTTTGCGAAATTTGGCGGGATTTTTTAAAGAAGCAGTACCGCCTAAAGGTTATTCCATAGTGCGACAGGGCAGAATTATTGAGCGACTGTGCGCGACCAAAATAGCGCCCGAAAGTGCTGATTAGGTGTGTGCGAAATGTCGAGACAACTGGTCCGTGTGTTGTAGCTCTTATGAGAGCCAGAAAAGGGTGAAAAAGCGGCGGGAGTTTTTTTTTTTTTTTACTAATGCTAATGTCGCGTGTAATTTGTAGTAAGACCTGCCAACTCTTCCTATTTTCCCCGTAAAATGTTCGAATTTCAACCGCTCTTACGATTTTACGAGGCTTGAAATTTTTCGAAAAGATATTTCATTTCCGATAAAAAAAATGAAAGGTTAGTAAAACAGCGTGGCCTTCGCGGTTGGCTACGACGCATTGTCGTAGCTAGTCCCGGAGGCACAAGAACGGCGTTGTGCTCTATTCCGCCACCAGGAGAGAACAATATCTATTCAGTTTCAGTTTATTATTCATTTCAAAAAAGTAGTACAGTAATATTAATATACAGACGAGGGTCCCAAAGTTAAAAACTGTAACGGGACCCTCGACGAGGGTCCCACAGTTAAAAACTTTAACGGGACCCTCGATGCGTTATAACAATCAATAAATAAGATCAAGTTCTCGTTATCATCATGACATATCTGCCTAGTCTCCCGCGTTGGTTCTTCCGTTTGTACGGTTGCCATGAAAATCTCTCGGAAATCAAAATTTGCGTGCAAGATCTAGCCGCATTGACAAAAATGCTGGTCAGTCCGTTCCAGGCATTTTGCGAGCCCACTGCATTTTATTTTAACGAATTTGAGAGGCGTTTGTTTAAACGTACTGTAGAGTTATAATGCCTAGGCACTATAGTAGTCTCAGTGATGCGGAACTGCGGCAGACAGGAATTCTTGATATTTACCAGCCAAATTCGAATGTTACGTACTTCAGTACCGAAACCGTCGGAACGAAGGCCGATCGAGAGCCGCTTGCCCCAAGCTTCGGAAGTGCGACCTGTGCACAGCACCGTCTCCCACCCACAGTGCGTGTAGTTGTCGTTGCCACAACCGCCGTAGACGAAACCGCGGTCGGTCGACACGATCGTGTGTGTTGCGTTACTGACACGTAACTCAGAAAGCGTGCGTGCGGCCGACGCTCGACGAGTCAAAGTAACGCTGCTTTCCGCAAACTCTGTGGACGAAACCGCGGCAGTTGCGATCATTGGTGGCAGGAAACGACTTGGTGTTGAAGGCACGTGGATTGAAAACAAAACTCCCGTTTGTCGCAACCGCGATCTCCAGGGGCACGTGAATGTGTCGCGGCTGCGTAAAAATAAGGTGGGGGGGGATAGAAGTGTTTCGGAATTCCTGTCCAAAAAATCCAACAGCGAGCAAAGCTTTGACCCGCGCATTCGCGGCAGCCAGCTGCGCCGTCTCGTTCGTTCACGTGTGAAGACGAGTTGTTTTGAAGGGAATCGATTTTGTTGCTAGTTGTTTTGATGACGCGAAATTTCGAGAGCGTTTGCGCTCTCCCTATGAGAAACCCTCATTTTAGTGGAAAACGCTATCCTCGTGAGTTCGGCCGCTCCAAGCCGTTATGAGACCGCAACGCCGATGTTCGCCGTTGCGTTCCGGTTCCACCCCCCCCCCCCCTCTTGTTTTTCGCGATGATTTTTTTTTTGCGCCAAAATGGAAGAAAATAAATCAGCGCGTCGATTTGAAATATGGCGGCAAACCACGATTCGCTTGTCGCTAAAGGCTGATCTATCACAGCTACAAATTAAAACAAAAAAGTCGGTACGTCCCCCCCCCCCTTCCTCGCTCGGGGGTTTTACGAATTGCTGTTGCAAGGTTGGCAGGTATGGATGATGGAATTAAGATTTTGACGAGTCCTCTAGCGAGCTACGCGATTTTGCATGGATTCGTTTTCGCTCCGTTGGCGGCCATGTCGGCGTTTATTGTTGTGCCCCTACCAGTCTTGTCAGATAAGAGAAGTAGGCTGACGTCGCAACACTGGCTCTTCCCTTATCGGCCATACCCCCTTCCTGACGATTTGTGCCTCTTGTCAACTCGCTGCTAAAGTAAAAAAACAAGTGGCCCCGCACGTCGGCTCGTTTTAACCAGCCGCAATGTCGTTGGCACCGCCGCGATAATCGGTTCGCACTTTTGAAAAGTGCCTAGGGTAGAAAAAAAATTCGCGAGCCCTGTTGGTCAGTTGAAGCCTTTTAAGATGGTTACTGCCAATTCTTTGCTAGCCAACAGCTTCGATCACCGATTAGCCGAACGAACTTCTTTAGGGGCGAAGCTCCTTTAACCTTGTCCTGCGTCGGGCGTAACCGGCCAGACGGACGCTTGGCCTCACTCATCATTCACTTCGTGGATATATTGCGATTTGTTTTTCATTCAGTATGATTTACTTCCATTTCCACCTTTCCGTTAGTACGCCACGGAGATTAGTAGGGTGAGTCGTGAGTGACGTACTGTAAACAGCAAGAGTGTGCGGGCTGTGCAGCGCGTGGCGGAACACTAAAAAACTGCATTAATGCGCCGCCTACCGTGACGTGCACCATGTTGTTGAGGTTATCGGCCACGGTTTCAGAGATTTAGGTTCAGCAGCGGTGCGTTGTCTAAACGCGCCGTTGCTAATCGCCGAGGCCGCTTACGGTGGCCTGCTGACAGTACCTGCTGTAAGTTTTAATCAGTTTTTGTGGAGCTGCGCAAAAAAAAATAACGGTTGTAATAGTTTTTGAAATATGGAGCACCACAAAAGTTGTGTGCAGTGTATAAGCGGTGTTTGTATGTGCGCCGCTACCTTCTGCGCCACAGCGCGCGACTCCGTGTAGTATACCTCGAGATGTCTTGTGCATTCTAATAACACATAAATTGCATAGCTATCGAGTTTAAAAATTATTTTTAGAGGAAGTAAACAAAATGTGTGAGCTAGCTTCGTTCCTAGGAGATACATTCAGCAGCAGTGAACGAGCAGGTTTATACAAAAATGGCGAGCAGGGAGCTAAGGAAAAAAGAGGTTGTACTCGGTTGCAGCCGCGGCGACGTTAGCTCCGCCCACAACCATCGCTGTAAATGCACCATCCAATAGTGCTTAGGCATTTTAACGACGTGAATCACTTCGAAGTGTATCAGATAGTGGACTGTCCCCTATAAGCACATGCTTTTGTGGCTGGTCATAAATTTTTCGAACTGTTCGACACAACTGCTCAGCTAAACGTAAAGATTCAGTAATAAATAAACTGATTGTTAAAGGGACGCCAGAGAGCAAATCGGTTTATCTGATATTTGTGAATTACTGTTTAGCGACACCAATATCACCGCGCTTGCGATGCGAAGACACGTTTAGCCATAGGAAAATTTGTTGGGTCAATGCCGTCAAAGTTTAATAATTAACTTTGAAATTCCCGATGTGTGAATATTTTGGCGCGAAATTCAATAGTGACACTGACATTGATGTTTTCCTCTATTGAAGCTACGATAGTGAAATTGTCATTAGTGTTCCGAGCAAACTTTGGCGATCTAAACCTATTGCTTACTTTAGTGTCCCTTTAACCTCATGAATCCTTCTATGATCTTGAGGAAGGTGTAATTTCGTGACTTTCCGCCGTAGACCTAGCATGCGAAGTTTAAAAAAATTTTATTGAGCCAATGTCTCGAAAATACGAAAAAATGCATTTTGACGCCATGCGCGGAGATTTCGGTGCGAAATTTAATAAACTCCAGCTTTGACTTTCTCCGCTTATGGTAGTAAAACTGGTGACTGGAGTTTTCTGAACTAAACTAAGTCGCTGTTTGGTGCCCATTTAAAGCAGAGAGCCACGCAAATCGCTTGTCTTGTTTTTAACCATAGATTAGAGCCAGAGTATTGTGCCTGTTCTCTGCACTTGTAGTCTTACGAGCGGAAGCCGCAGACGCGGATCTTTGTTGGCGGCCTGGGCGACAACATGGCCAAGGACGACCTGGAGCGGGAGTTCGGCAAGTACGGCCGCCTGAACCAGGTCTGGGTTGCCCAGAACCCGCCGGGCTTCGCCTTCCTCGAGTTCGACGACGACCGGGACGCCGACGAGGCCATCCGCAACATGAACGGCGTCGTGCTCAACGGGTCGCGACTCCGGGTCGAGTACTCCCGCGAGCGGGGCGGCTCCCGAGGATTCCGCGGAGGACCCCGTGGCGGAGGCGGCGGTTACCGCGGAGGACCCCCGAGGCCGTCCCCCGGCGGCGGAGGAGGCTACCGATCGGGCCCACCCCGCGGCGGCGGAGGTTACGGTGGCGGAGGTGCCAGGCGCGGCCCAGGAGGCGGCGGCTACGACTCGTGGGGCCACGACGACCGCTACGGTGGTGCCGGCGACGATGGCTGCCAGGACTATGGCACCGGCTCCAGCCCGCGGTACCGTAGCCGATCTCCCTTGGGAGCACAGAGGTATTCTGTTCGAGGAGGGATCTGATCGCGGAGGTGTGTGCTGCGCGCGCCAGGTTAGGTCGAAAAAAAAAAAACAGTGGGCAGATGAACTGCCCGAGCATCTAAGAACGTCCCTGCTGTCGTAACGAGTGATCGTAGGTCAGGGCAACGTGGAGGGCTCGCGAGCGCTAGCCTATGTAGATTAGACACGGCGACAGTCGAAGGACGTCAGCTACGCGTGTCGCGGTCTAACACCATCGCGGACTGTACCCGAGCGTTCGCGACGGCTTGTGCCTTCTGCGCGCCAGTGTTTAACACGACGAGGGCGGATGAACCGCCCCGATTCGTCTCCGGCGACAACCGACAATCGTCACTGGCCGAAGAGAAGAACTCTGTGCCGCGAACGCTCAGTACACCTCCTTAACCGTACCCAAGTGTTTTCCAACTACGCAACAGTGTCTCGCTCGCCTATTTATTTGTCACGCCGACTAACGTCGATACTGCGTCACAACGTGTGCCCCGACGAACTTTCTTCGTGCTTATAACGAACGCCCAGCGAAAGCAAGCAGTTCAGCCAGTCAGATGTCACTCGCACCTGTGGTTCCCGTGTGGTCCAAGAGTCAAGCGACTGTCCTTGGAACAACCTGACACACCACCGCAACCGTTCTCGTTCGCCACCCCGAGCTTCGGCCGCGGCAGTTGCATTGTCGTCTCGCCTGTGTGCGTTACTGTTACCAACAGGTCGTCGTAACCGATTCGGAGCCCTCTATCTAATTCGTTATACACCCAAGCAGCCAGTCTAACGTAGTTCGGTAAGCCTTGTTACGAGTTAAGCCTCGCGATCATTCATTTTTAGTGTGGAGTTTAGTGCAATCAATGAGTGAACGCGCTAGGTTCATAGCGCGAGGCTCCCACGTTAGTACTGAAAGGCCTAGTTTTTCGACCGCTTCGCGGGTCCTTTGGAGTGCCATTATCTGTTCTTATGTGAGACTGCATAGAGCTTTTTACAGCTCTGCAGCATTCGTTAGCTCTAAGTATGGCTGAAAAGAAATAAGACTATAGGGGCGGCGCCACCACCCGCTGTGAAACGAACTCTGCTCGCATTAAAAAGGGAAAACTGGGGTCGCCTGTATGCATGATCAGACGTTTATCTTCGCCCTAAAACAACCCGGCGTCGCCGGCAGCGCCTCGAGCTAGCGTCACAACGGTGCCTTCTCTCCTCTCCACTCTGCAGCGGCTACAATTGAGGCGCTGACGCAGTCGACACTCGGCCGGCCCGGGTCGACTCGCTACTTCTACTACTTCGCACTGGCCGTCCCTTCCTTCCTGTGTCGCTGAATTGGCCGGCCTAGAGAGAGAGCGAGAGTGCTTGTGCTACTACTAAGCGAGTGCTCTTCTCACACAGCGTTTTTATTGTTTCTCTTTTTTTTTTGCCGGGGGTCGTCTCGTCGACGGTTACGACGGGGCCCCCCCGGCGTCACACGTTGTCACGACGAAATAAAAGCCAAAAACACGTTTTTTTTTTCTTCAATCGGGGTGGTGACCCTTCTTCCTCCCGTTGTCGACTGGCATTTCTTTTCACTGGCCCCCGAGCACGAGCTTGAGGAATTCCTCGCGAGTCTTGGGGTCTTCCCGAAATACTCCAAGCATGCAGCTCGTAATGGTCTTGCTGGACACCTTCTGCACGCCACGCATCACCATGCACATGTGCCTGCGCATGGAAGAACAGAACATCGACACCGTTGAGAGAATGCTGACCTGTAAGTAATGCACCTAGACGTAGTCTTGGAGGGATAATTTGTATAGTGAACAAATAGAGGTGCTGTCTCCTCGCCTACTGCGAGGCGTTCGGGGCCGGTCCCGTGTTGAGACCCAGGACAAAGCGTCTGAAGATCGAGGTGGCGATTGATTTCTATGCACTTATCCAGCGGGAGCAACGTAAGTACTTGAGTATGGGCAGAACTGTGTTGATAGTTAAAAAGCAGTAAGCGAGCAACTAATTTCTCTCAAATGTTAATCGGGTGGGCAGCAGTGCGTGGCCGGCAGACATTGTGTGTTGCATGTAGGCCAAGCAACGTGAGCATGGTAGCATCCAACTTCACGGTTAAGCATGTCGTGGTATCTGGAGAGTCGTCTTGGGAACGGTCTGACCTTATCTGCATTCCGGACAGCGGACGTTGAGACTAGCCTGCGAAAGGTCCAGAATATTGTCTCGAGAAGTAGCCAGTGTGTTTGACCGTCAGACGTACGTGGTGCTCTGAGCATGCGCTACTCGGACAAAGTGCGCAGGATAGCGTGGCATGCATGCGATGTACACGTGTCTTGAACGACAAACGAGGCATGAAGGCGAAAGACTTCTGGTAAGTGGAGCAAGGCCATCTGCACGCTAACTTTAATTCTCCTGGGAGTCTACGTACGTTCGTGTTTTTTATAAAGCCGTCTAGAAGGGAGAGTCCGAAGTTAAGAAAACCGCAACTGAACGGGTTAAGTCAGATGTCTACCTTGCGATGAACAAACTAGCTTGCAAAGTCTACTACTCCAGCACGCTTCTGATAGGGACTTGCGGCCTCTTCACGCCGTCGGATGTCGCATATCCCAGTGTAGCTGTTATCGCAGTTGAGCGACTGTATACTATGCGAAAAGTAGACTAGCTGTCGGTGTGCGAAGTGACTGAATGTTCCTGCCGCTGAGCAGAATCTAACAGAAGTGAAGGTTGTAAATCCGGCACCTGTGAGTCGTTATAAATTGCTGTGCTACCGTTACATGCTATTGATGTATTCTATAGTTTTGTTAGCTTCGTTGTCAGAGTTAAGCATTCGGGTTGGGTATAACGTTATATGACGAAAGTGGCACCTCTGTGACTCTGGCATAACCCGCTTTTTTTTTTTTTTCGCATAGCCCTGTGCTGCCCTCTGGCGTTTTGTTATGGTGCTCGGCTGCTCACCCGCAGGTCGCGGGGCCGAATATAAGCCGCGGCTGCTTGCTGCATTTTCGATAGAGGCGAGAATGTTTGAGGCCAGGGGTGGCGCCATGGCTTATTCTCTGGGGAGGAAGGGGGCATTCAGTACAGTTTTTGTTCCTTCAGAGGAGCACAGAACTTACGCACACGTTGAGCTGTGCATGGTCTTCGACAAACGAGAACTCTACCCGCTGGCGCCGCTCCTGCTTGAGGTTATTCGAAGTTACCAGAGCCCTCATCTACGGCCTCCCTCATACTCGCAGTGGTTTCTGATAGTTCAAGCCCAGATGATAGCGCATCATGCGCCGCTTCAGCGTTCACTTACGTTGCTTGTATCACCACTCCGACACCGGTAGGGCCGACTGCTTCTGTTACTGCCATCGCAATTTGTTTCGTTAGCCGCTCTTGTACTGCGAGGAGAAAAAAAAAGGGGGAATAGATGAACAGACTGACCGTATGGCATGAAGTTGGCTTAGTGCTAGCACAAATACAGCTAAGCAACGTACTACATTGCGTGTTAAGTAAAGTCTTTTGCGATCGGGAGAGCACTTGCATCTCAACAGCTTGGGGTGGCGTGGCGTACTAGCACGAATCTATACCGCTGCCTCGTAATCTAATGAGAGTCAATGTTCTATATCGCCAGTGTCCAGTTTGCCAGTGTGATTGGTTGGGATTGTGGCGCTAGATGTAAGTGGGGTAAACAGGGGCATATGGCCAGAAATTTTGGGGGGCTATGTGTTCAACCGTGCCTTACATTACATATTCATACATTCGTTTGTATGTGTGCGTATATATATTCGAAAGTGGAAACATTTCGGGGAGTGATGAGGAAGGGGGAGGGGTCACCACACAACACGTCCCCGTGGCTACGCCTTTGGGGGTAGCCTATGCCAAGCCGATTCGCGGTTCTGCTTGCCATGGTGTAAAGGTATACATGTTCTAATGACTATACGTACGTTATGCTTCTTAGGTCACGTAACTATAGAAGTTACGAAGGAAGTTATTGGCACAAGTAATATTATTAGTTGTGGCGATACACTTCCTTCGTAGTATAGCGATAACCCTGCCACAGTTGCTGAAAGATGCACCGACCAATGCCACATCACGTATACACTACTTTATGAATGGGTTTCAATGTCAGAAAGTTGGGTTGTTAACCTTTGTGTTTTGTATCTTTAAATAAACGGACACTGTTACGGTAGACGCATACGTATGAATACGGTTGCGATGTTGCATAGGATGTTACATGCGCTTATTCACGTCGCGATATCCAAAAACAAGAAAACATTGGCTTAGGCCCAGCATGGCGTTGCCCAGGTTTCTTGCGGGAAATAGTTTGCTCTACTGTGGTAGCAGTTGTGAACATACGCAGAGCAAAAAGCAGTTCAAACGTACCTTGCAGCCTCCTGCTGAATACCTCCACGATCCTGCAAAAGACAAGGGGATTTCAGCGATATTACAGTCGGTTCATTCCTCGTCCCGCTTTTACCGTAGATTGTAGGGCAGTTCAAGGCAATTTGCGAGCCCTTTATGACAGTCTTTGGTCTTCCGGGCTCGCACTTCACTATAACTTTCAGTCAATCACAATCAAATTAATTACCACGCGGTACGCAATTAAGTTTCGTTGACGCCACATTTTTTGTATATATACGAATTGGAGTTCTGCCAACTTCAACGCGAAAGGACAAAATGCCCCAAACAGCGGGCGTTTTCAGCAAGAAACATGTGACCATGTTGCACCAACAAAACCTGAAAGCGCACAAGGTATTCGAGCTTGCTTTCACGTACTCGTGCTTGCGTAAATAATGTTCTTTGACTGATCTGCAGGTTCGTCGTTCAGTGCCCGTGTAGTTTCTCAATCTTGATACGAAATAATCACCGGGAGCAGTTGGCACGTGTTGGATAAAAGAAAAATGCGCGAGTTTTTATCGTGGCCGCTTTAAAGCACCAGTACGTGCTTTAAAGGTGCGACGGTTGCCCCGCCGCGGTGGTCTAGTGGCTAAGGTACTCGGCTGCTGACCCGCAGGTCGCGGGTTCAAATCCCGGCTACATTTCCGATGGAGGCGGAAATGTCGAGTCCCATGTGCTCAGAGATTTGGGTGCACGTTAAAGAACCCCAGGTGGTCAAAATTTCCGGAGCCCTCCACTACGGCGTCTCTCATAATCACATGGTGGTTTTGGGACGTTAAACGCCACAAATCAATCAAAGGTGCGACGGTTTTAGATTTCAACGCGCCATTTTGTTTTAGTTTGACGACTGATATAAGCGATTCCTCGCGATAACGGCGTGGTATCGCTGCAAATCCAGCCGTGAAAGGTAACGCTGGCTCCGCCGCTCTAGTCGAAACTACGAAGATATGACGCGAACTGTAGGCGTTGGAAACGAAAGTGAGTGCCTGAAATTTCGCGTTTCAGTCAGTCGACGACTGTCATGCAAGCGTTGATAAAGATGGCACTGGGAAGAGCCTTCGCGACATCACACAGGACAGCAGCTTTCCTGGCGGTAAGGGACATTTCTTTCTTAGCAACCCACCTGGCCAGCTTGCTGAGACCCAGCACTTTCTTGTTTGGGAGGTACCCGATGGACACCTTGCCGATGAAGGGCACCAAGTGGTGCTCGCATAGCGAGAACATCTCGATGTCTTTGACGATGACCATTTCGTCGTGGTCCTCCAAGAACACGGCATCGTTGACGACCTCTGCGGAGAACGTGAACATATTTTGTTTCTTTTTACACCCTGTAGCCGCGTGACTGAGCTGGGTGTCTAGAAAATTGAGCGCAACTTGCCACACTCCCTCAGACTCGCGGAAGTATCACACCCACAGCCTCGCGAGCATACTTGCGTGTGCGAATGAGAAAGTACCATCTTACGCGCAATCTTCAAAATGACGTAGTACTAACTAGCCCAACAGCAAGGTGTAATAAGCTCGGTACGCACAGGCGTATTAAACGTGCATTGTGCGGGGCTGGATTTGTACCCCTTAGAATCGGCCCTTCCCATTCTGGTGCGGGATTCGCCCCTCATACTGGTGCGGCTGCAGGAGATTCGGAGTCAGTTCCGGTCGAAGAGCTCGCGCGTTTTCTCGACACGGCCTTTTCGAACGCCTTCGTCAAACGGGAAGAAGAAACGGATTTGCGTTAAGAATTCGGTACACGGCCTAATCATCGATCGGAGATTATGTTCTGTTACCAGACAGCGGACTTGGGCCAACATTTAGCAACGTGGGTCATTATGAATCAGGGTTGGCTATGTGCCAACCCTGAAACCAGTTAAAATTCGGTCAGGCAGCGCCATTTACCACCATAATACACCGCCAAAAAGTGTGTAAAAGAAGCCTTCAAGGGGCTCGTTTTTGCTTACTTAGAGGGCGTGAGACTGTTCTTAGTTAGGGGGCGAACGAGACTGTTCCAATTACTCAGTTTGTTTATAGTCTTAATAGTTTATAGTCTTATAGTCAATACATATCTTTCAAAACAAATGAACATACGCGTTCACCAGGAACATAGGGCTGGAGAGGTTCAATCCTGTGTCTCCCCTTTCACTCTACACGCACACAAAGCGGCGAAGTGGGGACAATTTTCTCGCTATTTTCCTTCTCCTAGTTTTCATTTGCTTACCTTCAGCGTGGTGTCGCAAACCTTGAACGGGTCGATCTTTACACCTTTTCAAGAAGTTCGCGTCGGTTAATATTCCAAATAATTAAACTTTTACCCCCAAATTGACAAGAAAGACTTTTTCAGAGGATGCTTTTCATAAGTCCAGGCTGACATAATATTTCTATCAAGAGTGCACAACACGCCCTCTTTTTTTTTCCTGTTTGTGTCAGTTATTCGCTATTTTTATACGCGTCGCTTTACGGTAAAGCTGCGAGCTGTGTGCGGTACTAAATCGCAGCAATCTCTGCCAACGCGTTCATACGTCGACGCAGCCGGACTATCCTCATTATTCGCGGTCGTCGTCTAGGGGAAGCTCGCCCCGTTGCTCATGAGTGAATGAAGAAGCGGTGTCCTTCTATAATGCCGTACGCTGCACTGCGTTCTTTTCCCCCGGATGGGAATGGATGCTCGGATTATACGCCGCGCAAAAGAAAAAAAAATAAATCGAGGAACGCGAAAGGCCGTGGTAGGTAAGTGGCGTCGTATCAAGATTGCTTTTGGCCAAAATATGTACTTTCAACCTTTCTGGCCACGGTTTCCATGCCGCCTACGCTGAGGACGGTTGCACTTTTGATGTTCATCCTGCTCCTCTTTCTTTGCGTGGCCCCCTCAGTGACTTCCGACGAAACGTGGTGATCGATCGCATAGTCTTGCCGCTGGCAGCTCGCGGGCGACGGAAGGGAGAGGAGTCGCGACTGAAACATTACTCTCTTGATGTTCTCCGAGTAGGGGAACGCCGGGGCCTGGCCCCACGTCGCAACTTGCTCTCGCTTCTCGGTCGTTGCCTGGCAACTCCGGTAGCATCCCTGCGTAACCCTATTCCCTTTCCCCGTTTCTTTTCCTTCCCTAAACATCCCTGCTCGTTTCCCTGTAGTCGCTGCGGACACCTGCTGCGCCGCAGGGTGCTCACGCTTTCGCAGCAGACCATTTGCGGCCCGCCAGACGAATCTCAGGGCAGCTGGCGCAATTCGCCGATTTTTTTTTTCTCTGCGTGACCTCCGAGTACGAGAGTGGCCCGGATTTCATAAGAACTTAAGCCACTGCCACTTCGTAAAAGTAAAGAACGAGGACACACATGGGTCACAGACATATATTGACACATAGTACTAACCACCAACAAAGTGTTTATTTGTTTTATTGAAACGTTTTGTTGAAAGTTAGCGCTGTGTGTCGTCAGATGTCTCCTTCCCTGTGTGTCTCGATTCTTTACTGACGCTACGTCAAAGTAAAAGCGACATACCCTACATCGCTAGCCTTGCCGATTGCGCCGATATTATTAGACGACGCAGCCGTACCCGTGACTGAACAGCGTGGCACGTTGCTGTTCTACGGTTTTTTTTTACTTCAATTGCGGTGCAATCGCGCGGACACAAAATACAACTGCGATATGTAATGCTGTTTCTCTTTATTTCTCTATTTTATTTTAGCCACATTGCCGCCCGCTGTTTGTTGACCTCATCTCGCGCTTTCCTGCGCGGTAACGCCGTGTTTCGTTTCGTCTAGTTTGTCGCCTTTTCTTGTTGTTACACTATTCTGACGTTTTTGTTGTTGTTTGTTTTAAACTTACTGTTTTACACTCGGTTCGATCGGCCCGGCACTGCGAAATGTTTGTGACAAGCGCTCTATGACGGACGCTTTCTTTTTGTTTAGCGAGGCAGAAGTCATATAGCAACTGTACACTCTGCATAGTCTTTCATTCTTTTTTTATTTGTCACATCGTTCTTGCTACATCGGGCACCTTACTTGCACTATACTATCAGTTAGATCGGGTGGTGCTACATGAGTCCATTCGTGACTTTTTCATTTAAAGTTTTAGAGAGAAAAAAAGCTGTATTTTATCTGTTAAACACTTAAATAAAAGGAATGTTATCGCCGCCACTTTTATTAAAATAATGACTTGGCACTTGTATAACTTTCTTTAAAGGTACAAGTCAACTCCCTTCAGCCCCGCCGCGGGAGTATAGTGGCTAAGGTTCTCGGCTGCTGACCCGCAGGTCGCGGGACTGAATCCTGGTTGCGGTGGCTGTGTGTGTGTGTGTGTTTGGTGGAATGGTGGATAAACAAGATTTTTCTGTATTTACGCCACTTTCGACAGTCACACGCACGAGCATGCATAAAAGAGCCAAAAGCAATTTGCGGCTACGCTCCTGGCTGGTAGAACGATCGTCAATACTAAATATGGCTTTGTGAATAATCGGTGTTTACGCGAAAGGAAATTGGAGTCAACCACCTGGGACCGTTTAGAGATTTGGGCCGAAAACAAGAGATAACGAGTTAAGGGCTGCCCTGGTAGGGCCTTCTTATCTAGTCGTCGCCTTCTTCCAGCTTATCTTTACTCACCTCCAGCTATCAGACAGTCGGACGAGATAATCCTCGCCCGAGGTCGGCTCGTTGATGATGATTGATTAGCCACAGCCAGTTATAAAGTGTCGTGCGTTCCCCGCCGAGGAAGAGGCCTATCAACCCGGCCTGTTTCCTGCGCCCTTTCTTCGTTCTGATAAAAGAGCGAGCTGATATGATTGCGAGCATGAGACATGGCATATTGCGAAGGGCCACGCGTCTCGTAGCGGGCACTCCGTTTCAGTGACAGCCTGCATGCTCATTCATTTCTGCAAATATTGCCGAAGGAATGAAGTCTTACGTGTGTGTCTACCGTATATATATGCACGCATTGTGCACGATTGTCGTCGAACACCATTGGAGTATCCAATGGGGAACGTTGGGTTCTTGAGCCCCTCCCCCGAAATATTTATTCTTTTTGCGAACGCATACGCGCCAGAAAAAAAAAACACAGCCACGTCCACGCCATGTGTGATGCACGGGTGCAGCCGGCCTTGACGGCCTTCTCTGTGGGTCGACAACTTTCGGCAGTTGAGGCTCTAGAGTAGGATGGATGCCCAGGAGCACGCGTGGCCTAAGAGACATGCTGCCCTGCTTTGAACGAGTGAAAAACGCAGAAACTTACACTTGTCGAGGCTGTTGAGACATTTTGTTTTAGCACTTTAGTCCTGTATCACTTATTATATTGCCTTTATTACAAATAAGGCGAAGATGACGCGTTACGACCGACTGAACGCGCTTGTCTCGGCGTGCGTTATCAGTCGAAACGCGCCACCATTTGAGGAGAAGAGGGTCCTGTAAAAACTGTGGCGCTGCGATCGTTCAGTCACCATGGTAATGGTAGGCATAGTCTTTTTGTTTGCGGGCTTCGAACACACTTGTGGCTCTGTTTATTGTCGAGTTTTGGTTTTTAGTTTCGAATAAAAGAACGAACCGTTGTGAACTTTGTGAGCTGATTCAAATTGGTGGGCCTAAGTTGAGCTAATGAAGCGTAACATAAGTTTTGCTTAACTTCCTCTTGCAGCAAAGCGGATTCAGGCCACACGGAGCCAAACGGTGCCGAAATAACGAAGATTAGAATATCCGTATACTACCCATCATTCCCGTGCTGGCTGAAGCGCAGTGCGTTATAGCTCCCATAGGCACTAGCACCAGAGTTTCCTGTAGTGTAAATATAGGAAACTATATGGTGTACAGAGATAACTGCATAAACAGGCGCAATTAGAAATCGGTCGCTAATGCCAGTGTTCCTCAGATTGCTACAGGGTACCGATTCCCTTCTTTCTGTCTCATGTGGCCAAGGTGTGGGAATTTTCGTTTCAGGAAATGTTGTTCTGTAGAGTTCAGTCGATTTAGCAAGGTCATACTTGAGCATGAAAAACACAGTGGGCCACTGGTTAGTACGCGTCAAGATAGATCTTGTGAAGGAACAGCTATAGGAGCTGAAACGAATACAAAAGAACGACTGGCCCAAATGCGCATCCACCAATAATAGCTCAGGATACATGCTCTACTCGATACGTTTTGCGACTGCTGTTCTTCGTGAGTGTGAACTACTGAGCATGACCATAAACGTGCGCATGGGTAGCCGCGCGGCCACCCTTTCTCATAATAAAAGGGGGGTACCCAATGCGCCCTGCATTTTAAGTCGGTCGTAGATGCTCCATCATTTCAGACGTTTTTGACGATAATTGCGGTCGAGCAAGTGTGATAGTGCATTCCAAGAATCTCTTGCTTCTCACGTTAAAGAAACCGACAACTGCCCAGAACATGAAATGAGATGACTACGCGGATGGAAAAATTGTCCCTCATAGTGACTCAAACCAACTCTGTTTTTCTCGTGAGAAGTGGAGTTATATTTTTATTTCTTAATTCAAAATCGCAAAAAAATTGTCTGTTGCGCCTCTGGTGGCAAAAACATGAAATATTCGATGTACCCTGTCACGTAGCCGTAGATCAGTGTGCGCGGTGAACAATTGTCCTGTGTGTATTACAAAATATTGTTCGCTTCTCTATAGTGAAATATATCAGTCCATATAAATGTACATATAAGCCTGCGTTAGCAGTACGTATTAAAGTAGCGCTGCCTTTGCGTGACGTGATGATCTTGTGCTCCTCAGCGCGCCTTGAGCAACATTTCTGCGTGCTCATGAAATCGTGCTTGCAGTTTCCAAGTCGCTAAGATTTCGGAGTGAAATGGTTTCTCTATCTAAACTTTGTCTCAGAAATCACGTGTACTGTTACACGGCATGGTCGTGCATATGCGCAGCGACGTTTTAGGTGACTTGGCTTAATTGTCTCGTGTGTCGATAGAGTAATGACGATGGGACGAGCCATCCAAGACATAGGCGTACCAACCTTGGTCGCACGTGACGCTGTAAAAATACAGAGAAGCTGTATAAAGCCACATCGTCTCATTGTAACGGCTTCTTAACTTCAAAAACAGTTAACTTCAACGAACCTATTGAAACCAACAAGCCATGATGTCAAGAAAATTTAAGGGCTTATATAGACATATCATCATCGTCAGCCTGACTACGCCCACAGCAGGGCAAAGGCCTCTCCCATGAGCCACCAATCAACCCAGCATTGTGCTTCCCATTGCAACGTTATACCCTCGAACTTTTTAATCTCATCGGCCCACCTAACTTCCTGTCTCCCCTTCGTGCGTTTGCCCTCTCTGGAAATACAGTGACCCTGAAACATTTTTTCAGTAACGACAGAATGAATTCGTTGGAAGAGCTTATTGCCTCACGTATTCAACGCCGCAAAAAATTTTAAGAATCCGTCCAGTACGAGCGGAATTACGAAGATTTGTAATTTCGAAGACGAAAACGCTGGAAGCTAAGCAAGGAGTGATGGCAGGGACAAAGAAAACACGTCACGCGCGCCTCGTGACCTTGAGCACTTCTTTCATTTTTCTTTGAATACGCGGCATTGTCAGTGTGATCGCGCGCGCATGGGTGGACAAAGTAACGGCCTCCCGCGGCGATCTCAGTAACGACTGAGCGCGCCATGTTCAAATCGGCCAATCACTGATAGATGGGCTTCTACGAGTGATTTTTAAGCGTCTTCCGTCATTTGTCGAGAGAAGAGAAAGCAAATTTTAGCTGACTGAGATAATTTATTGTGAATTCCAGGCCACCTGCTGTGTGGCCTAGAATTTGGCTCGCGTGTTCTCGGTAGCCTTTACTATTGATCGGCATCGTTTCCCGAGTGTTGGAGGGCCCCAGCGGTTATCCTGCCCACGTGCTACGTGCCCGGCCTATGTCGATTTCTTTTTCTTGAGTTCAACTATGATATCCTTAACCCCGGTTCGTTCCCTGACCCACTCTGCTCTCTTCTTGTCTCTTAAGGTTACACCTATCACTTTCGTTTCCATCGCTCACTGCGTCGTCCTCAACTGAAGTTGGACCCTCTCTCCAGGTTTCTGCTCCGTAGGTAAGTACTGGAAAGATGCAGCCGTTATATACCTTCCTCTTGAGGGTTAGAGTGTCAAATTACCATTTATGATTTGAGAATTCTTGCTGAATGTGATCCACCTCATCCTTGTTCTTCTAGTTATTTCACTGTCGTGGTTCGGCTCCGCAGTTACTACCCGTCCTAAGTAGACATATTCCTTCACAACTTCCAGCGTGTCTCCACCTATCGCAAAGTGCTGTTTTCTGCCGAGACTGTAGCGCATTAATTAACTTTTGTGCATATTAATTTTCAGACCTACTTTTCTGCTCTCTGTGTCCATGCTGGGCATAACGGGTGCATATATGGGATTTGGGGCGATGTATGGATATTACGGCCATGTTACGACATATACGGACAATTATGGGGTCTGTGAGGGCTATTCAGAAAAACAACTGCGGGCGCCATCAACAGTCGGATATAGGCTATGCGTGATGCTCACCTCTGACGTCCTGGCTGTATCCGGATGTGAAGGCGAGCATGGCCTTGGCTGCTCTCTCGGGCGTCCGTCGCAGACCCTGGCGGTCGGGGTTCTCGCCCAGCTTCTCGAGGATGGATCGGTAGTCGCGTGCGATGGACGCAACAAGCTGGCGCTCTTGCGCGTCGCACGGCGGCTCCATGGCAACTGAATCCCTGGCGCCGTTCATGGAGGCGTCGTTGGTCGCAGAGGAGGAGACGACGCGCTCGGCCTGACGGGCCCCCTCGGACGAAGGGGGCCCCGCTATCGACGTGCGACCCATGTTGGCTCACCAGGTGGGGACAAGTCGCTACAGTGAACGCTGTAGCCGCCTCGGCGGGATCGAAGGCGGCCGGCCCACGCTGCGCGAGGGAAAGGGTTGTCAACTGTTGCGCCTATGTGAGGGAACGAGCACCGTTTTTTTCTCTCTCTCACGCAAGACATTTTTGGCACGTTCCGTTAAACAAGGGGGAAACGTGTAATTGACTAATGTGGGTAAATTGTTACGACTGTGCAGAGCTCGTCGGTCCCCGCAATCTTCGAATTAGGCGTCCTCCGGTGCTCTAGCGATTGAGCTAGCTCCTCGATTGGCAGAGCTTTGTCACGAACACACGCATTATATATATATATATATATATATATATATATATATATATATATATATATATATATATATATATATATATATATATATATATATATATATATATATTATATATATATATATATATATATATATATATATATATATATATATCCATCCCGCCGAGTCACCGCCGTTTTGTTTTCAGCTGATTGCAGGCAGCCACATGGCCTTGAACGGTGGGGACACGTGTGCACCAGTAAAATTTATTCGCGCACATGTGTTCCGGAAATGGTATTTTTGTTATACTCGCAAGACTTTAACAAAAAACGCCGCTAAGCTCTATATATGCCACCAAAACACTCGCAGAAAAATGAGCCAAACAAACACCGGCAGCTGTCAATGGAAACATGCAAATATCACACGTGAATGCTTTTTTCATAAGCATAGTTTGGTTCTGTGTGCAATTCCAAAGGAATAAAAACGGAAACGCTAGCCCGTTGCCTCCGCAGCGTTGAAAAAGCAAACAAAAAGTTTTAGTGACGTTGAGAAATGACAGAAAGGTAAGCTCCGACGCAAGGGTGAGACATGGAATGCGATAGCAACAAACTGAAATGTTGCACGACGTAAACCTACCAGCTAGATCGCTCGTTTAGCTTGGTGTAACCCAGCAAAGTAATGACGTTATTAACTAGACCGCTGCAGTTGAAGAAGCGACCTACACGTTGTTCGATGCTGCAACGCCAGCATTGAGTGGCAAATTGCATGCTGTCTATATAGCTTCAGCGCAAGCTTTGAGGTGCAAACTGTATGCTGTCTATTACTTCAAAGCAAGCATTGAGATGCCAACTACATGCTGTCTATGACTTCAACGCGAACACGCACAACGGGATAGAGTTTCCTCTCGACTGTGGACCCGGCAGGTCAAAGTACATATTTCCTGCCGGAGCGACGCAGCCCCCCTACACCCCCTCCACAACCTCTCCGTGCACTTCTCGCGCAGCGAAAACACCATATTCATATAGACGCGTGGTTATGTAGTGAAAAAGGTCTCAGCTAGGCTGGGAAATACAGGACGTTTTATTCGGGCGGACTTGTGCTCAGCAAAAGAAAAAGAGTGAACGTACAAGCGATTCACGATGTGAACTGATATACAGCGGCGAGAACAGCCTTCGACCATCGAGTAATGTGGCGGTGGTAAAAACTTTATTTGACCAAGGGATTCGGGCACGTATGGCCCAGGGTTCCCGCACGACCCCCATTGCTCTGATCTGCGGTTAATCGGCATTTATGCATGCGGCATCGAACATTCCAGTTTTGTCACTGCAGTGGCCGCTTCAGTTCCTGAATGAACTCAACTCATCACGTTTGCACGCTCAAGCCAATCAGAAGATTGGCTTGAGCGTGCAAACGTGATGAGTTGAGTTGAGCGTGCAAACGTGATGAGTTGTGTTTTCGCCGTGAGTGGGCACGGCGAAAACACAAGAAACGGAGCACTCACCATGCGTCCCGTCTTCTTGTTTCAGATGGCCCTACTACCCATTGTCGCTGCCTCTTGGACACCGCCAAATTGTACCGGCACTTCGTGTGCTTGGGGAACAAACAACAGCTTCACCGATTTTAAAATCAACTGGACCTCATGCCTTCAAGAAGATATCGGCAGCGCATGCGTGACATCGGCCAGCTCAACGCATATAAAAGAGCAACTGCAAGTTGGATTCTTCAGTGGGCACGGCGAAAACACAAGAAACGGAGCACTCACCATGCGTCCCGTCTTCTTGTTTCAGATGGCCCTACTACCCATTGTCGCTGCCTCTTGGACACCGCCAAATTGTACCGGCACTTCGTGTGCTTGGGGAACAAACAACAGCTTCACCGATTTTAAAATCAACTGGACCTCATGCCTTCAAGAAGATATCGGCAGCGCATGCGTGACATCGGCCAGCTCAACGCATATAAAAGAGCAACTGCAAGTTGGATTCTTCAGTGGGCACGGCGAAAACACAAGAAACGGAGCACTCACCATGCGTCCCGTCTTCTTGTTTCAGGTTAGTTGTGTATGCTCATACCGTAGTGATGAGAGAGGTATTGTTGTCGTGCCGTGCCCACGGACTATGCTTGCTTTAGCGTACGAGTGTTACTGTGTGTGCAAATTGTTACTTTGTGGCGATGTGGAACTTAATCCTGGTCCCACCAATACTGAAATGCTCCAGACGCTGATACAAGGCCAACAGGCTATCAGGGATGATTTAGCAGAACTTAAAAAGCGGTTGGAAGCAGCAGAGAAAAGTGTTCACTCTTTTTCGACCAGAATGACCAAATTAGAAACGAATGTAAAAGAAATAGCACGGAAAGCAGATAATTTTGAAACTCTTAACAATTCTGTCGGAAAAATCCAGCAAACACTTGTGTTGCAGCAGAAAAAAATTACAGAGCTGGAAGACCGCAGTCGGATATCGAACCTTGTAGTGTTTGGCATAGATGAGCGAGCGAATGAAACGGAGGATGTTCTACGGCAGACAATAATCAAAGAGGTTTTCGAGGATAAGCTGGGCGTGAAATGCTTGTCCGTTGCTAGAATACATCGCTTGGGGAAACGTCCAGGGAAGCGACCTGTAATCCTGTTTTTTCAAAATTATGTGGAAAAACAACAAGTACTACAGAATTGCAAAAAACTGAAGGGTACCCAAATTTCCGTGCAAAATGATTTCTCTGCTGAAACGCTAAGAAAACGAAAATTGCTATGGCAAAGCGCGAAAGCCGAAAAAGAGCAAGGGAAGAAGGTTGTGCTGGTGAAAGATAAGCTGCGTGTCGATTCACAGTTCTACGCATGGGATGATGTTTCGAACACACGTGTTGTTGTTCGATCGGGGAAAGATCCCACACAAACCGCGTAGCTTTCACAGTCTGCACCTAAGAACCTGCGTGTGCTCTCTTTCAACGCCAGAAGCATTGTGAATAAAGTAGACAAATTAGAACAAATGCTTTTGACCTACGCCCCTCATGTGGTTGTTATCACTGAGACTTGGTTACATGATGGTGTAGGTGATGACGAAATTATTCCCCCCGGCTATCAGATGCACAGGCGTGATCGAGGCACACGTGGCGGAGGAGTTGCTGTTGTCTCTAAACTCGGTATCGATGTATGTTTAATAAATCAGATTGCCGACCATGAAAGCCTGTTCCTAAACGTCACTATAAACGGTTTAACCTTTATGCTTTGTGCTGTTTATAAAGCCCCGGAAGCACCAGATTCTTTTCTTGAAAAACTTTACGACCATCTTCTTTTGAACCGCATGCGACACATCATCATTACAGGTGACTTCAACCTTCCAGCTATGAAATGGAACAATTTAGCTTACGGGCAATCTAAATCGAGTGATATTATCTTAGACACAATGTTAACTTTGAACCTTGAACAAATTATCTGTGAACCTACGCGAAACAGTGCTGTATTGGACTTATTTTTTGTAAGCGATATCTTTTTAAATGGTGTTGTTAATATTGAAAATGGAGTGTCAGACCACAGCTTATTGTTTTTTTCCTGGCCTTATCAATGTTCTGTAGTGCATTCGCGTACAAATAGAGTGAGCGTCAAAGACTTTGACCGTGCTGATGATACATCAATCACAGATTACTTGGAGAGTGCACTAAGCTTCAGCCCGAATGATGATGTGCATGTGTTGTGGACGCGATTTAAAAGTTCGGTCTCGTTCTCCATCCAACAGTTTGTCCCAATCCGTAAGGTACGCAAAAATCGTAAACATCCATGGATAAC
Organism: Rhipicephalus annulatus; assembly: GCA_013436015.1. Classification (NCBI taxonomy): domain Eukaryota; kingdom Metazoa; phylum Arthropoda; class Arachnida; order Ixodida; family Ixodidae; genus Rhipicephalus; species Rhipicephalus annulatus. The sequence goes on along the minus strand of WOVY01011319.1, from coordinate 585,808 downwards.
TCGGGAGATGATCCACATTAAACGCAAGATCAAACGACTTAGAAAAAGTAAAAGCGACGTAGCTCTCGAGACCATCGATGCTTTGAAAATAAATTTGGCAACTAAACTAAACGACGCTAAGACACATTACTATGAAGTCACTTTGCCTTCATTCATTACAGAAGATCCGGCTAAATTCTGGAGATTTCTTGCCCAAACCAACGAACCAGTGAATAAAATTAAGCTTAACGATAAATACGAAACTGACGGCTTTTTAATATCGCAGGCTTTTAATACATACTTTCACAGCGTCTTCACACCTTCAAGCGCTAATGTGCCCTTACCAGCAACTATTCTTAAAGATGTGGACATTCCTATTGTCACAAGCGAAGGTGTTTTGATTTTGCTAAGAAAACTGAGCACTAAAAAAAGTATAGGACCAGATCAAATTCCAAATACCTTTTTAAAGCGCTATTCTGTACAAATAAGCGATTTTTTGGCAGAGTTATTTAACAGATCATTGCGCAGTTGTGAAGTTCCGCATGACTGGAAGATTGCTCGTGTTATGCCCATCCATAAGAAAGGAGATAAATCAATAGTTTCTAATTACAGGCCAATCTCTTTAACTTCAGTGAGTTGCAAGCTACTGGAGCACATAGTGGCGCACAATATTCAATGCTTTTTAACAGAAAATAACGTCTTGTCTCCCTGCCAACATGGATTCCGGAAGGGATTGTCCACGACAACGCAATTAGTAACAACTATCCACGAACTTATCGCAGTATTGGATCGATCGGGGCAGACTGATATACTACTACTTGATTTCTCTAAGGCGTTTGATAAGGTTCCGCATAGTAAATTACTTCTGAAATTACATAATATAGGATTGCCGCTTTATCTTATTAAATGGGTTGAATCTTATTTAACCGACAGAAAGCAGTTCGTTGAAGTTAAATCCAGTGTATCTAGGATGCTCAATGTTACTTCTGGTGTGCCGCAGGGAAGTGTATTGGGGCCACTATTATTTCTTATATATGTAAATGACATAGTGCAAAAAATTCCTGAATCAGTGTCTATCAAACTTTTCGCAGATGACTGTGTTGTATTTAAAGAAATAACCTGCTCTGAAGACCATAACCTTTTACAGCAAACTCTTCGCGACATCGAATATTGGTGCACAACGTGGGACATGGAATTAAATGTTGATAAAACAGTGCTCATGAATATAACGCGAAAAACAAACCCAAGTGTATTTACCTACAGTATTCATGGTTCTCCCGTTCAATCAGTAACGCAATATAAGTATTTGGGGATCACCATTTCAAGTGACATGACGTGGCGGGCACACATTTCGTCAATTTGCACTTCTGCTTTTCGGAAACTGTGTTTTTTAAAAAGGAAGCTCACAAAGGCTACTGTGAATGTTAAACTCCAAGCGTATAATGCTATTATCAGACCTAAATTGGAGTATGCATCCGTGGTATGGGACCCGTACACAAAAAAGGATATACACAGCTTAGAAGCGCTACAAAAGAAAGCCATCAGATTTATATTTAATAAATACAAAAGGCTAGATTCCCCAACTCAACTCATGAAAGCTCACAATATCCCCCCGCTAGCTGTCCGTCGAAAAATCAGTCGACTTAAGTTCTTGCGTAATATTTTAAACGGTAAGCTTAGTATGTCTGCACCCTCATATTTGACAGCCACTACAGCCAGAACTACGCGCAACACTCACAAACACACCCTTCAACACATTTTTGCCAAAACAGAGGCATTCAAGCAGAGTTTTTTTCCCCGCAGTGTTTCGGATTGGAATGGTCTGCCCGAGTTTATTTGCGAGGCAGACAATTTTGATGAAGCCCTTGAACGGCATCTGTCATGTTGAACATTGAATCGCTGAGACTTATTGTGAGAGTGTTGTATTGTATTGGTGCTGTTTTTTTTTTTTTTTTCCTTTCTTTGTTTAAAAATTACTTTCATGACATGTGGTGTTAGTATTGTTAATCGATTATTTCTGTACTGTTCTCCTTGATTTTGTAAACCCACTCCTGCCTGGGCCATGGTGGCCTGCAGTATTGTGAAATAAATAAATAAATAAATAAATAAATAAATAAAGATTCTATAATAAACTCGAAGGCTTCCAGTACTAAAGGCGTGGTTCGCGCAAGGCAGCATTTATGCATGCAACGGAGCAGTTACACCAAATTAAAGGAAGCGCGCGTGTAAATCTGCTTGAACCGCGACCATCGCTGGAGCCCGCACGTTTTCTCTCGCACCAGTATATGGCGTAGTCAGAAATGTTTGCGTGGGATGGGGTGAGGGAGCCATACTTTAGGTATGTATGTGACTTGGTTTGTGTTTGTGCTTGTATATATACATGTTCACATGCAAATTTGGGAATTTTTTGGGGTGGTAAGGGATTTGAAGAGGCGTAAATCCAGAAAAATCACAAAGGGTAGGGGTACACACATCTACTCGTGGCGGCTATTTAATTTGCTTTAATCCATGTTTTTTAGGTTGGTTTTAACTTATAGTAAAAGTTAAAATCATCAATCGATTTGCACTTTTCTGTTGGGTCTTTCCTGAAACCTACCGAGCGGCAGATGTGGTTCCAGTAGTCTTATATACCTGATGGGTATGGATCTTCCTTTAGTCCTTGTGTTAAGTTCGCGCTGCAACTTATTTCTCCAAAGACTTACCTTTAAGCCCACTTTTCGACTCTTGCTCTGTGTACCAATGCCTAACGGTATGCTACTGAAGGAAGGCTTAGATAAGGGAAGGACATTCAGGCTCGTCGATGCATGAAGGCGCCCGCGCATAAACGCTGCTATACACGTCAAGTTCCCTCCACCGTTGTCGTAAGAGCCTGCCAGGTGCTGACCCACGGGATCGCTTCACAAGTATCGCAGATAAAGTGCTTAACCAATTTGTCTGGGGACACCCAGCAGCCGTCATGCTGTCTCGTTTAGAAAGAAGCAGGCACAAAAAGGAGATGAGATCGAGAAATGTAGAAATAGAAACAATGACAGAGAGAAAGAAGCAGAGAGAGAGAGAGAAAATGAAGAAGTATAAATCAAAGTAGAAAGAGTGAGAAACGGAAAGAAATTGATAGAGGAAGAAATAGACACGGAAAGAGAGTCAGGAATGAGAAAGAGAACAATAGAGATAAACTAGGATGGTCGCCCAGCAAGGCTCTTCTCTCAGGCTTCGCAACACTATAGCACGAAGCTGAAATAATTTCTTTCTTTTTTTAAAGTATATTGGTCGTGAAGTGTTCAATGTGAGAATCCAAGCGTTCTAATGCGTACGCGTCTACCGTATCGCTGTTATTTAGTTGGTAAAGGTTAAAAAAGTCACCATTTCGCCGTAAGGGCGAAGAAACTAATGCAGTAGTAAGACATTGGAATGTCACACGAAGATTGACAATCAGCTGGAACCTTTTGGCGCTCCACTGAAGCACGAAGAAACACGCTCGAAAAGAACGCATGGAGAGGCACGAACTAACAGCTGCCACTGTGTTCAGTCGAGTTTTCCAGTCTGACTGCAGCGCCACAATTAATAACCTGATAAAAAAAGAAGACACCGTGAGACGGCCTCGGTGAAAACGGAACGCTACGTGAGCATCCCGCCCTCTGCATCTGTCGGCAGATTGTGCCCGGGATACACAATCGGGGATGCCATAGAGTTTCCTAAAATTAACTAGAGGGGACTCTGGCGCTGCGATCGTTCAGCGACCATGGGAATGATGGGTAGTACACACATTTGCCTAGTCTTTGTACTTGCGGGTGGCGAATCGTACTCGCGACTTCGTTTGTGGCTGTCTTTCGGTTTTGTTTTGAAAGAAAAATTCAGCTCTTTTGAAGTTCGTGACCCGATTTGGAAAGGTAAGTCTAAAAGAATAAGATGGTGAAGCGCAACCGCTGAACAATAGGTAATATTTGTTTCTTGAGAAAACAGCTCCAAGCCACACGAACACACACGGAGCCAAAATAAGGCCAGAAGTCAAGGGCGGCGCCAGGGGGGGGGCAAGGGTGGGCTGGAGCCCCCCCGAAATTCTCGCCTGCCCCCCCCCCCCCCCTATGCCCACCCAAGTGCCCAGAAGCATATATTGAAAACCTAGTAGGAGCAGAGCAAGCAACCGACGGGTTTGCCCCCCCCCCCCCCCGGAGGAACTCACTTTTTGTGGTTGCCCCCCTCCCCCAGTAAAAACATCCTGGCGCCGCCCCTGCCAGAAGTACGAAGTTTAGACAAATGTGTGTACTACCCATCATTCCCATGCTCGCTGAAGCGCCGTGATTTGCAGCTCCCATAGACGCTAGCGCCAGAGTTTCCTCTAGTGTACATTAAGAAACTCTATGGACGCGAGCACACGTCTCTTTTCTGCGTGCCCCTAACGGCGAATGTCAGAAACTTTGAGACGGAACAGTGTGAGCAACGCAGCTCCCTCTGGTCAGTGTGCGGTGCCTATACGAACCAAAATGTTTAACTCACAATAACTTTGCTTAAAATAGGAGTAACTTCCGGCCAGTTTTCGAAAGAAACTGTATAGGGACGTACTCGTGGGTCACCGTTCGTTTTTCTTCCATGTAGATAGAGGCGAGTCCATGCAGGGCGACAGTGAAAAGTTTTTGCGACCGCGTGCGAGGTGGCGTAACATCCTGGCGTGGCATACAGGCTGAAAGCGATATCCGCGGATGACGCTGGCCTTATTTTTTTTTCTTCCTCGCTCTTTCGGAGGTTTTATCTTCGAAAACGCGGACTCTACCCAACTTCAGTGCTACACCGACCACGATGTCGGCAAGTTCTCGGCTAATCGCCCACGACGCCAAACGGACAGTGGCGGCCGGCTGCTTCGCTTACGCATGCAAATCGCCTTGCTTTTAACTTTTGCATCTTTCTTATCGTTCACTGTATGATCGCTCAGAGGAAGTTTCGTTTTCTACGTGACTCCATCTTTACTTTAAAACAAGCATCGCTAACGAACACATTGCTGCTTTTATAAACGGCCCTTTCTTTTATCCGACACAAACGCCCAAACGCAATAATAACAAAGCCACATGTGCGTTGTAAGCCCGCAAGCACAATGACTAGGCAAAATTCTGTTTCACCCATCATTCCCACGGTCCCTTTAACGATCGCAGCGCCAGAGTTAGGCAATCCTATAGGAAACTCTATGGCGTTAGCGGCCACTGGCGAGTGCGTGCCCGCGGCTGACGCGTCCAGCCTTGTTCATGGGGTGACGATGATGACGATGGCGCCAACATGCAGCGTGCTAAAGACCATACAAGCAGCGCGGAAGTGCGTCACAGTCTTATGTGCCGTCCGATACGCTAGATGACGTCAGTCGCAACCGACGGCTTGTCATTACCGAAGCTTTTCCGAACTTGAACTGGGAGTGGTCGGAAATAAACAGACTGTGGTTAATGATCTTTGGTGCGCTGAATAAAGCGATGTGCCGTGTTATGACTAATAGGACTCGAGCAACGTATAGCAAAAAAAAAAACAAAAAAAAACACCAAAATTTTTTTTTCTGCGTCAGTACCCTTTAATGCGAACATCATGAGCGAGCACGTGTCACAAACACAACAGCTGCGTTGATCGATATGCGGGGTTTAATGTCCCGAAACCACCATATGATTATGAGAGACGCCGTAGTGGAGGGTTCCGGAAATTTCGACCTCCTGGACACAACAGCTGTGTTACTTTTCGTGTTTGTACACGTCTTCACAACAGCGCTGTCAATCAATTGCTGACTGATAACTACCACCTGATTTTTGTTCTTGAATAACATTTTTTAGGGCACTCTGCGCTGCAGTTCTTTTTTTTCAGCTTTTCGGTGTTGTTTTCTTTTTTTATTTTTGAAAGCTTATTATCATCGATTGTTTTTTCTGCACAACACATGTGTACCGCTACTGAGGACTGCAGCTGCACATGGGAACTTTCAAAAATGAATGAATGAACTATGAATGAATGAATGAATGAATGAATGAATGAATGAATGGTCTACTTAGGCCTTTTGGCAGTGCATGTGTTGTGCGTTATGACAGACAGACAGACAGACAGACAGACAGACAGACAGACAGACAGACAGACAGACAGACAGACAGACAGACAGACAGACAGACAGACAGACAGACAGATAGATAGATAGATAGATAGATAGATAGATAGATAGATAGATAGATAGATAGATAGATAGATAGATAGATAGATAGATAGATAGATAGATAGATAGATAGATAGATAAGATATTTATTAAGTTCTAGTGTCTCTAACATTTCGCCTTCAACGATGTACGGGCGCCGCGATTAGCAATCTATCCCAACCTTCGGGTCAGCAATTGAGTTATTTCCTATAATCTGTACGGACGTTCTTTCATCAGCTCGTTACGTACGAAACTTGCACTCGATGACTTGAATGCGCGTGATATTTACTGCCGGCGAATGGCGAAATATTCATTGCGCGCCGCCAAGACGGCATGACGAAATGCACCCGTGGAGTGAAATAAGACTGGCGCGTAAACTCGACGCAGTCCTCGACGTCAGTGACGTCCACAAAACCGAAGGTCGTCTACTCACTCCCGCCTCGTTCACGGCCGGACACTCGCCGCGCCCGTCCTTGCTAATCATTCACCCTTTGCAGTCAATGTAGTGACATGTTGCACTACTTTGGCTTCATAGTCGAGATAGGAGGGCACGGCGCAGAGGCCTTCTGTAGAGTGCCCTTCCAGCTCGACGTTCCGATAATGAAAAATAGTGCGGAAAGACGTATAGGTCAAGGCAGCATTGGTCGGCGAACTCACTCATGAGTAGACTCACTCAGATCGAGCCGTGAGTCCTGCTCAGAAATATTTTGGTGAGTCGGAGTAAATTCAAAGCACAAGGCATGTGCGAGACACTGTAAGCGCACGGATGTGCACATCAGAGTTTTTTGGTTTTGTTCGCAGTGAACGTGTGGTTTTGCTTCCTATATTAATTTTTTTCCTATAAACGTTCAGTTGTTGGTACATGATCCTGTCTTACATGTTTTGTCTTGTTTTCTTCACCTGTCCCACGCGTTTTCCGCGCTACTTTTATTCATGGTTTATCAGCTCGCCCAACAGTCTATCCTTTTATGTCAACATTTAAGTGTGCTGCTCCATTTACAGGCGGGTCTTTTCAAATTCATGGGCGTATAGAAAAGAGCTGGGTGGTGGTTGACCCCCCGACCCTCCTTAATACTCAGTCGGGCTTGTCTCGTCACTGTTTAAAGAGCAAGGACCACTCGCATGGGGAGGCGGGAGTGTTGTTGGGTAAGGGGGGGGGGGGAGGTGTGCCGACTGACCTTTTCTCCGTTTCACTTCCTTTCCTTCATCACGCTTTGCCTGCCACCAGACCCACTTAGAAGTGTGGCAGTTTGGGATAGTTGGTATGACATGACGATAGTTATAACGCGAGAACAGAATGACGACACAGAGACAAGAAGGACACGAGCGCTAACTTCCAACACGCTTCCTTGGCATTTCCCTATTCCAGAACCACGGTCTGCGCTCGCTCGCTGTTGAGGTGTTACGGGGCTCACTTTTTCCTTCTTTTCCCGCTTTTAAGAATCACTTAAAAATCACTCCCCCCCCCTTGCTGGATTTCGTGCCGACCGGTTGTGCCCCCGCGATCTCCGAAGACAGCACAGCTCTGGCCGACTGGCTCCCCCTACGCCATCTCCTGACGCCGACAAGAGCTCTCGCCGAGTGGTGCCCCGTCCTCGGACTCCTGCGACCGTGTCCATCTTTCTATCTTCTCCTTATTTCTGTATGTGGGTCTCTCTGCCCCTGCCCCTATCTCTATCCCTATCTCTTTTATTCCTCCCTATCCCTTTCAATCCCTCCTTACACCAATCCCTCGTGTACCACTGTTGAGGTGTCTGATGCAGACAGTTACGAGGCTCACTTTTATCTTCTTTTCCCTATTTTAAGAATCACGCCCCCCCCCCCCCCCCGCGCGGTCTGCATTGACGTCACACGCGAGGTTTCTGCACAGATCACGTGACTATACGACCGGTAGTTTCGCTAGTGCACTGTTCAGTGCATGAAAACACGCTTTCTTGGCATTTCCATATTCCATTATTGCTGAGATTTAGTTTTGTCTCAATCAAAAGAACGGTCAAAACTATCAAAGTGGTGAAACGTACTTGCTAAACCCTTGCTGACCTTCGTCCTGCGGCAAAAGCAGATTCAGGACACACGGAGCCAAACGGAACCAAAAGAACAAATATTAGACAAGTCATTGTACTACCCATAATAGCCATGCTGGATGAAGCGCCGTGTGTTTCAGCTGCCGTACACCAGCGCCAGAGTTCACTCCAGCTAGTGTACTTATAGGAAACTTCATGACCTTTACCACAGGAAAGTCGAACACCAAATGCAGGCCGTTGTAAAAAGAACCCCCCCCCCCCCCCCCCGCATGCATATGCCCAGCAGTACGGTGCACAAATATGATGTTGCGACCTTTACTGTCTTTTATTTTTTCTTTCAGGCAACATGTGCATAGTTCATAGACACCACTGGTAAGTACGGCGGAAGGCGCTTAAAGCGCTCTGAATAGCATAGGCGTATGGTGCCGCTGGCAGGAAACGTAGTTGTTTGCTTTTGCACGAAGCTGTTTGACTATATAGCATATACAATAGTGCGCCGAACTGCGATACATTTCAGCTGCGCCTGTCCATAGTTCTGTGGAATCAATCGTGCAATTTATAGCAATTTATAAAAGCCTGCATCTATCTATCTATCTATCTATCTATCTATCTATCTATCTATCTATCTATCTATCTATCTTCGAAATCAATCATTAATCCCCTGCTACGTCGTGCATCATGATCGTGTTGTGATTCTGCACGTTAAGCCCGAATAATTGTTCTTATCTATACTGACAACTGCGCACCTCTGCACAGCAGCTATACTTCGCGAGAAGAGACGACGAAGTAAGAAGGTAAATTGAACAAGATGAACGTGTTTTGTCATTGCTAAATTATTTTTGTTTTTAATTTGCCCTTTACCTGTATAGTAGAAGTAGAACAAACAAATTACACGTAATTTAGAGAATATCTGGACATTCTCACAAATACGCTACACGATTCTGATTCTTTTCACGTTTCACCCGGGTTGATAATTCCTTTCACACCGGCGTTATTGGTGTTCACGTGATTGATATTCGTTGTTGGTTATGTTAACGATATCGCCTGAAAGCTGGTTACGTTTCAGTATTGTTTTCACGACGAACGAACTACCAAATCGCTGCCTGGTGTTTTACGTGCTAAAAGCAAGATATGATTATGGAAGACGCCGTAGTGGAGGGCTCCGGAAGTTTTGACCATCTGTTGACCTTTGACGCGCACTGACATCGCACGGGGCCTCAAGCATTTCGCCTCCATCGGGATCGAACCCGTGACCTACGGTTCAGCAGCCGAGCAGCCTAGCGATTGTTTTACCAAGGCGGACTTGCCTTATTCAATCGCAGTTCGTTGAGGATTAAGGAAGTTCGTGCACGCTGTTGCCGTGTGTGCGCTAACTGCACCGATCGGCACTCACCTGTTGTATCGTGACAGTTGCGTCGGGTTCGGTGAAATCCTGTAACGTGGCCCAGCTGAGTGCGTCCTGTCCGGAAAGGCCGGGTCGGTATCGAAATGGAGGGCAGCGGAACGGCACCGAGTCTGCCAAGTCGCCGGTGCGAGTGGCGACGATAGTCGAGGCAGCTCCGTTGTCACTGGCGCCTCTAAATGACTCCCGTACGGGTGAGGCGAGCCCCCCGTCGGTGACACCACGTGGTTCGGTGGACGAAAGAGAGAGTGAGACGTTTCCTCCTTTTCGGTGTGCGTGCAATTAAGCCGGCAGCTGACGTATCTGCATTCGCTTTCGCTAAGCAGAAACAGGTCTTCTTTGTCGCGCGCACTTTTTGCCCGCGTTCTGCAGTTCGAATACAAAGAGGTCGGGGCACTTTGTAGATAGAGCGTGGCATGCGCTGCCTTGCTCGGCGTTAGATGAAGCCACGAGTGATGCGCGAGTGATTTTTCATTCATTCGAAAAAAAAGAAGGAAGGAAGGAAGGAGGAAAAATAAAACAAGAAAGTTCGAGGGAAGAGGTAGGCGACTTGGGAGAGGAGTGCACGACAACTGTCTCAATGAGGACCGACCTTAACCGAAACACTCGCAAGGGATGGGGATAAAAGAGACGACGAGAGAAAAGAAAAAACTGTAAAATATATGAGATAATCGGCGTGGCCAATAAGAATGGGTAGGGAAGGGGGTGCTTGATGTACACCTCCAGAAATTTCGATTGATATGTGGGGTTTAACGTCCCGAAACCCCCATAAGATTATGCAAAACGCCCTAGCGGAGGACTCCGGAAATTTCGACCACTTGGGGTTTCTTTAACGTGCACGCAAATCGAACCACACGGGCCTGCAGCATTTTCGCCTCCATCGGAAATGCAGCCGCCGCAGCCATGATTAGATCCCGCAACATGCGGATCAGCAGCCGAGTACCTTAACCACTAGACCACCGTGGCGGGGCACCTCCAGAAATTTCTCGATTTTGCAAGTGTACACAAAACACACGCATGAACATACATAAAGGTAAATTAACCCTAACGGCGAATCGCCCCCCCCCCCCCTTAATAAATACACTTCTGGCCATGCCCTTGCATGGGTTGGTTAGTGGCGAAGCAGCCAAATCTGGCCAAACAGCGCCAGAAGCTTCAGGTAGCTGGAACTTATTGGTTGTAAGTACTGGCAGGTCCAACCAATCATTTCAGGTGAAGAGTGGTGAGGGGGGGGGGTCTTGTTTTCGGAGTTACTGTTATTACCTGACTTTCACTGTACCATATGTACTGTTAAATATTTTGTGGCCCAGAACCCACTCACATATTCTGTCAGGCGTAAACAGTAAATCAAACGGCAAATATGACTTAAATCTATCGAACAGTAAATCTCACGAAGGACGCTAACGTAACAAATGTTCGTGTGGGGAGGGGGGGGGCAACAGTGCTGTTAGGCCATTTGTAATGGAGGTGACCCCTTCTCCTTTAGATTTTCAGCTGTACGTAAAGGACTGTACTGCACGTGTGAAGGAAAGACGTGGAAATTTTAGGCGCTCGTTTTAGGGGCGAAGCTCCTTAAACCATGGGCTGTGCGTACGCGAAGTATGTAGCATAGTAGTAGAAGTAGTCGTAGTAGTAGTAGTTGTAGTCGTAGTAGTAGCAGGTAGCCACCCCTCGTTTAGTCCTTGGAATGTCCGATGGATGGCGGCACTTCTATATGATGAATATATGATGAAAAGATACGAGATGGCGGTACTTGGATTGTTCACTAGATGGACGAACGGATGGATGCACAGACCATGGATGAATTGACGCACAGACGTGCGGACAGACGGACGCACAGACGGACGGATGCACGAATGGAAGCACAGGCAGTCGTGCGGACGGACGCATGGACGCTTCGCCCCACTCATCATCATTCACTCCGTGGATATTCTGTGATTTTTTTTTTCTTTGATAGGCATGCTATTAATGAGAACTAATGGATAGCGACGCCCAGGATAGTGTAGCGGATGTCACTAGAAGTAAACGTAACACAAATGTGACGCTAGAAAAATGGACGTAAAGATAAATTGCTGCTGGCAGGGACCTTACCTGCGACCTTCGAATAAAGCGTCCGATGTTCTACGAATTGAGCTAAAGCGGCGCGGTCATCCCCCTGTCCACCTTGTGTACGTGCATTAAACGTGGGAGTGTTAGTCAGCGCCTCCAGTAGTCATGATGGCGAGTATGGAAACCATTTTTTTTTTGCCTGTTCGCGCCACGTAGCACGTGATCTTATTACGAGCTGGCGGCTGGCCAATATTTCCTCGAAGGCAGTGTAAGTGTGGTTCCCTACTTCATGAAAGTTAGTGGACGTTTAGTGCGTACCTTGCGTGTTCCGTGCCGGATAACGGACCACACACTAGCCTAGACCCTAAAATGCTTTGCAGAATGCTGGGGTTCGACTCATGCTGGGATCCTGACATTTTTGACATTTTTTTTATGTTCGTCGGGCCAACGCAGCCGATTTCAGCTTTTAGGGGCGAAGCTTCTAAAGCCGTGGGTCTGTACATGCCTGTCTCTCTGTCATGGTGCGTGACCACCTATAGTGGCCTAGTTCTATGACTCACTCAGCAGGCGGCGCTAGTGTGGACGGACAGACATACATACACGCAGATAGATAGATAGATAGATAGATAGATAGATAGATAGATAGATAGATAGATAGATAGATAGATAGATAGATAGATAGATAGATAGATAGATAGATAGATAGATGCCAAAAGTGCTTGCAGTACGCAATGAAGTGCTCCGCATTGAAAAAAAGAAACGATGAAGACTACCTATGCAGCTTCGCTCTTTCAGATTTGGCACTAATAGTGCGAAGCTGGAATATGTATTTTTAATTCCTCTATTGCCACGTATTGGCGTATCAGTATGACGCAGAATGTGTGCGTATATACACGTCCCTGGTTACCGGATGTTCGCCGTTCAGTTGTACTTGAATTTGGGTTGCTTGATCTTCTTTAATTTATGCTTGGTAGTAACGCATGGAAGAAAACATGTGTTCACCGAAGAGTAAGCAGAAAGCTCGCATCCTTTCGCATAGGTCGGCCGGACATAAGTGTGCACGTGGCGTCGTTTTTGGCAATAAATCACTACATTCGGATGCAACAAAAGAAAAAAACTGGCCTTCCGCCGTCAAAGGGCTCATTCCCCTTTCCCCCACTCTATGGTGTGATCGTAGACGTGTGTGCACGAAGGGGACAGGGGAGGAGGCCGCCACCCCTAACCACTTCAGAGGCAGGACTTTCACTGCTGCTCCTCCCCTGACGCAGAATCCTGCACATGCCTGTGATCGTCACCTGAGTAAAACTTGTTTTGAGCCCCGTTGGTTCACAATACTAGAAGCTCTTTGGAGGTACACATGCGTTGACAATTGCCGAAATAAAGTCAGAGGCAGGACTTTCACTGCTGCTCCTCCCCTGACGCAGAATCCTGCACATGCCTGTGATCGTCACCTGAGTAAAACTTGTTTTGAGCCCTGTTGGTTCACAATACTAGAAGCTCTTTGGAGGTACACATGCGTTGACAATTGCCGAAATAAAGTCATGTTGAATTCCAGTGGCGGAGTCGGAGCAAGTTTTTCTGCTCCTTTCAGAGCAAGTGTGTTCCAATGACAGAGTGAGAGCGAGAGTCAAAAGTTCCAGTGAGAGAGCCGGAGGGGATTCGGAGCGGGAGTCCCTCCGTGGAGCAGGAAAAACTGCTCCGCCGAAATCGGTGGAGTGGACCGGAACTCAGCGTGACGCATTTCCTTTAACACGTTTGCCTGCTTGGGGGCGCGGCGCGAGTTGTGTTGAAGAAAGGCTAAGAAATATGAAGGAGAGTAGATGGGCAGAGAAGGTGTTCCGTTTTTTGTATAGGAAGAGCGTGGACACACAGTGGAGAAAAAGAACTAGAAGACTCACTAGTAAATATACGGCTGGTATTGTAAGCCATATGTCAACAAAGAGCGTTAAGGGAAAAGTCAGGGAGGCGGAGAGGATTTACTGGATGGCAGCTATGGAGAAAAAACCGGCTTTGAGTAACTACCGAAAGGGCAAAAATGAAATAGGGAGGGAGGCATTTTACGATAATTCAAGGGGAAGCGCTTTACTGTTTGAAGCGAGATCGGGTTGCCTTAGAACGCGTAGTTATAAAGCAAGATTCAGTAAAGAAGAAGAACAATGCACATGCTGCGGGAAAGATAAGGAAACGGCGGAGCATGTTCTGGTTGAATGTGGAGATATCCACCCAGGTGTACGTTTGGGCACGAGCCTACAGGAAGCCTTGGGTTTTAGGGACAACAATGGAAAGCTGAACACACCCGCGATTGAAATAAGTAAGAGACGGTTAGAGTATTGGTGGCAGAAAATTAGAGAGAAAGGACAAAAATAAATATTGGAAAAATAAAATATGGACAGTGTGCCGTAAATGGCAGAGAACTTAAGCTGAAAATTTACATTTTTTTTTCCATTAAGATAGAATTTATCGAAGTAGAGGCATTAGGCCAACATCAAAAAAGAAAAAAGGGTTTTTTTTTTGTCGAGCCTGGTGGCATACTTGTCACCACCCCGTTATAAAGGGGACGCTCATAGCATCCATCCATCCATCCATGATAATGGCGGACGGCATGGACGGCTCGGCTACCTCGGCAAAGTGTGCGGCAATGCTTCTGCTACTCAATAGCGACAGCAGACATCGTGGACAATAGCTGTTGCACGCTTGGTGTGATATCCATTCCACACAGGTGAATAGCGCTGAACAAGCGAACGAACGATGCGGCGATGCTGGTAAACCACGTGGGAAACAGACAGCGGAAAAGACCACGCGCAAGGTATCCTGGATAACGCGGCAGCTTCCGCCTTGCTCCAGCAGGGCGGGTTGTGTTCCGATGGCGGATTTGGAGGATTTGCTCTACGCCAGAGTCGAGTGCTCGCTCGCGAAGTCGGTCGACTGCACCGACTCCGCCATTGGAATTCAACATCAGTTGATAGTCAGCGCTTGTGTGTGTCGTCTCTTTCTTTGTGGTGTATATTTACGTTTGCGATTCAAAAGTACTTCTAGGAGTATGATGATGACTTCGCAGCCGACCACATTGCGCCTTGAAGCAGCGCTTGGACCCAAGTTTCTATGAGTGCGTCTCCGCCGTACAGAAGTTCCTCTGGAAGCATTTATTACGAGCAAACAAAAATTTCTGTCACAATTTGTTTTACACAATTTGTAAATTTTTCGTACGTACGCCCACATTTTCGTACACACAGATATCGGCGCACGCACACACACAAGAGTGTCCCACTCAGAGTCGCTGTGACAAGCCAGTACATCGCAGGAAGCCTATAAGCTTCCTGCGATGTACTGGCTTGTCTTTACTGTACTGACCGATGTACTGGCCTATTATAATAGCGAGACTTTCTTCTGCGACGTCAAGACTGATTGATTGATTGATATGTGGGGTTTAACGTCCCAAAACCACCATATGATTATGAGAGACGCCGTAGTGGAGGGCTCCGGAAATTTCGACCACCTGGGGTTCTTTAACGTGCACCCAAATCTGAGCACACGGGCCTACAACATTTCCGCCTCCATCGGAAATGCAACCGCCGCAGCCGGGATTCGAACCCGCGACCTGCGGGTCAGCAGTCGAGTACCTTAGCCACTAGACCACCGCGGCGGGGCGACGTCAAGACTGGACGAGTCTTTCTTCTGATGGAGAACGGGCTTGTTGGGGATGATATATAGTGAAAGTAGTGGCGCGCAATACAGACACAGACAAGGACACTGTCGTCTCTCTTTTTGTCCGTGTATCTTTTGTGCGCCACAAGTTTCGCGAGAGGTTGGTCGTCTAACTTGTTTGAAGCCTGACGGTATAGATTATCTCAGTGTGAGCTATACACTCCGGGCTGTCGCATAGAACATGTCGAATTGTTTCTTCGTCGCCGCAGTGTCACACAGGCGGCAGCGCATAGGTAAACGGTAAACAGGTAAACAGAACGGTAGTGTCAGTTCGGCCGCCTTAGAGAAGTCTTGATGTGATTCGATGTCTGAAAGTGTGGTCAGGGGATCGTGCATGCATTAAATGTGACTCATTCCAATTTATTTGAAAGTGCTTTCACTGGGGCTAGTTGGCATGCCATTCTGAATTAAAATGATGTGCTGATTAGATGAACAGAGGCGAATCACACAAGAACGCGAAATGGACAAGGACCTTGCGATCTAGCAACTTTCATTCAATCACTTTTGCTCGTCGAAAAAGTAAAGGTGATGTGTGCAGTGACAACAAAAAAAAAAGTGCGAAATATCAACACGAACATGTGACGCAACAGCTACAGTGAGCTCGTGACAAGACATGAAGAAATCGAAGTGTACAGGGTCTGAATAGCGTAACCGAAGGCGCGTTTGCACAATCGCGACCTGTTTTATCTCATTCGTAAAAAAAAAGGAAAACGCTTGCATAATTTTTTCATCTATTTTTCTATAATTCCCACAAGTGCTACAGCTTCTTCATCTCCTGAATACAAGCTGTGCACTTAACAACTAGAACAGTGTGCAGCTGAATTGCCTAAAATCGTCAGCCTACTTACCAAATTGTCATGTTGCCGCAGCGTTTTGTTCAGGCAATGGCCGATTTGGCCGACGTGTGTCAATCGCCACATGTAAAAGGAATTTCGTACATAACGTTTCCCGTGACGCCTGCTAGGCATTTGCTTTTTTGCCCAGCCCGCGCAGTTTGTGCGGAGCTGTAAAAATTACTTTTACCCCTTTACTTTTGCCTGATTTTTTTTTTAGCCCCCTGCGATACCTCATGTACGTGCAGCACAACAGCATGGTCGTCTGCAGGAGTTTTTCCTGGTGGGGTGCAAACCAGTGTTGCAGCGTGGTGGGGGAGGGCACTGGTGTAGCTTGGGTGGCAAGTGCTGATGAGGCTTGAAGGATTTGTGATGATGAACAACGTTTAATTCTGTAAGTAATGCACAGGGAGGTAGGGAGTGCTCCTTAAGGGGTCGTCCCGTATAACCACTAGGTGGGCACCCCCTTAGTTAAGCGTGCCCGGGCATGCTTAACTGCCAGATAATTCCAAGTTGCAGGTGAAGTTGCTCGAATATCATCATTCTTCATTAATTATCGGAGGCCGCTCTTTGGAAATATCAAATCAGAGTTGTTCATCGTAAGGGTTGCAGTTGTCCCATTTGGTGCGATCATGTGCAGTGTCTAATTAAGAAGGCAGATTTTTTAAAATTTGCGTAATTAAAGATTTAATGATTGTACATAATTTTTAGATATTCACTGCTACAGAAAAAAAAATAGCACAAAGGCAGCGCACATAATGATCTCATTACGTGCCCCTATTATGGAGGAAATTCGGATACATTTTCTGAAACGCCCTGCAGACAAAACACTTCTTCGTTTCGCTCACAGACAAGCCACACCAGTGCTCCCCGCTCCCAAACACAGAATCGACAAAATCCTGCCAACGCTCATTTTAGGTTACTCGCAGGCCCGCAGCCACCGAAAACGAAACTCTTCGTAACAGGTGGTCGCCATGATCGTTCTGGTAGTATGAGCGGTTTCGGTATCACACTAGAGCTACCGAAAACGTCACTAGAGTTACCGGTTTACCGGCGTGACACGCACGGTTCATCACGATTAAGACCAATCGCGATCGAATTACTCAACAGTGATTGGCTTCCTTCCAGCCAGTGATAAAAAAATTCCAACTGCATCAGGCCCAATCGCAATCGATGGGACCGACTCCTGTCGACGTACATCCTCGAGATTTTTCGATATATCTCCAGGAACATCTACAGCGGCACGGTAGCTAATGTTCCTCGTGCGATTACATGCCGATCCACGTCCCATTGAAGTTGCGACGTTGACGAAGAACTTGGCAGCGTTCTCATATCGTGGAATGCTCCGAAATGGCCGGACCGGTTTACGCGACTGGCGTGAACACGGGCCACTTTTTTTTTTTTTTTTCTTTCGGTTCCCAAGATGCAGGCCGCCCTGACCGGCTCCGTTTTCCGTTCCTCTCGGAGAGACGAGCCGCCCTCGCCTAGATATCACGTGTCCTTATCGCGGAAACAGCCAACGTGCGGTGCCCGCGAGAGGGTACCAGGAAAAGTTGAGATAGGAAACGTGTGACGCCGCTCGCTGTTTTGTCTGCCCCGCCAACGGATAGGACCGTGTCCGTCGTCAGTTCGATCATCGCCTCCGTTGGTGACCGCACCTCCAGCAGCAAGCATGTCTTCGAATCCGACAGGTGAAGCGACGGTGCTGTCCGGAAGGCAAATTGCCAAGTAAGTGCACGCGCGAGAAGGCGTGCGCGAAAGCGGGGGAAAAACAAATACGACGCACTACTAACTTCACGTGTCTCGCGGCAGTTCGCCGAACTTTTACCGCCGTGCATTGCTTGCGGGCTAGAACGTTAGTAGTAGGGCATTCTTTAAACACTGGTAGCGGTGCAATTTTTAGCGACGTGAATGCGCTCACTTGCAGCAAAACCTCGTAGTGGTGCATCTTTTCACACCGAAACTTGTAGCTGGTGCATTAAGGGTAGTTATCCAGAGAGACCTCTCGTAAACTTTGTTTTAAATAGTTTGCGTATGTGAATCATTACGGTCAAAACTTGGAACTGCAGTGCGGGAAGAAACGCTCGTATTTCAGGATCACGCCCTAAATCGTGCTCGACTCGAAATCAAGCACATGGCCTTGAATCTGTGGATTCTTGGATATTACTATAAGTAAGGCAGCTAATTGGAACATATGATGGTCGTGCTTGTCTCTTGCACTTCCTTGTTGTTGTTTTTTTTTGGTTTTATTTCTTACGCTGACCGTCGTGAGTTTTTATAAGTAAATCGGTGCTAACGAACCATGTAATTCAATACCTGTCGTACGACAATGAATTTATTAGGATAACAGTGTGCCGCAGCACTGAATGTTAACTTGGGTGCATCTGTGTCAGCTCCTTCAATTCCTGCACACTCATCTTGAAGCCTCATTATCAGCAAAGACATCCTTTCTGACCTTGCTCTGGACGTCTGAGGGACAGGGCTCCAAGACTGCTGATACTTGCGAGATAACTCTGAAGCAGGAAAATGTGAAGGCTTCATATCTCTACATGGTGTGGCCGTGGACAGATAATTTCCGAGCTGTGTAGGAACACTCTTGCATGGGTATTGTGTGAAAAGTCAATGCTCCGACCATTGAAACCTCATGTGTGGATGCGTGTGACTGAAGCATCCAACAAAGTGTTGCTCTTGCGATAATAGTAATCATTAATTAGGTGCAGCAATCCACAGGATGTAGGAAAAGGCTAAAATGATTAAACTGGCAAAGTATGTTGAATGTAACAGCACAAGGAAAAATAATAAAAGCAGTTACTCACAGTTAACCACAAATGAATGTGATGAATGAAATAATAGGCAAATAATTGCTGGCAAATAATGCCATCACATACCTCAAATGCATTGCCCAACCAATCTACTGAAGTTATTGAGCTTAGCTGTTGAAACGTTTATTCCGGGATGATGTATATATCGCCCCGCTACGGTGGTCTAGTGGCTAAGGTACTTGGCTGCTGACCCGCAGGTCGCGGCATCGAATCCCGGCTGCGGCGGCTGCATTTTCGACAGAGGCAAAAATGCTGCAGGCCCGTGTGCTCAGATTTGGACGCACGTTAAAGAACACCAGGTGGTCGAAATTTCTGGAGCCCTTCACTGCGGCGTCTCTCATAATCATATGGTGGTTTCGGGATGTTAAACCCCACTATCAATCAATGGGATAATGTATAGAATGAAAAGATACTACCACTTCTTTGTGTCAACTTTCATTACCTCTCTGTAGCTATTCTCGACTTGATATTCAACTGGATGAATGAAAATGTTTTATTGCAAAACAGAACTTGCACAAAACTATATTAGTAGCACGTTGGGATTCTTAGCCAGTTAGGCCAGTATTGAATTAATTACAGGAAATGTTTGGAATTTCCTGCCTTGTCAAATAACAAACTATTTCTTCCGTTCTTTTTTCAGAAGCGATTAGTTTTGCAAGCACCTTGCTTCTTCTTTCTTTTTTCACAAAACTGCCGTTTCGGTGCCTAGGGAAATCCGGGAAAAGCTGGCCGAAGAGGTCAAGGCCATCAAAGCGAAGCACCCGGAGTTCAGGCCTATGCTTGCCATTGTCCAGGTGAGCCAGACAGTATGCCTCTTGCACCCATTTTCTGTGATAGCAAAAGGTAACAAGGTAAGGACGTCTGTGAAAAATTGTACCTGAGCTTCCACAGAAGCTGACATAGTGCGCAGACACTACGCATTCACAAATGTGCCTTAGGTAGTTGGTTATTATCTTGGTGAGGGAGGGGGTGATTGCGAGTCAGTGCTTTGTTGTTGTGCGGACATATGAAGCCTAAGCATTGTGCCACAGCCATTTGTGGAAGTCCATTTACAATTTCTTTACCAATCAATGCTCAGCCAGGTATTAAATATTTTGGTTGCTGTACTGCATTGCATGATACAATTTCACCGCATCTTGCTTGCATACGCTCGCTTCTGTCTCTTGAGTCGGTGTTTCTTGCTTGCATTTGCAATCTGCGTTCCTTTTTTTTGGCTTTCTTCATTGCTAAAGAAGAGTTTCTGAAGATGTGCAAAACATTTTTTCTTTTATAATCGAGTAAGTAGCATTAAGATTGCTTTGCTATTCAGCTGAAATGCTGCCACATGGTGTCTCAATGGCCATTGTCTTGTCATCTGCTAACGGATTGCTTCATTGATGCACGTGTGCGCAGTGGGGGTTTTTTGTGACAGAATGAAACAAATCTTCGGAAAAAGTCATGTAATGTTTGAAATTAATGCCACATCTGCATTAGCCTAGGATGTGCCCACTTTGTTGTTGTTTTTTCTTTTGCAACAGACTGGGTGATTTTCCAGGGAGCAGATTTAATACCTGGTTAATGTGGTCACAAGCATTAATTCAGTGTAGGCTTAAGCATATTTTCCTTGAACCATGTTCAACTATGTATCTACCTAACTAATTGAAAACTAATCATCACCCATTACCTAGTTATTTATCAGCAGAACTTTAGCAGTTATTGCAATTGATTGGAAAATAAGATAGTGTATCAACATCTAAGTGGTGAAAATATTAATTACTTTTCTTTCAAATTGCACTTAGGTTGGCGGACGAGAGGATTCAAATGTCTACATTCGTATGAAGCGCCGGGCGGCTGAAGAAGTTGGCGCTGAATCCCAACACATCAAGTTTCCTCGCACCATTACCGAAGAGGAGGTGAGAGGGAATTTTATTTTGCCACTTGCATGCAGTTCTTCCACTGAATATTCCAGTAGACATTACCACGTTCACATTTTCATGAAAGACTCAAGGTGGCTCTCAAATGCGAAGCATAGGTGACCACAGACTGTTTTTTTACCAGTTTTATACTTGCCTTCCTGTCTCGAGCATGTCGTAGTTGCTATACTTGGTTGCGAAGTACGAAACAAATGTGTGCCCCTCCCTCATAAAATTTACATAAAAAGTTCTATCCATTTGTACTTGCTCATTTTGATGACTTCAAGTTCTTGAGTGCATCATATAGCTGACTTTCACATTTGTACCCATGTCTTTTGTTGCTGGTTTTAGATCAGAAACTTGAGTCATGATTGATTTCATTAAGGATTCTGACATCGCTGCTAAGCCAGATGTAAGGCTTTAGGTTGTAATAATGAACCTCCAGCTCATATCAGTGTGATACTTATTTATATTAGACAAAAAAAATGTAGTGCTTGCAGTCTGAGCAGAAATCAGCTAGCACGACATTTTAACACATGTAGGTCGGAAGCACCGCTGTTTTATTGGCGGAGCTGACATTTTTTTTAGGTTTTAGCTCAGTATGTCATCTCTAACCAGTTATTTTCTCGGGTAGCTTAACTGTAACTTGTTACTTTTACACACGAATAACCTTTATCGGTTAAACTTACTTTTTGCTCAATAATCGCAACATTGCTCTGGTAGAGTTGTCTATACTTGTACAATTGAGCCTGATAAGCATATTTTATCAGCAAAGCACAGAGCAAACAAAAAAAAAAAAAGATGGGTATGTTGATTTGTGCATTTTTCTTGAAAAGGATAAATATCTTTTGCCATGTGAATTTGAATTCGTATTAGATGTATTGCTTGTATTTTTCACATTTAAATTATTGTTCTCGCTGTAATGAAAAAATAACATTGACTTGATGCACAAAGCTGTAATGAGCACGAAGCATCTTCATTGATTACTGTCTAAAAATTAAAAAATTGAATTTCATTTCGTGAAATAATTGAATTATTTTTTTCTTGGTGCGAATGCACCTACTGCAAGAAGTCTCGCTAGTTTCCATAGCGTTGTGCCTGATGAATAAAACGAAGTTTAATCATATGCAGCCTTTTTTTATAATTTGTTAGACACTTACTAGCGTGCAGCCACGTGGATTGTTAAGGCTGTCTTTTGTGCTTTCGCAGCTGTTGAAGGAAGTCGAGACACTGAACAAGGACACCAGCATCCACGGCATCATCGTCCAGTTGCCGCTAGATTGTGAAACTAACATAGACTCTAACCGGATCACAAACGCCGTCTCACCCGAAAAAGATGTGGATGGGTATGTTCCATAACTTGCCACCTCCGTACTTCTCTGTTCTTTTAACTTGGTGTACTAAGAATTGACTTTGGTTACTTATCGACATTCTTTTAGGCAATATTGTCTGGCAAGAGGGTAGTTGCAGAAAATCTTGAATGGTCACACCCATTTGTAGCGTGAAGCTTCGAAGAAAACCTACATGGGATCTTGAAAAGGTCAAACGTTTGTCTTGGTGTGGCCAGTTCTATCAGCTAGCTCACTTTCTTTCTGGGAAAACTGCATTTATTTACTTCGTAGCTTTACAGTAAAAATGGGTGAATGACATTATTTATTTCCCAGTTTTTAACCTTTTCTTACTTTTCCCCAAAACCATTTGTCATAGTAAGTCTTATTGAAGTACTCAGGTTAAACTTACTTACAGGTTAAGTTTTCTTCTCAGTGTTCCAAATTCAAATGTTTCTGTAAAAAAATTCCAACTGAGTCATAAGTATGTTTTCCAT
Organism: Rhipicephalus annulatus; assembly: GCA_013436015.1. Lineage (NCBI taxonomy): Eukaryota > Metazoa > Arthropoda > Arachnida > Ixodida > Ixodidae > Rhipicephalus > Rhipicephalus annulatus. The sequence goes on along the minus strand of WOVY01011319.1, from coordinate 563,129 downwards.
TCACTGCAGTTCCATAAATTCATTTGTTACTCAAAATCTGCGACTTCAGATGTTGAAACTAATCCGTAGTTAGTAGTAATCCAAAATCAATGCTTTATTGCTTGTCGAATTTAAGAGACTTCAGTGCGCATTCAAAACTTCAGTGCACATTAATAACTGTTGACATATTTCTGTATCTGTGAAGCGTAATCTGGAGTTCGCTGACACAGGTGGTGGTGGTGGTGGTGATGGTGTTGCAGCAGGCGGGGTTAGCTGACACAGCTCTGTAATTGGATCGTAGTTTTGACGGTAGAGAATTCGTGGTTTATTGTTCTTCTAGGATCCACGACCAAAATGCTGGCCGTCTGGCTCACGGGGAGTTGGAAGGCTTTTTTGTCCCCTGCACACCAAGAGGCTGCCTTGAATTGATTAAGCGTTCAGGTAAAGTTAGCTTTGAAATCTTTCCTGTTTTGCTTATTCGAGGCATTTTTGTGAATGTTGCCTAGTTAAACCTTGGATAAACCCTTTTTCTGGCCTTCTTATAACTTTCGCGTATGAACTGCCAAATGCGAGACCCTGGCTAGAGCACATTTTAATTGAATTTTTGAAATTGCACAGAACTTGTTTCTTTTCTGTGACTTCCTTGTGAGGGTCAAAGGCCTTTTTTCTCTCCAACATGTGGTATCGAAGAGACTCAAAATTCAAATCTTAAAAAACATATCCCAAGCACTAAGACATCTCTAGAATCCGCGCGGCGTAAGGACCAATCGTTCCCGTACTATTTTGAACTGTCAGCATTACTCTTTGGAGATTACAGGGAAGTCTGGAAATGGAGTATGTTTGCAAGCCGAGCTAGTTGGCTGACGTTCACGATGAAAAATTTCATGCACTCCTCATGCAGTGCTTTTCTCCTTTGACCTAATCTTGAGTGTTGCATGAAATTTTTAATCACACTTAGAAATTGCACCAGAGAATAACAAGACTATTAAGGAGATGATCTTGAGGTGGACAATCAACTGAAAGCTTAGTTTCATTCACAGAGAATGCGTTCTCGCCAACAAGCACATGACCTAAAGCACTTGTTAGTAAAAGTATACTAGGCATAACCTTAAGCAATAACTATAGCGTGCTTGAACAGGATCTTGAAAAAAGCACAAGCTCATTCCTGCTTCCAAGTCTTGCTTCCAATCCTTTCACCTGGTACGACTGATACAGAGCGCCAGACAGTTATTTTATTTTGGCATTGAAGTAGAAAATCGTGAGTAGGGCACCAAATATGCCATGATCACACAGCCGTATTTCCAATCTATAGAAGGTGCTAGAACCAGGTGAGGGGGGTTAGTTTTCGTGCAACGTGTTGGACAGTGCATGACTGGACAAAAGAAATGTGAGAAAAGCTATGTGGACATGACGTTTCCCGTTATTTTTGTGTGATTCACACTCTTCATGACGCAGAGTTGCTGTTTGTGTTTTTTAACTTATTGTCTTTTTACTGCACTCAGCTCAAGCCTGTGTTTGCAACACTTCCGAGACGTGCCTCATTCGTTTCACAGGTGTCCCCATCGTGGGTGCTCGTGCCGTGGTGCTTGGCCGCAGCAAGATTGTGGGTTCGCCAATGTCGTCACTGCTGTTGTGGAACCACGCCACAGTGACCACTTGCCACTCAAAGACAAAGGACCTTCCATCAATGGTAAGAGGACGCGGGCAGATTCGCTAAGCTCTTGCACACCTGGTTAGGGCATTTCGCTGGCAGCTTCCAAATATGGCAGAACCGAACTTCGTAAAGCAGGCTTACGTAGAACGTCCTGGGGGGCTACATAGCTCATTCGAATGACATAATAGTAAATGCACGAGACGTGGCAAGTTTTCATGTACGTCGATCGGGACGTTCTTGCATACAAACATATGTTTACAGTGTCGTTTTTTATAATAAGTATTCAGTTCAAGTTGCTCATCCCACTACGCCATTCTTGTGCATGCCTGCCAGTACTACAGTACCTTTTGATACGTACATGTAGAGTGCTCATGTATTGAGATGCGACATTAAAGCTTAGTATAGCGATTGGTACGTGCAATTTCTCAAAATAATTGCCTCATGTCACTACATCTGGTCGTTTAGGATAATGGTGAATCTTATCTAACTGTTCGAATTTAATTTACTCCAGTAATACACAGACTGAATACTGTGAAAACAAAATTGTCTGCGTTAGATAGCCCTAAATTGTTTTGTCAGTTTGCGAGTGCTGTATACTAACGTTTTCTTATAGTGGAAGTTGTAATTGTTTACAAAATGCAACAAACTTGTAGCAAGAGTACAAGAACCGGATCTTGTACACATCTCACGATAGAACGGAATGCTACATCACAAGAGAATGGAGCGGGTGCAAACGGCCAATAAATGTAGGGGCAGCACCCACGAAGAATACATAATGTTTTGATAATGTGCTGGAGGATCATATAATGAATTTATAAATGTTCTGAATGCACAAAAAATGTAAAATACTTATAACTGAATGTGTCACTATTCGAGTGCCTTGTTTTCAAATCTTGAAACTGAAGAGCGTAGTTACTTTATTTGTGTTGATATCTTTATTGGGTGCTAGGTGGCACCTCCACTTCATGAGTTGGTTGGTGGTGGCTTTGGAAGCCATTTTAATGAACTTTAAGCCTGGGGTTGGATTCAGCCAGGCACAAAGCATGTTTATTCGCTTCTCCGTCCCGACAGCCTATGTTACGAACCAATCCAAAGCATTTGGAGACTTTTCTATATCCGTTCTCTCAGATGGAACGACATGTAGATTTGTTCTTTGCCTAGCAGATGACAAAATTGTTTACAGTACTCTCTTTCAGTTGCTGTTCTTATGTCTGACCATCAGAGATATACACGGGAGCCTCAATCTGGTGCAGCGTGATGGAATGTTTTATCACACAACATGTACGATGTCATGCCCCAGACTGTGTGAAAAGTTTACATTTTGTGCTCGGCGACTGCTTTCGTTAGCTCGTCTGCAATGTTTTTTGCAGTGCCGGGAAGCCGACATCTTGGTGGTGGCCATCGGCCGCCCACGGATGGTGAAGGCTGACTGGGTCAAGCCTGGCGCTGTGGTGATTGACTGTGGCATCAATGCCATCCCAGGTACACATTGCTTGAAGCCACATTTTCAAGAAAGGCTAAGGTTGTGAGAATAGGTGAAGAACACAGAATTCAAATAATGATGTTCTAAGTGCAGAACAATACCTTTCCTAGGATTTGGCATAGACACAGACAACACTGTGAACGAAAAAGGTAATTAAGACAGAGAACCTTAAAATTACTGGTCATCTCGTAAACACCCTGGTGTTTTCGTTAGAGGCCTATTGGTACGAGTGGTTAGGCTTCTAGAAATGGAAAAATAAACTGGTTTCTTTTGAGGTTCGAAAGAGAAGAGTTTAGAGAACCTCATGGACTGCAATATCTGCAAATATTTCACTTGTGGCCCCGCAGTTGTGGGTTCAACTCTGTTGCAGGAGGCAGTTGGTTCAAAACCCATTGTCAGTAACCACTGGTAAAAAATGGTATGGGTGTCGGGCCATGTTGCCTGGCTTTCTTCACAAGATTTCGCGGGGCTAGGGAGGCTTCTGCTGTTTAGTGATGCTTCTAACGTGTGGTGGGGCTTCTAATGCTTAGCTAGGCTTTCGCAGCTTCAATATTTGAACAGTCATTGTTACCAGGACTACTTCTAACTTTGTGTTTTCTTAGTTATTGTGGAATACTATACATGCTCAGTTAGTTGTGGTTAATCATTGTTTCGTAGTGATGCATATTTCCCGCCATGTTGTGAGTCTTTTTTAAGATTACAGTAGTTTTTCCTGGCCCGTTGTTCCACCATCTTCATTCTGTCATTATAGTTTGTAACGTATGCTCGCAGATGCGACCCGAAGCTCAGGCACTCGCCTTGTTGGTGACGTGGACTACGACGAGGTAAAGAAGGTGGCCTCTTACATCACACCCGTGCCAGAGGGTGTGGGTCCCATGACTGTGGCCATGCTCATCAGCAACACTGTCGACTCAGCCAAGCGCTGCCTTAAGGCCTCTCTTAAGGTGAATTCTCCCTAAGTTACCTCAAGTTAAGGCGAACTGAATTACAGCATTGTATGGAGCTGGTACAGGTTCATGTTGAAAGGTGGCGTGAAGAAAACTGGACACAAAGAAGAAGACAAGGGACGGTGCCTGCCACGTGTCATCTCCTCTGCGTCTAGATTTTCTTCACCCTACATTTTGGCATGAACGTAAAGGCGCCTCATATCGTACCTCATTATTAGGGAGCCAAGCCTCAAAACTTCAGTCTTGTTTGGAGCTCATGGCATAAAGCTATTGGTGCATTCGTTAGCAGCACAGTTTAGTTTATTAATGCCTTAGTGATATAAAACTGGCTACACAATTCAAAGCATTTCGCTTGGACTAAAATCTCCTTTCTGCATGTGCAAAAGTTTTCAGCCCTCAATAAAAAAAGTTTTCAAAGGTGCAAATTGTTAGAAAAAAAAAAAAAACGCTGTGTGAACTTCCGGGTACTTGGAGATAGTTTCTGCTGTCAGTAAATTCTAAAGAAAAGTTCTATGCTACCTTGGCACTTCAATTTAGTGAAGTCATATCTGGTACAAAAATATTTTTTTATTTCCATTAATTTGTTATAAGCAAAATTTATAACAGTGCATGAATGGCTATACATTCAATTACTTCTTTACAACCGAAAGATTGCTATATCCTGATTCACTATATCAAGGTTTGACATATTAAAAAGCTAATCTTACCCGTAGAAGAAATATATTCAGTCAGAAAATGTCAAGTGTCATTGCTGCAGCCCCTTTGATGTCGTTGCACCAAAGTTACGTGGAGTTATAAATTATTGTTCCATTGGCTGTGGAATAAAAAATGAAACAGCCAACTGATATATTAAATGTTTTTTGGTTCGCATTGTGGGAAACAGTGTACATTGTAAAATTTGGTGGAATTAATATAATGACCTTTATAAGCTTGAAGAATTTCCACTACGATACAGATGGTTTTGACTGAAACATTGCAGTGAAATTTAGAATTGAAGTATGAGCTAAGTTTTCTGTAAATATCTTAGCATAAAATGGATTAAAATAGAAATTGTGTGTCTACGTAAATTAATTTAGTGCTGCTTGTTAATGTTACCTTGCTTATAATAACATATTTTGGTCTCATCACTTCGATACCCTGTACAGGTATTAATCCCTTGTCAGCAAATTGTGATCATTTTACAGCTAAAGCTGTTGCGAGATCAGAACATGGGTTGCATGCACACTATAGTGACGGACACCATGCATGCCACCGCCGATGCCTGTAACCACTATCACACGAAAGAAGAAAAAAAAACTTGTTCAATAAAAAAAAACACCAAGTACACAATGGAATCTAAACCCGGGTCCCCTGCGTGCCAGCCAAGTATTCTACCACTGAGCCATGCCGGTGCTCGGAACTCCATTGAAACTGGCCTTAGACAGGCTTGATACCGGGAAAGGAATAGCGTTAATATGAGTAATAAAGCGTTTTAGAACAGCAAAGAAACGACCAGGTGTCAGATAATGCGAATTGTGCAACGAATGGGTCATCAAATGCTCTAACCCTTCACAAAAGCTTGATCTTGCCCACCTATTAACTGTGGCGCATACCCAGTGTGGGGGATAACGGGTATTACAAAAGCTCCTGGCATAATTCTTCTTTGTCAGCCACAGCACAAAAATAATCAGCATGTCTACAAAGTGAATGATGATGAGCGGGGGCAAGCGTCTGTCAGCCCGTCCATGCTTACGTTCGTCTATTTGTTCTTTCTTTCGTCCCTCCGCGCGATCATCCGTGCCTCCGCCTGTGAGTCCGTCCATCCGTTTGTCTGCTAGTTTGCCTGTCCGTCCGTCCGTGTATCCATCTAGTGAACACTCCAAGTACCGCCATCTCCCATCCCCTGTGTGCCACTGGTGGCTACTTACGACTACTATTACCACTACTACTACTACATACATCAGAGGATGTACAGACCCACGCCTTAAGGAGCTTCGCCCCTAAAAAATTCCACGAAGTTCCTTGCAAGTCCGAAGTGGGTACCATGCTTCTCCGAAGAATGACGAAGGATGGCATAGTGAATGCCTGCCTACTACACAATGATAAATGGTGTAGTGGGCACCTTGCAAGTTAGCTTGCAGCAGCTACCTGAAGAGTGTTGATAAAAAGGGCTTTGAAAGACCGCTCTTCCAGCTTTTGCTGTGACAGTGCTGCACGTTCTGCGCAGGCCTGGTGGTTCAGGTGTAAAACAGTACAAACACATCACATGAAGAAATTGTGGAAGCATACTTTCATGTTTTCCCCCCTTTATTTGGCAATATTATTTCTGATGATGATATGCTATTCCCATAAACGTGCAAGGTAAAACTGTTGAAGTCAGCACACTCTTCCGTGCCTTGGTCTTATTGTTAGCTGTTTTACCAGTCAACTATGCATCACCATCTAACTTGCCCGCAAATGTTAGCAAAATATTATTCTTAAGAATATAACATAGATGAATTACTGCAGGGGCTTGAGCAGAAAACTTTTTCTGGGGAGGGGGGGGGGGGGGCACCACTTTAACAGCAGTGAGGGCTTAATTACTGTCACGGTGAAGTTAATGAGAACTAACATACTACAATGATGCCAACTAACGTATAGGAGATGTTATTAGTATTAGTTGTAATGTTGACGTAAAGAAAGAAATGCTAAAAAAAGATAACTTGTCACAGCAGAAACGGAACCTGCGACTAAACCTGGTTGCAGGTTCGGTCCCTGTTAGCGGCGAGTTGCCTTTTTGTCCACTTTTTTTTCTTCACATTTCTATTACAATCACAAATAATATTTCTTGTACCTTCCTTAGCTTCATTCTCTGTTAATTCCCATTAATATTGTCTAACAAAGGAAAACGAGCCCTTCAATTTCTGCTTGTTTTCTTGATGGTAATGCCGATGACAGTAAACAGAGCTGCCATTTTACACTTTTACTAGACCTTTCAAATATTGTTTCATGTATTTAACCTCCTCAGTCTCGGCAGTGGTTGTTAATATGTGCCTTTTGTTTCATTTTGCAGCAATAAACACCCCCGTGCCTTTCAACGAAGACTGCTCAATGGATTTCGAGGCAGCTGTTCAAGTTTAGCACGAGCTTTGAACAAATATATTTTTGCGAATTTTGCAAGTGCCTCCAGTATAGATCAATAAAAGTTGTACTAGCAAGCGGCGGTGATCCCTGTTCCACTGCTAGACTTTTGCAAGATTTGTAATTTCAAGAGACCACCTTTTCTAACTTCCAAGGGATTGCAGAATCGAATCCCAGGGGCGGCGGCCGCATTTTCGATGGAGGCAAAAACACCTGAGACCCACGTGCTTATATTTAAAATTTAAGGTTCTGTAGTGTTAAACGGAGAAAATTATTATAACTTCCAAGAGAGGTGTTAAAAGAAGTGTACATGCTAGATTACAAACTTGTTTTACACTCATGCCTCAATGTAACTTATATTGACATAAAGAATTATCACTTATAGAGGAGTAAATGAAGAGTAGTCCCGTTTTAGATGCTTTGTTACGAATATATACTGAAAACAAATTTTTATATACAATGAATGTAGTTTCACGTTAGTTTGAAATATGTTGTAATGAGGGCTGATAGTATTGCATTAAACAACACAAAAGGTTACACCACTGCTGTTTTCAGGGGACCAAAAATGACTCAACCAACGGACATGAAGAGTACTAGCATCATTTTTTTTTTCATGAACAGACTCTTCTTGCACAGCTATTCGCCTACTTGTAAACAATGAGCTTCAGTACTGATCTGGTATGCAGAAACGTAGTTGTAAAGGTGCCCATCCGTATGGATTGCATAGTAGTTGTCTGTTTGCCTCTGTGTGTTTGTAGGCATTTTCTTTCCGCTTCTCTGCTATGTATACAAGTTAATGAATTCTTTGCTCACATGAAAAGGTGTCTGAAGAGCTTTTGTCTCGCATAAAAATTTAACGATAGTATAATAAGAATTAATGAATAAGAATTGAATTATAATTAACTGCACCATATTGGACTGTACCGTCATAGACTGTACCATCGCTTCATGAAGGCTCCACGAGACTAAGCAAATATATGTTGACACTAATAGTTTCTCTTAGATTTTAGACCTGACAATGTTTGATGGGTGGTGTGTAGGAATGCATGTTAGTACATTTCAATCGATTATTAAATTGGGCAAAGAAAGATCCACTTGTAATAATGAATATTCAAAGTCTTCAAATTTAACACAGATGTGCATGTCTTACAAATTTTGAGCAAAAAAATCTGCCAGGTGTCAGGCCCACTTTGCCAAAATGAGAGTGCTGTGCTGAAATTTGTTCAGATTTGCTGAACAAAAACCGAACTGAAATATCAAGAAAAGAACGTTCTTTTTTATATACATTTCAAACACAGCAGCATTCTCCACAATTTAAAATATAAATGAAAAGTAGCTGTTCTCTGTTCAGCGGTCTTCTCTGGATGTTTTCTTCGGTTAGCTATTCATACCTAATCTGTTTTCATCTTTACTTCATTTTTTAGTAGCGTATCTATTAGGTTTGCAGATTACGAGCGCCACGCAGATTTCCTAGTTACATTTATGCCGTTTTTGTGTCTTTGCTGAATATCCGAGCAAAGTATTCTTTAGTTTGTAAGCATATTTCATAATAATGCCATTTGCACTGGACACTACTGCTGTGTGATGCACTCTCCTCAGTTGCGTCAACTCTCTATTAGTAGCCATCGATAAATGAGATTTGGTCCTGCGGCTACGTCTCAGCCATATATAGTCGAAAGGCACATTGTCATGTGTGTATCCCCCCATAAGACCCCGCGTTACTGATGCGCGATTTTCCTAGAGAACTAGTCTGGCAAGCCGAAACGCTTGCGTACTAAACGTTTCGGCGCGACAATCGGTTCAGCAATCCGTGTCGTCTGCTCGTTCTACTCTCGCGACATCCGACGAAGCGAACAAAGGTTCACACGTGACTTATTTCAGCTTACGTCATCAAAGTTAACGTAAGTCGCTCTTTCGGATTGTCACGCTTCTACTTATTCACCGCGTTCCCAACGAAACGAGTGATTCCTTGGCTCCAGCGTTTCGGCGATCTCGCTGCCGGCTTTGCGTACGCCACGCCCATCCCACTCCAGCGGTTGTTAGGCCTAACAGAGGCGCCGCCGTCTTTCGTTTTTGTTTATCTCCCCGCGCTGCTCGAAGCGCCGGCTTCTGTAGCAGACGAAATCCGGCCGCCGCCGACAGCGATAGCTCCCGCCACCATCCGAGCTGCGGAGCCCGTTCCAAGGGCACGAGCGGTCCACTCCAGTCTCTTCCAGTAGAAGTGAAAAAACCGCAGTCCGACCCGTCTCTCGGACAATCACTACCTGGGACACCAGCCATAACCATGGTAATTTGTTGCAACGGCATGTTCCCGATTCTTTGAGTGATGTCTGCGTTATATGTTGTTATATTCTTACTCTCTTGTTCAATCGCGCCTTAATGGAATGCGAGCGGGAAAAGTTAAGCGAGCTAAAGGAACCGGTTCCCGCCGGTTTGTTTTCGCTCGTCGGGAGGAAGCCTTGCGTAGCTGTCGCGGGCTCGTGTTGCAAGGCTGCGCGTGTTTATTTCATTTTGCTTGGCACGTGTTTGCAAAAATGTACGCAGGGTTCTGAATGAGGGAGGGAAAGGGGGAGGGTGGGGCTAACCGCCTTCTCATTGGACGAGACCGAAAGAAAAAAAGAGGGGAGGATGGCCTACTGTCTCACCTCCTCATTGCACAGGTTCTAAAGAAAGAGAAAACAATATTTCGCAATAGGCGCAAACATTGAAATGAACCGTATGTTATGCGGCCTCAAGGCGCAGCCACCGTTATTGTTTCAAACCTTCATAGCCACGTGGCGCCGGCTGGAGTTTGTTTTGGGAAAATGGGGTGAGGGGGAGAGACAATTGAAGGAGGACTGCAAACCCGTGTTCCTCCGCGGGAGCAGGGGAGGGCAAGCTCAAGTGCCCATTTCGCGCTGCCCTGCCAATGCTTATGTCATTAAAATTATTAATAACCCTTTTACACAGTAACGGTACATCTTCGACTTAGTGAATATTATTTATGGGGCTGAAGAAGTGAAAATTGGCCGAGTTTTTAGCTGGCGCGTTCATCATTCAAAGCGCAGGACGAAGAAAAGGCCGAAAGAGCATTGCTGCAAACTCCCAACTGGTTTAAATACCGCCTCATTGCAAGCACACCTGGTAATACGGTAACTAAACACGTGGTCATTATGAGACGCCGTGGTCCGCTGTCAAATGTTTATTGATATGTTAAAAAAAAAGCGGCGTCAACAGGCGCCCGAACGACACGTTGTGTGCAGGAAGGCAAACTTGTTTGATAACGAGACCGGCCCGGTCATCGAGGCCTCTTATCTCGTTACCATTCAAGGAAATCGCTTCCCGGCGGCTCGTGCGTGGTTGAAGACTTTCTGAAACTGCTGCTTTGTTGACCATTTACGGATGACGGCCCTCGTCACGACCACGTCTTTAGTTACCACGTGGGTGTGCTTATGAGGAGGACATTTGTTCTTGTTTGTAATAAAGAATACAGCAGAGAGGTAGCGTGCTCATGCAACTTTCGGTCTCTTCTTCGTCCTTGTCTAATGCTGTGGATCACCCCGCCGCGGTGGTCTAGTGGCTAAGGTACTCGGCTGCTGACCCGCAGGTCGCGGGATCGAATCCTGGCCGCTGCGGCCGTTTTTTCGATGGACGCGAAAATGCTCGAAGGCCCTATTTTTAGATGTAGGTGCACGCTAAAGAACGCCTGGTGGCCGAAATTTCAGGAGCCCTCCACTACGGCGTCTCTTATAATCATATTGTTACGAAGAGAGGAGACGCCGTGTCGACGAGGCTGTGAATGAAACATATTTCAAACCAGCAGCGGCGGCGTGACCGGTTGACCAGCCACCGAGTGGAGACCACCCTCCGTCCTCTTTGTCAGGCACACATGCGCATCGTCCCACAAAATGTGAACATGGATGTAGCAATATTATTATTATCCTCCCTCTCCTTAGTGTAGGGTAGCAAACCAGTTGATCTCTCTGCCTTTCCCTCGTTTTGATATCATTGCTTAGTCAATAGTGTACGTATGCTTCTCATACAGAATATAGTATGGGTACGCCTAGTGATCAGAATTGACAAAGTGTATGAAGTGAATCGAAGGAAAGTTAGGGTAAATAAAGAGAACCGACGTCGAGATATAAGAGAACTGAGAGCTTAATAAAGGTGAACCAAATGTGAATTTTAAAGTATTAAGAGTATGGTAAGCCAATCAAATGTGCCACCCCCACCGTTCTCCCTCCCCCCACACACTCAAAAAAGAATTCGGCTTTCACGCACACATACGAATACAACCGCAAAGACGCATAACCAGTGGTTGACCGTTTCCCCGAGAAGCAAACAATTCCTGGATAAGCCTCTAGTACAGAGGTAATAGTGCACTTGAAGTTGTAAATGACTATGTCTACTTAGGACAGGTAATAACCGCAGAGCCTAACCATGAGATTGAAGTAACTAGAAGAATAAGAATGGGGTGGAGTACATTCGGCAAGCACTCTCAAATTATGACAGGTAGATTGCCACTATCCCTCAAGAGGAAGGTATATAACAGCTGTATCTTGCCGGTACTTAGCTACGGAGCAGAAATCTGGAGACTTACAAAGAGGGTTGAGATTAAATTGAGGACGACGCAGCGAGCAATGGAAAGAAAATGGTAGGTGTAACCTTAAGAGACAAGAAGAGAGCAGAGTGGATTAGGGGACAAACGGGGGTTAAGGATATCATAGTTGAAATAAAGAAGAGGAAATGGACATGGGCCGGGCATGTAGCGCGTAGACAGGATAACCGCTGGTCATTAAGGGTAACTAACTGGATTCCCAGAGAAGGGCAGCGGGTTAGGGGGAGACAGAAGGTTAGGTGGGCAGACGAGATTAAGAAGTTTGCGGGTATAAATTGGCAGCAGCAAGCACAGGACCGGGTTAACTGGCGTAACATGGGAGAGGCCTTTGTCCTGCAGTGGACGTAGTCAGGCTGATGATGATGATGATGACAGAGGTTAGAATAACAGAGAGCTGAACTATAGTTGGTACGTATCCATTTTAAATGAGACAGGACATGTAATCATGGATGTAAGCAGGAAGTCCACCACAAATGCCTACTAACAACTGAAGAAGGACGAAAAAAAAAAAGGCACGAAAACTTATCTGCGGCGTATTCAGGCCATGGCGTCGCCGCCTCGGCAGTGCGTTTTCAAATGGTCACACAACTTACTACAGCCCAGCGGGAATTGACCTTTTCATGATTCGCAGGTGCGCTTCTCTGCACTGCATTGGTGGCACCTGTCGCGCTTCAGGCAGAGACGCTGTCCTAGTTGAATCTGAACGTGCTGGGCCTTGTCTATTATGAGTGTATATGTCGAGAGATGCGACCCAGCGTCTTCCATGTCATTGCGTAAGCAAACTGCGCTTGAACATGCTATTTGCCCTAAATGACAAGCTTCCATTATTTGTTCAAACTGCATAGCACTAAAGCTATAGCTTTGCGATTTTGAAAAGGCCTCTTCCTTCCTCGAAAAACTCTACATCTTGAGAAGAAGAAAAAGAGTCGGAAGACCCTGAGGCAAATTTTAGTTGCTTCGCAGCCTGCTCTTTACGACAGGGCGAGATAAGATATGTGAAACGAGCCCGGAGTGAGTAGCCGTCGTTCCAGTATATGGCTTCACATTTATGACACAATTCGCGTAATCGTGCGTCTCTTCGACACCGTTTCTTGTTTCATTGGCTTTTGTTTTTTAGTTTCGCAGTAATTAGGCGAAACATGCTTCGAGTTTCTTGAGTCGGTCTTACCTCAGGAGATCAGATCTTCGTTCTCATGCTGTATATAGCGAGCTTTGTTGCCTAATGTGTTAGTGTGAGCACTTAACATGTGTTCCGCAATAGTTGGTTCAAGTCGCTTATGGCGCCCCGCCGCTATGGTCTAGTGGCCAAGGTACTCGGCTGCTGACCCGCAGGTCGCGGGATCAAATCCCGGCTGCATCTTCGATGGAGGCGAAAATGCTGTAGGCCCGTGTGCTCAGATTCGGGTGTACGTTAAAGATCCCCTGGTGGTCGAAATTTCCGGAGCCCTCGCCTACGGCGTCTCTCATAATCATATCGTGGTTTCGGGATGTTAAACCCCACATATCAATCATCATCAAGGCGCTTATGGCGTAAGCAGCTCATGCATGCACGTGACGTGGCGGTTGAAATAGACACTAGTCACGGCAACTGTCAATTGATGATCTTATTAGTAGAGCATGCGACAAACAATGGAGTTCATGTCTTAGGGCATGTGGCAGTAACCTCTGGGGAGCAAGTGCGTTGCGAGCTGGCTGTGCATGCTCTTCGCTGATCGAGCTAACCGGAAGCTATTGCGCACTCTTGCGTGCAATTCCCCCTCCCCCTCCCCTTCGGCGGTGACAGATAATCGGACAGAATATGAATGGGTCCGTAGACAGTAGCTCGGTAGCGAACCAGAATTCAAAATGGCGGCTAAAGAGGTACTCATAAACAGAGCGCGCTTTTGTTTCTATCTAATGAATTGCTTCATTGAATACGCATGCATTTACTGTTTTTATTGAGCCGGACGGAATACACGTGTGGATTTTGATGTTATGACAACGGGGAAAGGCGTTCTAAATTTATGTTGCGACAATGTGTACCAATTCAACCATAATGGGGCGCATCACAATCAGAGGCATCCCACTTATCCAGGGTGATGCCTCCCCCTTCCCCAGTGATTCAACATGACGCGTTTGCACCCCCCCCCCACTCCCTAAGACAAAATCTCAGTTACGCCGTTGTTTTCGCACCCGTTGTAGCTAGTTTCAGTGCGTCAGCGCGTGGCATTTTGACGTGGCACCGCCCCCTCTCACTATAGAGAAAGGAGGAACATGGCTACGAGAAACTGCGCACTCTCTCTTCATTAGTTAGACTCGAGATTAGTGTTCTGCACTTGTGTCCCAATATTTTCAAAGATATGGCGTATAGCACGCGCTAATCGAAGTGAACTATAAGTCTGTGCATGATAGTCATGCGAGACAAATAGAAAAAAAAAAGGAGGTGTGCCGCTTCGTGGTAAAGAGAAATAGACAATTCACAACTGGTACACCCGTTTGTATGGATAGACCATGCAATCGAGAGCTTGTTTATTGATGACGTCACGCCAACAGACAGCTGGCGTCACGAACTGCGCCGAAAATACGGGGCACGCCTGAATATAACTACGCATTCGTTCTTTGTTCTTTCTGAAGTTTTTTTTAGGGGCCATTTGTAAGGTGTATTTGGTGTAGCCCTGCTTCTTCAGTGCATGTGCCCCTACATCGGTGTGGCCACTTGTAGGAGTGTCAATAACCTCTCGCTCCTTGAAGATATCGCTGGTCGAAACACCAGCTTGTCTGTGCTCTCCATCTCTGTGCGTACCCGACGACAAAACGAGTTATCAAGCGTCTTATCAAAAGTGGCAATCTCTCCAAGCAGAGGCAAAGTTCGTTCGAGTCGCTGCCCTATCGGTTTACTCGCGCCAAGAAAAGATACTGTCTATCCTGAATGGCTTGCGATCATCAGCGCGGGATCGCATCGTTGGAAGCACATAGCCCTTTATCGCTTGCACGCCGTCTACACGCGTATTTCATGTATTTCAGCTTCCGAACACTTATTTGATGGTGATTACACTGCTTGACATGTCACGTGCGTATTTCAGCGTAACTAAGAGGTGATATTTGATCTGCGAGAGCGTCTGAAACGGTGCAGTGCATTGCGATCCGCCTTGAGTGAGCGTACGGGTAAAATATATTTTTCGGGTCGATGGTCTTGATATGTCTACATGGCGGCTTTGCGGACTGCGGGCAACCGTTCCTCTGCAAGTGTTCCGCTCAAACGCCGGCTTATCCGTCAAAGTAAGTTGGTGAATGATTGCTTCTCGGCTCTATGGACTCCGTGTTCATTTGCTGGCTGAGCTATCTGTGGTTATCGCTGAACAGACGTGAGAGCGGTGGTTATCGCTCACAAGGGGGCCTCTCGACTTCCGAACGCTTCGAACGAACGCTGATATGGCATCTTCTACTTCGCAAGGGACCACGCCCCCCCCCCCCCCCCCCCCGCCGGACAGCGGCGCTGATTGCAGCGCATTGGTGTAACCTAGGGGAGGGGATGTAAAATAATTAAATACCTGTGATATATTTAAATGCACTCATATAAACTAGCTTCACTTGCCACGTTGCCCCCTCTCCCCTAATGTGTTTTTGCAAATGTGCCAGTATTGAAGCGTTGGGCCATAGCATAACATACCATAGCATGGCACTGTTTAAAAGGCTAGCAGGTTGTTCTAATAGCGCGCCGAAATTATACTTGAAAAGAGCGCCAATGCAGATGAGAAGCAGTTGCACAATTAAGAAGAAACGTCTTAAAATCGGCAGACTTGCTTCATTTTGGGTTGTATTGAGACGAAGCACCTACAATGAACATCTTGGCGATCAGTTACCGATAACTAATCCTCCAAATTGGGAAAGCATATGCCTAGACGAATAAGTTAACCACAAGTGTCTCTTTTTCAAGAAATTTCGCGCTCGAAGTAGAGGATCTTAGAAGAATTAGTGATCACTACTACATTAACACACCAGCACTGTCTAGTGAGTGGCTGTTTTCGTTGCCTAGGGAGCAAGGTCGTATAGAGAAATTTTTTTCTGGGCGGGTTCCTTCTTGATATGACGGGGGGGGGGGGGTGCTCTCTACGCCATTGAAAAAAATGGGGGGGAGGGGGCACGGGCGTTTGTGTCAAACTTTTGCCTCCGGCCTGGAGTGCACAACGGTGTCACTGCGTTCAGAGCACACCAAGCAGCTATCTATTCTTTGTACTGTAAATCAATCCGTGCTGCTCAACAAATTTATTGGTTCGTAAATATATATTCGTAAATATTCGGTTTGATTTGCATTTGGTTTTAATTCTTCGAATTGACTTCGAAGTTGAAATTTACATATTCACACACCGCTGATCGAGTTTCAGAGTGTCTCTTAAATTGCGCAGTGCGTTCCGCATCGCTAGTTTGGCACGTGTGTCGAGGGGGACTCGGGCACCCACAGAGTCCAACTGCGTTCGCAGGCAACCACAGCAACAGGAGGGGGCGCATGGTCGATGCGGTACCTGCCGCTGTCTCGGCAGACGCCCGTTCCGTCGGACTTGGACATCGCGTTCGCCCAGAAGCCCAAGTTGGTCGATGAGCTCGCCCGCGAGATGGGCCTTGAGCCGCACGAGTGGGAGCCCCATGGCCGACACAAGGCCAAGCTGCTGCTTCCGCTACTGAACAAGTAGGCACGCACTTGCGTTTTGCGAATCCATGGACGTTTTGACGATGGAACAATTTGCGTGAAAAAAAAAATTGGCTTTCAGCTGTGGAAATTCGATGAATTAAACATTAAAAAAAATCGCAGCATATCCACGGAGTGAATGATGATTGGTGGGGCGCAGCGTTCGTCAGTCTGTCTGTCCATTCGTTCTTGCGTCCGCCTATCTGTGTGATCCTTGGTGCATCCGTCCGTTTGTTCATTCGTATGTCTGTCTGTCCATCCGTCAGTGCGCCCCTCTGTCTGTCCGTCCGTGCGTGTGTCAGTCCGTTCGTCCGTCCATATGTCTAGAGAAAACTCCAAGCACAGCCATCTTACATCTTTTCATCATGTATTCATCATATACAAGTGCCCCCATCCAGCAGACATTGTAAGGACCGCTATTTCGGGTATGTGCCACTGGTGGTTACGTACTACGAGGGATGCACAAGCCACGCCATAAGGAGCTTCGCCCCTAAAACGCAGAATTCAGCGTGAGAACGTTTTTTTGTTTTTTGTCATGGCCAAAGCCCGCGTGCAGCTGGCGTTCGCAAAAGCCGTGACCGGAAATCACGTGACCATTCCCACCGAAAATGGCGTCGGCGGAATAGGTCACTCCGGCGAAGCCAACGTCTCTAGAATTTCGGGCGAAGCACACACCCAGCTAGTGTTGCCGCAGCGACACTCTGCGCGCGCTCCATTGTACGTCACAGCAACCACCTGAAACCGTGCCATATATATATATTTATATATATAAAAACCTCTCCCAGCCCCAAATTAAGAATAACATTTCTGAATATGCCCCTGCTGATCCTTCCCGGGTAATGTGTAGGCGTGAGCTAAAGACAAACTGCACAAATACGAAAGGAAAAGAAAATATTTCCTAACACAAAGATGAACTGTGAAGTATTTTGTAACTATAGTTCGAACTTCATCCAGTTCATGTAATGTAGTATTGCACGAAGAGCTGAATGTTGAAGTCTCGACACTATGTTCTCGCTGAGTTACCCGGATGTTTCGTTTGAAGTGCCCGGATAAAGGCGCTCGCACTTTGGCCCAAGGTCACTTGAAGACCCGCTGACAATGCGAGCTAAAATCCTTTCATGGTTTGAAACTCTGTTCTCCTGAGCTATGCTGACGCTGTGGAGTTCTGATAATCCTATTTCAAACAAACTATCTCCACTGTAAAAGGGACCCTCAGGTGCGTAACCAGGGGTAGTGCCCTGGCGCTTCCCACCCGGAAAAAAAACTTCTGGATACGGGCCTTGGATGGATCAACCTTGCACGTTCCTTCAAAGCAAAATTAATGAAGCTGTATATATCGTTCATGTCAGTCGAGCCACATGTTCAGTGACAAGATTATATAGCGGCATCCAAAGTGGAAGCTAAAGGAGAAAACGATGCCGCCCTTGCACAAAACAAAGAAATGGAATTTGGAGGCTACAGCTTTTAATGTGAAAACTTCAGCGCAAACCAGGACGTACGACAAATAATAGATGACATTTATTATTTGTTGCCTGCCCTAGTTCACACTGAAGGTTTCACTTAAGAAGCTGTGTTACCAACTATAGGCCCAAGTGAAGTTTTATTGGAGACAAGTGCAGCAAGTTGGGCAGGTCTGTGACTTACGCATAGCTGCTAATACGGTGCGCGTAAATTGATTTTGATGTGTGGGGTTTAACGTCCCAAAACCACCATATGATTACGAGAGACGCCGTGGTGGAGGGCTCCAGAAATTTCGACCACCTGGGGTTCTTTAACGTGCACCCAAATCTGACCACACGGGCCTACAACATTTCCGCCACGTAGCGCGTAAAACCAACACCTCCTAAAAATTCTTCAGGCCTACGCCCTCCGCCGTGACGTCACCACCAGCCGTCCTACGAGTCCAAAACTTCCTGACCGGTTCCGTCGCGCATTCCCGAATTTCCACTTGCTGCAGTGGTGACGGCCGTGCTGCACGTGTTTTTTTCGTGAGTCTGCCGAGCCATTTTTTTTGCGTTGTGTGCAGTGAATTTTACTGCCGGAATTTTATTGCACGAAGCTTCTGACATGCCCAATAAGTGTTGTGTGCCGGCATGTTCAAGTAATTACAAGACCGGGAAGAAAGTTCAAGTATTTTCATTCCCCAAGGATGAAGTGCTAAGGAAGAAGTGGCTCAGTGCTATCCCAAGAAAGGATTTCTTCCCTACGGAAAACAAGGTAAGAGCAAACTGGATGTCACCATTGCATCACACTGATGGTGAAATTATACTTATTGTAACCGTTCGCGAAGTGCTTGTGCAATGTTTAGACGCATTCCGAGGTTCGCTGACACTCTGCGACTGCCATTGGTATGCAGGCATGCGCATTGCATTTCACCGAGTCATGCCTTCAGAACAAGTCGTCCTACACGGATCCTATGACAGGAAGAGTGCTAGAGGTCTCACTGAAAGTACCACGCCTGCGTTCAGGATCAGTGCCCACACTGTTCCCAGGATGTCCTTCGTACTTGTCGAAGGATGACCCTTCTCCGAGAGAATGCCCGGAAACGAAAAAAATGCGCCGAGAAGCGGCTGACCTCGCTCGTGCCATCGCAGAATCGGAGGCTTCTTATCGTGATGAAGAAACGAAATGCCGTTTTTCCTCGCTTTTTGAGCTTATGGAATGTTTGAAAAGTGCACCTGTGCCAAATGAGTGGATTGTAATTCACCGCACGAACTGTGCCCTGTTTTTAAATATTGTTGATGAGAGCATGCCGATGTTGCGGTCGTCTGTTACTGTTTTCAACGACCTGAGTATCAGTGTATGTTTTTATGGTACCAAATTAAGCCGTATAGGTGATTATGTCGTGCCAGGAAGCATTGGGAATGTGAATGTCCTGTCTGCCATCCTGAGTAGGCTTCAAAGCATCCTCGATGAAAAATGCTCCTCAGAAGGTCTTTGTGACGTAGTCGTTAGCCTTCTTGAGCAACTTGAATGAGATGCCATTGACAGCAAGAAACGTATCAGTCGCTTCTTGCGAGAACAGGTGGCGTTGCTTGGAAAACAACGATTGGAGTATTCCTCCGAAAGTATGGTGGTTGCTTGCATATTGCATACCATATCTCCACACGCCTACAAATTTCTCAGGGGTTCAAGTTTTTTTGCCATGCCACATCCCAGTACTTGTCGAAATGTCTGCTCCTCGTTTCACTTGTCACCTGACACTGAGTCAGCCAGTGAAAATTTTCTCAGGTACATAAAACACAGATTTAAACAATTGCAGCCGCATGAAAGTGCCGTGGTTCTCATGGTTGATGAAATTCACATCCAGCCTTTCTTCGATTTTAAAGGTGGAAAAATTTCAGGGGCAGCAGGAAACAGTGAAGAGGCCGCTACTTCTGCTCATGTGTTTATGGTGCAAAGCATGCTGAGTCCTTTTCGCGAGGTGGTGCACATTCTGCCTGCACGAACAATGAATGCTCACTCTCTTCATGCTGTCCTGAAAAATGTAATCATTGGCCTTGAGGAAATTGGTTTTAAAGTTCTTGCAGTAGTTTCAGACAACAACGCAATCAATCGCAAAGCACTTAGTATGTTTTCAGATCCGCCAAAGCCGAGCATCGTTTACCCAAATCCGAAAGACGCAACAAGACCTATGTTTTATGTTGTGGATTCTGTGCACTTGTTGAAATGCATTCGAAACAACTGGATAAATCAAAAGAATCTTGGGACAAACCTATATTTTCCTATGTTTGATCTCTCAAACAACAGTGTCCATCCCGACTGCATACAGCGGGCATCATTCAAAGATCTTCGGGAGCTACACAAGCTAGAGGCTTCTCAGCTTTTGAAGTACAGCTATCGCCTTTCGTCAAAGGCGCTAAATCCTAGCAACTTTGAAAGGCAAAATGTTAAGCTAGTACTACAAATATTCAATGCTTTTGTAGCTGAGGCACTGGATCACCACTGGAACTTTCATGCGTTATGGCATGCCAAAGAAACTGCCAATTTCATCAGGATAGTTCTCCGCTGGTGGAAGATTGTAAACGTTAAAACACCTCACAAAGGCCATCACCACAGAGATGTTTATGAAGAGCCAGTTTCGTGCCTGAATGGTGACCCTAAGCTGGAATTTCTCGATGCGTTTGTCACTTGGTTGGATGTGTGGGAATCCTACAAACACGACAACGGCGTTCTCACGCGAGAAGCTCAATCTGCTCTAAGGCATTCCGCCTATGCAATACTTGAATTCACCAAGTACTGCCTTGTCGAGCTTCGTTATAAATATGTCCTGCTCGGCAAGCTGCAGACAGACGGCCTCGAAAACCGATTTGGCCAGTACAGGCAAATGGCTGGTGGTCATTACCACATCAGCATTAGGCAGCTGTACGAGAGTGAAGGCAGGATTCGCCTACAAAATACTCTTCCTATAATGAGCAGTGACGATTCCATTGATGAGGCTCTTATATCGGCAACAGCCACAAATCAACAGGACTTCAGAGTTACTGTCAAACCTGAAGATCTTGACAGCTTGAGCACACGCGTCGCTGTTTTTGCTTATGTTGGAGGCTTTTGCATTAACTCTGTGGTAAAAACGTTGAAGTGCAACTACTGTCAAGAGAGCCTTGTTGCTGACAGTTGCGATGCTGAGTGCGATGGTGATGCTAATTCTTTAATAGCAAGTCTCAATCGAGGTGGCTTGAAATTTCCGAAGACGTGTGTTGTGACAGTAGTGATGCACACTGAAGTTGTTGTTGCAAAGTTGCTGCAGAATGAAAAAAATGCCGGGTGCTTTCTGCAGGCACGAAATCACAGATGCATTGTTCAACAGCTTGTGAAGGAGAGCTTGCCAGCATTTGAGGAACTGGTGACTTGTGCGAATGGGCACGAACCAGATTTGGTGATAAATATGTTGATAAAATGTGCGACAAATGTTCTGCTAAATAATTATTGCAAAGAGAGGAATGACGCAGCCGCTGTTGCTAAAGCCGATGCCAAAGCTGTCGCAAAAGCACGGAAATTGAAAACTGTTGCTCCAAAATGAAGTGCTCATGTATCATTTGTAATTTTCATTAGTATGTTCATTTATTTGTGTTTTTGATCATTGCTTCGTGCCCTTGTTTCGTGTGTACATGTTGAATAAACTAACTCTTACTACAGGAAGTTTGCACGTTTGACAAGTTTCTTATAATTAAGGAAGTTTGCACGTTTGACAAGTTTCTTATAATTAACAATACCCTTTGAAGACATTGAGACGCGAGAGAAAGCAATATTGCTGAGATACAACTCGTTCACTGCGAGAGGAATGCCAGAAGCGGCGCGCTCCCGCAGGACCGGTTGGACGGCGAGTGATGACGTAGCTGACGTCATGTCACGTGAGGCGCAGGCCTGAAGAATTTTAGGAGGTGTTGGTAAAACACGGATGCAATAAGGTCCCTAGATGAAACAATCTAGGGACCTTAGGATGCAAAAGACAGAGACGTAGACATCACAAACACTAAATTTGATGATAGTTATAGCGCGAGAACAAAACGACGACACAGAGACAAGAAGGACACGAAACTATTGTCATGCCATACAAACTAGCCCAAGCTGCCACACTACTAAATTTGAACCATGTTTATTTCGGAACACGCAAGAATGTACCACGAAACGTTTTTTAGCTGAAAAGCACCAAGCAATAAAAAATTAAGAACGAGCGCTATGTGCCTCCAGCTAGCGTGGTATTGTTCTTAAGGTCTGACCACATGCATCCGTTGCAACGCGTCAGATCGTGGCTTTTTGGCGCAGCGTCGCGCCTTCTTTTATAAGAATAAGGAGGGCGCACAGCTTCGCGTAGCCGTGTACCCTCTCTTTTTATGGGGAAAAGGTGTGGCGCCGCGTCAGAAAGCCACGAGCTGACGCGCTGCAACGGATGTTTGTGGTCAGGCCTTAACGCGGCTCCGCGCCCTCTCCAAATAAAGAGAGAGGATACACGGCTACGCAAAGCTGTGCACCCTCCCTTTTCATATGAGAGAGGGCGTGACGCCGCGCCAAAAAGCCACGAGCTGACGCGCTGCAAGCAACGTTTTTAGAAATTCTAAAAACATTGGCTGCAATGATGAGTGTGGTCAGGCTTTTAGATGTATATAGCACGTCAAGCTATTTTTTTATTCCGCCAAGTTTGTTGTCTTTTTTTCTTTCCTTTTTTGAACGGTACCATCAAAATATCGCTTAACGTCCATCATAGTTACCGATAACCTTTTAAAGCGACCATGCATGAGAAGACTTTGCTCATTCATTCAACTTACACATGAGGGCACTAAAAGCGTCACACGTGAGGCAGCAATCACCTGGCATTTTTTTTTAAATATCGTGCACTTTAAAGAAACGCTGGAAGAAAAAATAATCAGCATTGTTATCTTACCGTAAATAGATTTCTGGATAAAGGTTACAAGTTTTGTATTAATTTTCTTTCTCTAGAGTCAGTATTTAAAAAGTTGATTAAGCTATGTTTCTTAATTCTTGGGCAAATGATGGATGAAAATATATACATATTAATATAAGTGGCCACACAAACACCCACATTCGTGCAGGCAAGGCACGGACGGCCACTACGTACTGGTGACGGGAGTGAACCCGACTCCATTGGGCGAAGGCAAGAGCACCACTTCGGTCGGGCTGGTTCAGGCACTGGGCGCCCACCTGGGACGCAATGCGATCGCCTGCTTGAGGCAGCCCTCGCAGGGCCCCACCTTCGGCATCAAAGGCGGCGCAGCTGGCGGAGGATACGCGCAGGTACCCTTCGGCTTTTCTTCGGCAATCCTGGGTTCTCGCCTTTGTCGTTAATCGCCGGACTTTCACAGCAAATACAAAGTGGCTTGGAGCTTGCTCTGCTCCTAGGAGAAGGCGTGGGTACGTGGTGCCATCACTCGTAGATGGCAGCTGCTGCAACTGAATAGTATTGAATGACGTAAAAATACTGGGCGCACCGGAGCAAGCTCATCTCGCTTTTTTTTTCGGGATATATACAATATGCGCAAATTACATAGCAAGCTCCTCCTGCCACTTTCACTGCGTTCACTATTTTGAAAACAGCCCCTAAGTGCATGCGTACTCACATTTCATTGGAATCAGGGGTATGCATTGTTTTATTTTTTGTGACTCTTCTCCGCCATATTGAATTTTGCTCCATGACCGAGTGATCCCCCTCCTCCCCTACAAGTGTTCTGACATTATTTTTCACGATGGGGAGGGGGGGAATGCTTGCTCGAAATTTTACGGTAGGCGAGGACGTTAGGTCTGACTGAAAAATAATGTTTTCTTTCTTTTTTTTTTCTTTCTTTCTTTATTTATTTATTCATTACTGCAGACCTTATACAGGTCCAAACAGGGTGGGGAAAAAAACAACAAAACGAAGCAAACACAAATATAGTCAATACAGTTAGCAATGATTCTAATGTGATTAAATGCTACAATGAATTATTCCAGTCTGTTATGGTGCGTGGGAAAAAGAAAATTTGAAAATCTTGACTCCTGGATAAATACAGCAGACTCATTAAAACCATCTGAAACTCATTAAAAAACTAGTGTTATGCTGAGCCTGTTTTGCCGGCATCGACCTTGGCTGAGCTTGAAAGTCAAGTTAACGCAACGAAGTGCTCTATGGGTTTGTACCGCTGAAGGAGCTAAGTGGTACAACGTTTTGCTGGAGGTGGAGGAGGGGCATTCAGCTCAGGCAGCCTTTCTCTCACTGGCAGGACATGAGTGGCAAAAGCAGTCATTATTATGTAACGTGCAAAGTTTGCTGCCAATGCTGAGTGTCGCTAGATACAGATATTTGGAGTCTGTGTGCTAATCAAGCTGTGCAGCTAATTGCTGCTGCATATAAAAATCTATGGATTTTAGCAGGGGGTACCCACCCCCTCTCTTGGGAATGCCCGTAAAGGAGAGCAGTGATCGCTCTAGGTGTTTTTGGTTGAAATAAAGATGATTGCATATATAAAGATATCCCGATGCGTAGGTCATCCCCATGGACGACCTGAACCTGCACCTGACCGGAGACATGCACGCCGTGACTGCTGCCAACAACCTGCTGGCGGCTCAGCTAGACGCCCGCATTCTGCACGAGACAACGCAGCAGGACGCCGCCCTCTTCGGACGCCTCGTGACTCCCCGCCAGGGGGCCAAGTGCTTCTCAGAGTCGCAGCGCCGTCGGCTGGCCAGGCTGGGCTTGCCCGTCGACGCCAATCCCGAAGACCTCACCGCCGAGCAAGCCGCGCGCTTCGCTCGTCTCGACGTGGACGTCAACAGCATCACCTGGAACAGGGGTATTAGGCTTCTGCTAACAAACATTACGGTCACACATAGGCTTGCGCACAAGGAGACAAGGAGTGGGCGAAGGGGGGAAGTTTGCCACACAGTATTATTATTCAATCGTACTATGCAGTTTCGCAAATAAAGGGCAGAGTTAAAGCCTGACCACATGTACGCGTCGCAGTGCGCGTCTTGTAGGTTTAGCTTCGCGCACTCCTTCTGAAGAGAGCGAAAGAATGCGCAGCTTCATTGTAGCCGTTTGCCCTCCATAGGGAGAGGGCATGGCACCAAGTCTTCACGGCACGCGCGGCAATGCGTGTATGTGGTCAGGCCTCTAGATCCATGAAGGTTTTTAAAAATGGGGACGGAGAAGCCCTGGTATTGCATTCTAAGAACACTTCACATCCCTACAGAGCTGGAGACGATAGAGGGCAGGCTGTTGTTAAAGTAAGCCATGGCTTCCTTTGCTTTCTTTTTGTCTAATTAGTCCGAAAAGGAGTGAGCAGCGAAGGTTGCTCCCCTCTCTAATGTAGGACTCTGCACACACGGTTGGTCTTTAAGTCTAAAGGATTAATGGAAGTTTTCGAACACGAACAGATGAACAACGAAAATTCACGTGACAATAAGAGAAAAAAAAATACAACTCGAAACCTGCGATGCCACGCGCAGAGATTCTGGTGCGAAATTTTAAAATGAATCATTTTCTTTCACAGTATAAACCATATGATGCTACAACTAACCTCACTACAGTTTTCAGAGTACAATTTATGGAGCTGAACTGGTTCATTCTTGCACCTTGAATTTAGTGTTCATTTAAAGATATGGGAAGTTCTAAATTCGCTTAATCTAAATAAAAGGAGTGGAGATTTGTTGTTGAAAACCGAGAGTGTGTGGCTCTTAATAAATGCTCTCCGCAGTGATGGACACCAACGACCGCTTCCTTCGTCGCATAACGATTGGCCAGGGACCAGTAGAAAGCAAGGCAACACGACAGGTACGTCTTCATCGTGGGCCGACATTACATCTGTGCTTCAATGGCTCATTCTTCATTACTTGATGTCAACAGTTCTCGCACAAGAACCGCTCAGGTTCAACCTTTGTTATCGCTTGTCTTTGTAATCCTCGTAACCCTTCTGTTATTTTGTAACTTGATTGCCAAACATTATTACAGCCTGGAGGACCACAGGAAATAGAAAAATTACATCATGTAGCTGTAGAGGTCATTACCAAAATCATATGGTCAACGGCTATGCTTTTGCTGAAGCAGACACGATTTTTTTTTAGTTTTAGATATATCGGCTGTATAGGTAACAGGTTCATACACCTTAAGAACGGGACCATCAACTTCTTGCTTTCAACGGCAGACTATGTTCTACAAATTCACATCTTGAAAGTGATCAGTATGGGCAGGGTCCTCACGTACCTTCCTCAGCGTATTTGAAGGCACACTAGAGTACGTGAACCACTGGTCAATAAACTTTATCTTGGTCCCTTAGCGTGTGCCATATGTGAAAGCGTGAGCTGTCAGTTGATGCGTATATGCACGCACTTTTGCAGACCCAGTTTGACATCACGCCAGCCAGCGAAGTGATGGCTGTCCTAGCGCTGGCCAAGGACATGGAAGACCTTCGGGACAGATTGCGAGCGATCGTTGTGGCCAGTGATCGCAAAGGAAATCCTGTTACAGCGGACGACCTGGTTCGTGCACACTATTGGCTTTGAAACTTTCAAATGGGCCATAAACCACTTTTATAGGTGATCATCGAATTACCTCAGCATCGGAGTTCATCGCCTCACGAATCGATTGCCGCAAAAATTTCTCGAATTCGTCAAGAGATATAGTGAGAAAACGTGCTTTGTCGCGACGTCTTCAGTCACTTTCTCTTTCCTCTCGTCCCGACGAGCGTGCTGGAAGCTAAGCAGGGAAGGTTGGCGCGGAGGAAAGTCGATCACGACCTTGAGCTCTCTGATGAAATGCGATCACTCTCTCCCGCTGTGATATCGGTGCGCGAGCTTGGGTCACTGTGTAATGTAGGCAGACTATGGAGCGTGGCAGCACCCCGTGGCAAGAAGCGCATATATAATCCAAACGCCGCACTTGAATTATGTTGGCCATTGGCCAATGACATGCTATCATTCTTGCTGTTCGACGTTAAGCAGTAGGCGCCCACAGCTTTGAAGGGCGTGATCACATTGCTCGTTATGAAAAGAGGAGCCCGTGAAAATGGCAACTTAGTGCTCCGCTTGTATATAAAAGCTGTCCAATTTCCATACATCACTGCAAGATATGGCTGAGCTGTTGCATGGTGTATTTTCTCACCGACCCCAAAGAGTGGTTAATGACAAATGCTTTTCCGATGTGAGTGTGTGAAATGCGATGTTGAATCATTAATTGATTCGCTCCCCGTGGCGTCGTGCAGGGTGCAGCGGGGGCCATGTTGGTTCTCCTGAAGGACGCCGCGTGTCCGACGCTCCTGCAGACGCTAGAGGGCACGCCGGTGCTCATCCACTGCGGCCCCTTCGCCAACATTGCTCACGGAAACTCGTCCGTGATCGCTGACCGGATGGCTCTGAAGCTTGTCGGTCCAAACGGATACGTCGGTAAGGCTACGCTGTCCTTTCGTGGCGGCGGGCTTGGTTTGCAGGGGCGTCGCCAGGGTTTTTGTTTGATTTCATCTGCCACTCTACTTGCCATTGAAATCTTTACGTATTGCATGTATAATGCACCCTTCAACAAGGGGTGTCGCATGGAGCCAACGTTTTGATAAGTGGTCTTCTCTTTCAAGGCTGCAATCATTGAGAAAAAGACACCACTTATAGACCACTTCACGACAGCATGCGGGATCTTTGCTACTTCGAAGAAAACAAGAGCACTTGTAAAAACATTGGCTGCAGCGTCAAGCCATCTTCAAGCCTCCGCTTTTTTTTTCTAAACTTCTGTTACAGGGACAGATATGCATAACGAGAGTTGTCTCCCATGTCCCCGACACCCTTGAACAATATTTCTTGCTACGCACCTGGTTTTATACCTTAGTCGTTTTTTTTTTAATCGCTGTCCTTTACACCTGCCATGTATTAACGTCCGAATAATTACACACTCAGATTTCAGTGGCCTTGAGGTCAATAAACGTTTGCAGCGTCCACACAATTGACAAGAAGCAGGCTGGTGCAATGGTGGGGTGCATGACGATGATCTTTGACTTGGGTTTGCTGCTAGTTCGTCAATCCCGCAAGACTATAGATACCTCGAGCAAGATAATACACGGATATGTAATCGGTTATGAAGCTAAGAATAAATTTTTTAAGCGGAATACTAGTGCATGCTGGTTTCCTTTCGAACCGTAAGTACTTCATGCTAACGTAAATGTGGCGCAGATCAATACTGAAAGCTCGTCATTCCTGCTCACAATGTGATCGTTGGCTAAGCAGTGATGTCAAAATGTCTGATGAAAATCGCCAGGGCTTTCAAATTCGGACTAAAAATCAGCGACGCCAGTCAACATGCTACCTAAAACTGCAGGCCGAAGCACGGAGGGAAGGCTGTATTGTGAAACTTCGGGAGGGTCGAAGCACGCAGCGTTCCGAGAGAGATTTCTTTGATGAGGTGTGCCAAGCAAACCAGGCGTGTAGGGAAGGGTGTTTCTGCTCCACTATACGTCGTCGGAAAACTGCGTCAGTATGCAGCTTACACTTAATTAGGTGGTGGCTGTTGTTGTGACCTAGGTTGCAACAACAACCCACTCAGTAGGGTGGTGCTTTTTTGGGCGATTTGTTGGACTAACTGCTGCCTTCTTCATTTTCAGTGAACCGAAGGCGAGTAGTGGAATTTACGCAATATTCGTGGCCCATACCTGTTTTATGATGAACCGCACCTGACTATACATGACACACCGTGACAACATTAGACACCAACAAGGCGAGACAAGGCACACCGGTGGAAAGCGCCTTACGTAACGGAACTGAGCATACATCTGTGCTAATTCTCTGTGGGTAGGGAGTTGCGGCATTGGGTGAAGCTTAGGTTATAAAATACTCTGCGCAGTGACCGAGGGTGGCTTCGGCGCCGACAACGGCATGGAGAAGTTCGTGGACATCAAGTGCCGGGCGTCCGGCCTGTCGCCCAGCGCCGTCGTCATCGTGGCCACCGTGCGAGCTCTGAAAGTTCACGGCGGAGGGCCCCTGGTGAGCACTATAGAAAACCTACAGTATACCCGCGATTATGAATAAATCTCTCTAGAAGGGCAGAAACCTCCATATAGCCGCGTACAGGGGTCCCGCAAGTTCATCGAATGCATATGAAGTGATTCTGACCAACATTGATGTTAACGAACATCGCTTATAACAAAGGTCTTCTTTCGAAGCGAATGTCCCACTGATAATGTTGGGCTTACTCGCATACTACTACCATAACAATTAGCACAGGTTCGCAATACATGTCAACGTTCGAAGGGGAAGTTTTGACAATGTTCGCTAAAGTCTGCATGCTACAGTGTTACTGCACAGTCGCTATATATATATATATATATATATATATATATATAACCACGAGTGTTATTTTTATGTACTCTGCTTTAAATGCAGATCGCACATCAGCGTTCGATAACCTTTGCGTTTCTTATAGATGATTTTGTTAAGATTGCGCACGAGACACTCAATATTATTCCAGACCTTGTGTGACCACCAGCGATAACGCTGCAAAGTTCGACGCGTGAGGTATAATAAAAAACGGCGCGTCACACTAATAATCAGTTGATTGACAACCGACGCTCAGTGTGCATCGCTTTCCGAAGCCCTCCACTAAGGTGTCTCTTGTAATCATATGGTGGTTTTGGGATGATAAACACAACATATCAATCAATCAGTGTGCATCGCTGTAATCTGATTACCGTTTACCGGTCACAAGTTCGACCAAATAAACAGTTTCATTTTAGACAAGCCGTCTCTTCCTTCAGCGTCACGACCTTGTGACAATAGTACGTGTCATTGTTTATGCAAACATGACACTCATACATGCTGGGAACGCTGCGCCCCGTGTTCTAGGCGTCATGCATGAAAAAACCATGCATTGCGCATAGCCACGTATGCATAACCACGTGTGGTGTAGAACAGCTAGCAGGCGGGCAAAGGAAGTGAGCGTGAGGTGGCGGAAAATAAGAAGTGGCAGTTTAAAACATAGCATAGTCGTTTAATGTATATGGGATATGGTATAGCAAGGTGCAGAGTACACAGGGGAAGTGAGGGTGGATAGGAGGGGAAGGATAGGGGGAGCATAACCATGTACAGTACAGCTAGATGGCGGGAAATGGAAGGGAAGGCGATAGTAACGTGGGTTGATCAGGGCAAAGGGCGCCATGGCATCACAACTAAAGGTTCCCTTTTCCCCCTCCGACGCCGAGCTGGCTACATGATTGCGTCGCCAGCATCACCAAGGGCAGGCGAATCACTGCTCTGCACTGCCCACGGCTTTCACGTTGAGTGCGACTCCTCATACCTCTTGTTTTTCTGCTTTGGTGTTGCAGATTGCACTAGGTGCCCCGCTGCCGGCTCAGTACCGCACCGAGGACTTGTCCCTGGTGCGAAGCGGCTTCTGCAACCTGGCACGCCACATCGAGAACGCGGCCAAGCTGGGCCTGCCCGCCGTGGTGGCCATCAACGCCTTCTCGACCGACACTGCGGCCGAGCTTGAGCTCGTGCGCGAGATGAGCTTGGCGGCTGGCGCCCAGGGCGCCATCGTGTGCCGTCATTGGGAACTCGGAGGAGAAGGAGCCGTAGACCTGGCGCGCGCCGTCGAAGAAGCATGCGCGAAGCCCAGACCCCAGGTATCCTTCCACACACGCCAACACAGCCGCACTTGTTCTTTGCCTGCTCTGTCGTTCCTCACTGCATCCGAGGAAATTTGACATCGGATGTTAATTTAAGTATATAGCACATAACGTAGCACAGGAACGCCGTCATGTTGAAGAGGCGCTGCGTTGAGAATATGCGTCCATGACGTCGCATGCAGTTTACATGATGCGTATTTCAGCCTAACCGCTTCTCAGCAGCTTGCATGTGTTGCAGAGTGTTCTGCTCGATAATATTTACCGAGTGGCCATGGTTCTGCCTCGCTTCTTATTAATTTTATGATGTATCTAAGTCAGCTAAAGTAGCTTAACCTAATTGTTATTTTATTGTGCTGTTTGTTCGCTGTTGTGAAGTATTCCATCATGTTTACCATATATAGTTATCTAGAGTTTGCCAGCTGTATATATCATGATTCCTCTCTGCGCAGCTGCGCTTCTCCTACGACCTTTCACTGAGCATCGAGTCCAAGCTCGAAGCCATTGCCCGCACCATCTACGGCGCCCGCTGTGTGGAGCTCAGCCCGCTGGCCAAGAATCAGGCCGAACGCTTCGAGCGCCAGGGCTACGGCAAAATGGCCGTGTGCATAGCCAAGACGCCGCTGTCGCTATCGCACGACCCGAAGCTGCTCGGCTCGCCGCGCGACTTCGTGCTGCCTGTGCGCGAGCTGAGACTCAGCGCCGGCGCGGGCTTCGTGTACGCGCTGGCTGGCGACGTCACCACCATGCCCGGCCTCCCGACGAGACCCGCGCTGATGGACATCGACCTGGACGTTACCACAGGACGTCCGATCGGCCTCTTCTAGACGAGAATCTCAGACGCACATCGATCGAAGATTATGCTCAGATGTTCAGCTGATTCGAAATGTGCCTGTGGCCATGTGAAAATGCAAAAAATGTGTTACCTTATGCCTTGCGGCACTTCCAGTTCCTGTCGATGTGAACCAAAGGCATAGGTAGGTGCCCGGCTACCCTGATATTTTATCATTGGTTGGACTGTAGGCATGACTGAGTAATAGGATGGGGCAGACATTGCACTCTCCACGCCTTGATTGATTGTGGGAGGGTTGTTTCCCTTCCTTCCACTGCCCCCTTGAGAACGCCCATGCGTACTATTGCCACTGCAGTATTTACGGATTCTGTAGATATGACGCGAGGTGGGTGTATGCCTCAACAGTCAGTCCGCGGAATTCGATTTTCTTGTATACAGAAATAACATCCACGTAAAAGCTGCTGCATAGTAAAGATCTGCAGCCCTGGGCTACCGTCCTCGTTCCAGCAGTGCGTGCTGGAAAAGTGGCGCAGGACATGTTGTATTGAATTTTGAACAAATATTTCGGCAAATAACGCGAATACGGACATGACATCTTCACATGGTCAGACTCAAGGAACACTATGATAATTTTTTCTCTGGAACATTTGATAAAAAATATGTATTTTTTTTACATGTATTTTTACGACCATGCTGATTTATTTTGCTTTTAATTGTGGACGTTGAATAAAGAGGAGCCACAGGATGGCTATCAACATATCTATGAACTTTTTTTGAAATACACCTTTTCTATACAAGGAAATTTGCCCAAAATGAGCGACGTGGTTTCTTTTATATAGAAGCAGTGTGTGCCCCGCCATGGTGGTCTAGCGGCTAAGGTACTCAGCTGCTCACCTGCAAGTCGCAGGATCGAATCCCGGCTGCATTTCCGATGGAGGGGAAGATGCTTTGGGTTCACGTTAAAGAACCCCAGTTGATCGAAATTTCCAGAGCCCCCCACTGCGACGTCTCTAATAATCATATGGGTGTTTGGGGACGTTAAACACCAGATATTATTATATAAGCAAGGTGCTTATATATGACAGTTTGCATGCATTGCAATACACCTCTTTGTTTTCAGCTACGTCAGTTGACTATCTCGGTAGAGCCATCATCAGCGCGCTGGAAAAGACGTAGCAGTAAGTACACGAGCGTTGCCGCTGCCCAAAGAGAAAGCCGGACGCTTGGGCCTAGCCGCAAAAAGGATGGGTATGCATACTCTTTTCGCCGTAACGGTGCGTAGGCTCCGCCCGGCACAAAGCTCGCTGCAACCCTCTATCATCACGTGACTACTGGCAAAGCGTGTCGGGGAGCCTCCCGCTTATCACGTGATCATTGAGGGCAGTGGCAAGCTTCGAGCTGAGTGGAGCCAACGCGCCGCGACGTCGCCACAAGCGCCCCAGTATGTCGAAGGCGCCTACCCCTGCTTACGAACATAGAATAGGCCTAGGAGATCTTGAAGATACACGCAACACGTCAACTTGCTATTGGGCATTCCGACTATGGCTTCAAAGAGTTTTCGTGTCTCTTTCAAGAGGCATATTCGTGACAAGAGACGACATAAAAAAAAAGTCAAATGACCTTTTTTTTGAAAGCGCAGAAATGTTCTTTTTTTTTTTCAATGGCGAGAGTGCGTAAGGGGGGGGGGGGTCACTTTGTATACTAATAGAAATGTTCACATAAAAGCAGCACCAGAAACTGAGCACAAGAAAAAGAAAGAGACAAACAGTGGCACTGTTTGTTTTCATGAAAATAATGTCGTAACAACTTGCCCAAACAACAATTTTAGCTAATTTCACTGACGCCCATATAGGAGCGCACACGGGGTGGAAAAGGAGGCAGCAGGACGCCTCTCCCCTATCCACCAAAGAGGGGGTGGAACGCAATGCATGCCCCATACACTGAATTAATAGATAGGAGGGCGGCGCTACCACTACATTGGACAAATAGACCAGTAAAAGGAATCAATGAATTAGTTTGTAGCTATAGTCACGCTATGCAGATTCCCGGTTATGGAAATGATGCGGCAGGGGCAAGACTTCCTCTACAAAGTTAAACACACGCTCACCTCATTGAGCTCTTTGACCAACAGTCAAACTTTTGTCGCTTATCGAACTGTGTCTTCACTGGGATTAAAAGCTGTGCCAGGATTTGCTTACTGGATGGGGGTAACCCACGACCACTCCATGCCCCCGACAAGTCAGCTGGTTATTCGAGGACGGGAGGAGAGGACCCTTGTTTTGTGGTTTGACTATCTTTGATTTTAGGGGTGCGAAAAATTTTTGAGGGGCCTGAAATGGGTGGGGGAGGGTGGATGACATCGAAGTAATCGAAGAGAGAAGTTGCAAGAAAACTTATGTTTAAAAATGGCGCCTATGTAAAACGGAAGTGACGCATTGCGTTGCTGGGACGCTCAACATGTGGTTCCTGTTAGCGGTAAGTTTTGCCGCTTTTGCTTCAACGGTGCGTTCTTGGCGAACTTTCACCGACTGCTGGTACTGCTGCTGCTTATGTTTCCCACCTGTAAATTGCGGTGAACGTTCCGACTGAAATGGAGTCGGAGGCAGCCTCCCTACGCGCTGAACTGGAAGCAAAAGACGCTGAAATACAGAGACTTCGCCGGGCATTGTCGCGCGAACAGGTAACGTCGCACTTTTAGTTTCGTTCAACGTTTCTAATACGCACTTTCTTATGTGATTGTAGGCTCTTGCGGGTGTGATTGACGCAGCTTTGAACAAGGACGATGTGTCGCGTTACAGCAGGCAGATGTTGCTGCCCGGATTTGGCGTCCAAGGTACTTGCTCTACCAAAGACTTGCGAGTGGTATCGGCATCTCTTCCTTTCACGACACTGAATTTCTACAACTGCGAACCCGAGCCGTTTTGGAGTGGCAGTGCTAACAGTTATTATACTTTCCTTTGCAGGGCAGAAAGCGCTGAAGTCTGCATCCGTGCTAATCGTCGGCGCTGGTGGTTTGGGATGTCCATGTGCGGCGTACTTGGCTGCTGCAGGTGTTGGTATGTTGTGCCTTATTTGCAGCAGAAAGCCACGCGCACTCATTAGGCTCAGTGATGAAGTATACAGATAGGTTCATCAACGAGTGGTCAGTAGACTCGTTCTGCCTTTCTGGAAGCAGGTTTTCCGTCAAAACAGAAGCCTGTTATGCTTCTCATAGCACAAATATGATGAATGGATGGCATATGTTACTGGAGGTTAAATCATTCGAGCCTTCTATTGCCATCTTTAGAAATTCGGCATTGCAGTCGCCTACTTGTCCAAAATTTGTACCCCCCCTCCCACCCTAACGTCCCTTCCCCCCAAATTATTCCTGACCAACCCACCCTCCTAGACAACGCCACTTTCCCGCCCTATAATTCTGGTTACACACCTCTAATATCTAAATTACAGATAAACTGGTGGCAGTGGCTTTGTGCTACAGTATCAGACAGTAGAGTGCACATGTCATTGCTCTCTGTTGTTTAGATATGTGCATTTAAAATTATACTCACAATAATGAGCAGCTGAGGGTAGGCCAGTATCGGTCCGGTTTTAATATGTGTAATATATGCACAAGGTTTCCATGTAAACTTCGTCAAGCAAAATAACAGCTCCAAAAAAATTTATAAAATGATTATCCGATTAAGTTACGGTATACCAATTCGTAAATGCAACCTGCTTTTCACCAGCTCTGTCCGTTCGAGGCAAGAAACTAACCATTGATACTTAGGTGAGGTGAACTGAGGCCTCTGGTTTCTCGCTATATTGAGTCCTGCAACACGACCACATAGCTGAATCGCTGCCATGTTTTATAAGATCGAAGTGCTGCATTACTTTAACGATGCTGAAAGTATTTTCTTTTCTGTCGCATGCCCTAAACTAATAAGGAAGTTTAATTATGTTCCTTAAACCAGCCATTCAGGTATTTTTACCCGTAAATAAATGCAACATGAATCCCTACCTGCTTTCTAACATGTCTCTGAATTATGAGGACTCGCTAAAGAATACACAATCATACCACATTAAATTTCCTTGGCTGGCTAATGCCTTGTAATAAAGTTATGCAAGCTTGATGCATTTATTGACAGTGCATCATAATTTATAACTCAAGGAGCTTTGACGTCCCATTTTCAAACCTTGCCACTTTTGGTGATGCAACTTTGATTCATACCTATTCACATGTTTATTAAGTTGTGCTGCCCATGACGACACAGCTGCTTGCTGTTTCAGGTAAAATAGGAATTGTGGATTTCGACGTCGTGGAAAAAAGCAACCTCCACCGACAGATCTTGCACTCTGAGGCCAAGGTGGGCCTGTCCAAAGTAGATTCTCTGGTGATTGCTCTGAGGGAGTAAGTTTTATGAAGAAGATTTACTGCACCATTCTCTCTGCTGCTTGTCATTAGTGTTTGCAAGGCAGTTGTACCATTCATTCTCAGGATTTGGAGACGCATGCAATTGTCACCAAATCTTTCAATTAAAAGGGAAATGCGGTAAAATTATAGTCAATGAACAAAATCAGTTACCAAAATTGATGCATGCTTCTACATTGTAGGGGCCCATCGCAACATTTTTGTGAATGTTCTAGTAGCGCAACACAAGGTACATAGAATTCCAGAACATCTTAACACCTTGCGAGGCTATGTTGAAATGCCCTGAGAACTTGCTTGGCTTGCAGTGTAATTCCACATTCTTAATAGAATGTGCCAGGGTATCTCTACTATGTGGAACTGAGAGTCAGTTTTGCGAATGGGATTTGTTCATCAGATATGAGTTTTTGTCACATAATTCTTGTTAAGTTGCTATGGGGCACTGTAGCCAAGAGGTGGTACCACGTGCACAAGTGCCCAAGCCCTGTTTGGCTTTTCCAAACTTGGAGCAATTTTTTTATTAGCTCACTGGTGGGCCAATGTTGTTTGTATTGTTTAGTGGTGGGCTGTTACTATGTTGCAAGATGTACAGACTGTCGTTTCTTGAGTAATGATGTTGAGTGGTAGTGGTATGCTGCCTGCTGGCCCCTGAGGGGTGATGCTCCTACGCTAAGCGAGGCTTGCATTCTATTTCGGCTGGAACAGGTCATGTCATTCTTAAGATAGTGAATTACTTTTTGAGGTGTGCATATCTTAGATGAAAGTATTCAATGCAGGGTGAAATAATAACTTATGACATTTTCCTGACGTTTGTTTTCAACGCAGAAACAGATTGAGGTGGCTGTAAGTGAGTGCAATAAAAAAAATATTGAATCCTTGGGGCAGTGAAAAGAGCTGCTAAATGCTGCATCTCCTAGTTGTAGGGCACATTAGGAGAGGGATAAAGGGTATTTCTTTTTGTTAGAAACAATTACTTTTTTCTTCGTGCCAAAATTGTGCAGGCTCCCAAAATCAAAAGATAACTACTTAGTATATCTGCATGCCACAATTAACTTAATGAAACTTGTAAAAGTTAGCTTTATGGAAACACATAATTGTCAATTGTAACGTGTTTGTGATTAGTTGGCTGTTAATTATTCAGATTCGGGTATATATATGAAGTTCTTTAAAAATGGGTGCATACTCGTAGCAGCAACCTCTTCTATTTGCATATAGTCCTTCCTTACTTCATATATTGTTTGTTTTGTATTTCTCTTGCATTAATTTCTCTGCACCAAACCAACAACTTATCATTGGAAGAGAACGATTTTTCAATGGGCTCAATTACAACATTCTGCATATGCAAACTATGATATCCTGCTGCTTCATCCAAGCATGGTAGTTGTGGTGAAACATCACAGATTTTTTAGCTACTATCAATGATCATTGTGTCCTTGTTTTGTTTCTGTAGGTTGAACTCTCAGCCAGAGTACGTCCGACACTCGGCAGTCCTTGAAAGCTCCAATGCCTTGGACATCATTGGCAGGTCTGAACGCCTCTTGATCATTGTGTGGGATGGAATAAGAGAGAATGTACTGACTACAGCTTGCATTTTCGATAGAGGTGAAAATTCCGTAAGCCCGTTTGCTCAGATTTGAGTGCACATCGAAAAACCCCAGGCGGTCGAAATTTCCGGAGCCCTCCACTACGACGTCTCTCATAGTCATATGGTGGTTTTGGGATGTTAAACCCCAACAAATCTAACAATCAATCAGTATGTGACATTCTGGAAGCAGGCTTTACCACGCTATAGAAAGTTGCTTACTCTACGCCAGGTGGTCAATGTTCTGTTCATAGCTGCATTTAGGTGAGGGTAGACTCAAAGACAGGGAAGGTAAGAAGAGAATGCAGGAAGGATAGTGCGCACTCATAGGGACACTAAAGAGGAACAGTGACTTGGTTTAGACCGACAAACAGCACTCTGAGAACTCTAATGCCATATGTTTCACTATCATAAATATATTATTAGAAGAGCAAAGAAAGGTTGAAGTTTCATGTTTAATTTGCGTGCCAAAATTTCTGCGCAAAATTTCAAAATGTATTTTTGGTGTTTTCGTGGCATTGGCTGAATGAAATTTTCTTAAACTTCATATATTAAGTCCATGACACCCACAGATTACAATGTGCTTATTTTAATTGATTGGAAGCTATGTCGTACACTGTAGACACCATCAAAATTTTTTGTGGTGTGGTGTTTCGTGTAGGAATCTCAAGGTGGCGTCGCCACCCACATTTTCTTTTCGCGGGTTTTCTCGCTTACTCATTGTCGTGTTGTGGAAAGAGTGGCGTTTTTGTGATTGGGAAATTATACTTTACTAATACGCTAGAAATTGTTTTATTCTTTAGTGTTCCTTCAAGTCCACATCTAGAACAATAGCCTGCCATTTTTTGTGGAACTATTTATATACATATTTTTCAGAACCTGCAGTAAAGTTTCTTTTCTTGATTGATTCATTGATTGACTGACTGATCAGAAAGTTGCATAAAATAGGCTTATAGAATTTTCCTGCTTCTCCTATCGCTTAAACGTTTTGAAGAACTAATACCACTTTTGTTTGCCAATTTATTTAATAAAACTACTTCAGCAGTTGTGGGAGCACTCTGCTTGCACATCATTGCTATGATTTATGAGGACTGCTGTCAGACTTGACGAGTTCAGCTTTGCAGGTACCAGGTTGTGGTGGATGCCAGTGACAACGCAGCCACCCGGTACCTGGTCAATGATGCGTGCGTACACCTGGGCCTCCCACTGGTGTCGGGCAGTGCTCTGCGCTGGGAGGGACAGCTGACGGTGTATGGGTACCGTGGCGGTCCCTGTTACCGATGTCTCTTCCCACAGCCGCCGCCCACGTCCACCGTTACCAATTGCTCGGAGGGAGGCGTCATAGGCATGGGCACGTGCAACCTGTTATTACCTGATATTAGAGGGAATATTACAATTTTATATATACACAATAATTCATATAATGCAGTTTCAGATATGCAGGTTTCATAGTTCTTTCGTAGGAAGCTGTACAATGTGATTGCCATGCAGGAAATAGACCTGTGCACCGGTATAAAAACTGCCACTGGCGGCGCGCCGGTGTTTTCACCTTCGGCCGTGGCGTGTCAACGGCGCGGGGTCCATCGAATCGGTGGCGGCGCGGCGCGGGTAGGTGGGGGGAGGTAGAATTGTTATTCAAGGGTTGGTGGAGATAGTAATTTGTTCCTTTAATTTTGAAAACAAAAAACAAAAAAGCTTTCTCCAAAATGGTGAAGCAGTTGAAGTGACAGCAGCATGTCTTAATGTTACTTATTTTTGAATACTGTTCTTTCAGTTTTCGAGACATAGCAGGTATCAATACAAATGTTCAGCACCTGCAGAAATACAATTTAACAAAATACATGTTCACGCAAGTCTTTTTTCCAATTGCTCACATCAGAGTCTGCGCATGTACCGATCAAGCTAATTCCGAAGTGCACATTCCCCAGAAAATCAACAAACAAAAGAAAATGAAAACAATTACTAATTGATCTAATTGATTACTAATTGATTACAATATTCAGCAAATCAAATCATTGGGTACGGTGTGCAAAAGATGCAGCGAAGGATATGGGTTCTAGAACACTGAAACCAGTGTAAACCATCTTATTTATGCAAGAAGATGGCACGATTGTAAGTGCACCGATGTTCGAGAGGCGCTGTAGCGATAAAACATGCGCATTTGAAGTGCATACAAGAAGTGCTGGCCTTAGCGACACATAGCTATATGATGCTGAAGTAGAAAAGAAAGTTGGGCAAGTTGGTGGATGTTCATCGTAGAATATTTTACAGCGCAAGGAATTAGAGACAGACAGAGAAGGGAAACAGCGCCGTCCACCTCTAACCTGCTGCGCTGTGAAATATTCCATAATAGCTATATCATGTCTGTGGTCAGGTCATCAAACAACCAACTCTTATTCGAATTTGGCCAAAATCTTATGCACCGTCAGTCGGCATCATTTTGTCTAGTTGCTTAACGTGTGTCGGATATACCAATGTATACGAAGATGCTGTACTGTTCCGAAATACTGCGACATTTAAATTTGATGTGAGAGTTACAGTACTCAAAATTCGTGACACGTACACCGTCATTACTATATGTAAAATAAAGAGGCTATTTCTCATTTCTAAAGTTCGTAACTACAGTATTTTTGCAGTTACTATACGATTTCAATGTTTCTCTCCTGTTACAAAACGACAAAAAAAGAAAAGAAAACGGTAATCAGTGCATCTTGATTTTGAGTACTAGAGATGATTTTGCAGATAATGCAGTCTTCTGCATACATTTCAAGTTTAATTTGGGTGACACTGATAACCTTGGCTACGTCATTTATATAAACAATGGAGGATTAAGCACCGAATAGCAAAATATTTAGCACACCATACTTAGTACCTTTTTAGAAATATATTTAGCAAACCGTCTGGGCCAGACTGTATACCGTAACTAAAATTACTTTTAGGTTATGCACTTCGGAGGAGCTCAATTCAAGATTAGGAAGAGCAGGTAGTTTGCTGCACGTGGAAAGTGAAGAAGTGATGCTGTTATCAGTAGAAAAAAAAAACGGCTTTGAAGTAATTAATACTATAGCTTCCGGATTTTAAGAGGATTGGCCATCAAGAATAAACAATGAAGGCATAGACTATGCAGAGCTAATCGACCTCTAAAACCTGGATTGTTTTTTTTAGTAACAGTAGTGAAGTTGTAGTTCTTAGCCTCTTGATTTTAGCTTCTATTTGCTTTTCAATGCATTAACTCAAGAAGCATTGTCATTACACTTGGTATGACGATTCTTACGTAAGAGTTTTATGTGACGACCGACATGGATTATATATTCCTGGTAGCATGGGTGTATTGGGTTTCATTTAAAATATTTGTGTGGCACATACTTTGATAGGCATTATCACAAAACTTAAAAAGGATCGAGCACAACTACATTGGAAAATTCGCTAAAACATTCATATTTTTCATAAGATGAGGCTAAAGTGTTCAGTACGGAAGTGTCATCAACTTTAAGAAAGTTTAACACAGTTATGATCTGAGGTCTTCGAGGAGAACACGCCGGCGACATAAACAGTATTATGGCCAGAAAACTCTTCGACGACTTCACGTTTTACGCCGTGCGATAAGAACTCGCAGCCTCATAATGACCTTAGGCTGCAGCTAACTCTTTTTCATCTGATCTTGCGAAATTGCAAAATGCTAGTGTATGGGAATACGGCTGCCCCTGCGAAAATAAGCAGGGTTCGCACAGTGATATCATAGCGTGTAGAATGGTAAACGAGACGTTCTCCGATGCCTGCTGAAACAGCGAACGCACCGTCACGTGCCACCACTCGCAACCACGCCCTTGATTCAAAGTTCACAGATACGGATCCAGCCACGCAGCCTCCTACCTGAGTATTCATTTGCACTCATTCGTCCAGCAAAAAACAGACAGGGTTTTCCTTCTGGTTGAAGAGCAATCGACAGTAGGCATCGCACGTGGAGTGATGTTATCGCATGTGCCCTCCATGTGATGGAGATGGGCAGCTTGTTTCATCTATGCTTCAGCAGTGTTCCTCGCTATGGTGCTCGTGAGATTTT
Source organism: Rhipicephalus annulatus (assembly GCA_013436015.1). Taxonomy (NCBI): domain Eukaryota; kingdom Metazoa; phylum Arthropoda; class Arachnida; order Ixodida; family Ixodidae; genus Rhipicephalus; species Rhipicephalus annulatus. The sequence continues at coordinate 521,768 of WOVY01011319.1, read as the reverse complement.
ATCTGAGGGAACAGCATACAGTGTGCATACAAAAGTAATTTATTTGGACTTTATATGAAACATGACGGGGATGATGAACGCCTGTAGACAGTGTTCATATAGTTTTTCTCGCAATAAAAAATATACAAATATTGTCGAAGCGAGGTGGCCCTTGTTATGGAGAGCTGCGTTGTCTTCACTGTGAAGATTTCGTCCGTTTGGAGAATGAAATAATTCAAAGCCTTTTCCTTTGGTTTTGTTCTCGATTACACTTCACTAAGCTCTCTTTACTACAATTCTTACAGGCTCTTCAACATTTCTGTCTTCATAAAGCATGTGTGCAATGTGAGCGCTAATCGTTGAGCCTACCAGGATTTCGAGCTTCTCGACTACACTCTTCTTATTTCCACATGCGCAATCAAAAACTTGCGAAATGCAGCGATATTAGAAGTTCATCCCACATGATAATCCTGTGAAACACGACGAAGAACGGGGGTGGCGGGTGGCGAATGCATGGCAAAGCAGGGTAGAGAACAATTTACTACTCCTATTTCTCCTATATGGACCATTCTAGAGTATGCGCCCTATTTATGTCACGTGAATCTGTTCTGGCATCGCGAAGGTCGCTAAAAGAACAAGAAACGCCAAGACACAATAACACGCTGACTGTATATCTTTGGAAGCTGTTTTAGGGCCTTACATACATAGGCCGTGCATGAAACACAGAAACAAGAGATCAGTCACGACACTGCAAATGCCACTCTCAGAAATCTTTAAGCCGCAGAAAAACAAGTTAAAGTAATGTATTTTCTGCTCAGATTCTGCGCTCTGGTAAAATTAAGACAAACGGCGGCGCGCCCAAAAATATTGTCCGACGGCGGCGGTGGCGTGATCTCTCTTGGAACTTTGGCGGCGGCGCGAACGGCGTGAGCAAAAACGGGCGGCGGCAGCGGCGCACAGCTCTAGCGGAAACGATGAACATCAGAAGGTGCGAAATACTTCAATGTTCCGCAAAAGACAGGCTGTTTATAGAATTGTGCAGAGATTTTCGTGGCAAATCGCCCGGTGTACCACTTGAAAATGAAATGATGGCATTTAAAATCTCGTGTAAACATAAGCCATGGAGCACAGGCTCAAAATACATTGTAGTTTGAGAATAAAGCTTTAATAAGTTGAAAATAAGACTCCAGCCCAAAGCTTTCCACTGACAGCATGTATAGAAGGCTCCTGTTTCTCAATGCGATTCAGTTTTGCATTAAACTGCTTTATTTTTTTGGTGCAGGTCTTTTTTTAATATGAGAAAAGCATTTTTTAGAGGTGCACCTGATGAGCACCTCTTTATGTTGGGATGTTACATTGGCTGCTGCCATGCCTTCTTTTTTTTTTTTTTTCATCTTCTGTTTAGATAATGCCCTTTTCTCTCTCTGTGTACCGTGCAGTTCCTGGTGTTATCGGCTGTATGCAGGCACTTGAAGTGGTGAAAATTCTTACTGGACACGGAGGTGAGTGATTTCGTACACTTGTCATTTGCAACTGTTTATTTCGTGAATTTTTTTGCACATAAATGACACAGGACACTGATAATGTCTATTTATTTAGTGCATCAACTTGTATTGTCGAGTAATCTACGCTACATTTTCGGTGTTTAGCAGTCCGTTGGCCATAGAAGGCATATCTGGTCAGTGCCTGAAAATTGTAGTGCTGTTTAATTAAGTATTGTTGATATAACTGGCATTGTTCTTTAAGTGAAATGCAGGTTCGTTCTAAAAAGTGAGCAACAAGCAACAGTGTCGAAAGAATCCACTGACTTGCCTAGAGGACAATTATCTTCCTTACCAACTCGTCACAGCCCCGAAGTGTAAGAGTTACTGTATCTTCTGGGAATCCATAGATGTCTGCTCCGGAAAGCTGCTCCTGTACGACGGCGCGGACGCCAGGTGGCGACAGGTGGCACTCAGGGGAAAGCTGCCCAACTGCGATGCCTGTGCCGACCCATCAAAGGCTCCTGCAGTGCGAGACTATGCTGCTTGGTGCGGCATAGGTCCCACCAACAAGGTGACTATACTTGCTACATAGTATTTAATTTAAAATCTAGGCTCGTGCGAATGTTCGAGCGCATCAAATGTTTGAACCAATAATCCAGCATTTTGGTTTGTTTCGATTAAAATTTAAATTATTGGAAAATTTGAAGCAATCAAAAAGAACTGATAGTGTATATTATTGTGCATGTAATCACTCTGTAAATGTGGTTTCACAGCAATGGAGGGGTGCTATACAGTGAGTGCTTTTATTTAAGAAAATCTGTACTGCTGCAAAGTCCCGCTTCAAAGATAAATTAGCATATTAACCTCACATTGACTTATCATTTTTTAAGATTAAAAGCTTGTGATACCGGCCTATATGCTGTAAGTATAGTAAATATTAAAACTACATATTTTACAGGCTATCACTTTCATTCTATCAAAAGTTAAGTTCTGCTAGAATTCGAAGTTGCTTCCACTTTCTTTGAAGGATGAAGAATGACATTTGCACACATTTGCACTTGCCTTGTTTCATTGAAAAGAAAAAAAAGAGAGCATTGTGCGGCTTAGTTGGTTCATGCTCAACATGTTTTTTTTTTTATAAGTGGTATATACTATTCAAATTCGATTTTTGCTTCATATTTGCTTCAAACCTAAAACTTTCTGTTCGCACAAGCCTATCAAAATCTTTTCATACCACTTTGGTTAAGAAAGACAATGAAGCATCTTTTTACTAGCACATGTTTTCTAGCATGCTTGTTATGGTGTACAACATGTGTAGAGAACTTCATTCATTCACAAGTTAAGTGGGCCAGTTGGTTCATCAACATTGTGGCAGAACAGTGCAGACAAACGACATACAGGACAGAGCGCTGACTGTCAACTGATTTCTTTATTGGAATGGCAGAGGATATGGGCAACCGAACAACGACAAGCGCAAAATAGTAAAAAAAAAAGATTAGATGCTGTCGAGTGTGTGGGTTCTCGAATTGGTGAGCGCCACCACCACGCTGTTGGACGAATGGACACAGCAGATGCGGTCGGTGCAAACCATAACATACATTTATTTAACTAATTTTAGAACAACGATATTGCCACTTTCAACCTGCAGAGGAGAGCTCGTGCAGCAAGAAAGAAAGACTAAGTTCTTGCCTGGTCCTCTTTACGAGCGCCTTTCATTTAATTAAAGTGAGCTCTTCCATATCGGAATTCTGCTGTGTCTGCGTCGTGACACTGGTGGAGGTCCTTGGTACATGTCCAGGACACCTTAAAACAGGCCGATATCTAGACCCCAAAGACTTCCGCTCGTTCACCGCGCCAGTCGCCGCCTGTTAGGACTTAGCCCAGAGTTCGGTCCTTGAACAAAAAACATGACCGCGCCCGGAAGCAGTTGCCCCGCCATGACCAGCCCAAGCACGACACAGGTGACTATTTTCACCCCTGAAATTCCTGTGGACTTCCACGGCAGCACATAGGAGGATGCAGATGACTGGCTGGAGGAGTTCAAGCGCACAGCCAACGTTAACGGGTGGAACGCTGCACAGAAATTGGAGTACGTATATTTCCCTCTTCAGGACGGGGCTTGCACATGGTTCATAAATTGCGTGTGGTCAACGTGAGACGAGTTCCGGCGGAAGTTCCTGGACACCTTTACAAACACCGAAAGGCGGGAGCATGCACAACGACTCCTCGAATCACGGATTCAAAAGCCAAACGAATCAGTTGCTATGTTTGTTGAGGACACGGCTCGTCTCTTTCATCGAGCCGATCCCGATATGTTTGAGAGCAGAAAGATCAGGCACCTAATGCATGGTGTTAAAGAGCAGCTCTTTGCTGGTCTCGTACAGAACCCAACTTCAACCGTCGATGAATTTTCGAACTAGGCGACCGCCATCGAACGTGCACTACGGCTACGCAACTGTCAGTACGACTGCCCAAACAACAGCGGACAAATCAGTGCAACCGCCGTGGCCACTGTGACACCTGAGCGTTCTTTGCGTGACCTGATACGCGAAATTGTGCAAGAAGAGGTGAAGAAGCTCGCCGCCACACCGAATGACTGCGCGATTGCGTCGGTCACAGAAGTTGTTCGCCAAAAAATAATGCAAGCACTTTCACTTCCCCAGCCGAACACTGACATAGTTAGGCCAACATATGCAGATATTCTCCGTCGACAGCCATCTAACGTGCCGCCACCTCAGCATTACCACCAGTAACAGCCGCCGACAGTGCCTTGGTACTACTGGGAAACGTCAATGCAAGCTCCACGCCGATGCGACGCTGATGCGACCGCAACTCCGCAAAACTGACATCTGGCGTACCCCTGACTACGGACCCTTGTGCTTCCATTGTGGGGAAGCAGGCCACATCGTGTGGTATTGTCTTCATTGCATCGCCGGGTACCAAGGATTTCCGTCCACTACCCCTCGGCGCTATACCAATGCTAGACCCAACGTTGATACGAGCACGACGATCCCGCGGGACGTTTTTCATGGGTTCCAGTCATGCTCGCCCTCTCCTGGTCATTTTCCCCAATCTAATAAAGGTAGCACCACGGACATGGCGAGAGGAAGATCTCCCACTCCACGCAGGGGAAACTAAAAGCAGCGACCTTAGGGGGGAAGGTTGTGAATCGCCGAAGAGTTGAGAATCCTCCATTATCGCCGCACTTTTCGAATGAATCGAAGAAAGACGACATTGTCACGACTGACATTACACTTTCAATTGACGGTCACGACGTGACGACACTGGTCGACACTGGTGCGGACTTTTCAATAATGAGTGCGAATCTGGCCGACAAACTCAAGAAGGTGAAAATGGAATGAATTGGGCTGCAAATTAGAGGAGCTGGAGGCCAGCCGCTGACGCGTACCGGAAAGTGCACCGCACGAATGGAGATGGGGATTCATCATTCGTCGCAACCTTCGTTATTCTTTCTGAGTGTTGTAAACAGGCCATCTTGGGTATGGATTTCTTGTGGGAGTACGGTGCCATCATAATTATACCGGACGGTGTACTGACCTTCTCAGCGGACCATAGTGCAGCGCTGCGCGTCCCATGCGTGTCATTGACGACGTGACCATGCCACCGTTGTCATGCCGACTCGTCCCGGTCACGTGTAACACGCAGCATACTGGAGAAGGTGTCATGGAACAAGTATCGACGCTTTTACTCTCTCAAGGAATTGCTATTGCCAGAAGTCTCGTTAGTATAGTGTCTGGGCAAGCAGAGGTCCTGTTGACGAACTTCAGCAACAAGCGTCGACACATTACAGAGGCTACCACAGTTGCATACTTCGAAGAAAAGGTAGAATTCCGCAAGTGCTTCGCAGTGCAACAGGCAGAGACGCTGGCCGCTTCAACACCACTACCTGTCGACAGGCGCACAGATTTATCGCCAGCGCAGAGGCAGAGTCTTCTAGATGTTCTCGGCCAGTTCAAAGATTGTTTTTCATTGACCTCGAGGGTAAATAAAACGCCACTGACAAAGCGCCGAATTATGACGGAAGATACGGCAAGACCAATTCGACAAAACCCATAATGCGTGGCACCGAAAGAACGCGAAGCAATCCAAGAACAAGTTCAGAAGATGCTCGATGATGACATCATTCAGCCATCAAAAAGCCCTTGGGCATCACTGGTAGTGCTAGTTAAGAAGAAAGACGGCAGCTTACACTTCTGTGTGGACTACCGCAAGCTGAACCGCGTGACAAAGAAAGACGTATACCCAATACAGTGTATTGACGATTCGCTTGACAGGCTGAGGCATGCATGCTTCTTCTCGTCAATGGACCTGAAAAGTGGATATTGGCAAATCCAGGTCGATGAGCGAGACAGAGAAAAGACTGTTTTTGTTATGCCTGACCGGCTTTACGAGTTTAAAGTCTTGCCCTTCGAATTGTGCTCAGCCCCAGTAACATTTCAGAGACTGATGGATACCGTTCTATAAGGCCTTAAGTGGCAGACGTGTCTGGTATACCTCGACGACGTCATTGTTTTCTCAGCAACATTCGAGGAACATCAAAGATGGCTACTATTAGTATTTCGAGCAATACGGTCCGCTGGCTTAACGCTGAAACCTGAGAAATGTCATTTGGGTTTCAAGGAACTCCGATTCTTAGGACATGTGATGAAGGTGTTCGTCCAAACCCTGACAAGATCGATGCCGTCCGAAAATTTCCGGTGTTAACGGACAAGAAGGCTGTGAGACGTTTTCTTGGCCTTTGCGCCTACCACCGCAGGTTTATCGCCAATTTCTTGCACATAGTGTCGTCCTTAACACGCATAACGAGAGACGATGTTCCATTTTTACAGGGCGAAGAGGAGCAAGCAGCATTTGACAATCTACAACAGAGCCTGCAGACACCACCTGTGCTTGCTCACTTTGACGAGGACGCTCCTACCATGATCCACGCTGATGCCAGCAACATAGGTTTAGGCGCTGTACTCGTCCAGTGGCAAGACTCAGCTGAGCGAGTGATTGCTTATGCAAGCAGGACGCTTTCCCGTGCCGAGTCACATTATTCCAAAACGGAAAAGGAATGTCTTGCTGTAGTATGGGCAGTTATGAAGTTTCGCCTTCACCTCTTTGGCTGTCCCTTCCACGTAGTCAGCGACCACCACTCCTTTTGCTGGCTGACCAACTTGAAGGACCCATCTGGTCGGCTAGCGCGCTGGAGCTTGCGCCTACAAGAATTCGGTATGACGGTCATTTATAAGTCGGGCGGCAGCGCTCTGATGCTGATTGCTTATCCAGGTCACCTATAAAGCAAGACGATGTTTCAGAAAAGGATGACATGGCGTTTTTAGGAGTGGTCGACACAGTCACCATTTCATCTAAGCAGAAAGAAGGCAGCGAGTGGCTTCCTCTTATTAATTTTCTTAACGGCCAGTCGAGGCATTCCCAAGATATTTGCAAGGAGCCTGACATCATTCTGCTTGCGCAGTGGTGTCCTATAAGAAGAACTTTTCCTCCAGCGGAAATGCCCACTACTTGTCATCCCGACATCCATTCGCGATGAGATCCAAAGCACTTGCCACGATGAGCCAACCTCCCACCACCTCGGATACACGCGCACATTGGCCAGAATCCAACAGAAGTACTACTGCCCGAAGCTTCCAGGCGCTGTAAAGCATTACGTCTGCACGTGCCTCGATTGTCAACGACGGAAATCTCCACCTTTAACGCCAGCCAGATTATTGCAACCAGTTCAAGTGCCCACCATGCCTTTTGCACAAATCGGAATGGACCTCTTTGGGCCATTTCCGACTTCCCATACTGGAAACAAGTGGGTAATTGTCGCTACCGACTATTTTACTCGCTACACAGAAACAAAGGCTTTATTAAGCGGAACCGCAGTAGAAGGGGCACGATTTTTCATTGAAAATATCATTCTGAGGCATAGTGCTTTTAGAATTATTATAACGGACAGAGGTACCACTTTCACGGCCATGCTCCTTAAGTCAGTGCTTGAGCTGAGTGGAACAGCGCATCAAAAAACTACCTCCTACCACCCACAAACCAACGGCTTAACAGAACGGCTCAACAAGACAATTGCCGATATGCTGAGTATGTACATCGACGTGGATCATGTAGCGACACGTATCCCGAAGGAGTACGACCACTAGTGTGGGTCCGGTCTTAGCAAGCCGCAGGGCACGCGTTGACCGTCGCCGTGGCGAGAACATGATACTGCTCAAAGTCGCAACACTTTATTGTCTGTGGCAACACCAAAAGGCAGTATAGCCCGTTGCATAGGCACGGTGGGAAAGCGAATAGGATTATCCACACCATGGGTGCAAAGTACTACACAGGGTGCCACAAGCACGTCTCCGTGGTAAAGGTGATTCACGGAAACACCGGGACCAAGGCCCGGTTGCTCGAACAAGGGCAAAAACGTTCGCGTTGGCTTCGAAGAGAGACGGGTCAACGTAGCTTGGCCACCCACTAGGACACCATACTGCCCTTCGGCCGAGCGTACGCAAAGGGGGAACAAAAGGTGAGTGTTCGCCTCGGGCGTGAGGCGGCGTCAGCGAAGTCCGAAGAGCCCCGAGCAACGGGAGTCAACGGATGGAAAAGGGAATGCGTGGCTCACCGTAAGCTGTTCCGAAAAGTCTCTGACCCGCTCCCGACGCATGCGCGTGAAACCTCTCAGGAGACATCGCGCGCGGTGCCACAGTCGACATCGGCTACTGGGTGAGAGGGGTTAAACGTCACTCTTTGCTCTCCCAGCGCGGCAGACAGCGGAGGAGGGGAGTCATGTCGAGACATGAGAACGGCAGAAAAGGCGGCAAAGCCCACGCATAGGCGGCGGGCTAGCCTCAATGCCCACAATCATAAAAATTGGGACGACGTTCTACCATGTGACGTTTGCCTATAATACGGCGCAGCAGGAAACTACCCGAAAGCCATTTAGTCTACTTTATGGCCGTGAAGTGACGACAATGCTTGATGCCATGTTGCTGCACGACTGTAACGATACAGACACGGATGTTAAAGCCTTTACCCAATGAGTTGAAAAGGCGCGGCAGCTAGCACGCATGCAAATCGCCCGGCAGCAGAGTTATGACGCACAACGTTATAACCTGCGACACCGATACGCCACTTATCAACCAGGCGAGAAAGTGTGGGTCTGGAGCCCTATTGGCCGACGCGGCCTTTCTGAAATGTTATTTAAGAAGTACTTTGATCCCTACGATGTTGTACGGTGCCTAAGTGATGTGAATTATGAGGTCATCCCTGACAGTTTCTCATGAACTCACCAGCAAAAATCGGAAAAAGTACACGTTGTGAGGATGAAGCCACATTGCAGTGAGCCAGTTGCATAATATGTCAACTACATACACCGCGTATTTTGTAGCAGAGCATCGGGATGATGCTCTTCCTGGAGGGAGGCAAATGCCGCATTCAACCTGCAGAGAAGAGCTCACGCAGCAAGAAAGAAAGACGAAGTTCTTGCCTGGTCCTCTTTTTGAGCGCCTTTCATTTAATTAAAGTGAGCTCTTTTGTATCGGAGTTCTGCTGTGTCTTCTTCGTGACAATATCGTCCGCCGAAATATTATAATATCAATCGTGATCAACCCGCTAGGACATCCTTACACAATATTACCATACACCTTAAAACATGACAAACACGATAACGCACCCAAGGCGGCGTCCCCAACGCTTGATTTACCACTAGGGACCCCGACGCGCAACCCGCGGTGCCACGCACCGAGGACCCACGCTAGAGACAACCAATCACGAGAACCACCACGCGCTGAAGAGACCAGCTTTTTTCTCGCTCACCACTACCAAGGCCTGTCGCCGCCGGTTTTATACCATGATGATGATGATAGCGGGGATCAACGCTCGAAGACACAACACCACCTACTGCCCGGTAGTTTTAACCCACAATGCGACTTTTGGACGAGACACATGCTTCACGCAGCGCAAAAAACATTACAGGGGGTGTCAGCACCTCCTTATTCTTTCAATCTTAATTCAAACCATATTTCGAAAAACAAAGAAATCAGCTACACAAGCTCTAAAAAAAAAGATAACACATGTCTCTTCATAATGTCCGTTCACCACAACATCGCCGCCGGTCGGCACTGCTGCACTGTCCCGCTCGACGGCTCCACCTCAGTACCGGTCCCGCAACAGCAATGTTGCCGTCCGCGCAATGATCCACCACACGCGCCGACACGTCTTCCTTTTGCTACCAGCACTCACGACCAGCGCCGGACCGTAGGCAGTTGCGCAGGTCCCAGGCATGACCATCGCCCGACCTTACGACTGCATTCCTGGCCAGCGGCGCTATCGATGTGCAGTAGACGGCCAGCCGTGGATTATATCACTCCCGCTGTGTACATTCCGAAACACTCGACAGAAACAATGGAGCAAAGCCTAGGGAAGGGAGCTTCGGGCTTTTCGCCTACGTGGTACGAAGGTCAGTACTGCTAGCTAATACATCGGCAGCGGCCGAGACGCCCATCTAAATAAAACAAAAATCACCTTCTCGTGCATCGCAAGATAAAAAAAAAAGTGAGGGAAGCAGAGTGCAGCACCTCAGTGCCGCGATCTACCTAGTTGTGCCACGTGCGACAGGCGGCTGCGCGGAGCCTTAGGCCTAATGAGTCGATCGACAACAACCAGCATCCACCCAGCACCCAGCCTAGGCGCAGAAGAGGCAGCCGCAAGAAAACATCCACTCTGCAAGGTGGCCCTATCGCTCGCCGCACACAGCAGCTTACCGAGCGATCGGCGTCCATTGTCCCAGATGCTGTCGCTCTGCCCTTGCGTCGTGCCGCAATACCAGACAGCAACGATGCCCAGCTCCTGGAGCCTAAAAGAGATAGAAGCTATTTACAGAAAATCGGACCACCCACGAGGCATCTGTACTCGCTCGCTTCGGTGAGTCTTGCTCACCCCAGGATGCAGACGGCATGGCTCTCGTCCCAACTGAACAACGTTCTTAAACCAACACCAACACTGGAAAAAAACTCACTTGTGAGCAGAAAGAAAAAAACAACTCAACGTGCCAACAAGTTCGAACACGCCACAACAACCGATCTCTTCGCTCTCAACAAAGCACACCGCCGATGCTAGCACTGAGAAGTCCCCCCTGTGCCTACTCTTCACTGACTCTAACAAAAGATTGTACCGAGCCACACAAACTGCCCTCCAATGCTCCAAGAGCTCCACGTTGGGCAGCCAGTGTGAGGTCTCGAAATGGCGAGCGCCACCACCATGCTCTTGGAGTGAACAGACACAGCATACACGATCGGTACAAACCATTGATTGATATGTGGGGTTTTACATCCCAAAACCACCATTTGATTATGAGAGACGCCGTAGTGGAGGGCTCTGGAAATTTCGACCACCTGGGGTTCTTTAACGTGCACCCAAATCTGAGCACACGGGCCTACAACATTTCCGCCTCCATCGGAAATGCAGCCGCCGCAGCCGGGATTCGAACCCGCGACCTGCTGGTCAGCAGCCGAGTACCTTAGCCACTAGACCACCGCGGCGGGGCGATCGGTACAAACCAAACAACATACATTTATTTAACTAATTTTAGAACGACGATATCATCCGCCAAATTATTATAACATCGATCGTGATCAACACGCTAGGACATCCTTACACAATATTACCATACACTCCAAAACATGACAAACACAATAACACACTCAAAGCAGCATCGCCAACGCTTGACTTTCCACGAGGGCCCTCAATGCGCAACCCGCGGTGCCATGCACCAGGGAGCCACGCTAGAGACAACCGTTCGCGGAAACTGCCGCGCGCCGAAGAGACCAGCTTATTTCTCACTCGCCGCTACCAAGGCTTGTCGTCGCCGGCGCTATACCATGATGATGATGATGATAGTGGTGATCAATGCTCGGGAACACGCCACGTACCGCCCGGTAATTGTAACCCGAAATGCGGCTTTTGGGCGAGACACGTGCGCCACGCAGCGCAAACAACTTTACAAGGGTTGTCACCCTCACAAGTGACACGGCCAACTGTCATAATTATAGATTTTGATGAGGGTTTACACAATGGAAATAAAATCAGATTTCATGAAATAATATTGTAACCAGGAACAATAAGTGTGAAACAATATGTATGATTTTTAAATGATATATGTTCATTCAAGCTGCTACAAGAGATCTTGGCACCATACATTTCCAAGGAAACTGTTGCTGTTTTCAAAAATATTTTTAAAAAATGTGGAGAAAATTTGTTTATTGTATTCCAAATGTTGTGCTGAGCCTAATGCCAAATTTAAAAATGTATTTCGGCAACTTTTTTTTTTTTAGTGTAGTGGACTCAATGTGCTACCCAAGGAGCTACGGATCTCATGCCAGGTAAATTTTTGTTCACAAATGGTTTACAAACACTGCACTTGATTTCGATATAAACCAAGGCACTCAGCTACTACAGTTGACAGTGCAAACTGGGCCATATGTTGTATGCTGTGTGTAAAGCATTTGGCTAGGCTGCTTTGGAAACTGCTAGGTAGCTCATCATAGAGATTTCAGTTTGCAGCTACACATTCTTTATTACAGCATCTCAAGCTTATCGCACTCACGTAGAAAATGTTACAAATGTCAACACTTACACCAACGTGTAAACCAATACCAGTAATGTATGGATGTGGGAGAGCTTACGGATAACCTTGTAGATTAAACTGACCCCAAGTGTCACTGATGCCTTCGCCATTTCTCGTCTGGCAAGATGCACACAGTGGCTGTTTGTTTATAGCCTCCTTCAGCAGCAATGGCTGCATTTGTGTATGCAGCTTTAGTTATGCTAGCAGGGTCAACTTGTGGCCAAAAGACAAGATACATTGTTCATTAGATGAATTTAGCCTTATGCATTGTCTATATGACTTGATTTAGGATCAGTGTGTTGCTTATGGCTGTAAACAATCACTTTGGAGAAGGCACTGTGATGTTTGACGGGTTGTTTGACGTGCTATGGTTACAACCTACATCAAAAGGATTACTATTCTTGAAACGAATGCAACCAAAAACTAATTGCGCACACATTTAGAGCCTATTATTTCATTATCGTTATACCAATATTGAACATGACTGACTGCCAAATAATGATTTAGATACATGTTATTTACAATTAATTGCTGCAACTCACACAAAACAATGCATTACTTCATTTTTTTTAATGTAATACTGTATTGAATCTTTTGGAATTGTGTTATGTGAACTGGACATATTTGTAAACCGTGAATTATAATTTGTGTTTAAAAGGGGTAAAAACATATCTTAGCATTCACCCATACCACTTATTCCAATAGTTGATTTCACTTTATTGGCATAAAAGGAATGATGAAAATGTAAGATTCGTTAGAGAAAGGAATCTGGTTTCCTAGCCTAAGACTGGCTGGGATTCATTGAAAAATAATCATGAAAAGAAAAGCATGTCACATTGCAAAAATGTGAGCATATAAACAATAATATTTTGCTAACATTATAACACCTTAATGAATGTTATGTTTATACATAGTGTAGCAGTTGATAATACGTTGCGACTAAAGAATAGTGTGACAGTGTATGAAAAAAAGCACAGTGGTGCATGTCAAATAGCAAAGCAATAAGTGTGCACTCAAACCTTGATATAACATATTTCGATACAACGAATTACCTTATAACGAAGTGACCAGTAGCTTTGCCATAAATATTGTTACAAATAATCGTTTGTAACGAATTTTCGGAAACAACAAAGTATTTTTGTGGCAGTACTGAGTTTATGATGAGGTTTGAGCGTACAATGAGGTTTGAGTGTACAACCCTTTGAAAGCTAACTGTGACTTATTGTGTAACAACAACTAACGCATAACAACAACACATAAGGACAACTAGCACATAAGGACAAAAAGAAAAAAATATATGAGAGCTTGCACACGAATGTAGTGACATGCAAACTATGGTAGTGAGTTCAATATGTGTTTCTAGCTGCAAATGTGTTAGGGGTCATTTCAGACACTGTTGCAGGCTCTCACATTTTTCATTACATTTTTCTTGCTGTAATGAGCATGGGATATGAGAGGCATGCTGAATAAAAGCATCAAAACTAGGAATTTTATTTGCTCTATTAATACATGTCAAAGTCCGCATCTCACATGTACACTAACAACAACAAAGGTTGGTTTGGCATGAATTTTTTTTTTCATATGGCTATTTCAGGATCTGAAAAAGCGACTTTTGCGCAAGGAGCCTGGCAGTCTCCTGCTCGATGTTAGGCCTAAGTACGAGTTTGAGATGTGCCACCTTCCTGGCAGCCTCAGTATCCCTTTTGTGTGAACTTTTTGGGTTTCTGTGCCAAGTGTGCCAGTTGCTGCATAATCTCAATTAACCCTTTGAGACACTATGTACACCATTGTGTACACCACTCGTTACTGCTATTTGCATCATGTAGAGGCTAATAAAGAGTACAATATACGATACTTTAAGTGAATTGAACCTCCGGCATAATAAATTATTCTTAATTTGACTTTGTACTAATACATATGATCGCTTTTACAAAAGCACTACCACGTTCGGCAAGTCGTGCGACATGCCGCTTCCAGCAAGCAATGTGAAAAGCAGAATTTTTCTTTGCTCAAAATAGATCTTGTGGAGTATCGAATTTGCAAGCGCCACGCCATGCTCTTTGAGTGAAAGGACACAGCAGACGCGGTCGCTACAAACCAAACAACATACATTTATTTAACTAATTTATAACGACAATATCGTCTGCCGAATTATTATAACATAAATCGTGATCAACACGCTAGGACATCCTTACACAATAGTAAACATGCACTCCAAAACATGACAAACACAATTACACACCCAAGGCGGAGTCGGCAACGCTTGACTTACCACGAAGGCCACCGACGCACAGCTAGCATTGCCACGCACCGGGGACGCACGCTAGAGGCAACCTTTTGGGGCAACCGCCAAGCACAGAAGAGAACAGCTTATTTCTCGCTCGCCGCTACCAAGGCTTGTTGTCGCCAGTGCAATACCATGATGATAATGATGATAGTGGTGATCACCACTCGCGTACACAACGCTACGTATCGCTCAATAGCCGTGACCCAGAAGTATGGCTTCTGCGCAAGACACGTGCACCATGCGGTGCAAACAGTTTTACAGGAGGTGTCAGCACCCCCACATTCTCTCAACCTTAATTCAAACCATATTTCGAAAAACAAAGAAATAAGCTACACAAGCTCTAACAAAAAAATGACAACACATGTCCCTTCATAGCGTCCGTGCACCACGACTCCACCGCAGGTTGACACTGCTGCACTATCCGGCTCGACGACTTCACCTCAGTACTGGTCCCGCAACAGCAACGTTGCCGTCGGCGCGATGATTCGTCACTCGCGCCGACATGTCTTTTGGTTGCGACCAGACTCGCGAGGGCGCCGGACTGCAGGAAGTTGCGCAGGTCCCAGGCATGACCATCGCCCGACCTTACGACTGCATTCCTGGCCAGCGGCATTGAGGATGTGCAGTAGACGGCCAGCCGCAAATTACATCGGTCTTGCTGCGTACATTCCAAAACACTCGACAGAATGCAGCAGGGCCTAGGAAAGGGAGCTTCAGGCTTTTCGCCCACGTGGTACGATGGTCAGTACTGCTAGATAATAAATCGGCGGCGGCCGAGACGCCCATCAAAATAAAACAAAAATCACTTTTCATAACTCGTGCATCGCAAGATAAAAAAAAAGTGAGATAAACAGAGGGAAACACCTCAACGCCTCGATCCACCTAGTTGTGACACGTGTGACGTGCGGCTGCGCGGAGTCTTAGGCCTAATGAGTCGCTTGGCAACAACTGGCATCCACCCAGCATCCAGCCTAGGCGCAGAAGAGGCAGCCGCGAGGAGACATTCACTCTGTAAGGTGGCCCTATCACTCGCCGCACACAGCAGCTTACCGAGCAATCGGCGTCCACGGTCCCGGACGGTGTCACTATGCCTTGGCATCGAGCCGCATTACCAGACAGCAACGACGCCCGGCTCCCTGAGCCCAAAAGAGATAAAAGAAGCTATTTACAGAAAATCGGACTACCCATGAGGCTTCCGTACTCTCTCGCTTCGGGCCTGGCCTACAAACCACGTGCTTTAAGCCTTGCTCACCACAGGATGCAGACCACATGGCTCTCGTTCCAACTGAACAACACTCTCAAAAACCAACCACAACAACAAAAGCACTTGCGAGCAGAATAAAGTAAAAACTCAACATGCCAACAAGTTCAAACATGTCACAAATACCAATATCCTCGCTCTCAACAAAGCACATTGCCGACGCTAGCAAAAAAGTCCCCCTACGCCTACTCTACCCCGGCTCTAACCACAGCTTGCACCGAACCGCGAAAACTGTTGTTCGATGCTCCAAGAGCCCCACGTTTGACGCCAGTGTGGAGTCTCGAATTGGCGAGCGACACCACCACGCTCTTGGATTGAACGGACACAGCAGACGCGGTCGGTACAAACCTAACAATACACATTTACTGAACTACTTTTTGGCTGATGATATCATCAGCCAACTTATGTTAACATCAATCGTGATGAACACACTAGTACATCCTTGCACAATAGTAAACAACACTCAACAACATGACAAACAAGGTGGTGTCGCTAACGCCTGACTCGCCACAGGGCCCACCGCAGGCGGCCCGCGGTGCCGTCCACGGCAGACCCACCGCTGGAGGCAACCGTCCGTGCTACTTCCCCACGCCACAAGAAACTCGCTCAACTCTCTCGCCCGCCACCGAGGCTTGCCTTCCGCCAGGGGTCACCGCCGGCACTAGCGCTCTACCAACCATGATGATGATAGTGGTGATCACAGCTCGTGAACACGCCACCTATCGCTCAGTAGTTGTCACCCCCGAAATACGGCTTGTGTGCGAGACATATGCGCCATGCGGTGCAAATAGTTTACGGGGGGTGTCAGCACCCCCACAATCTAACTAAAAATGAATTTGCACTATATTCCTAGCCTGAGAATCTATTTTGTTGATGTCAAAAGTAAGCATCAATGACTTCAAAGTAAAGAAATATTTAATTACAACCTAATTAGGATACATTTTTATAGCACACTTTCATTCAACAATTATCTCATTCTTTTTTCAATTGAACATTGTGTCCCTTGAAGTAATGTTGTAGTGATTTGACACATTTACAGACAGTTCATGGGTGGCATTTGAAAGATTATATATAATCAGCAATAATTAAGTTAAGATTAAACTTTAAACAGGTAGTAGGTGTCAAAGTAATTCTGAGAAAGTTGTAGCAGCAATAATTACGCAGTGTTTTACAGTGTTGAGATTTTGCTGTAGCAAACGAGAGGCACCTGTAGTGTATGATGCAAGTGGCTGCTGAGCTGTTTACCGATGTTCTTTTATTCTCGAGTCCTTTACAACTGGCGAGAAGTACTGGCATCAAACGGAACAACTTTCAGAGCTCTATGATGTTCTGTTGAAGGAGTGCCCTAGTTGGCTAGTTACACATGTAATAGTTTGCCCTGGTTGCAGTTTCTTCATTTGTTGATAATAGATGATGCATGCACATGTAAAAGTGTGCATAAATGCAAATTCACAGCTCCTAAATGGTTACACTAACAGTATAGTTACTGGTCATTTAAACTTCATGCTAAAAGAGGGAGAAGTTTATTGCTGTATTATAATAGTACTGTAGTTTAAGAGTAAATAATTAGCTTCATTGAATAGTTATACTTCACAATTATTGTGTACCCAAGTACCATGGTATGCATTGTATCATCGTAACTGTGGTTAACTCACACTCCATCTGTTATGGTGCCAATATGCGATTTTTCCTTTACTCTGGTAATGCTCAGACATTCCTCTTGAGCAGCTGGATAATGAGCTCGACTCATTAGAAGAAAAGCTGGCCAAAAACACAGAAGGTGAGGGTCGCTGTGGTTTTTATTTTGCATGTTATGTGTTTCTGGTATCTTGCTCTGCACTTTACAATGGTGGGCATGATGAAAATGATGGTAGCAATGTTGCTGTATATTGCACTGTATGCAGCGTTCTAGAGCAAGTCGTCTAATCATTTGGGACTAACCGTGCAAACCTGATGTAGTTTATAGCAAGTTGTGCAGTCTGTTTTCTCGTGGCTGTGAAAAAATCTTGGGAAATGTAATAATTGATATCATCACATAATTGGGTTTGGGAGTTGAAGTGCCCAATTCAAGTATGTTTTCACTGAATCAAGCCTTTATGGTGGCTACCATGATAAAAAATTGTCATGTTTGATTGCCAGTGTATTGTTTATACTGTATTTTGAGCACATTTATTGGAATAACTATCAAATAGGCTTGTGCGAATATTTGAGCACCTAATATATTCAAATGGATATTACAGTATTTGGATTAGCTTTGACTCGAATATCAATTCAACAGGAACAGTACATGTACACTAGTTCGCAAGTAGTCTACTGTAAATGTGGAGGGTTGCAGTGCCATGAATACACCTATCCAGGGAAATACGCACGGCTATTGAAGCCCCACTTCAAGGTCGACGAGCATACACACTCGCATTGATGCATAATTTTCCAAGTTTAGAGCTTGTTATACAAGCTTGTATGCTCTAAGCATAGTAAATTTTAAAACTTAAGATATTTCACAGACTGCCACTTGCATTTCTTGTATTATACCAAAACTCATATCCTGCTACTATTCAAAGTTGCTTCCACTTCCTTTGAACAAAAAAAAAAAAACATTTGCACATGTCTTTTTCAATTAAAAAAATATTGTTCAGATCTGTTGGGTCATGATAAATATGCTAAATTTTCTTCATATGTGATATCATCATCATCATCAGCCTGACTATGTCCACTGTAGGACAAAGGCCTCTCCAATGTTCTGCCAGTTAACCCGGTCCTGTGCTTGCTGCTGCCAATTTATACCCGCAAACTTCTTAATGTCATCTGCCCACCTAACCTTCTGTCTCCCCCTAACCCGCTTCCCTTCTCTGGGAATCCAGTTAGTTACCCTTAATGACCAGCGGTTATCCTGTCTACGCGCTACATGCCCGGCCCATGTCCATTTCCTCTTCTTTATTTCAACTATGATATCCTTAACCCCCGTTTGTCCCCTAATCCACTCTGCTCTCTTCTTGTCTCTTAAGGTTACACCTACCATTCTTCTTTCCATTGCTCGCTGCGTCGCCCTCAATTTAAGCTGAACCCTCTTTGTAAGTCTCCAGGTTTCTGCTCCGTAGCTAAGTACCATATGTGATATATACTGCTCGAATTTGATTCAAAATTATTCGGCCAAATTACTATTCACTTCGAAACAAAAATTTAATACTCGCACGAGCCTACTATCAAACATGGTCAAGGCACATTTGTGTTGCCTGTGTCATCTTGATGTCAGGGTACGTGTCAATGCATGCTTGCGTAGAGGTGTGGAACGCTCTGTTTTTGCAGTGGTTGTGATCTGTCGGCGTGGCAACAACTCTCAGCTGGCAGTGGAAAAGTTGAGACAAGCGTGGAGCAAAAAGATCAAGGTGTGTGACGTTAGAGGAGGCCTTGAGTCCTGGGCCAAAACTGTGGATCCGGAATTCCCCACGTACTGAGCTTCTGGTGGATAAATATGCCAGATTGTGCATTTCTAAACTATTGACCCAGAGGCCTGAGCATTCACCAAGTGTAAGAAATGTTCCATCTTTCAAGCAAAGTTTAGCTGGGGTGCCCAGATTTAGAACAAGTTAGAAACTTTATCATCTTTATATATTACACCAGACTGAGCACTTAGTCATTTCAAAGCTAGAAAAAATGCCAGTATTGACTAGTAAAATTACATTTTGCTAGGTCAACAGTAGGTTGTGGTAGCTGTGTCACTTGATGCAGAATCCATGAAGTTGTTTAAATAAATCATTTTGTTTCACCAACCATTTGTAACCATGATTCGTTCTAGTGTTCAGCTTTTTTTCGGATTCATGCGTACATAAATAATGAGGATGATTACACTTTGCAGTTAAAGCTGCACTTTTTACAGCCAGTAACAGAGTACAGCCTTGTTTGCTTTAGTGCTGCTTGCTAAGCAGACTAATTTTCAACTTCAGGCTGGGTTAAATGTTTGAATAACTTTTATATTTTGGGGCAAAAATTAGTTCATATTATGTGTTTTAAAAGCCAAGGAGATCACCGGCTCCAAAAGTTGCCGTAATGAGACTCAACATTAACATCGACCAACCTTGGGATCAAGGTGTGTGTAAATAGACCTGGATCTAAGTGGTTGTAATTCTTTGTGCATGCTGCTTCCATGAGTGTGGCAGGGAAGCTATCTCCCCACCAACCGCTCCTCCCATAAGCTGTAGTAGTTGTTGAAACGCATTGGTGGTTTGAGGTCATCATTAGCTTTGCCGCCACAGTAATCAAGGGTTGCACTACAAACAGCATAGCGGTCATTAAAAGTATTACATCTTGATATATATTAGAATTTACTAAATCTGTCACTGTGAGCTGACAGATATTGAAGGTTTCCAAAAAGCCTGTATGTAAACTTCAGTCATTGTGCAAAATGAAGCCACATTAAGCAGGAGTTTCAAAGAATGTGTTTTATGCTCACTGGAACTGCCGCAAGACCTGCCAGCAGTGTTTCTGCATTCTCTTTTCATAGTTCACTGCATCATTGCCATAAAATATTTACTTTGATGTTCTTTAATGACCGTGGGCTACACTCAAAAATTATTGATCCTACTCGCCATTCCCAATTAATGTTCACCGAAAGGGGTTAGTTTAGAAGCTACCCCTGCAGCAGTTTTTTGCACCAAAATGCCTCCGAGCAAATGGCGAACATTTTCATCTTGAACTCGAGAACACAGTTCTCACTCATATTTCTCCCTTTTGCCATTACAACATGATGAACCCTACTAGCAGGGACAGTACAGAATCGCATAACACCAGGGATTTCAGAGGAAAAAAATTGTAGAAGAGCGCGTTATGCTAGTGTTAATCTGCCATGTACGATAGCTTGCTTCTAGTTTGCCCTTTTGCCCATTGCTGGAAGGATATCTAAAGCAAGATGTGAGCAGTGTATCAAGGCCTTTTGGCTCATTCAAGTCTGAAGTCACATACATAAATAATAAATTTAAAAGCCTTAAGATGCTATGATTTTTTATAATTTGGATTGCTCTGGTATGTTCTGTTGACACTGGCACCAAAGTTTTTGGAGCCAATGATGAGCAGCCATATGGTGGTTGGCATTCTTTGCAGTTCGACTTGGTGCCTATTCGCTTTGCCAGCAAAATTCACTTTTAATGTGCTCAGCAAAAATGAATTCATGACAAAACAAACGAGGAAAATGACTATGTTTATTTACAATAGCAACTTTACAATATCGTCAAAGCGATGACAGCTCTAAGTATACCTTTCAGCACAAACAGTGTCCCAACACGGGCACAAGCGATATTCAGTGCAATCCATTTTTCCTGACAGCGTTAATTTTGTTATTACAACTACAAGAAATTCAACCACAGACAATACGCAGACAATTTCCTGGTATTTACTTGCCACTTGCAATACCATGCTCAGTAATTCAGTTTACACGTACACTTTGTAACAAAATCAAGCTCTCAAGAGCATTTTATTAACAGCGTTTTGTCATAATTTGCCTGCCTTTCTATCCAAACTTCTTGGAGTGGGAAACGTGTCTGAGGAAAGGTCAAGCTCCTTTTTGGTGCAGGGTGTAGAGTGCCCGGTATAGTGCTGCAACAGTCCACATTTCCACGTGTCCAACATGGACAATACGAGTTATTTCTACATGAGAAAACGGAAGATTCTGATTATTCGCACAAACTTGCCAGCACATTTGAATAGCACATGCGTACAGCCCAGCATGCATACGAGTCCCCACTTTGCACTGCCATTCATCAACAGTTCAGTTCAGTGAAGCATGACTGGATTTTTTTTCCCAGCTGGTCGGTGGCACTGGACTACTTTTTCTTGTCAGACACTGTGTAGCGCTCGTACGAGCGGGCAGGGTCGTAAGGTTCCCATCGGGACGCCGGGAAAATGTGCTTGTTCCTCTCGTACCATGATCGCAGCAGAACTTTGCCGGCGTGCGACTCTTCCTTCTCAATCGACGCGTCGTTGGTCAACCGCACGTCCTCCCTCGCATCATAGGCAAACAGCGGGCCACTCTTGCCACGAGCCTGTGCAAAACAAAACATACCCTAGCTAAGCCACCATGTCAACTGTGTGCACTGCCTCCTAGGAAAGCCTGGGTAAAATTGCAAGTAAATGTGCCGATTCTCGCCGCAGAAACAATGCTTGTAGCAGGACATAAGGCTGGTGAGAAACGATGTTTCTTATTTCATTTGCTTTTGACCTATTGTAAGTGTAGTTTATAGATTTTATCAAAACATGCCCAGTCATGCTGTGCATTCGTGATTCATTGATAACTTTCTGCCTTGTTTTTGCTTTTGAGTGAGAACTATCTAGTCAAGTAAAAATATTTTGTTTGTATCAATGCAATGATCTAAATACCTTGTTGCTTTCAGGGTTGCTTGAGCACAAGTTGCATCGAACATACAGCGCTACAGGAAGCTATTTTAGCAATAGCGAGCACATGCAATACTTGCAAAGCAGATAATTACTCAAGTGTGCCTTTATCCTGTGAACTTCGCTTCCTGTTGTAATCACTTAGGTTATCAATCATCCAGTTGAAATGCTCTCCACAACCATGCAGAGATTAGCTTTTTTTTTTACAATGAAAGGTATTGCCTTTTTAAGTGCAAGCAACATTCACCAGAGCAAGCACGATCAGGTGGCTAAGGCACAAGCACACAACCCTACCTTCGTGACAATGAAGTCGTAAAATGTGTAGTGGTGTGGGATGATTAAGTCCTCCTTGACGTACATCAATTGGTCCGCCGTAACTGCACGCAACTCATAGAAATCTTTTCGAAGAACCTCGAGGCATTTCTGCAAGTGAAGTGATGAGCAATGCAGTCAGACCAACCAAACACTTCCAAAGCTACAGCTTTCGTCATACACTCAGTAACAGGACCTTGGTGCGTCCTTTAGACGTTCGTAATCCCCATTTCAAGCTTTCCCTCAAATGATCTTGCTTCTGGTTCTGTTTACTGCTTGGCTGATGCACAGCACAGAATGCCCAACTATGAGCATTAGTACACAACTAAAGTTGCTTCGCCATTTACGCTATGTACAGTACTCGCGGATTAAAATTCAACTTGAAAAATTTCATTAAACCTACGACACCCTCATTAACGTGCAACTGCATGAGAAAGCCACATCATGATGCTAAAGTTGATGTCGGCTCAAGTGTATGAGTCCAAATTATACCAATATCACTTGAACTGAAGACAGAGGAAACAGGTATGTGCACTACTTAGCCGTAAATTGTCGCATTTTAATCGGTGCACTGCACATCATCGGCCACTCAACATAAGGATCTGGTCAAGAAGCATTTAACTCCAGGCAATCTTCAATATATGAAGGCTATGAAGTTCTTGAACAAGGAATACTTCTCAGGAAATTATGGGGCACTGCTCTATCACTCATCCAACTCTTGCACGTAAAGTGCTGCGTAGATGAACACAGAATGCGTGACACTGCTAAGCTTGAGGGTATGAAAGGGCAAAGAACACCTGTGTGCTTAGATTAGGTGCACAAAAAAGAAGCCGAGGCTGTCGAAATTAATCTGAAACATCCTGCTATAGCGTGTTTGTACCAAACCTTGGTTTTATAATGCAAAATCCGAGCCATTATTCTTGTTGGAATAAACATTGCACACTCATGTGGCTTTCTAGAAACAAACTTTTAGCCAACCATTATAAAACGAACAAGGCAAGATTCAAGCTGACTGTTTCTCAAATTGTGTTCATATATGAGGAGCTTTTTTTCCAAATTTGCCAAATCCAGAACCGAAACTAGCTCAAATAAGGCTGTATTCGCACATGCATACTACACTCAAACTTTGATAAAGCGAACCAGATATAACAAAGTTCGTTAATAAAAGTCTAGCAATAAATATAGTGTTAGGAATATTCTTTATACAGAATTTTTTAATACAATGAACTTACTCTGATGTAAGATGCAACTTTGTTTTAATGAGGTTTGAGTGTATCAACTTTCTTCTAAAACAGTAATAATAAATTATTACTAATTTATTATTACTGCTGTAGAGGAAAGTCTAGAGTATGTATGTGCCAATTTGAGCTAGTGTAAACTCTGGCCCATTTCAAAAAAAAAAAAAAAGCTTCTCATACATTGTATGTACACTGGTCAAGTGGATGCAATCAGATGCACTGAAATGTCAATTGAAAAAAGTAGGCGGTGCAACTTCACCTGCAAGAACTGGTAGATGCTGTTCCCTTTCTTCATGCGTACTACTTTTCGATGACCCGAGCCATCCCAGTAGCTGAAGGTGATCTCAATGTCTTCGTTTTTCAGTTGCTGTTGTTTCTGTACCCACTCCTGCAATGGCATGAAATTATATCGTTTGGAAAGTTTAACATGACCAAGTAACGCCCCTACCCTACTAAACCATGCCCATTTCCCATTAATTCAACACTTAGACAGGATTTTTTTTATCCTATGCAATATAGCAAGAGAGGAAAGCCAGCAAAAACATTTGACAACATTTTCAATCAATTACCAAGTTGTGTGCTTAGGAAAACACTTCGGTAGGAAGACATATTTCGTAGAAGCACTACCTAAGTTTGCAACAGGATTTTTTCTTTATCCTATGCGATATAGCAAGAGAAGAAGGCCAGTAAAAACATTTGGAAACATTTTTAATGGATTACCAAGTTGCGTGCTTTGGAAAACACTTCAGGAGGAAGACAGACTCCGTACGAGCACTATCTAAGTTTGCAACAGTGTGGCAAAGGTTTGTAGAGTACACACATTAGAGGCATATATTTTGCAAGAGTTTCTACCCAGCAGAATTGTTTATAATGCATTTTTCTAAGCTTTCAGGCCCAGTATGTTACGTTACAATTGTGACCTCTTATTGTGTTCATGTAAATACTGTAAATCCACAGTTGGAACCTGGTGCCTACGTCATCTGCCGTTTCTCTGTCACTGCCTGCATTAGAATATCTATATATGGACATATTTACTTCACCTCAGTCGACATCATCACTACCAGCCCGCAGAAGAGAGGCCTCCTCAAATGATCTCCAATTCACCCTACCCTGCAAACAACAAGCATATAGCACTGCATACCATGCGAAGCTCTTCTCTGATACGCTTCTCATCTTCCTCTCGTTCTCTGTCTGGAAGGAAGCTGGTGTCCACATCTGGGTTCTTGCCCAACTTTCGTTTCGACGGTGGTTCATAGTCGGCACCATCTCTGTCTTTGTCCTCTTCGCCCTGCTTCTTTGTTTCTGACAAATCCTCCTTCTCTTCACAGTTGTTGTTTTGTTCTGCATCCTCCTCCTCTTCCTCTTCATCATCCAGCTTGAATGACAGTGCAGCAATCTGGATGAAAGAAAAGACTGTACACTCAAACCTCATTCTAACGAAGTTGCGTCTTACACGAAAATAGGTTTGTTATATCCAAAAATTCGTCATAGTGGTATATTTCTAACACTGTCTATTGTAAGACTATTCATTCACTTTGTTATAACCGATATTTTGTTATATCTGGGTTTGTTATATTGAAGAATAATTACTGTTGCAATAATCAGGATGTCTCAAGGGGCTAGTTGGTTCATTGCACAAAGAAGTTTAAATGTGCAAAAACTTTGAACCGACATCACAGAAGCCACATAAAAAGTTGAGGGCTAACTACCAGCTGCTTTATTGTAAGTGTCGCTTAAATAGGCCATCAAAACGTAACAGTACATTCCTGCTACAGCAGAAAGCAATATGCACTTCAATGCCAAAACACAGAGTTTGAAAATGCCAAAACACAGAGAACAGGACACTTACTGCACTATTTTTCAGACTGAGATTTTATGAATTTATACACAGCTGCTAGAAGTTCTGTTTTCAAATGTGCATTGTAAACCATAGCTGATGCACTTGTCAAGGATAGTTCAGTGTTAGGTGCAATCTTGTGCACATTCTATAATACTAGAATGTTCATCCCCATTGTATGTGATTGGTCAAAGCTCCAGTGCATGTGCTCGGTTCATAAACTTCGGCCGATCGTGTATAATAAGTGACAAATGTTCTATTAGGAATGCGTACAAGGTTGTGTCCTGGTGGCTGCTGCAAGAACTAATGCAGTGGTTTTAGTCTGGCCTTACCTGCTTCCAGTCAAGTATAATGCTACAGCAAGCATACATTAGATTCTAATTTGCACTAAGAAGCCTAGGTCGGCAATCAATGGGGGAGCTCTCTCAGACTCGCTCACAATACATGCCGTGTGCTTAAAACTCGCTTGGACTCGCACTCGCGGATATTTACCTTAAGCGGGCTCACTCGGACTCGGACTCGCTGCCCGATGAGTTGACTCACGAGTTTGCCAACCTATGCTGAGTGGTGACGACTATACAATGATAGAATCTCTGCACTGCATTCACAGAGCCAGATAAATAATTTCAGCAAAGAAACAATGCTTATCCTCGTCACTTGCCTGTCTTCTTTGCCTTTCTTGCTGCTCCCGTTTTTTCTGAATTTCACGCTGCCGCTGAAGCTCGCGTTCTTGTTGCCGCTGTGCTAGTTGACGCTCCCGTTCTTTCACTACGTCCTCTTGCTTGGCCTGAAACACAGATTGAAACACAAAATGTCCACAGATTGCAAGCAAGTCCTGCTCAAGTGCGGTACATTTATGAATCATCATCAGCCTGACTGCACCCACTGCAGGACAGGGGCCTCTCCCATGTCCTGCCAGTCAACTCGGTCCTGTGCTTGCTGCTGCCACTTTATACCCGCAGGCTTCGGAATTTCATCTGCCTACCTAACTTTGTCTCCCCTTCGCCCGCTTGCCTTCTCTTAAAATCGAGTCTGTGATCCTTAATGACCAGCGGTTATCTTGCCTTTGCATTACGTGCCCTGCCCATGACCATTTTTTCTTGCTTTCAACTATGATGTCCTTAACATCTGGTTGTTCCCTGATACACTCTGCTCTCTTCTTGTCCCTTAGGGTTACACCTATCACTTTTCTTTCCATCACTCGCTGCGTCGTCCTCAACTTGAGTTGGACCCTCTCTGTAATCCTCCGGGATTCTGCTCCATAGGTAAGTACTGATAAGATGCAGCAGTTGCATACTTTCCTCTTGAGGGATCATGAATTACATGTGGGGTATTATGTGCCAAAACCGCACATATTATGGGGCACACCACAGTGTAGGTCACCAGAAATAATGACTATGCGATTTTCTTTAATTGACATCACACACATGAACCTCTAGCGTTCTGCCTAGATTGATATGCGACCACTACGGCTCGCAGCAAACCCACGACCTTTGGGACAGCAGCCGAGCACCATAAGCACTGTACCACCAAAGCTACGAACAACGGCTAGTTAGTCACGTAGAACTGCGAAGTACTTCAACACTCGATGACATATCTGCTCCTAAAACAAAGCCAAAGAGCACGAGGGATGAACACAAACAGAACAGAATAGGCCGATCTTCCAACAGGTTCGTTTCAAGTGTGAAACGGGGATCAAGTACGCAGAATAGCACATGCACACAATGACGGAGGCATTCCTAACAAGGCAACTAGATTTTATGGAATCTTTTGCATGTGTACTAAGGTGTCACTGATGTAACCGCAATCAACCGTTCCGATTAGAAAGGCTTCTAATAATTCACGAACCACCCTACACTTGCCCCTGCCAACAACCTTTGGCCCGTTTTGTCTTGTTGGCATTCCTCTGCTTAGTTCTGGTGGTTTTCTTATAGTGGCAGATATGTCATGCAGCAAGAACAAGAAAAACCAAGAACGAGTTCTCAGCATTCTAAGCCATGCAAGTACACTCGTGGTGATGTGTAGTTGATAGTAGTGGCGCAAGACTACCTATTTGCTTTTATTGTGCAATGAGTGTATGCCGGACATACACTAATGTCGAGAAGGAACACTAATGCACCTTGCCTTCATTTCATCGAGGGTGACAAGCCCAATCGTGCTCGACTTGAGCTGCTGCTCCACAGCGTCGTAATGTGCGGCGAACTTGTTCTCCATCGTAGAGAGCTTCAGCTCCTCTTCGATCTTTTTCTTTCGAAGCTCCAGTTCTTCCAGCGCTTTCTCGCGCTTCTTCTTGAGGTGCAGTGCGCGGCCAGCCTCGCTGGCAGCTCCTTTGTACATGGCCATGCCTGGTTTCGCAAAGCTCCTGTATCTGCAAGCATCGCACACCTAAAGATCACTCACTGGACATAACTGGGTAGGAATGGCAACTTTCGGCAAAGCTTTAATGTCTCTACAATACCTCTAGGCAAACGCTATAATTAAGTCAATCCGATAAATCTTCAAGGTGTCAGGAAATTCGCGGCTGAGAAACGATGTCCTGTTCATCAAGCTTGCATAAGCAAGTTCACCTAACGTAGCCAAAAATCCAGCATTCGTGAGTTTATATCTGAAGGAATTTTCTAGATACATACAACTGGCATAAAGAAAACGGGCGTTGTGCCAGCGCGACGCACTGCGATGCTGGTGATCAGCCTACATGTAAATGTCCTAAAAATTATTCGCTAACGAGCCTTGACGCGTAGCACATACGATTTGGCAGCTTTAGAGGAACCCTGTTCTTACCGTAACACAAATGCCAACAGCCAGATACCGTAGTTCAACTGGTCAAAATGCAGGCCACAGGCACGGGCGCACTGTAGGCTGAAGCAGGCTTCCTAATTTCTTCACTTTTCTATAAATATGAACAGTGCAGTCACTAACCAAACGCGGGGGAAACCATAGAGCTTCCTAATTTTCGGAAACTCTATAGGGAAAACAAGTGGTAAATCAACGTTAGCTAAACCAACGCCTCCTAGATTTTTCGTGCCTGCCGGATAATCGGCGGTCACTTGAAAAGCGGTGGTCGTCGGAACTACGGTGATGGCGCCACTCAAGTAGGAGTGTTTTTAAATAAGTTTTTACGTTTTTGAAACTTATATGCAAAAAAATAACGTAAAAATGTTTTATATAAGCGTAAACGTAATTTTAATTAACCCTACGTAAATGACGCCGTTATTCAACATGCAACTTTTTATTACAAGGCATCCTCTAAAATTAGTAGCAAACGCCAAAATTGCCGATCTCAAAGGCCAAGTACAAAGACTCTTATTCCTACGTAGGCAGCGCTGCCATAAATGACCAGCGTTTTGTGCTCATCGGGCAGGCACAAAACAATCTAGAAGGCGTTGGCTAAACCCGCCTCTGGACATATAATGCCTACGCAGTGTGGCTTTCGCTTCTGAAGCGCGAAAGTTAAATGCGGCGCATTGAGACCTAAAAGGTAATGTGGAAAGCGACAAACCTTGCGTATTATTTTTGTTATTGCAAGCATTGAAGCTGAAAACCTAAACATATAATACCTATAATAACACACCTACGTGTGTTGATGCTATCTATTGATGGATTTGCTTTGTTACGTCACTTATTTTAATAAGTGGTTCAGTAGCTAGCGCCAACCAAAAAAAAAAGTAATACTAAAATTGCTATAAGATTCAAAACCTGAACATATAATATAAGCGCCATGCTAGCATCATTGTATTTGAGGGGGTAAAATTCTACTAAATTTGTTATAATTAAAAAATAATGGTAAGTAGATAAATAAGTTATTCTGATAATTATATAAGTAGATAAATGAACAAACAAGTAGATAAGTAAATGAATAAGCAAAGGTTTATAAATGATTGACCAGTCAAACAAGTTAATAAATGAATGAATAAATAGATAAATAGGTAAACGTGTCTTAGATAGATCAATAGGTAAACATATATAAACAAATGACTAAATAAGTAAATAATTATATAGATCGATGAACAGATAAACATAAAAGTAAACAAATGACCAGATAAACAAATAGATGGATAAATAAATTTGTAGACAAATGACTAAACAAACAAGTTGATTGATGAATAAATAAGTAGATAGATAGATGATTAGATAAGTATTTAACTATATAGATAAGTGAAAAAATAGGTTAACAGATATGTAGATGGATAACTAGACAAACAAGTGGATGAATGAAGAAATAAGTAAATAAATAAACGACTACATAAGTAATTAAGTATATAAATAGATAAAAAATAGGTAAACTCGTAAACAAAACATGACTAAACAAACAAGTAAATGAATAAATAAATAAATGTGTAGATAGATGACTAGACAAACGTATAGATGGATGAATGCGTAAGTAGGTAGATAGATAATTACATAAGAAACTAAGTACATAGACAAATGAATGATTAGGTCAATCTATAAATAGATAGATTATTATACAAACAAATAGATGACGGAAGAAGGAAAGGTAGGAGACGCCCTGACATCTCGTTGTGAAGCCGCGATGAAGCCGGAAGTCGGATATATTGACTGGACAAATTTCAAAACTCTCTCTCCGGCTCGGAAAGCACGTGAGCTGCGCAGCGCGCGACTCGTGATGATCCGAAACTAATGGAATGGGGCTCAAAACTCTGGGCCAGCGTGACACCTTCGGCGAAATCGTTTCGTCCGAGTATTAACAGCGAGTAACAGCTCACCGCCAATGAATCAAGTACAAGAGAAGGCGCGCTAGATGCACTGACAACGGCGAGTGTTTTCACGTCATTAATTCAGAAACTGCACAGACAACACGATCGGTCGTGCGCCTTCTACGGTTGCATTCCGCCACGCGGCCGACGCAGCGTCCGGCCACTGTGTCCGTGTTCCGCGTGAAACTCGCCGGCGTCAGCATCTTGCGACCGTGGTGACTTTGAGCACGGTACAAGTGACACTTGAACGCGGTTGCTGTTATGTTGAGATCACATGCAATGCTAAGGTGAAGTATACGTACGAAGCGGAACAGAAAAGGCGTTTTAATATGCACATGCAAGTTGTTACTGTACACACAGAACACGAAACTACGTATGTGCACATGGTCCTCATTGAGTCTTGCTGGGCTCAACAGCGTCGTCCGTTGTCACAAGCAGCCCGGGGCACTGCCCAACCACAGTGACTGGTCTGCAAGGCTTTCGTCGTCGTTCCGCCTCGTCATGGTGCCCAACGCAATTTCGCTAAACACTAATTGCTTCATTCGCGTCATACGCTGCACGACAAATGGATATGCACTCGTTCTACGCACTGTTGGAACCCCGTAATGGACAAAAGGATTTGTAAACGTTGCTGAGGGTACAGTAACTGCCAGGAGAACACTGCGTAACCAATAACGCGGCGCCAAGCATGGATATTGCCCGTCGTGATGAGACCTGGGGAGGCACACATCCTGCCGCCAGCCGCGGTTGACCAGCTCCACTGGGCAACACGTAACCATAGCAACGCCGCTACTGTGCCCAGTGAATATGGTCGTCATGATTTCATTTTCTCCACACTTTTTACGTAGCGCGCTGGCTGAGCACGCCCTCTGCTACCTTTTCTTCCTTTGTGAAATAGATGGATGTATGAACAAGTAGGTAGATAAATGACTAGATAAGTATTAGGTAAATAAATGAATAGATAAACGTGTATATGAATAGATAACTAAAAAGCACATAGATGACTAGATAAGTAACAAACACATAGATATATAACTGAATAGGTGAACGTAAATATGGATAGATGACTACACACACACACAAATAGATAAATGATAGAATGAATAAGTAGATAGATGACTAGATAAGTAACAAACACATAGATATATGACTGAATAGGTGAACGTAAATATAGATAGATGACTACACACACATACACACACACACACACACACTCTCTCTCTCACAAATAGATAAATGATTAAATAGGTAGGTAGATAAATGACTAGATAAGTAATAGGCATATAGATAAATGACTAAATAGGTAAACGTGAATATAGATAGATGACTAAACACACAGATAGATAAATAAGTAGATAAATGACTAAATAGGTAATAAACACATAGATAAATAACTGAATAGGTGAACGTAAATATAGATAGATGACTACACACACACGCACACACACACACACACACACACACACACACACACACACACACACACACACACACACACACACACACACAAAACTAGATAAATGATTAAAAAAGTAGGTAGATAAATGACTAGATAAATGACTTTCCTACCTTTTATTTCTCTGTGAAATAGATGAATAAATAAGTAGATAGAGATATGACTAGATAAATAATTAGGTTTTACACCTTTTCACAGGAAGGAAAAAACCTTTTCTTCCTTCGTGGAAAATAAAAAAAAAACCCACATGATGGGCTGTGCGCGGGAGTACAAAGGCTAAGGGTGCAGCGTTTCCAGTGCATTTTCAAGGGACGCGCCAATTTGCACAGCCCAAGGAGGACTATGGCGGCGCCCAGAGAGGCGTGTATAAAAAGATAGATAGATAAATGATTAAATAATTTAGTAGATAAATAATGAATAAGTAACTAAGTATATAGATAAATAATTGAATAAGTAAACGTATAGATAGACGACTAAGCCAACAAGTAGATGAATAATTGAAAAAGTAAGTAGATAAATGACTAAATAAGTAACTAAGTATATAGATAGATGAGTGATTAAGTGAATGTATACGTAGATAGATAATTAGACAAACAAATAGATGGATGAATAAGTAAATAGGCAATAGATGACTAAATAATTAATAAGAATGTACATAAATAATATAATAAGTAAATGTATAAATAAATAAATATTTTAACAAGAAATAAATAATTGAGTAATTATGTAACCAGACAAATGACTAGATGAGTAAATAGGCACATAAATAAATGAGTAGGTAAACGTAGATAGATAACTAGGCGAACAAATAAACAGATGAGTAAATAAGTGAATAAATAATTGAGTAAATAAGTTAATAGATGAGTGACTTAACAAAGAAATCGATGATACATCAAATAAGCAAATAGGTAAACATATAATAAATAGGTAACCGTATAAATAGATAGATGACTAAACGAACAAATAAGTAGATAAGTAAATAAGTTAATAAATAAATAAATAAAAAAATAGGTAATAAACAGTTAAATAGAAGAATGTATATTATTTAGATAGATGAATAATTAAAAAAATAGCTATATAAATGAACGAATAGATGAGTAATGGATAGATGTAGAACTGTGGAATGTTTTGTTGACAGGCAGCGACGTATTCTTGTTGGCGTCGTGTTTGAGAAATAATTTGGAAACTGGCGATTGCCCCAGAACAGGGCTTGACGTTATGGGTTGGGGACAGCAGAGCACCGAGTGACGAAGTCCTCTTGCGCATTCGTTTCGTCTCTGCTTCAAGCGATGCGCTTTTAGCTGCTTTGCCACGCTGTACTGAAAGGAGGCCAGACCGTCTCGAGCGGACACACCACAGCCTCTCCTTGCAGGCGTGAGTCGGAATTGTTTGTTTCGGTCGGTGATCGCGAGTGAAGAAGAGATCCGTGTTTCTTTACACGAAACTTCGGTTTCTTTCGGCCTTGCCTTTGCGCTATTTCCTAGCCGACGTCGCGCGTCTTCTGTACGTAAATAGGAAACCCGCTGAGTTTCATATCTTGCTTAGACAGATCAATATGTCTCTGTTAATTTCATGTTTTTTGTAGTTTTCTTTTTTTAATCTCTGCATCTTGAGTACTGCAAGATCTTGCCTATATATATTGACCATAGTCGGTTACAACACAAGAATAAATAGAAGCGTCGCCGCGAAACCGTGGTGTGTTTGTCAATCACATACGCAAGAAAGTCGTGCGAGCTGATTCCATTTCGAACCGCGAGTTATTGCTCGATGTTTCAACCTAAAATGTTACCTTTGGCTAAGCGTTGATGTCACAATATATAACTCAGTTTGCCAAGACGTTGAAGTTTTCGACACACTACCAGCGACAGGAGCAAGTGTCTGTTTAGGAGCACCTACAACCTGGAACAACCGATGAGTACTTCGTCACTTGAACGAGTAAATGTGATTGGATGGAGTGTCAGTGGGCGAGAAAGCGATATCTCTGGGCGGAGCTTGCATTTTATTCGTGGGTTGCAATCGACTATAGTGCAACTGTACGACAAGTGCATTTGCAGATAGTGTAAGCGTGTCACATTTGAAGGATTGCATTTTCTGTTGCCGCAAATCTAGAAAATCGAAGCATACCTCTGAGCTGCTTAGAAGAGTGTGACTGTACGTGTCTGAAACATACCATTTGCAGGCATTGAAGGGAAGGTCGGGGCACTTGAAATACTAAGCGAGCACTTGCCCACAGCAATGTCGTAGCCCACGATGAGTACCATGAAGTGCGTCTGTCAGGTAAGAAACTCGACTGAATTTTTTGACGTGTGAACGCTAAGAGAGGCCTTGATCAAATATACACCACCACAGTTGGTTAAGGGCTGCCCAACATCACACTTACTTTGCATGAAGATTAAGCAGTGCGAATACTTTCTGTATACAGTCGCATAATTGTCACCGTTTCGCTTCTGAAATTTGCTCTACCTTTCGTTCACTCAGTGGCATTGATTATGTCATTTATAAGGGTATGGGGTCTTCCAACCCGAGTGAAGTTAAAATAAGTGGTGGAACTTCAACGAGCCAGTGTTATGGCTGTCGTACATTGGTGCGTGTCACTGGAATCTCGTGTGATGGAATGTGGCAGAAAGTTACTGAGAACATGGAGTCCTCCCAGTTACAGTATTAATTGTTCAATATTTGTTATAATGAACAATCCAGAATTTAAGGTTCATTTTTAAAGTGCCAAGGGGTGGCACACTGGACCCATGCTACCTCCCTCCAATATCATTTTTCGCCATGGCATACAGGGCGCAAAAATTGATCTGTAGCGGTCAATTCAATGGAAGTTAAATGCCAGGATTCTTGTTCTGCGGGATATCAGCACACGTTAAAGAATAAGAAATGGTCAAAATTTCCCGAGCCCTCCACTACGTTGTCTCTCATAATCGTAGCGTGGTTGGGGGACAAAACGTCAGATGTTATTATTATTATGATATCAAACTATAACAGAAGTTTCCAGGAAAAAAAAAGGCGAGCAAGCCAGATGATGATTATTGTTTGATTCAAAGATGCTTTAAAGTGCGCAGCCTTTTTGACATTAGACATCACCTTTTACACCAGACACTTTTGTTTCTATGCGAAGAAGTGACACGTTGTGCCTGGTGTTTCCAGGAGTGCGGCTGTGTGTGTGAAAGCTGTGTGAGCGGCAGCAACAGCCTGCACCTTCATCAGGAGATCGAGGCTCTGAAGCGGCAGCTATTGGAGCGAGATTGTCACATTGTCCGCATGGAGACGCAGGTAATGGATTTACACTGCAACATTTCATCCTCAAAAATGGCGCACACAAGCCTGCGCCAATGGGTGCACTCTAGACTGCAGTCGTAAGCCCAATAGTCTGCTTGTAAAGAATGGGATGAAGTGCACAACTAGAACAATTTTTTTAGTGAAGGAGGCTATCGGCTGCTGTGCTGCAGTCATCTGTGTGGTGCCTTTCCTGCCTTGTTATGTTGCACTAGAATATAGCATATCGTAAGTTCTAGAGCATACAAAATGCTAATAGACATGACCCAATGGGATATAAGGGAGACTGGCATATTGTGGCATAACATAAAGAAGAAAAAAACGTAACAAAAAGAAAAAAAATATTGTCAAATGTTTTACCGTATCACACAAGTAATATTACAAGTGCTAAAGTAGCTCAACCTATTTACAGCTTTGTTGTTTTAATTATGGTGGCGTGGCTACATGAATCTGAATGCCATGGTGTACGTTTCACATGCTGTGTGTGTATGCAAGTCACAGGGTTACATTCATCAGGATTTGCGAGCAAGTGTAAAGTTATAGGTCATTGTTGACTCGTGTCTAATTAAGAAAACAAACACAAAGTCTGGTTTTTGACATGCATGTCATCACTGTGACTGTAGTGCATCGGCCTGAATGGATTTTTGTCGTTTCACGTGGCTGATGCAGGTGTTAGAGGGTCCCCCGCAAGGCAGGCCCCCGGAGCCTCTGCAGCCCAACGCCCCCTGCCGCCAGGAAGCCTGCCAAGACAGGTGGCAGAGACTTCAAGATGGCTACCGCAAGCTCCAGAAGGTGGGTGCAAGCACTTTCTTTCTGTTCAGTTAAAATTTTCTGTTTACCAGACAAAACTGGAAGGTTGGCAAGGCTAAAAGCCGTGAGAACGGCCCGACAAAGGCCCTGGTGACTTGTACATGCACATGGCAGTAAGGCGGAAATAATTACAGAAATTATTACATGAAGATAACATACTAATTCAAAATTGATTTCCAAACTGATTATTTTATAGCACCTATTATAAATCAATATACCCCATGCATAAACCATCGTTTACATTGACACATATGTACATTTACATGATTACACATCAGTTTATCTTGCTAATACAATGCAAGATAACAAGACGTAACATGATACAATTTATTTATGCTAGGCTATACTATGAAAAATATTACATGGACTGTCAGAATAGTTTGTTGCACACATTCCTATAAAGTCAAAGAGCAGAAATGTGAGTGGAGTTGATTCTTTCATAGCATTGAATGAAAGGAGGAGAATTTTTCAAAGCGCTCTTCGTGAGACACAACCCAACAAATTTAACGGACAAATCAACCAAGGATAGCATAGGGAATGCCAGTTGTTGTCTTTCACTGTAGTGTAGTAACTACTACATGAATTGAAGTGAACAAAAGTGGATGAAAAATCACCTTTTCTGTCGGTGGGATTCAAACACTCAAATTTTCAAAGGTTGTGGGTTTGGATCCCATTGATAAAAGGATGATAAAAAGGGTCCTCTTCAAAGAGAGTGTCTACCGCTCGGAAGAATTTGTCTGATTGTGGTGAAAATGAGATCATTTATTAGATTGGCGGCAACGAGCATGCTTTCGTTCCATAAAAAACGATTTGCAGTTTTAACTTGATGTCCAAAGTGGGCAAAAAGTTACTGCAAGTGTCACCCAACAGCGATGTGGTTAATCTACTGGTAGGACTAGAAATCCCCACATGTTGACTGGTTTTTTTGCTTGAAAACAAATATGTATAACTTAAAATTGTATTTTCTGCTCTTGAGGCAGCTTTAGGTCGTGCCAGAGACTAATTTTTGTTTTTTTTTCTCACGCATTCAAAAACACTCCCAGTGGCGCTGTCAGCGGTCTGTTTGCTTGCCTGTAAATGGCGCATAAACGCAAGCGCAGCGTGTGCCGCTGCTCAGAAGAACAGCAAAAAAGTGTGTACGAGCCTTAAACGACCACCAAGGTATTTGTTTTACTAATGAACGAAACTTGAAGAAGCCTGCAAAAACCGCTCGGGGTTTCAGCTTTCCACTTTCACCACCAGTACAATTGTGATCACCTCCACTGACCAGTGTTGTGGACATTCATCCAACCGATTGAAGGAGACCAAACGCAGATCGAAATATTCTGTTAAAAAAATTTCTGCACACTTTCCAGAGAAACTGCTGCAAGGTTAAAAGACTTCAGATGGTACGGTTTTTATTGCAACACAAAACAGAAAAGCAGTGGAGGACGGCAGACAGTTCCTTTCAACTAATTTCAATTTGCGTCATAATTACCACACCATATTCAGATACAAAATTTGATATCCCCTACACATTTCCTGGCATAATTGTCTGTGGGATTCATTTGTGTTCATAGACTTCTTGCACTTATTTTTCATTTACTTGTGTTTGTGTGTGCTTGCAAGCGACATGGTAGAACAGTTTAGTGGAAGGGTTTGCGTAATGTAATTCCAGAGTCCTATTGAACATGGTAAAATTGCCCCTAAGCATTGAATGGAGTAATAAATATCTGATTTCTGATACTTTAAGCTACAGAAGACGTGGATTTCTCAGAAAGGGTGAGTTATAGTTGAAAAAAATCTGGCCTGGACTTGGATTTGCTGATGGCTGGATATGCATTCTTTCTTCAACACTTTCCTGTCCACACCCGTGGTTCAATATCGATGATTTCAAATTCGAATTTCCCATTTTGGTGCATGCTTGGACAAGTAGTGTCATCCAGTGGAAAAAAAGAACACTGCTCTTGTAGCTTTGCTTGTTTTTCGCCGCAACTAGGTTCTCTTTCTGAAAGTGCTGCTGAAGTTCCCAAGATGGCGTTGTAGCTCCACACTGCAACTTTGTAGAGGTTATGTATTCCTGTGGGTTCTGCTGAATCTGTACAAGAAATATGCAATGATGGCAGCATCGGCAAATCTCAAGGCAACTTTGGTTCGGCAGATTTCGATGCCACAGATAGTGAAAGTTTGTCATCCTCATACCGGCCCATTATGTAAACAGCTGTTATTTGTTGAGCTTTGTTTTCCTCTCTGTCTGACAGCTGCCCCACTGTTACCTCAAGATCCCTGGCTTGCCCTAAAGGTCAAAATTTTTATCTGCCATGTTTCGGCACCGCCTGCCATTTAGTGCAGGGGATGTTTTGCTTTTCGCAATGAGACGGCTTGTTGAAGTTGTACCATGAATCGTACTCTGGGGTGCTTACATATTTATGTTTATATTTGTAGTTGTCTCAAACCACTGAAGCAAAAATGCTTTGTAGTGCTGCCAACAAAATGTTGAAGCGAAAGGATTTCAAGGATCCTTTCGATATAAAGGGGGTGGAGACAATGCCCATTGTTGTACTGCCATTTCAGTTTTCATTACATGACAATGAAGGGGATTATCTTAGAGGCTGGCAGCTTCTAGAAAAGCGATCTGCATTGTTTGTTTCCAGCACAAGCTGTAGACCAATTTTTTTTTCAAGTGTAATCATAAATTCACGGGACTGTGTTTTTGCAGAATTTTGCGAAGTTTGGCTGCATTACTTAGAAAGTGTCGTAGCCTTACTTTATGGAAAATGTAACAGATAACCACTGTGCACCAATGTTGTAGAGTTCAATAGAACTTGTTGGTGAGCTAGTTGGGTCAATAATTAAGGAAAAACAGGCAAGACACAAAGAGGATGATGCTAAAGTGAAGACACAAACTGACAGACACAGGTGCCAACTTACAATTGTTTATTTAACAGAAACCACACTGATTTATGTAGGCTGCCGAACAAGGCAATTTCGTAACATAAATAGACACATGGCAAAACTAGCGATTCATCATGAGCGACTCAAGCTGATTTTAGGCATGCACCAGAAACGGCACTGACCCAAACTGTAAAAACACGCCAGAGCATGTGAACATGTGTCGAACCTAGTGTACAGAAAAATGGGCAGTACACAATTTAAATTTTACATGTCTACAGGCTATCTTTCAAAAAGACAGCTTCTTTCTCACTCATGTCTTGTAATGGAGCACTGACACACTGGCTGCCAACCTTTTATTGGGGATGCCTCGATTGTGTCCCTTTCAGTGCGGCTTCCTGCTCGCCTAAGAAACGTGGTTTGGCTGAAGCATAGTGTGCATCCGCAGCCCTTGCCGTGGTCTGCCAAGTGTTTGGTTGACCACAGCAAGAACTGCTGCGTACCACTGCAACAGCTAGTAAAATTGTTGAGGATAAGAAAGAAAGGGTACGGACTTTTTGTTGAAGCATTTGGGTACGAATGAATTTGAGTGAGTACGGCATTGAAGTTGCAGAGGGTGCTTGTTCAGGTGGGGGCCTTCGCTCGATGTATTACCGTAGAGCATTTTTACAAAGGAAGATAGGTGTGAGCAAGCACGCAGCCCACAAAAGCTTTTATGGAAAGTGTTATTGCTTATCCTGGTGACCTGTGTTTCCCAGGTGAACCAGGGCCTGGAAGACAAGTTGTTACGGGTGGTCGACCGGTGCGAGACGGAAAAGAATGCGCTGAGCCGTGACCTCCAGGAGCTGACGACGCGACTCGTTGATGCACAGCTGGCGCTGGCGCAGCTACGTGAGGAGAACGTGAGTGTGCCTGGCTGTGCGTCTTGCAATTATATATTAAAGGTGCACAAAAGTTGAGCAGTACATTCGGTTAGACTAATAAATTATACCCCGTAAATTCTTGGTGTTATCATTATCACCAATGTAATACCCCTGTCACACGGGCACCCGTGAAGACCGTTTAACTCCCTCGTCTTTACGACCACGAAGATGCGGTTGGTGTCACACGGCCACCCTTACACAAACGAAGGTGAACGGAGCATTTCGCAAAGGACGTTCAACGATCTCCCTTCGCAGCGAAACGAGGTACTCTCGTCCTCAGCAGTCTAGAGGTCAGAGAAAAATTTCGAGCACTAAGTGGCCACAGTGAAAGAATAATACATTTTAGCAATAATAAACGTTCTTTCGTTGTAGTACTCATTCACAACGCGTGTTTACAATATTTACGCCCGCCAGAGTTCACTTGCTCTCAACACCGACGTCCTACACACCGTGCCTTGCGAGACGGGCCGGCCGGCGCCAGCCGATCAACGTCATTACCAGCGCAATATCGCACCACTTCCTCACGTCTTCCGCTGTGTCACTCATGGCTGAAGAACACAAAATGTGCGCTGGCTCACGAGGCAAGGAAGCATAAAAACTTTTGTACCGGGCATGTACACAGGCAACAAAACAACTAAAATCACAATGTGGCCAGCGTCACTAGCAGCATTGCTACATTTAGCAAATGCGTTTTTATTTGAAATTATTTTTAATGGTTTGTTAGTCGCGTACCTACTTTATAGTGCTTTTTTGTAAAAACCGCATAACCAGGATTCACAAAAAATCAATAGGGATCAAATTAGAATACTTTTCCGAAAATCAAACAGCGCCAGCTGAGCCCCTTCGCGGAAACTGTTACAACCTTGTCATTGCCGTGTGACACTGCCACAACTCCTTCTCCGTCGAACCCCCTAGGGGAGATTTACGTTGACGGTGTTCAACGAAGTTTGGTGGTGGCCATGTGACAGGGGTATAAGCTTATTTCAAAATGAGAGGAACAATGTCAAAAGTCTCACTTCTAAATTTTCTGCTAAAACCTCTGATAGCAACGCCACGAGCTTCCACATGCTTTTTCATACTTTGGTCAAATTGGTTCAACTAAATTTTCTGAAACTTGGCATGTTGAGTCTCTGGCTGCCTGAGAAGACTGTATACTTTGTTATTTTACTGTTTAGGAACTATGTAGACTCTAGTAGACGCCGTCAGGGGGGTGTTTTAGAGTGCAGCTCTTAGATGTTTGCTTCTGCATCTAGCGGTGTTGCAATTGTTGGTATCAGTGTAACCCATAGAGTGAATAAGAACAAAAGAGCACAAGCGCAAAGTCTGTCAACATCATGAGCTACTGGCCTCTAACCTCGCTTCACTCCTGTCGCGCGTGCTGGCCCCTCAGTTGGAGTTCGTTCGCAAGTAGGGCTGGAACGTGCACTATGGCTTGTAGCGGGACTTATGAGGTTTTACTTGGTTTGCGACGCCTACACTGCACAGTGGTGTGCATAGCACTCGAGCACGATCGGTGTTTTGGTTTTTTTTCGACACCTTCAATGCACTGCGTGGTGTGTGGCATTCGAACACTGGCAGTTTCTGTGGCATGTTGTTACAAGTTCTGATAGCCGAAACTCCAAACACAATTTGCATTGCCCCAATGTGAAGCTGCGCTCTGAATTCGCATTAGAGGGTATTCTAACTGTCAATGAATATTTTTGGTATTGTGAAAGGGTAGCTTATTAATACAAAAAAAAATTCTATTTAGTGTTCTTTGAATCTAGTTATTCTCTGTGTGAGTGACGGCCATGGAGCAAGCGGGGCAGGAAATTGCAGTGGCATGTGTGTCTGGTCTAACATTTCCTAATGACACATTCATAATGGGGCATTCAGCTTCATCAAGATCGGAACAAATGCCACAGTACTGTGCTGCTGTTAATATGACTAGCGCAGAAGGAGTGATAGATACTTCTGCACCTCCTAGAAAGCAGCATAAACTCATTTGTTTTAAAGGATAAGCCTGACATGCAGGTCACTGTTTTGTAGATGACTGCTTGTAATGAAAGCCTTAAAAGACAAATTGGGCAATTTTTCCAAGCACTCACATTTAGTTAAAATTTGATTGTGTAATCCTGTCTGTTGCTGCTACCATTCTCACAGAATGCCAGCCTAATTAAATGAACTTCGAATGTGGCTTAGAACAAGTCAAGTGTGCCTTAAAATTTCCTTAGTTTAGCACTGTTCACTCTAGTACAGTAAAACATCGGTAAATTCAAGTCACTGGGACTGTAAGAAATCTTCGAATTAAGTGGGTTTTCAAACTTCGATAACATACATAAAGTGGGATGAAATTAATCAAATTAATCGGGGCTGGTCGTTTGCTCTGCCATCTAGTTTGTGGCTCCAAAGGTTATGTTTTCTAGCAATACCTAGTCAAAGTTTTGCCGCAAACAAGGGGAAATCCTGGGCCTAATCGCTGTCACTGAAAAAAAAAAAGAAAGAGAAAAACGATTATAAACTAAAATGCGCGCCTGCGAAAAGCAAGACATCTTCACTGCAACACAGTAGTGACATGCGGGAAGCATGTCGCTTGCTTTTCGCTGCGTCAGTACGTGACGATGCGGCCATTCGTCCATTGTTTTTTGGTAAAATAAACAATTTTTTAACGGACACTGTGACGAAATTCGCGATGCGTTCTGGCTGGAAAACTTCACCATTAACACTTTTGGCCCAATTTTCTAAGTAGACATTGCAGGCGAGAATTCCTCCAGCAGTGCAAGTGCGCAAATTGGTGGAGCAACTGGCACTCGGAGGTTGGCATACATCGCGGATTTCGTCACACTCTCCTTTATTAATTTCTTTAAATTCCCAGAAAGAATGGTTAAACTGTAACGTGATGACGTTGTGAGAAGCATGCGACATGCTGTCTGAGCGCTACTGGTGTATAGCAGTGAAGCACGTCTTGTTTTCCAGAGGCTCATATTTCAGTCGATAATGAGACCGTTTTTTTATAATTTCATTTTTGGTGCTGGAAGTAGCGAGGCAGGGGTTCTTCAGCGACCACTCACTCATTAGTATCCCTAAAGTACATTGCCTAGTGGCTCTTAAGGGTCGTCGTTTCCTCGGATTTGCGGCAAAATCGGAACCGAGGATTGGCACACTGCACCCAAAGTTTTCGAATTAACCGTACTTGTGCTGACCGCCACTTCAAATTATCCACTCAAACTTACATTTCAAAATACGGGACCGCAGAAATACTTCAAATTAAACGGAATTTTGAAAAACACGAGTTCGAATTAACGAGGTTTTTTTTTTTTTGTAATTAAGTCTAGTATTCAGTCTAGTGTGCATTGAAAAGTATCAGCTTTTGTGTAGACAAAGATGTTGTAATTCCTTTGGTGGTCACTGTATGTTTATTGATATGTTGTTTTTTGGTTTATTTTCCATGTGATAGGTGTTTGTGTAATAGTTCACAAATCATTAGTGTGCTCCGAGAACTTGCTCATGTGGCCAGACAAGTTTTGAAATGCCACTTTTATCTGGTTGCCTGTACGCTGTGTTATGCAATTGATTGGCTTCTGTGTGACCTCTTTGCAGGAGCAGTACCGGAACGATTGCAACGTGGCAGTGCAGCTGTTACAATGCAAGCCTTCCAGCTTTGTAGCTTCCAAGTACAGCACGGTACGATGCCTTTCATCTCGGCTGTACCCATACCAGAAAGGCCGTATTGTGCACTGACTCGCTTTCTTTTCTTCGTCCTTAGCTCATTAGCTTGTCTGCTGCTTTGTGAATGGTTAGCAATTCTAAGTGTGATGGACAATCAGGCAACTGTGGAATTGAAGGGGTCCTGCAACACTTTTTAATGTAATTATCGAATGGGATTATTAAAAGAGCTTATTGCCTCATGAATTGACTGCTGCAAAAATTTTTGGAATCCTTCAAGTATGAGCAGAGTTAGAAATTCGTTTCGTCTTTGAAGTGCTTTCTCTCGTTTCATTCTAGCGAGTGCACCGAAATCTACGCAGAGAGTAGCATGACAAGGAGGCAAGAAGACCAGTGCCTTCATCAGTGCACATCATGGCCTTGAGTACTTTCTCTTTTTCTTCAAGCGTGCGGCTAACATTCAGTGTGATTGCGAGGGAACGTGGGGCCACTTAGTGGCATTCTATGGCGGCCACAGCCACTGTGCTGCTCGTGATGCTGAAATCATCGATTGACTGTGGACTTTGGCTATATGACATCCTTTATAGAGACAAAATGGGGCAACTTCTAGCTCAGTTTGAGAATTAATTGTAAATTCCAGGCCGCATATTCGTTATAAAGTTTCACTTGCGTGTTCTCACGAGCCTCTACTACTGATCAGCAGTGTTTTCTGACCGTGCTCAAAAAGTGGTGCAGAGCCCTTTTAAAAGGAAACATTCATTGCAAGGTATGGCCATCAGGGTGGATGCGTGATCCACATCGCACTTATTGTGAAACTTTGAGCCCTTTCAGCGTCTTGCACGCATACATCACTCTCCACCAGTGGTTTATTATCACTGCACTATCACCGTTGTCATGCTATTGTGCGAGACATGCATGCTGTCTCACAAACTTTGTGTACACCACTGTTTCGACAACGGTGTAAAAAAAAATAATTTAGGTGTGGACACTCTGCCCGACGGTGTGTCCACATAATGTTCACGTCTTTCCTCCTCTCGGCCCCCATGTTGCAGCGCCTCCCACGCAACCGTGGCCGGCGCACGTACTATAGAAGACGAGCTGCGTGCGTAGCATCCGTAACAATGTTGTGCACGTGAGAAGTCAGCGAGCAGAAAGACTGCTCACGCGCTCTAAGCAGGACGCGGCACGGTCGCGAGAAACACAGTATGCATTCCTTGCTCTAGTTGCTAACATGCTCTGTTAAAAAAAAATGAAATGAGGTGACAAAAGAAATGAGGAAAAACGTGCGTTCGCCTCGTCGCAATAGGTTTCTTAGCCCCCATGTCGCAGCGCCGCCCAAGAAACTGCGGCCGGCGCATGTATTGAAGGCGAACATTATCTGGACGCGCACTCCTTTGTGGTGGGTGGAGAGTGTCCACACCTAAATTATTTTTCTGACACCAAGATTTCGACATATGTATCATATGAGTCCGACATCACAAGACCGCGCAAGTGCTCTGAATGCCATTATGCCTTCGATAAATTATGCGCTACAGCAACACAGTTCTAGAATGTATGCTGATGCAATATAACAGTGATATTCTCTTTGTTGAACACCATTGCTCTAGTCTTGCTTTAAGGGCACAAAATTATTCACAAAGTTTTGCTAGAACCACG
Source organism: Rhipicephalus annulatus (assembly GCA_013436015.1). Classification (NCBI taxonomy): domain Eukaryota; kingdom Metazoa; phylum Arthropoda; class Arachnida; order Ixodida; family Ixodidae; genus Rhipicephalus; species Rhipicephalus annulatus. Next base: position 476,998 of record WOVY01011319.1, on the reverse strand, counting down.
TTTACAGTGTTTGTGTTAGTGATGATGCTCCATTAACAGAACACACTTTACTTGTTGAACATATTGTACAGCTCTGAGATGTTCTAATGCTTGTTCATGTCCATTAGTATCGTGACGTGGTAGCAGTGCTCCTACTGTCATGTATAACCTGTGCCCACTTTCAGCTGTTGGTTTATAGCTGAGGATAGGTGCAGATTTACTACGCTATCAGCTAAAGTTTGATTTCTCATAGGGGCTAAATTGTTTTATGCAGTTCAGGAAGGAACGAAAGCACATTATGGTGTGGTCTAGGCAAAGCCAGACAGTCAATGTGTCTCGGATTAGCCAATGACGTGCTTTCGTATGTAACGAACAGTTTTTTTGTTTTCAACTGGTGTTTATGCTTCTACACTGCTTGCTTGTCCATAACACGACATTGGGAGGCAGGGAGACTTTGCAAGCCTCTCTCACATTCTAATTGCATGCTTACCTACACACAACAGCTTCCCAATGAGCTTCAGGAAAAGGTCCGAAGCCACCTGGGTAGCCGGTCGCAGCGAACTCCGCCAGAGGCACGAGTTATCCGGGTGCCCATGCCCACATTCCCACCCACTGCCATGGTGTACTCGGTGTCGCCCGAGGAGACGACACCCCCGCAGCAGCAGGACGGCAACGGCCCCCTCCCCGACTACATCAGTGCAGCTGTCATGGCCAAGGTGCGCGATTACGTTTTTTGAGACTGGGGTAACATGCACGTGCTCTTATTTGCTGCAAGGGTTGGTCAGTAATCAGGGCAGCTCTCTATTTACTACTAGATTAGTTGACCATGCACGGAGGACAATGAAAGTGGCATAAAACTGAGCAGATATTGGCCTGAGAGCTAATCTTGCATTCAATGTATTACGGCATGTGGTCATCTGTTATATTGAGCCTGACTGTACATTCCAGGCCTCATCGACCTTTGCGACATGCATTGTGATCCACCATTCATGAATGCGTAAAGTTAGTACAATTTGATGCCAAGATTCTGACAACTCAATTTATATCAAGTGGAATTATATGAATTTTTGATGAAAATTAATTTCTATTTCAGTGTACTTATACAACTACTGTAGAGTTAGTCATGCCATATTTATTCATGAAATCTGATGATGGCAAGCCCATTCTGAAAAATTATAAAGTATCATGAAATTCCCCTTATTAAGTGTCTGGTTAAACCTGATTAAACACCCATATTAAGTGTCTGGTTAAATGCAGTACTGCCTTTATAAAAGTGATAGTGTGTGGCAAAATATTTCACCCAGAAGTAACATGTAAGAACTTTACGTAACGAGAATGTCTAAGTTACCATTAGCCAAGTGTTCGTTGCCTCTTTATTGCCACTAGTGCACAGCAATGGCAAAAGTAAGTCTCGTGTAAGAGTGCCTGCGCACTCTCACAAAGGGCTAACGTCAGCAGGTGTGTGAATAGTTTACTACTGTGATGGCATTTTTGCTGAACCTCGACACCTTGATGCAGGTACTGGAAGAGCGTGCCCGCGAGCGGCGACGGTCTCATCCTTCTAAGGGAACCCAGGCGTCTTTGTGTTGCAGTCGATCCTCCAGTCAACATTGCGCGGGTGATAGCAGTGCCATACAGCGCACCACAGAGACACTCATTTGAAAAACAGCTTTTGCAATACCAAACCACGCAAAAATGGGGGAAAAAATAATCCTGTGTTGACACTAGTATTATGCTATTTATTTGCCAGAATAAAACTGCACGGAGCCTTTACTGTGATTGTTAGTGTTCATCAATGTGAGCAAAAATATCTTTGCTTTGCCATCAATTGTTGCATTCACAGCAATAAAAGGCAGTCCCAGAGTAGGGTACGCAAGGGTAGCGTTTGTTGGGTACGCGCACTGTTTCCGCTGCTGAAGAGGATAGCGTTAAGTAGAACAGACCCCAAAGCCAGGAAAAAATTAGGGACGTGTCATTTGTTGTAATTGTGATGTAAATATGAAGAAAAAAAAGTGGACGAAAAGATAACTCGCTAAATGCAGGGTTCGAACCTGCGACCTTTGCATGATACTCTCTACCAACTGAGTTGCGGCTGTGGTCATCCCCCCCCCCCAGCCCGCTTTTTATATAGATATGCACATCTGAACCTGGCAGTGTTAGTCAGTTTTTAGGGTACCACTACAAGTAAATTCCCCCTTCTCCATGATAATGATGATGGTTTTAATGGCCAAGCAAGGGGCATGCTTGGCCAAGAGCTCCACCCCCTTCTTCAGGGAATAGCATGTGACACATGAAGAGTGGCAAAGCTTTCCTATTTCCATAACTTAACAAGGCTATGTAAGAGCATGTTACACATGTGCACTGGTGACATAAATTTGTACAATCAAGAGCCTCAACAGGACACGTTTTTCCCCTCTTCTATTTGCAACAAATATCACAACATCGGGTCACGTGAGTGATGAGTTAAAGGACACTTTATCGACTGCTAATGGCACAAGTCGACGTGACCGTCCGCGCAGCCAATCAGCAACAAGCCTGGCCGACTCGGATGCCAGTCGGGATGCGTGGCCGGCGCGTTATCACCCGCCAGCGATACCACGGCGACCGTGTTCACGTGCCGCGCCGAGTAGATATGCGGTACACCGTCCGCGTCACCGCTGCAGATAAGGGCACCGTCCGGTGACGCGCTACACCTAACTGGATGACCGGACACTTTGTGCCCTTCGAAGCGCTTACGCTTGTTCAGCCGATAAGGTCGATCGGCGTGAAACATGGCGATGTAGTCTCCGTTCGTCTGCGCCAAGATAGTGTTCGGCGACAAACTTTCGAGGCAGGGAATGGTGTATCGCTCCTGGTACAGCTGACCCGACAGCCGGGCGCCCGAACCCACGTCCCACACGGAGAGCGCCGCTAAGCACGAATCCCTAGTGACGAGGTCGCCGCTGCAGGCCAGTTCTAGACCGCCGCGAATAGGCAGCAGGTCGAGTACCTCTCCGCAGCGAACGGGAAAAGTCCGCACGGCCTTTGCCGCCGGACTTCGACGCGTGTCCCACAGCTCGGCGACGTCTCTGCTACCCACGAAGAAACTCGGCTCGCTCGACGGGTCCAAACGCACGCATGTGGGAAGACCCTGAGAAGGCGTGCACGAAAATAGTACCGCGTTCGAAGTCGGGTCCACCACGACCGTCTTCCGGTCCCAGCCGCAGCGCACGAACTTTGTGCCGTACAACGCGAAGCGAGCGCTCCTGATGCCGTCATCGCTGGGAAGGTCGTAAACACACTTTCCGGTCGTCGATTGCCACAACTTGACATGACCGTCGTGAGAGGCGGTCAGCAGAAGTCTGCTGAAGGGCTCCGGTGCCCAGGAAGCGGCCACAAGCGCTTTGTCGTGCGCCTTGAAGCGTCGAAAAGAGCGCGTCACTACCCTTGCACTGTACTCGGCGGCGTTCGTCCGCTTGTCTTCGGAAATTACCAGGGATGTATCCAAGGTGCCCCGCGGTGATGCAGCATGTTTGGCAGGTAAGGAATCATCTTGCTTGCTTTCTAGCTTTGCGTGTTTTGTTTCTGAGAAACACGCGGTACTTTCCGCAGTTCGCTTTACGTTGGGACGTCGCGTGCTGTGCAGCTCCTTGTGACTCGCCGGTTGAGGTTCGGACCTGATCTTCGGGCCAACGTTGTCGCTTGCGAGTGTAGTTGCAGATTCACGCAAAACTAAGTCGGCTTTTATGAATTCGTACGCCTTCTCTGTCGCTTCACGCAGCTTCACGTCCCAATCTGAGCCTTTTAAGCCCAAGAAGTCGCTTGAATCGCCGTCTTCACTGCTCGACTCGGAATCGCACATGGCCTATGTTTACGTATATGTCGCTTAAATCGTATGAGTTGCGAAACTCCTTTAGGGCATGACCTACTACACTCCTGACCTGCCCAGAGAGCACCTCTTCCAGCGCCCACGTTCTAGTTCATACCTTCTGCCGCTAGGGCCGTAACCTACGAGCGGCGTGGCGCTAGGCAGCACCTGCTCGCTGACGTCATCTTCACTCTTTGTGGTCAAATTTTGACCAACAAAGCACTCGTAGTGCGTATTTATGATCCAAAATTTAGAATTATTCAGAAATAATAATACTAAAAGACATTCAGAATTTTTTTGCAATAAAATGCACGCGACCACGCATAGGCTGCCCTACATCGTGTAAATCTACGGGTTCCCACGTTTGTCAACCAGTGTGCTATAAATACTCAAGCGCTCTGAACACCTTGCTTAACCAGCAATGTATGGGAAGAAATAGTCACATATATGCCGCCAGTTCACTGCAGAATGCAGGCATTCTTATACCAGCGCCTACAAAACAACCGTAAAGAAACAGACGAACAGGTTATAGGTAGCGCCACCTACGGCGAGCGATTGAACGAGAGCGGGGACACGCGCTCCCATAGGAACCCCGCTATCTGAACAGGTCAGGAGTGTAGTAGGTCATGCTTTAGGGTCCATGTTTCAAACATTCGGACATCCAAACTAGGGGTGTGCAAGTTGTCGCGTCACCTGTTGACCAGAAATATAGTTGTTAAACGCATTATTTTGTTTTATTTGTTCTTCCCAGTTAGTGCGACAGTTTGTCAATTTTCGCACTTTATCAGAATAAATCTAGTTGCTTAGGTTATTTACATAGAGCTAAAATACAGCTCTATTGTTATTTATGCCAACGCCTCCTTTATTAAGATGCCTGACGAATGACTCGTGTTGCAAGCGGAGTCGCCCTGCCTTCGGTTTTGAGCAAGCGCCGCGTAGTGGCGCTCGCGACCAACACTATTATTACGGCTAGGTGGCATTAGCCGCCGCCCAACTTGAAGAGTACAGCCATATCAATCTAGTTATACAATCATCCCTTCATCATCATCGTCATATTTACAGCGTTGTTTTGTTTGTAGTTTATAGGGGTGTGTCAGTCGAGAGTTACTCAAAAGCTGCAACGTAATTGTGAGAAAGCTATGTCTTTAATTATACACAACTTTTACGAAGGAAGTGACAGCTGTTTTTGTTTTTATGCAGCAGGCATTAAAAAAAAAAAACACTGGTTGTTGCATTATTTGCTACAGGTGACGCTGGTGACCAACACTAATCGCTAGCGACCAACACAAGTTGAATAAGAAAGAGTGTAGCAGCTGTTTTCATACTCGTGCGACAGGCATTCAAATAAAAAAAAGGCACTAATTGTTGCGCCGTTCGCCGCAAGTGGCGCTAGCGGCCAACACTAATCGACTAAGAAAAAAAAAGAGTGTGACAACAGCAATTTTCGTTCTGACGCGGCAGGCATTTAAATAAAAAGACGATGGTTGTTGCGTCGTTTACCACAAGTAGCGCTAGCGATCAACGCAAATCGAATAAGAAATAGAGTGGCAACAGCTGCTTTTGTTCTGAAGCGGCAGGCATTTAAATAAAAAAAGGCACTAATTGTTGCGCCGGTCGCCGCAAGTGGCGCTAGCGACCAACACTAATCGACTAAAAAAAAAAAGAAAGAGTGTGACAACAGCAATTTTCGTTCTGATGCGGCAGGCATTTAAATAAAAAGACGATGGTTGTTGCGTCGTTTAACACAAGTAGCGCTAGCGATCAACACAAATCGAATAAGAAATAGAGTGGCAACAGCTGCTTTCGTTCTGAAGCGGCAGGCATTTAAATAAAAAAAAGGCGCTGATTGTTGCATAGCTTGCCGCAAGTGACGCTAGCGAACAACACAAATCACTTTAAAAAGTGTGGCAGCTGTTTTTGTTTTCATGCGGCAGGCATTTATGTAAAGAAGGCGCTGTTTGTTGCGCTGTTTACCGCAAGTGAAGCTAGTGACCAACACTAATCAAATAAAACAATAAGTGTGGCAGCTGTGTTTGTTTTTATGCGAAAGGCATTTAAATAAAAAAGGCGCTGGTTGTTGCGCCGTTCACCGCAAGAGACGCTAGTGACCAACACTAACAAAATAGGAAAAAGAGAAAGAGTATGGCAACAGCCATTTTCGTTTTGAAGCGGCAGGCATTTAAATAAAAAAGGCACTGGTTGTTGCATTGTTCGTCACAAGCAGCGCTAGTGACCAACACTACTTGAATTAAAAAGAAAGAAGTGTGAAAACAGCTGTTTTCGTTTTGATGCAACATGCATTTATATAAAGAAGGCGCTGGTTGTTGCGCTGTTTATCGCAAGTGACGCTAGTGACCAACACTAATCAAGTAAAACAAAAAAGTGTGGCAGTTGGGTTTGTTTTTATGCGACAGGCATTTAAATAAAGAAGGCGCTGTTTGTTGCGCTGTTTACCGCAAGTGAAGCTTGTGACCAACACTAATCAAATAAAACAAAAAGTGTGGCAGCTGTGTTTGTTTTTATGCGACAGGCATTTAAATAAAGAAGGCGCTGGTTGTTGCGCCGTTCACCGCAAGAGACGCTAGTGACCAACACTAATGAAGTAGGAAAAAGAGAGAGTGTGGCAACAGCCGTTTTTGTTTTGAAGCGGCAGGCAGTTAAACAAAAAAAAAAAGGCGCTGGCTGTTGCATCGTTTGTTACAAGTGGCGCTAGTGACAAATACTACTTGAATTAAAAAAAGAAAAGGAGTGTGGCAAGAGCCGTTTCTGTTCTTAAGCGGCAGGCATTTAAATAAAAAAAAAGGTAATAGTTTTTGCATTGTTTGTCACAAGTGGCGCTAATGACCAACACTACTTGAAGTAAAAAGAAAGAAGAAATGTGAAAACAGCTGTTTTTGTTCTAATGTGGCAGGTATAAGAAAAAAAAAAGGCGATGGTTGTTTCGTCGTTCACCACAAGTGGCGCTAGCGATCAACACAAATCAGATAAAGGTAGTGTGAAATCTATGATAATTGTCGGGGTAGTTGTCTAAACCGAAGACGTATCGGTTCTGTGGTCTCTCTGGTCCTTCTGAAACATGGTGCCATGACCAGGAGATCTGAGGTCAGACGCAAAGACTTCAACCCCATTCGCAACAACGGATTGAACAACGATGCAGCGGTGTCTGGCTCAAGGAAGAACCGTCGAGGGAAGGACCACGACCGACGACTGTTGGCGACGCACATAAACAGACAACAGCTCTTTCAACACGTTTTGAGCATGAATAAATAGGTTCTATTGAAGAAGCGGAAGACGCTTCGAGCAAATGTGACAACGCTTACGAGCGAAATCGATAAGAAGATAGAAGAAGACGCCGATCGAGCGCAACTTATGACGCTTCTAAACAAGATGACTCAGAGCGTGTCACAGACGCTAAAAGACAAGTTAACGAACAGATTGAACCGTTCATTGAAGAAGACGACGCGGGGGCAGAATTTTGAAAGAGTTTTTCATTATGAGATTTTGACGAAGCAGTGCACAGAAAGGACATAGAAAACACGAACACATGAGGTGCGCAAACTCGCACAACGTTTAGTGCAGATGATCGGCTCAGTTCCTGCAGTAAATTCGTATATCCACGCGCTCGCCAGCAATGCGGCAAGCAAGAACGGTCGTAGCAGACGACGCGGTTCAAAACTACCGTCCTCAATCATCCGCGCGCCCCGTCGCGGTGGTCTAGTGGCTAAGGTACTCGGCTGCTAACCCGCAGGTCGCGGGTTCGATTCCCGGCTGCGGCGGCTGCATTCCAATGGAGGCGGAAATGTTGTAGGCCCGTGTGCTCAGATTTGGGTGCACGTTAAAGAACCCCAGGTGGTCGAAATTTTCGGAGCCCTCCACTACGGCGTCTCTCATAATCATATGGTGGTTTTCGGACGTTAAACCCCACAAATCAATCCATCTGCAACGACAAAAATAGAGGAGCAATTACGCGAGTTAGAACAAGCGACGCAACTGACTACGAGAACACTCACGTGACATTACCGTACCGCTTTGTCACGTGACATCACAGCTGCTCGGAGGCAACTGTGAGAGCATTGCTGTGTTCGCAGGGAGCGACCGCTTCCGTACCGTAGGGGGAAGGTAAATTCCAAGGGTAGGGTGGCGCGTTCGCGGCTCACGTTCCAGGCATAATTTTTAATATACAGACTACACTACAGTTAATATACATCATAGAGCTAATACAGAGTCAGTATATTAACTCTATACTTCCTTGTTGCCGGCAATTAGCACTATATTATAGAGTTTTATACAAGTATTACTGTATGAAACTCTATCACTCTACGCACTATGCCATTTTAGGCTGGTAAGTAGCGCCACAGTGGCGTTTTTATAAAAAAACGTCATTGGGGATAGTGATGACGCAAGCAAATTATGTGGGCTTTTGTTTACAGAATGATACAACCGTTTCTCGCGCGTAACGTATGTATTTCGCAGTCAAAGTAGTTTGTTATTAGCCCGTGCGCGTATCTTAAAGCTATTAAAATGCGACAAAAAGCCGAGCGTTGGCAAATCGGTCTTCGTGGGGTTTAGTTTCTTCTGAGGGATGTCCCAGGCACATCACGCTAGATGTCCCAGGCTCATCAACGCAAGCAGCACGATTAGTCGCAACGCTCCCAAGTTCCTTTAATTTGTAGCGCATTCTGAAACTACCTATGATCGGTATTCGCTGTTTAAAGCGCAATGTTGTAGGCAGTGCGACAGGAACAGTTGTCGGGCTACCTTCCGAGTCCTGACTAAGCGCACGCACCTCTGTACTCGTCCGCATTGCGCATTCAGACACAGCTGATATCGAAATCACTCGATACACCCGGTGCCACAGTTCATTATTAACTTACGAGCTGTAAGCTACGCCACTACGCATAGGCAATTAACCGCTACAGCGTTTAAATATTTTCGTCGTCGAAAGCGCGAGGAACTATCGGAACTATTTTTCGCAGCGCGTTGGCGTATTATTCAGCGCGAGTGCGCACAAAATGCAACGCACAGGACAGAAAAAAAAAAAACGAGCACAAGAAAAACAAAAGTTAACAGTAACCTCGATGGCGGAAAGTTGACAAGCCACCGCGCCTACGATATCTTTGCAGCAACTGCTCGGCAGACCGCCCTTGCCCACGCGGAGGAGGCCGATTTATTTCCAGTGAGTGCAGCGACGATATGCAGCCGACCAACTGTGTAGCGATGCCGTGACGCACCCGGGGAGTTGCACGGCAGTCCGCAAGCTCGCACGGAGGGCGGGAGGGCCCGTGCTACTACGGCTAAGCTGCTAAGCTGGTGCATCGGCGGGCCTCAAGGTTAGCTTTCCCGATTGCAAACGCACTAACGCCGTGGCAGCCTCCGCTTGCACTTGCAACAGGCTGCAAAATGCTGCCGTGCAGCGCCGTGCGCAGGCTTGCGAGAGGCCGGCTTGCAAAAGACACTGCTTCGGAAAATGCCGCGCAAGCTTTCGCTATCTTGCGCGCGAAGATGTGCTGGCGAAACGCGTGCAAGATCGTAAGGACGTGTGCTGTGTCGTTGCCGGGCGCTGTGTCGCAGTTGCGCTCAATTGAGTAGTGTGCGTGCTTTGTCGATCGCGTGCTCACTTTCCGCTGCTCGTCAGTTGAGCGTGCGGGCCGTGTCGCGAAGAAACTCTAACCTTGAATTCGCCGTACGAGGGCGAATTTACGCGAACCCATCGCGCGCCTCCGAGCAGCGCGCGGAGATATCTTTCCGGCGCCAGTTGTACGGTGCGCAACCGTCGTTATTTCCTGCCATTGGACAGGAAATCGCCCCGTGCCGCTTTGCCCGTTCAGCACGGTTTTTATTCCCGGGCGTTTGCAGCGCGTCAATTGTCGCTGAGCGTTAAACCTGCCGGAAAAACGGAGCAACACCTGTGAAGCGCACGCAAGCGGCTGGCTGCACGTTTTGGAAAGACGAGGATACGTGCGCGTGTATTTTTTTGCTTCTCATTTCATAAACCGCCGTTGTAGTACTTCAACGGTTAAGCTGGTCCATAGCCTCCTAAAATATAGGAGGCTATGGCTGGTCACTCAATTGGGGGGAGGAGGTATACCGATTACAATGCGCTCAGCCGCCGTGTTCAGCCGTGAATGATGATGATAATGAATATAAGTGAAACGCAACCAACTTGTTGCCAATGATTAACGGATGTATTGTCCGTTGAATATCTGTACGCGCACACTCGCAATGAAGAGCTGCATTCCTGCTTATTCATGAGAACCCAATTTGGCATCCTTTGCTGCAAAGACATTTAATTCATTATTTCTTGTGTGTGTGTGTGTGTGTGTGTGTTTTTACAGTGCTCTTGAGTTGTGATGGTAGATCTAATGCTAATGCTTTTTTGGCGCACCGTAGATACTAAACACCCGCGAAGGGGAGGGGGGGGGGGCTCAGAGTAAATTGTGGAGAACTTGCTTTGTGGAAAGTTGATGTTGAGGATTTACATATGTAGACCAGATATGGTTTGACTGTACACAAGGTGAAATTTGGGTGTCTTTCAGTATAATAGTGGTTGTGCATATTTTTTTTTAGTGAAGTGCTACGAAACGTCAATTTTTTTTTTTTGGTCAGTGGCTGACCGTCTTGCTGCATTTGCCAAAAGATATTTTTGTTCACGGCTCTATTGCATAGAATAGCTTTTACTTGAGTCTTGTGGAACATATTAAGCTTGTTCCTTCTTTATAATGCAGGGACATTGCAGCACAAGTACGAGTGCCAAATACAATTTTGCTATAATTTATTTGAATCGAGAAACCACTTCCTGTGAAGTTACGCTCGATCATGCGACAGTGGTAGTGTTGTGATTGGACTTGACAAGACAAGTTGTACATAACATTGGCGTGGTTCATTCTTGCTGAAAAAATAATGCACCAATGATGTGTGCACGAGAGAAGTGACATACACACAAGAAGTGTCGAAACCGTGCCAGCTTTTTGTTAGTCTCAATCAGCGCACCAAGTTGAGGAGTTCGAGCGCACTCTAGCCGGTGGATGCGCTCTTGTGAACTTAACAATTATAAAGTGACTTCCAGTGTATGATTATGGAGCGTGTGGATGCGCTGCAACCATGAGACTGTGCGTGACAGCTTGGGCCTGCTACGACTTTGTTGAAACAAGGATGCTTTGTTTCAGACTCTCTGCTCCGATGAAGTGTGTTCTTTCCCACTCGTTCCTACCATAAAAGCGACAGAACATTCGTCGTGTAACGATTTTATGTCCCCAAAAGCAGTCGGCGGCATTCATTGTTAAAGGGACGCTAAAGAGCAAACCATTTTTTGTGTATAAAGTACAATTTTGCAATCTCAAAAACGCCACTCTTACCGTGACACAATGCTTAGTAAGCGAGAAAATACACATAGAAAAAAATGCTGGGGCTGACGCCACTTTAAGATTCCTGCAACAAACACCATGACAAAAGAAATTTTTAACTCGTCTACTGTGTCCTACCTAGCTTACAATTGATAAAAATGAAGTGCATTGTAATCTTCGGGCACCATAGACTTAGTGTACGAAGGTTCATAAAATTTTATCGAGCCATTGCCACGACAACACCGAGAATATATTTTGAAATTTCTTGTTTCACCCGCATGCAAACACAGATTTTTGCGCGAAACTTAAAAATGAAACTTCAACCTTGATTTTCTGTGCTAATAATGAACTTATGATAGTGAAACATATGGCATTAGCGTTGTCAGAGTGCAGTTTGTCAATCTAAACCTAGTCATTGTTCTTCTTTCGTGTCCCTTTAAGCTAAGCTCGAAAGCCGTCGCACACGAGCGCATTCGACTGTGTTCCTTTGGAGTTCAGAGTGCGCTAACTCAATGTATCCACTGGTGCTCTATTTCTTCCATAGCATGAACCTACTAACCCAGCCAAAGTTTTTCTTGGTCCCATCGAGGCCACAATATTGTGAATTATAAAATATGTGACATTCTTTATGCTTCACCAGATACAAAATGGTTTCTGCTTTTTAAGCATCATATTTTGAGAACAATTGCAACACGATACTAGATACACTGTGCAATGGCTATCACGAGCCAAGTCATTTTGTATATCCTTATATGAAACTATGGGACGTGTGATTGGAAGCAACCAGTGATGTCATTGGCCAAATGAAATGTGAAAGGGAACACTTTTTTCTCCTTATAGGCTCAGGTAGTCAACTTTGAACTTTGATAACTTTAATTTTTGTGGGCCAATTTTTATTATTCTTTTGCCATTCATCTTGGCATTTAAAACTACGCACGATCCGTTGCTACAGAAGGCACATGTGGTTTTTACCTCTTGCGTGGTTGTTTATTTTATGGTCACGTGTTAAATTCTGGTTTTAACAATGACATACATGTTATATATACAAGAACATTATTCCAAAATAAAACTGTTTCTAGTAGTTCATTGTCCCGTGCACTTCTTAAGCTTCCGTTTTTTTTAGAGCTTCATGATCGTGAACAGATGGCAGTAAGAATAAATATTGCAGGGCTCCATTAAAGCTTGCCATTTTAGTTGAAAGGTGGGCTTTAGGAAAGTTTGACTATGACAACTTTATTGGATGACAAAATCATTGGATGCCGAAATTGTTGCTTATTCTAGCGAGTATTCTGAGAGAATGCATGTGATGGTGGCAAGATAACGATGCAGAACAGCTATGCGTATTTATGCGTTCGCGTTCTTTTCCAGAAAATGGAATAACTCGCACTTGGATGTGTACTGTCATAAATGTACAACAGACAAGTCTTGCATAATACTTTGACATTGCTTGAAGCAAAGGAACAGTAAAAACAATCAAACTTTTGTGAAAGTGATCTCCAAATGCAATGGTAAGGCAAAAGTAAAGATTTAAAATAATGAATTCATCGACTCCTTCTTAGATTCCTTCCTGAATTTTTGCTAAATCAGTTGTATGTTTTACAGTATAATGCTGTTTGACCAGTGGGTACATCTAACGCATATTGACTGGATTTGTGGCATTTGCTTTCTAAGTTCTATGGAGGCATCTCAAGCATAATATAACTTGTTTTTCTTGAACATGTTTAGTTAGCAGTTGCATGTTATAAAATTTTTGTCATTAAGTACTTTTATTTGTGGTTTACGGCTTATGTATGGGGTCTGTTTTTGCCTGATCTCTTCTGTGGTGGTAAGGAGATAAACACTTGGTGTTTAGCTGCAGAGAAATCCAACATTTGAATCATGCATTCATATAACTTTTATCACTAGAAAAATATTATTAAACACAACCACCAGCCATATTTTGAAGGATCGTATAAGGTTTATCACCCAATGTGTGTAGTCCAGAAATAAACTTGCCCAATACTCGTTTCTATAGTTGCCTACAGAGGTGTAAATTTCAGCTGGAAATGTCTGTGCTTCTATGTTTAAAAAATAATCTGTGCCAGCAAATTTACAGCTTTTATGTCTGCTTCACATACAATACAAGCATTTTGATCTCTAAATTGGAGCCATGGCAAATTGGAACCATCGCAAATTGAGCAGCAATCTGTGTTAGCTGGAAAATCTCTTATACTAATGTCACAGGGACACTTCTGATCACAATTGGGGTTGATCTAGGTCAAATTTCTTAATCTTTATCAATAATTATTGCTGTTGCAAGGTACATGGACCTTGCTGTTGCATATTGCTGTTGCAAGGCTAATTAGGACCGTGATGTTGCAGACGTCGGTCATATGTCGGTTTGGTAAGCAGGGTTCACTCGTTGGGATCTAGATAGAGCCTGATCGTGATTGAAAGTGATTGTGTATTATCACTTGATCTAGATTAAGCTTAAGCTGAGTTGGCCCTGATCACAACCAAAATTGCCCGTGGGAAACTGGTATTAGCAATGTCCTAGATTTGCTAGTTTCTTTCAATTGTGCATTATTTAAAATTCCAGCTTACATTGGGCACTTATTATAAATTTTGCTGAATTAATTGAAGCCTAAATTGAAGCTTACTTGAATTTACCCCTTAGTTACTGGACTTGAGGAAGTGCTAATAGCAAGTGTAAAGTTTTCGAAAGAGCGAATGCAAGCAATACAGATGACGATGATAGTTGTGGGTCAAAAAGACTTCTCAAAGCATGCAACTGTTTTCAGAGTGCTGTATGCTTGGCAGCACTGTCTATATGAGATTGGTCAAGCAGTGAGTGGGCGATCATTTTTATTTATACCATACTTCATACACTAGGTCCAATCAGAGTGGGCAAAGCTCATGGAATAAAAATGGGAGTCAACAAAACGAAAAAGCAGAAATATATAGGTACAAAAATGTTATTCACGGTCTGCTGATAGCATGCTCCAATAAGATGATTACATTCATGCATTGTCCTGAAAACTATTTTTGAACGGGTCAACATGCACGGAATGTATTGTTAGTATATATTGTTAATGTAATGTCGGCCTGCTAGCTAAAGGTGATCAAAGTTAGAGCTAATTTGTTTTTGTAATTCTAAACTTCATCTGAATTTACAGTAGGTGTATTTTACTGGTTTTAATTAAGTTAGAGAACTAGTCTAATGGGACTAATTTGATATAGAGCTTATGACTTCCCTTTGGAACATTTGAGGCTATGAATATTATTCTATAAAAGGTGTACCAAGTAGTGCTTGCATATGTGTAGTTTCGGCCCAACAAGATCAGTATACCAGTAAAAGAATTTAACCCTTTATGTCCTGTTGACGAGCATAGCCACGGAATTTTGTATGAGTATAACCAACAGCATCGTCCTAAACGAAATCTCTCGCTTGAGGAACCTCTGGCAACTAAACTCATCCTACAGGTGGAACTCGATTCAATGAAGTTATGACAGGGCTAAAGTTCAATTTAGAATTTAATGAAATTGAGACTCAGATTTTTTGGCCCCTCGAAATGTGAAATGGTAATGTACTGTCAACAAAAGCCTATCATGGTATTTTTTTACTGTCAGCCCATGGCTAGGTACTTGAAATGTCTACAAAGCTGGCCCTGATGTCAGGTACTCCCAGATGTCGGGATGTTTGGGCAGTACAGGGCAGGTATACACGGTCACATGAAGCTACGGCAGGCTACCGATATGCGATGGCATGGATAATGAAAGCAGTGGTTGTGCGAGCAGGCCGAGAGAGAACGATGAGATGATCGGTACTATCTATTGCATGAGCCATAGTTTCCCAATAATACACTAGAGGGAAATCTGGCGCAAGTGTCTGTGGGAGCTGCGATGCATGGCACTTCAGCCAACATGGAAATGACGGGTTGATTGAATTGCTATATGTGGCTTCGATTTCCGTTGGGATCAGTAGAATGGAGCTTGAACTGACGCATGCACTTCCCTGGTCCAATATGTTAAAGGCTTCTCCAATTTTGGCTTATTCTTTGATTTGGTCAAAACTGGCATTTTTTTTATAAAATAGGGCTGCACCCACACTTTGTGCAGTGCGTGAAAAGGTTTCCTGCAGTCCCCTTTGCTGGCAGTCTATAACACCGACGGAAATCGAATCCATCTGAAGCCACATATAACAATTGAATCTGCATTATCGGAAAAGAACTGCGAGCCATTGCTACAGCTCGTAGTTGTAATCACCAGCTGAAGACAATTCAGCAAAATTTGAACCCCCTCCCCTCATAAAAAAACTGATCTATCGCTTTTATGATCTTTTCCTTTTATTTAATAAATTCATTTCATAGTTTGTGCTTGTAGTGTCCACTTTGTTTCGTGTCTCCTTCCTAACTTCGTATTTTGCAGTAACTGTACACTCAAACCTCTATATATTGAAACCGGATATAACAAAACTGGATATAATGAAATATTCATTATAACAAAGTAAATGAAAAATTCTTGCAATAGATATAGTATGAAAAAAATCCTTTATGACAAATTTTTGAACATAAAGAACTTATTTTTGTGTAAGTTGCAACTTTGTTATAGTGATATTTGAGTGTAGTGCAGTTTTTTAACCAACACTGATTTGTCGAAGCTCTATTCTTTCGGCTCCGTGTGGCTTCATGTGGCATGCAGGCGCTTTGTTGCAAGACAAAGGTGGGCAGACGTTCAGCATTTCCGCTTCACCACCTTGACTCTTTAGGCTTTCCATTCATATCGGCTCACAGAGTTTGCAGCAATTCTTTTATCCAAAGCACAACAATAAACAAAGCTCTCCAAGTGCACTCGAAGCCATGAGCACAAAAGGACAAATCTGTGTACTACCCATCATTCCCATGCTGGCTGCAAAATCGCAGGGCTTGAGTTCCGTCTAATAAATATTTTAGAAAACACTGCGGCATAAACCACGAAATAACCAAGCAAGTGCTGCCTCTAGTATGTTTGTGTACATGATGAGCGCTACAGACAACCTGATGCGTTGCTTCGTGTATGGGCATGGTATGCAGCCTTGCAAAGTAAAGCTACGGCTATATCTAGGGCGCCTCAATGTACTGATGCAATAGCATCAGTGTGCATACTCGAAGAAAACCCCATCGTGGTCAAAATCGGAAAAAAATTGCCATTTTCTCACTGAGTTATTTCATTTCAAAATTTATTGAATTGGGTTTGGTGGCCAAATTAGTTCGGTAGTTCAGGTTGATGACAAAACTGCTGTATTTGCTGGGGAAAGAAAATTTCTCTGTTGGATCGTGAACTTCATTAAGTTGGGTTTTATTGGATCGAGTTCTAAATGTATTACATCAAGCTGCAATTCCAGACACTTCAGAGACACACATATGGATGTTGTGCCATTAGTGTTTCGTTTTTCATTGTACTGCCACCTCTGACATCTCCAAATAGATCATGGTAGCGTCATTGTTACAATGGAATGAAAGCACACACAAAGAAAGTGTTTTGACAACTCGTCATCGGATGACAGCTCTGTACAATTCTGCACAAAAGCGAACCTTCTAAATCAGAGCTGTTTGATGACACTTGTGCTGTGCAGTAAAGTGTTTTTTAAACAATTTTCCTATTCATTTTGTGTGAAATAAAGGAGACCCTTTGAATTTTGAATAATAGTGCCGTTTTATGCTCTACAAACAGAGTAAAAGTAGTGTTGCCAGTTCCATACCATCAAAGCTCTCAGACAGCGAAGCTCTAAGCGCGTGTGATTGTATGTGGTTGGCTAGCGAGATCGTGATTTTGTCGTCAATTTGCTGCTAGACTTGAAATAAATGTGCCTCATTTTATTTATTTATTTGCTCTCCCTCCTCTGGCGACGTGATTTGCATCATGCCCCGAACTACTACTACTACAGTCACAAGGATGACACAGGCAGACTAACCCAGCTTAGTCTGATTTTGAGCATCGTCATCACCATTATTTATAAATATTGTTTTATTTTATTTATTCAATCTACCCTGTGGTCACACGGCCCTAGTCAACCTACTACTACTACTACTACTACTACTACTACTACTACTACTACTACTACTACTACTACTACTACTACAACTACTACTACTACTACTACCACCACCACCACCACCACCGTAAAATATCTGAGCAAGTGGCTCCACCCGAGCAAGTGTCCCATCCCTTTTTTGGGAGATTTGAAATAAGCGACAACGATTAGTCCAGGACCGAGCAAGTGCGCTCCCCCAAATCTGGTTTGATTATCCTTCACCATGGGGTAAGGGGAGGAGCTTGCTCAGAATTTCAGTGTACTACTATGACAACAATTATAGAATCTTGCTTAGGGTAGCGTGGATTTTGGTTAGGAAAAGAATACACGACAGGAAGGGAGTGGATGGCGCGTAGCATACTTTTTTTTTTCTCAACCAGAGAAGTGTTAACTTGATGCAAGACATTGTGTATGCCATTGCTGACTGTGCCATGTGGGTACTTGTTGTGGAGCAGGGGGCGCGGCAATGGGCGACGTCTGCTGTGGCTGCGGCTGAGGTGGCATGTCCAGCAGCCTGGAGGCTCCCTCTCCGCCCCCACCCTCCTCCTCTCCTCCCCCGGCCCCACAGTCGGCCATGACGGTGGACTTCTCGGCATACGGGCTCTCCTCCTTCGTTGGGGGCACCGACAATGCCACCCAGGTACCACGACCACCGTGCCTTTGTCAGCTAATGTGCTTCACGCTCATGTGCATAGATGATGCCCAGAAAGGTTGCAGCCGGTTTTATGGTGAATTCTGTTGGCAGACTCGAAGGGTCATACTTTAGGCAAAAAATGGTCGCAACAGGTAAAAATGGGTGTTCCACACTCGTGATATTGGCAGCTGGTGGCACTGACTGACACTCTCACATTAAAATGCATATACCCTGTAAATTGGATGAAGGGATGACCGCTGCCCTATTAGCTCAGTAGCTCAGTGGTAGAGCATCGTACGTGTTATTTGAAAGTTTCAGATTCAGTCCCTACCCATGGCAATGTTCTTTTTGTCCAGTTTTCTTTTTTCATATTTGCATTACATTTACTACTAACATCCTCTATACATTTGTTGGCAATGTTGTCTGTTCTCATTATTATTGTGTCAAAAAAAGTCACAGTTTTGCCGCAAAAGCGAAGCAATGAATGCGATAGCAACAAATTGCAATGTCAGGCGAAGAATGGAGAGCATATTGAAACGTGCCCCTCGTTGCTCACGCACAAATGAACACGAATAAGTGTCTCTGTTGTTACCTCACTGTGTCTGAAAAGCGCACCCTTTTTACAAAGGGAGACACTGCAGTGACCTTTGTGCGCCCCGTAACTACAACAGAATCGTTCCTATGAAAGCCGAAGGCATAGGATTCTCTCCACCGTGAGATAAAGCGCTCACACGCGTGAGCGTCTACCCCCTCACTGGGGCAAAGTATGCATGGGAGATCAACACATCAGCGCATGTTGCCACGTCATTGCGCCATCTCACTAATAATGCTGAAACATGATAGTTCCCCGAGAAGGGCATTGCCAATGATAAGTGGTAGATGTAAATAGCTTACCATTTCAATGCTGAAGGAGGTGCTCCTTCGTGGCCCAGTGGCTAACACCACGCACTCACAAGCAAGAGGTCGGATTTTTAATTTCGCACGCTGCAGTCTTTTCTTCTTTCTTGCAATTTCATATATATATATATATATATATATATATATATATATATATATATATATATATATATATATATATATGCATGCTGTGAATGACGGCGGTCACCAACATCGACGACGGCGGCAAAATCTAGCTGAAAGTGTCCATATAATTGCTATTGCAATGAAAAACAGAACGAGTCCTTAAAATTAATATAGTAATAAATTTTGATAGCTCAATAAAAAAAGCTTTCAACTTTTTAGCACCATAATGTATGGTAGTTGCATGTGGTAGTTGCATGGTAGTTGCATGTGGAGTTGGCACGAACGGAGGGTTTATTTAAATTATTAAATTTATGAAAAATATTTAAAAATATATTCACTCAATCTAGCCGTGCTTATTTGAAAAAATATATATATATACATACAAAAAATGGTGGAAAACATGGAAATAAGTCTTTTCATGCGCCAGGAGTCGTGATTTTTGTTGCGCCATTTCTGAAACACTTCGAGTGCTCCTACATGCTTGGCAATGCAGGGTTTAGGTCTTCAGAATGGGCATAATCCTTTAATAATGGACGAAAAAAATCTGTCTTATGGTCAGTCTATCTTCACTTCAATTTTTTTTGGTTGTTGGCTGTTTTTTGGTGCTGAGTCTTTCTGCGATTGTGGGTTTTTGTACCTCTTCAGGCTCTCTACCTCTTTCCTGAGGCTGCAGCCTTTTCTCCCAAGGACCAGAAGGGTCCTTCACCCCCGACCAGCCGAGCCTACGACCATGCTGGCGATGCTATGCTCAGTGCAATCAATTACGGGTAAGTGACACTGCCCATTAACCTGCAAAGGAGATTCAGTGCTGTAGCATTAAATTTTCATTTGATGCTTAGCAAATTTTCTGTACTCTCCTGTAATGCTATAGCATTAAAGTCACTGTAGCATTTGTTGCACCGTTGTGATACTGTGTCGAGATGTATTGTGGTGTATTCAACAGGCAGATTCAGGGCAGTATGTTTTGTCCATGTGTTTAAAAGTAAGCTAATGTGAAATAGTAAATTA
The DNA here is from genome assembly GCA_013436015.1 of Rhipicephalus annulatus. Classification (NCBI taxonomy): domain Eukaryota; kingdom Metazoa; phylum Arthropoda; class Arachnida; order Ixodida; family Ixodidae; genus Rhipicephalus; species Rhipicephalus annulatus. The sequence goes on along the minus strand of WOVY01011319.1, from coordinate 457,112 downwards.
GTTGTAACTGCAATATTAACTGTAAAACCTTAATGTCATCAATTTCACCACCGTAGGTTTGGTAATAAACGAGAAATGCAATGTTCTTTTAAGTTTCACTTTTAAATTTTCCACTGAAATCTCTGATGGCGACACCGCAGATTTTGTTGTTTTTGTATTTTGTCCACATTGGCTCAGTAGAATTTCTAAAACTTGGTATGTTAAAGTTTTGACACAAAATTTAGAAGAGGAGATAATGCGCGAGATAGATCTATCTAGAGACCTACACTAAATCTACAAAGTATCAAGGGCGAATATAGCCTAGAACATATGTAATATCAATTTTAAAGTGCTTGTCGTGTGACTAAGCAAGATGCGGAGCTCGTCGCAATTCCAACATTGATGCGGCAGGAGTGTAAACAAACCTACATAAGGAGTTTGTGGTCGCTGTCTGCTTGACACGCGCTTTGCGCTTGCTGCCTGTCATTTCTTCCTTCGTGTCTGCGGCGTGGCATGTGCTGGCTACGCTGGTGGTTGTCAGTGCGGCACCTGCTTTTGCACGTTCTTGCGTGTGGTGCCCACTCACAATTTTGCGTGGTCACGTGGCCAGCTGTGTTTACCTTGCTACCAGAAATTGTGGAATTTCTAATTGGCAAGCGCCACCACCGTGCTCTTGGAGTGAACGGACACAGCCGACGCGGTCGGTCCAAACCAAACACACATTTATTTAACTACTTTTTGATCGACGATATCATCAGCCGAATTATTATAGCATCAATCGTGATAAACACGCTAGGACATCCTTGCACAATAGTAAACAACACTGAACAACATGACAAACAAGGCGGTGTCGCTAACACCTGACTCACCACGTGGGCCGACCGCAGACAGTCCGCGGTGCCGTCCATGGCTGACCCACCGCTGGAGGTAACCGCCCGTGCCACTGCCCCACACCGAAGAGACTCGCTCAACTCTCTCGCCCGCCACCAAGGCTTGCTTTCCGCCGGGGATCACCGCAAGCGCTACCGCTCTATCTACCGAGATGATGATAGTGGTGATTACCGCTCGCGAACACAACGCCATTTATCGCTCAATAGTTATCATCCCCGAAATACGGCTTCTGTGCGAGACCTGTGCAACGTGGCGCAAACAACTTTACAGGGGGTGTCGGCACCCCCACAAACTGCATCGGCCTAGCTCGGTGCTGTTTGAAACCGAAACTGCGACTGGGCGCTCTAAAGACGTCTTCTAACAAATAACCGCCTCACACTCGTGCAAACGAGGTTTTCAACTGTAATAAGTGGGTCATAAGCTGCCTATTGAAAAAAAACAAGAGGTTTAGAATTTTTGTGTCTGTGCTACTTTAAGTACCTGGCTTCCTCAGAAGACAATGTGGTATTTCCTTTTTACCAATTTTGAACTATGTAGGCTCAAGTAGACATTATTCAAATCCATTAGATCGCAATGACTGGCGTGAGAGCTTCAATGTAACTTCAGCAGGTGCATTTTCTTTTTGCGCGTTTTCTTACTTACCAAGTTTCTTCTTGTGGCGAGTGTGGCGTTGTTAGTATCGGTTTCAACAACAACAACAAAAAAAAAACTAGCTTCTAAAAGGGCCGAACACTTTTTGAGCATAGTCGGAAATCGCTGTCAATTGGTAGTCGAGGCTCCAGAGAACACGTGAGCCAAATATTACAGTGCAGCACTTGGCCTGAAAATTCACAATAAATTCTCAAAGTGAGCTAAATATTGCTTTCTCTTCTCTTGTCAAATGACGGAACAAGCTCAAAAATCACTCGTGACAGCCATTGTATTAGCCATGGGCTGATTAGAGCATGGCGCGCTCCGTCATTATTGGGCCCGCCGTGAAAGGTCGGGACTTGTCCATGCATGCGTACGTAATTGCAACTGCGTATTCAAAGAAAAAAAAAGAGAGAAAATAGTGCTCAAAATCGCGAGGCGCAGGCGGTGTTTTTCTTTCCCCATGCCATTCTTCCCTGCTTAGCTTCCAGTGCTTTCATCAGGACAGATAAGAGAGAGTGCAATCGCAGCATGCGACAAATCTTTTTTACTCCACTCGTACTGGACGAATTCTAAAAGTTTTTGCGGCCTGTGAATTCGTGAGGCAATAAAATCTTTTATTGAATCCTTTGCATGGCTACTGAAAAAGTGTTGCAGGGCCCCTTTCCTCTTCTTTCGTTCCCCACATGTAGTGGTGTTTTGTCAAAAGAGGTTCATCTTCAGCCATTTTCCTGTGCAGCGAGGATGAGGTGCTTAACGAAGGTTTCGAGGTTCCCTTTGGCTCTCTGGATGGTTTGCTGCGGTTGCCCCCTCGGCCAGCCACGGCCCCTGCCGACGCTTCGCCGTTCGACCTGCTTGGGGACAGCGAGCTGCAGTTGTCACCACCGCAGGCCTTTGGTGCGGCCACTCATGCACCAGATTCAGGTTGGTAGTGGGGCAGAGACAACTATGCCACCAAAATTTACTGTTGTGACCTCGTAGTACCTTTCACTGTAAAAAATCTGCTTGTGCGCATGGTGTATTTCAGGTTCGAAGCAAATTAGAAGCAAAAAATGATTTTGTAAAATAATTTAGATTTGAATAGTATATATTGCATATATAAAGAAAAAATGGGCTTATTTGTAATGACCCAACTAACCTGCACAGTATTTTTTTTAAATTTCTAAAATTGAAAGAAGGCCTGTGCAAATGCCGTCCTTTTTGGTTCATGGAAACAAATCTGAATAGCAGCAGGATTTGACTTTCGGTAAAATGCAAGTGATGACTTGTGAAATGTTACGTTTTAAGGTTTCCTTTACTTAGAGTATATAAGTTGGTGTAACAAGTTTTTAAACTTGAAAAAGGAATCGATGCTAGGGTAATATCTTCATTTAACCTTGGAAGTAAGGCTTCATGGCAGTGCAGATTTCTTCTGTACTGGTGCTCTCGCGGTTTAGCACTTGTTTACTGCAGTGAAACCACCTTTACAGGCTGTTACGTGCAGACTAGCATACATTTGTTTGCTTGTTTTGAATACTTCGAAATTTTCAACAATTTAAGTTTGAATCGAAGTGGATACAGTAATATTCATTTGAGTATTTGCACAAGCCTAGTGAAGAAGTACAAGATGGGATATTACTTTTTTTGTCCTTTCCTTGGTTCTCAGCTTGCACCTCAAATCTTTCCAGTTGGCATAGTCTTTGGCATGTATGGTACCCTGTCGTTCTCAATTACACATTGTTCAACTACGAATAGTGCGAACAGAGTTCACTCACTCCCAGCAGTCAAGCCAGAACACTTTATTGACTGTCTCCACATGAATCTATTGCCGCGAGCTGACCAATTGTACATGCCGTGTTCTGAGGCTTGAAAAAGTTTTGGCTGCAGTTATGAGGGCTCGGCTTTCTGTAACTTTATTATTATTTTATAATAAATATAATATTATGTATTTATAATGAGGAAACTTGCTGAGCTACTGCAAGTTTGCTTGCAAATTTAAAATGTGCAGTTATTTGTGTTTTATATTGCATATTTCATAAAATATCAGTAATTTCATGTACCTTCTACAGAAAAAAGATTTTTTATTCTTAAACGGAGAGAACTACAAAGTAAATCAGCATATCACAATAATTTGGAATAAGAATTGTATGGAATAAAATAATAATCGATGTTCGTAGCTCACTTGAACAGAATTGATGACGAATTGAAAGGAAGTCATCTGGCTTCAGTCTCGCACTCAGTTTAAGCGTTTTTTCTTCTGGTGATGCGTAAATTTACCACCCTCGTTAATTTTGCACTCGTCAGTCTTTTGTTCTGTAACTGCTGAAATGTTCGTGTGGTTTTCATTAGACATTCAGTTGAGAGACAGTGCTCCTGTTGTCCTCTGTGTCCCTGTCCTTTTGCTCTGCGAACCTTCACAGTACTCTGGTACAGTGGCTTGTGAGTCTTACGTGCGGACATTTTTTTTTGCTCCACTTGGTCTCTCAGTGGTAGGGAGCAGTGGTGATCCACCCGCAGCCTCCCTGTCTCTGCCATGCATCAGTCTTCCATCGGACAAGGAGATGGGGCGGCTGTCACCGGCCTTGTCGGCTGCTGCTGCTGCCACTGGCATCCGGCCCATTGCCAAAGTGGGTGGCAATGGTGGCAGGGCTCCCTCCGCACAGCCCTGCCCAGTGTGCGGCAAGGTGGGTGCAACCCCGTCTCGCTAAGACTCCCACCTGCTACGGTAGGGGTTTGTTGATATCTGGCATCAAGAGTATCTGGCCAACCACTCGAATGCTTCTGATGCCCTGGAAGTAATTTATCACAATTTGCCAAAAGTCGAAAAGGAGGATATGTGTGAAATTGCAAATGCTATTTGCATTTCAAGAGATGAGCAATGGTAGATGCTCCATGCATTTAAAAAGATGATTGATCAATGTGTTCTCTGCAGCAACAGTAATCGCACAGGTTTGTCCAGAGCGGTTCCTTGGATTTCTTTAATTGTGCATATTAAAAAGGAAATACACATTCAAAGGAAAATGGCACGGACGGTTCTGTTGCAGGTATTTGGAAACTCAAGCGCACTGACCAAGCACAAGCTGACTCACTCGGACGAGCGCAAGTACGTGTGCAGCCAGTGCCAGAAGGCGTTCAAGAGGCAGGACCACCTAAACGGCCACATGGTGACGCACCGCAACAAGAAGCCGTACGAGTGTGACGCCGAGGGCTGTGACAAGAGCTACTGTGACGCCCGCTCCCTACGTCGTCATAAGGAGAACCACCATGCCTCAGTGGCGCTCACGCTGGTGCCCTTCCAGGTGAGGCTTCCGTTCTGGCTTTGGCTCCTGGATTTTCTTCTGTTTAATCCTTCCGGGGTGACCGCTGCGCATGTAAAATAACGGGAAAAGAAAATTCAGCCATTTCCACGCAATGAGAATATTTGGACCAGCAGTGAGTGCCAGCAGTGAATCCCCCTTAGCTCAGCAATGCGGTTGTGAAAAGTTCAAGAAAGTAAATGTTTATAATTTATGCATACGTTTTTAAGTGTTTATTTTCTTCAGTAAGTGCGTGAGTGCTAGCATTGTCTGTTTGTTTGCCTTGGTGTGTGAAATTTTCGCGCTGCCTTTTCAACATCTCGTTACCTATTGGCCTTTATTCAATTGTGACACTGCAACGCTTTTTGTGTGACAAATCAACGTGGCTGTCCCTTTTAGTGTGCATGTTAATTTTGACACGATTACTAGTCCGGCACGGTTAAGTTTAGTTAAAAGAATTTGGTGCTAGTAGTTCTCTGGCATCTTCATTGGTGCCTTAGTTTACCGGTTGTTACTACAGTGTTGCAAACTGAGAAAAATTGTTAGCTTCGCCTACGCCTATTACTGCCACTTCATCTGAGAGAATTAGCATAATTGCACTATGCAATCGTGCTTTTTCATTGTCGTACTAGCTCTTCAGAGTTTCTGGTAGCTGACTTTCCCACACACTCACCTCTGTGTCATTGGTGTTGGGTCACCAAAAAAAAAAAAAGACGGGAAGATAGGAGCTTGCGATGAAATATCCGTAAACAGGGGTTGTGTCGAGCCGACGTTTCGACAAGCGAACTTGTTTTCTTCAAGGCTAGAACAGAACTGATTTCTTTAGCGCTAGCGGGTCTACGTTTCATACCCTCTCCTCTATCCCAACAATGCTGTTGCAATGGGCTAAATTTAGCCAGGGATACTGGTGTCGCCGCACAGCCAAGCTTAATATTTCGGGTGTTACCAATGGACCACTAGCTCCTAATGTGCGAGTGCATACTTTAGCTGGGGAAAAACAAAACAAAAAAAGGGCTTATGGTTTGGCTGAAATCCTGCTACACTCGGCAACAACTAATCTTGAAGGCTAGGAAAGTGGGCCTTCCGCACATTCGCTTTGCTCCGCAAGTAGCACGGCAGCTTGCGACTGATTTAGGTTTTGCTCAATCTGATTGTTATCTGAGCACAGCATATACACAATAAATGTCAAGGGGAGGCATGTTTCAATTGTTCAGAGCACATTTTAGTGGCCTGCTACGAATATATTTTTGTGGAGAACTAAACAGAGCATTTGCAGCCACACACTGACTTCACAGGTGCCATGTTTTCTTGGGAAAGGGTGGGCTGAAAAAGTTTGTGCTGTCTAAGAAATGGAAAAAAAAAAACATTCTTGCTAGGTGAATAGTAACTGTATTTTACCTGCAGCCTTTCGCAACTGTTTTAGTCGCACAATAAGTAAAGCAGTATTTGTTTTAGCAAGCCAAATGGGAAAATTGTCTGTAAATGTAAGTCCTCACACCTCAATATAACGAATTTGGATATAACAAATTACCGATCATAAATAAGAAAACAATAGCTTTGTTATAGGCAGCATTACGAATAATCGTTTATAACAGATTTTTGGATACTGAGGTAGAAACAGCACAACTGGCCTTCCAAGACAGTCTTCTGCAATTTTTGGATGTAACGAACTATTTTAATGGCAGATGCGACTTTGTTATAATGAGGTTTGGGTGTGCTATTTTTTGAGCTGGTAACAGGCATGGGCTTTGGTTCTGTAGCTTGCACAGTTCTGTATAGAAAAGTTGTCGCCGAGTATAGCACGACCTTCTTTCACAGACGAAGGGCAGGGGCAAGCTGCAGTTTTCTAGGTGGAGCTTACATTTTTTTTTCCTTGTTTGTATCGAGTGTAGCCCATTCAGCCACCTTCTGAAAAGGTGCTTTAGCAGACTTCTTTTGGTTTGCATTTTAATTCATACTGATGGTGCAGGCCATCCCTCTGCCACCGCAATTGCAACTGGTGGCGTTTCCATCGGAAGATGGAGGGACCTCGGTGTGGGCTCCAGTCGGGGGAACCACCCAGCGCCCTCTTCTGGTCGCACCGCCCGCACAAGGGACGACCGTGCAGCAAGCCACGCCACAACAACCGCTGCAGCAGGAAGCGCAGCAGCAGACCTCCCAGCGGCAGCCTTCACCAAGACCGCTGCCACAGCCCGAGGGCCCGCAGCTTTTGCAACAGCTCTTAGAACCAAGCAAGGCGTGGACGACTGTGCCAACCGTGAGAACAGTCAACGTTCTATTTCTCGGACCCTCAAGGGACCACGAAAATTTCCAGAAAATCGGGCAGTCCGGAAAAACAAATGCACGCGAAAACGCACCTTTTTTTTTTTTTTTCAGGCATTATTCGCGAACACATAGGGTGAACGAACACATAGAGGATAGCCCACAGATTAGATTAAGCTATGGCTGGCACTGGATTGGCTCTTGATTGCGTCAATCGCAGTCTCGAGGATACGTCATCCATGACCCCGTGGGACGTGCGTGCGATGCAAGTAGGGTGGGTTCGAGGGTACAAAAACAACCACAATGGTAGGGTTCATGGCGACTTTGAGTCTGCAGTTAGTAGTGAGAAGTCCGGGAAATCGGATGGTGCAGGCTATAAATGTTAAAAATTCCGGACTTTTTAATACGTTGACTCTATGGGAAATTTGACGGTGCCGGAGATGAGCCAGGAAAACCAGACATGTCCGAAATTTCGAGAAATCGGACATTCACTGTAGATGGCAGTAGAAGTTCAAGATAGTTGGCAACCTCTGAGGATATAAAGAATGAACATGTTACTCTCTCATTGCATTTCCCATTTTTTTGGCGCAATTCGTGCCGCCAGCAGTTTGTCATAAAAAAGTAAGCTGTCGATTGGTCTATATACAAAAAATAGTATGTAGTTGTAAATCGTCTCTTACTCTGGTTTGCCATGCAGTCACTCGCCCCTTCGGCCTTGTGTGAACTGTAGTGGGTGATCAACTTATTCAACTTCCTTTTGAGTATCTCCGACTGCGCAAGTGAAGATAACGGCATGGAGTCGAGAAATGTGAAATCCTGTTAGGCTCGATGCTTAGTGCTGATGACATTGTCCAAGCGTTTTATCAAGAAATAGGCGGTGAGGAGGAGATGGCACCTGTAGACAGGGTAGTGATGGTGAGAAACAAACCATTCTCTCATCTTTTAACTCTGTGATTTAGGGGCCCTTTAAAATGTGGAAGCCTTAGACCTCGTCAAGCGCAGAAGGTGACCGTTGGCGCGGCAGTGGTGGTGTCAACAAGAGTGGTGCAAAAAAATCGTCACACTGTAATGAAATTGCAGGTCGCCAAAAGTTGTGATGTCATCATGACGTCATAATGTGAAATGGTTGCTTGGCCAATTGTGAGCCCATCATAGAGGCAATGCAGAACCGGCTTAGGTAGAGAAAGCATCTAATGCACGTGATCCTCGAGGCAGTGCAAACCGATTTGGATCTTGAAAGCTTTCAGGTGTGAGGGGGATCAATAGAATCAACTGATACAATAATGAAGATGCTGGCTTTAGTCTTCAAGTTATTTTAGGCAAATGCAGAAAGGGATGTAAAAGTTTTTCATTGCAAGATGTGTGCAACGTGATCAAATGAGTGTCGTCTGGAAGCCTGCAATGTTATTCTGGTGATTTTTCTGGTGTTTCATCTTTGAAGTCTCTCTCTTTTAAAACGTTATTACACTTACTGCTTTTGTTATGGCCTATAGCTTTTGTTGAAAGTTTGTTGACAGTTATACGAGCTCAACCTGAAATATTTGTCAAGATAGCTGAAACCCGAACTGAATTAACATGCCTTTGTTAGGCTTTGTCTGCGTATTAACACATTTTCCTAATAAGGTAGTTCAGCACTCGTATCGTGCTCACAAAAGTAGTCCTCGTCACCATGTGCGCTGCTTGCAACAGCGGATGAGCATGTGCATGCTCTTTAATGATTGATTGGTTCATTAATTTATTCATTCAGTGGTCGATTAATTTCTTGCCGTTGTATGTTTGCATTGCAGGTCTCATTTTCTGCAGAGGCAATAAACGAGCCAGTGCCAGGCCATAGTGGCAGTTCACTGCCTTCATCAACATTGGATGCTGTGCCAATGGCAGCCACAGAATGCCTCTGCAGCCTCTGCCATCAGAAACTCGCCAGCCTGTCTGAACTGGAGCAGCACATGCGACTCCACCAGCCACCCGCTACAACTGCCGCCACACAGAGCACAGCTATGTTCACGCAGGTATCTCATCAGTTCTCTGGCCACAAACATTAAAGGGACACAAAAGAAAACATTGTTTTATTAGATTGCTTCTTTACCTATGTTGTAGTAGATTGCCGGTTTCTGCACACTAATGCACAATTTTTTTTTGCGGCAAAAGTGGGCATTGGAAAGCTCCACGGTAGCAACAATTTTGGTATACTGGATGGTGATTTATTGTTGAAATTATGTGACTCACTTTTCATGTGTAAGCCGTTAAGTGATCAGAATAGCTCATCTCACAGTTATTTTGGTACTCACTGAGCATGACAGAGGGCACCACTTCAATTTCTCAATTTTGTTTTCTCACGTGCAAATGCTCTGTGCTCTCACCAGGAATAGTTCAATAGTTAATACAGAAGCCTAATCTTTCAGTCTAGCTCCACTTAATATTTCCTTTTAGTGTCTGTCTGTATCGCCGAGCCCGAGCTCTACTTGTTTTGAATGGCATTTATGGGCCGAAAGGCCTAGCATCACGTCTGGCTTTGCATAAATACTTTGGTTAAAGCTTGCCCCTGCTTTCATAGTTGCCTGTAGTTGGGCTAATGTTTTTGCTTGCCATCCTTCTAGGGGCTTCAAGCAACGTGCCAGCCTTCCATGGAGCGTGTTGCAGTAAGCAGTTCGACAATGCCCATTTTGCAGACGGACGAAGTGATTACCTCTGTTGCACCGAGCCAGCATCGCCCGGGGCCGTTGCTCCCGCCTCTAAACACATGGGCAGTAAGACCAACCCGCCCATCCCTGACCAATGCCAACAATGAGCGCCGGCGCCACTCCGATTCTGACCACTTGGCCTTTGAAGGCAGCAGCGGTCTTCTCGCTGATCTTTTACTGGGACCTCGCCGTACCTGTAGAGTGGGCTCGGACCCAGGACTCGAACCACTGCCCTCCTTTGAGCAATTGCAAGGGCTGGTGGCATCATCTCGAAGCTCGCTTGTCGTGTCGCCCGATGCAATGCAGGCCGGCATGTCGTACAGCGACTCTCATCAACACGAGGACGTGTTTGCCGCCATTAGCGATGCGTTTGACGAGGAGGAAGAAGAAAAGCCGGACAAGGACATGTGTAGTTTTGTAGACAACCCCTCTCCGCACCATGGCAATCTTGGCCGTTCTCCGGCCAGGACGACACTGGCGCAATCTCCGGTGAGTTTTGACCACGAAGTGGTGTGTGTTCCAGATTCGCCGCCGCTCGTCGAAACCAAGGAAATCAAGACTGAGCCAAGTTACGAACAAACGGACGTTCGACAAAATGCAGAAACTTCTGATGTGCGCCGGACTGCGCAGATGCCTACATCAGTGATGGTGTCTACCATAGTGCACTCGAACCATCCGGCAAAACCCATTGGGCATTCAGTTATGCCTGATGTTGGTAGCAATGAAACTCCTGATGTTCCGGAGGCTTCTTTGCAGACGAAGAAGCCACTGGAAAATAGCGGGAGTGAAGAGGTTCAAGTGTCTTCGTGTCGAGCTGCAGAATGTGATGATGACGATGTGTTTTTAAGCCCTATCCCGACGTGCCCCTTGCGGAGTCGACGGAAACACAGACCAGAGGTGAGCTGTTCTGTTTGTTGCCAAAGCTTTAATTGTTATAATTATGCATGTCAAATGTTGATATTGATAAAAAAAAATATAAATTCACCTTGTTATAGATGTGTGTGTTGCATTGAAATATATAGTGTAAATTAAAAGTTGCCCTTTTCTGAAAGATGTATCTAAAGAACCATGGCTTGAGAAGTGGCACAAATCTGCAATTCAATTTCCTGTTCATAAAGAATGCGGCAAATCCCCCCCCCCCCCCCTGCGTCATTGAAATTGGTATAACATGAAAGTGAAACACGTGTTCAGAGGAGCAACTGGATGTTTATTGTACGTAGAAATATAAGAGCTTGCACAACGTCTGTTGGTGCTTGGCATTCACGACTATGTCAATTCTTGAGGTAGGTGGAGTATATAACATGACACCTGGGCAAAGCAGATGACAAGTGTGCGCAAAGAAGGCCTCAATACTATGTCCTTTGATCATTCATGTATACATATTGGTTGGTCAAAAATTGCATGTTTAGTTCGTTGTCCGTGTAATTGATAAGGTAATGGCGACTTGGCTTTGATATGAACTAGAAAAAAAAATTTTGATATGTCAACATTGGAATCGCCTTCCGCTATCATTGGAGCAACATGATGGTGACCTGAAAAACTGGGGGGGGGGGGACTTCAGGCAGTTGTAAAACATAGCGTATTTACTTGCATAATGAACCCGAACCCCACCATGGTCCTCGAAAAAAGAAATAAAAAATGTTTAAACGTATATGTTCAAATTATTTCGGTGCGATAACCAGCACCGTTGACAATCGAAAAAGTGTTAAATCAAGCCATCATATCACAAATTAACGACGCAATAAAAGTCAGAACGTAGTTTTGTTACCATGCTATACACTTGTGAGCAGCGCAAGCGCGGCAACGCCAATCAAGCTTTAAAAGTCGCGCTTTTTGCGACAGCGCCATTTGTCGAATGCAGGAGAAGCCTCTTTGCTTTTAGCACCGCGCAAGCACATCGGCACCAAAACAAAGCAAAAAACAACGCGGATGGCTTTTGAGATAGCTAGCGTGTGGTGTAGAAACATGCCGCCATAGTCTTTCCTAAATATACGATAGAGGGAACTCTGGCGCTAGTGTCTATGGGAGCTTCCACACATGGCGCTTCAGTGAGCATGGGGAATTATGGGTAATACACAGATTTGCCTAGTCTTCGTACTTTACGTTCCTCTTAGCCTCGCGTGGTTTGAAGCTGTTTTGTCACGAAACAACAATCGGTAAATTTTCAGCAGTTTCCCTTCATTATCTTAACTTACCATTCAAAATCGGGTTACAAAGTCCAGAAGAGTTCATTCTTTCCTTCGAAACAAAACCAAAACACAGCAATAAATGGAGCCACAAGTACGATACGCCACCTGCAAGTACGAAGACTAGACAAATCCGTGTACTAAACATCATTCCCATGGTGGCTTAATGATCTCAGCACCAGATTCCCCTTTGGTTAATTTTCGGAAACTCTATGCATGCCGTGCGCTCGCCATCTCGGAGCTTATGCGAAGGCCAACTGCAGCATCTGCACATCGTGCAACTGCAACGTTGGTACGCCGCCATTCGACACTGTGTTTTTGTTGTGGGGATTGTCATTGTGAACTTAGTTGGATACCTGCTGTGGAGGGCACGTTTGGTCAATACGCTAGCTATAAATGAATGTTAGGCTTTAAAATGAATGTTAGTCAAGCATGCACTGGAACATGGAAACCAAGCAGCTGGACAACTCTTTGGCGTCGATCCGTGCGCCTTCGTTACAGGAGAAAACGAGAAGAGCTTCGGGCTATTAAAAAAAAAAAATGTCGCGTATTTCGTCGGTCGAAATAAGCAAAACCATCATGCGAAATTTTTGCTGCTACAACTCCCATGACTTTTTTTCCCCCGCGTAAAGAATTCTCTCCCTAAATTGGCGCCACCAAAAGGTGGGCCCATTACGTGAGTAAATACAGTAATATAAAAGGCTTACATCCAAGCAGGTCTTGATCTGCTTTTATGCCATGTCATAGGCGGAGAGTTTTCATATCCCCGGAGGGGTGGGCCGCCTGACTTGCTGTTCCACATTCTCTCTCTTGAAAGTAATGAGGAGACAATAAGCAATTGTCTGCGACATAAATTGAAACTTTCATTTTTTTTTATTCATACATCCTATACTTACTTTGCATGAGAGTTGTACAAATTTCGCAGTTTTCGTCATCCTGGGACTTCGTTCTCAATGTGACCACAGCACCAGACTCTGCTTGTCACTGACTCATGATTCGAATTTTATAACCATCTAAGGAAAAGCAACAGGCATAAACAGTCCCCTGCAAAACAGCTGCAAGACAGTATGGAAAACTGTCCGTTAGCAATGTGTGAGAGTCAAGTGAAGCTCTTAAAGGGGCCGTGCAACACTTTTTGAGCATGTTCTGAAAACACTGCCAATTAGTAGTCGAGTCTCCCGAGAACATGCGAGCCAAATGTGGCAGCACGTGGCCTGGAATGCCTAATGAGTTCTCAGTCAGCTAGTAATTGCTTTCTTTTCTCTCGCCAATAAACGGAACAAGCTTGAAAATTACTTGTCACAGCCGTTGTATTACACAATGGCTTATTAGAGCATGGTGTGCTCGGTCATTACAGGACTCTCCACTGGAAAGCCAAGACTTGTCCACGCGTGCACGCGCGATTGCACTAAAGAGCAGCATACTTAAAAAAAAAAAAGAAAAGAAAAATTGTTCAAGGTCACAAGGCACAAGTAATGTTTTCCCTTCCCATCCCTCTCTGCTTAGCTTCCAGTGCTTTCGTTGGGACTAGAGAACAGAGAATGCAATTGCAGTGTGCAACAAATTTTTGTTACTCTGCTTGTACTGGATAGATTCTAAATATTTTTGAGGAGGTAAATTCGTGAGGCAACAAGCTCCTTTATTGAACTTGTTCTATTGCTACTTGAAAAAGTGTTGCGGGGCCCCTTAATAACTATGCCGGGAAAGTGTTAAAAAGGCTCTGCCCCCCCCCCCCCCCCAACAAGGCTCTCCGCCTATGTGTCATGCTAGAGATATGTAAAAAAGTCTCTTAGCTGCATAAATCTTTGCCGTATGAGGCACTTAGCAATACATTTGAGAGGCAAAAGATGGGTTAGGTACTCTCGTTATATGAAGTCATTGGAAGTAGATGTCATATTTTTAGACAGCTCATCTAAGTAGAAACACTGGTGTTAAGAACCCTAAACAGACTACTGTGGTGCTTGGGAAGGTATTGAATACATTTTTAAATATACTACCTTGAAAAGACACTTTTGGTTTTGATACCGAGGGAGGGGCTTCTCAATGATGTGTCATAGCAGTGTGACATCACAGAAAGACAAACTCAACATAATAGTGGTAGATTTGTCATCTGCTCGTGGTGAAAGTAAACAATGATGAGTGAATTGTCCTCTGGTGACCTCGGTCGTAATTTCTGCGATTTAGCATGCGTGCAGGACGTAGAGTTTGTAAACTCGGGGGAACTCTGTTGATTCATCTGGATAATGTTCATTGTGGCTGGCTTGCAGGAGCTCAGTCACAAAAAAGCTTTTTTTAATGAAAATGTATATTTTGTACATGTTGAACTCCGATGTATGAAAAACGTTAACACAGCATACTAATGAAACCGAAAATATTGTGTTTTCAATGTCTCAAAATCATTTCAGTACTCCTAAAGGCGGCAACAATAATTTGATATGCTTGTTTGACTAGGGAATTGAGAAGTTGATCTTGAGTCAGTTTCTGTTTAAGACCTCTCTGTTACATCTGTCATGGCTTGATGCAGCCCCTGTACATACCGCCCCATGTGAATGCCATCGGCTTCCCGAGCCGGCTGCGCTCGCCTCGTCTCTGGGACCCGTGTGGGGAGGCCGGAGGTTGCAAGGGCTCTGCTGGGGTCACCTCACCGCCCCCGTACACTCCACCTCCCATGCTCAGTCCCCTGCGGTCGGGCTCCGGTCTCTTCTGGCACGTCTACTCGGGACCCCGATCGGCCGGTCCAATGACGCCTCACGCTGTCACTCCTAGAGGTGACTGCTTGATACACCCGCTAATATAAAAACTGGCAAAATAAGTGTTCTTTTTTTTTTTCAATTGCCACTTGTCTGTTGCATAAAAACGTGTGAAGTAGACTTACAATGTTTTTCAGTGACTATTTTGAGCCCATACCTATCAAAACTTTTGCCATGTGTGCTTGTGGACAAGTTTTCATGGCAGCGAAAGGGAAGCCGTATGTGTTCAGCTCCTGCACTTGTGTTAGTCCACTAGCCTGGCTGAGTTTTACAGCATTTTTTTTGTTTCACTCACCTGCAGTTACTGTACAATCGTATACATGCTGCAGTTTCATGCTTCAGCAAAGGCACAATGCAGCAAAATCATGTTCATATTCAACACTGAGTGATAGGTTCTCTCCTACTTTAAGATAAGTGCTGTAGTAAGCTAGATGTTACTCCTCGCCCAGTTAAAAGGACATGACAATGTGTTCACATGAGTGCTGTCATGCACGTGCTTTACCACGGTAGCTTTCTCTTTGCTGCTACAAAAAGTTCTTTAGTGAACACACGAGCTTCATCCATTAACTGGCTTCTGTAATGCTTGCGCAGTATGTGTCTCCAGCTAATAAATTTGGCATTTATTGCAAAAAGTTATTGTGTTTTGGCAATAAAAATGTGTTATTTTATTTGATCAATGTTGTGAAACCCCCATTTACATAGGTTATTGCAGAAAGGCTATCGTTGATAGCTCACTTGACTCTTTCTTGGGCATCGTTGTATGCAGATAGGGTGAGTGCCGTCTATCCGCCCAATAGCGGTGGAGGCAGCAGTGCAGTGCCCCAGTCACCTCTGGAAAGTCCGTGCGAGGCGCCCCTTTCTGAAGAGGAGGGCGAGCTGGCACCAGAGACGGACATCCTTCCGTGAGTACATGTTTTGTGAGATGGACATCCTTCCAGAACTTGAGCATTTTGTTGGCATGCACGGTTGAGGCACCCAAAGAAGTCGTTGCCTTTGGAACTGCAGCAAACTTCAGAACAGGCTTTGTTAATCGCAGGGAAAAGTCACTTATTTGAGCTGATGATGCACGTTAGAGAGGCAGCACAGAACTGGATCAAGAGGCAGCTCTAAAAGCAATATTACTTTGTAGCTGCAGTTCCGAATTCCTCTGTACGTGAAATCACTTCCATAATTGCTTCTAAGGTCTTCTGTAAGTGAAATCACTTCTGTGATTGCTTTTGAATCACTTCATAAATGGAATAACTTGTAAGCACTGCTGAATTCTTCTGTATATTAAACTGCTTCTGTAGGGATTTTTGAGACTCTTCCGTAAGCCAATTACTTCCGTCAATCTTATTTCGTAAATTATATCACTTCCCTAACCACTTTCAAATTTTTGCATAAATGAAATTGGTGTGCTACAACAGGCTTCATTTGTACGCCTAACTGAAGTCTTCTCGATAATGTAGTAATGGAGCATGGCATGGTTCAACTCATGTAGCGTGATCGAGGAATGGGAGACCACTGCGTTAAACTATTAGTGTGTGGGGAAAAAAGGGTTAAGAAAGCATATATGTGGTGAAACCAGAGGAATCACAAACACACATCTCAGATAAAAACATGCATTTACAAGCAACAATTACATTGCCCAAATTTCTATTGGGTCAGTGTTGTAGCCTTTTCTTATGCTGTTCAATGCGCAGTGTTCAATGCAATGTTATTGCAAGCACAAGGAGCGTATTGCATGCATGTTTGCATGGCATGCTGAATTCATCTGACATTCATGTGATCAGCTCAGCATTTTAGAAATGGCACTAAGTTTAGAATGTTACTAACATGTCATAAAACACAAATGACGAAAAATTATTTTATGTCTGCTGGATGCCCATCTATAAAAAATATTGTGTTGGTTAAATGTCTGAACCGTGCAATTACTGGAGATTGGCATCACATATTTTGAGCTCATGAATGACTACGGCATTTTTTTAATGCTTGTTCTAATTTACACCATTTCTTTCATCCAGGCACGTCAATGTTGGTCCCCAGTATCAAGCCCGGTTGCCCCCCTTAGATGGTGAGTTTGTAGTGCTTGACAAGGTGGTTACAGTTTGACTTTTATTCCATTGTAGCTAAGTGCTATTTATAGTAAAATAAAGTCGCGGTGAAATTTAAAAAAATCAGGTTACCATATTTACTTGAATCTATCTAGGCCGATCCCAATTCTAAGCCGATCCCCTAAAATCCGAAGCCCCCTTCCCTCCACCAAAAACTCGATTGTAGGCTGAACAAAACAGTGAAGACACTGTTCACAAACAGAAAACATTTATTTAATATAAAGATGAAACAAAGCAGTTGGTTCATGATAAAAATAGAAACTTGAGAAACATACAGCCGCTAGTCCTGTTGTGTTCTTTTTGTAATAGTTCTTTTCGCACTGCTTCTAGCTATTGGCATCATAAAGACGTCACGCTTGCCGATGCCGCGCTCATTCAGAGTTGTCCTTGCTGCTTTCTTCGTCGCTGACTTCTTTGTCGCTGTATTCAAACAGTGCACAATCCTCGGAGCCATTAAGCGCATCGGATATGCCGCACATTTTTAAAGAATGCACAATGAAAGTTCCTGGGATGTTGTCCCACGCTGCAGCCTTTCCAGCGATGCACAATTTTTTTCATCCACTTCCAAATCTCGCCCGGCTTCAATGTTGAACGATGACGACTCCACGGCTAGGACAACTTTCCTTTTATAAGCGAAACTAAAAGCTTCAGGCAGCTTGTATATGCCACGGGTTTCGGCGAAGAGCATTAAATAAACCATGCTTACTGCTTCTGCCCTTCAAAGAACGTGCATCACGGACTTTTTTGGGGGGAACTGACGCAGAACTCCTCGAGCGCTGTGGCGGCCTCCTGCACAATGTGATGTCGTGTCGTGCAAACCGTCCCATTGTCTGTGCATTCCGCTTTTAGTATACAGTAGATGCGCTGGCAGCCCAAGTGCTTCTACTGGGTGGTGACTAGCGCCACCTGACCACTTCCCCTCATTCACTATCATCATGATCATATTCTGCTGCGATTGTCAGTTCGGTTTTGGTTTCTCCAAAACTCCGCTTTTGCGTCAGTTACAGGAAGCAGTGCTTGAGCATCCTAGCCGCCTTTATCAAGCAACTCTAAGCATTGAGTCCTGATAGCCCTCTCCAAAGTTGTCTGAGTTAACCAGTGCGCAGCTGAATTCCTTTGAATGAATCAGCATTTGACACCATTGAAAGATAGTTTTGCTGGTACCACGCTGCGAGTCAAAGTCAACGAATTTTTTAGTTAACGAGATCCAGATAAATAAGGTTTTACTGTTCTGGGTATCACATGTCATGACCCACACTATGCACTTCAAGGGTTGTCATTTTTACCTTTCAGTCGAAGATGCATTGAAGTCTGAACACCTTGCTGACCTCGTCTGGGACCCACGCATTGGTGACAACTTAGCTGATGATGAAGGTTAGTCTATTAGTCAGTCTGTCAGTTTTTATTAGTATACAATGCTAATAAATAAGAGAATACAATACAGGGTAAATATGCACAAAAATGTAGTCTTGGTAATAACTCATTTACAGGTTGCTCAAAATTTTTTGACATTTCACTGTCCTTTTTGTGTATGTATAGCGCTGTATGTGTATTCTGTCTTGGAAATCTTTAGGCAGGGTACTGTCTTCACAGCTTATGAGCTCATTACCAGCAGACTAGGTGTGGGCTTATTTTTTCTTTGTACTATATACATACAGTAGTGCGAATACTGGCAGTGATGTGTTAAAGAACGTTGTAAACAGTGCGCAAAATAGCAACTCTTCTTTAAGTAGCCATAGTGGCTCAGTTAAGTGCGACACGCTAGTGATCCCTTATTGAAATCGAAAGCACACCTTAGACAGGCTGAGGCCAATTCTATCTTGTAGCAAAATGGTGTTTTCAGTAACCGTGGGATGTTAAAGAATGTTGTAAACTTTGCACAAAATAGCAACTCTCCTTTAAATAGCCATGGTGGCTCAGTCGAATGCAAGATCTGAGTGATCCCTTATTGAAATCGAAAGAACATCTTAGACAGGCTGAGGCCGATCTTGGCTGGTTGTTGCAAAGTGGTGTTTTCGGTGATTGTGGGATGATGAAATCCCTGACCTTGCCGGAACTCCTTTTTTGGCTGCAGTGGAAAACTATCTGGAGTTTGCGTGCTGCGCGGCCGTACCTGGTGGAGGTCGGAACCGAGAGTATGCCTTCCACGTATTGGCACTCTGCCAGGGGAATCTGCAGGTAAGCGTGATTGATACAACTCATAATTTCACAACTTCAAGAACTTATCTTCTCACTTATTATGCTGAGAGAGCCTTTGGGCTTTCATTATCTTGGCAGCTGTATGTCATCTGAAAGCCATAAACTGCAGAAGTTTAGTTCAGCCTAGGTCTTGAAAAAAAAAAAAAAGCCCTGTTTAGCCACATTCCAAAAGTCTTTCACTGCTATGTTTGTCGTCTGTGGGACTGTATTGTGGTGTACTATTACTCCAATGCTGGCATCAAGAAGCAGCATCATGTTTTTAAATGCATTGTTGGCATCTCGAAAAGTAAAAAAAAATTACTTTTTGGAAAAAGATTATTGAAATGCATAGTGTTAGATCAGCTGGTGTGAAATTAGTCACACATTAGGTTAAGCAAATATGTACTGAATATTTTCCTGTACAACACGCACCCTCAACAACGTGTAAAAAGTTTACGTATTGATGCAAAGCTAGCTTTCTTGCATAGCTGCAAAGCACTGCTATGAAGCGACGTTTGCAGACTGGAATTTGCATGTTTTGTTTTGACATTAGTTCTAAAAGTGGGCTATATGCAAGAAAGTATGGTATTTGTTAACTGCTGTTTACAAAAAAAAAAGTTATGCTTGTGCGAATAGTGAATTTTCTGTTCGAAGTGAATTGTGATTTTGGTCGAATAATATCGAATTCGAATAGTATATATGTCACATATTATAAAGGAAAAGGAGCATATTTGTTATGACCAAACTAACCTGCACAATATATTAAAAATTAAAACAAGGCCTGTGTAAATGTCATTTTTTTTACATCTAAGGACGTAGAAGCAACGTTGAATAGTAGCAGGATTTGCCTTTCGGTATAATGGAAGTGATAGCCTGTAAAATATGTGACATTTTAAAATTTGTTATATTTAGAGCACATAAGTGGGTATAATGAGCTTTTCAACTGAAAAAATGAATCAATGTGAGGGTAGAATGTTCATTTAAATTTTAAGTGGGGTTTCAAGGAAATGTGGATTTCTCCTGGATGAGTGTTTTCATGGTTTACCATTACTCCAATGCAGCGAAGTGACTTTTACAGGCAATTACATGCAAATTATTGTACGTTTAAATAAGTGTTTTAACGGCATAGCACCCGTCCACTGCAGTGAAACCACCTTCACAGGTTGTTACATGCGGATTATTACACATCTATTCGTTCGCCTCGAATATTTCGAAATTTGCAAAAAATGAAATTTGATTCGAAGCAAATTTGAATATTCAAAACCAATGAATATTCGCACAAGCCTAAAAAATACTAAAGGAAGAAACTGCCATCAGTCTGAGGCTGCCTCTCGAGCTCTTTGCAATGTGGTGCGCAGGAGGCAACGTTGAGGTTGATGGAGCGAGAACCGCGGCTGCCCGGTGGTCACCCGCTGCTGACGTACCGCTACCCAGAGTGCCACCGTTGGAGCCGTGAGGAGATGGAGCGCTTCCAAGAAGGGCTGGCCACTTTTGACAAGGACTTCCTGCACGTGGCCACCAAGGTTCGTTAGGCATTCATGTTCACAGCTGTTTGGTATCCACATTGCATCTGCTTGCAGGGAGCCTTCGTTCAGGGAGCCTATTAGGCAAAAGCCTAATAGGTCTCACAAGTTGGAAAAACTAGCTTAGTTGACCTCAAACTAATGGCAAAAAAATGCCGTCGTAAGTCGTAAGAATTTGTGGTGTCATCATGTCATGACGTCGTCATCAGATTAGGTCATCAGATGCAATCAATCGATAAACAACGCAATGTGCTCAACACAGACCATAGAGTTTCTGGCAAGATTACCTCGACGGAAATCTGGCGCTAGTGAGATGCTGGATGCAAGAGAATGCCAAGATATGTGTGCCTTAAACTTTACTCGGATTTGTATACCTTGAATACGCGTCTGGCTTCACGTTAAAATGGTTGATTTCTTACTAAAATAGCACATAAGCTATTTATTTTTTACCGTTGCACAGAAACGTGTTTTATTTAACACTCTGAACTTCTGCATCGGTGTAGAATATTACGAAGCTTAAAAAGTAACCAACGGCCATTAAACAAAGAGGCAGACGACAAAGCCAGCGTTCCCTCTGCCACTTTATGTTGTCTATTTCTTTCTTTCACCATTTGGTTGTGCCGTCAAAGTGAGTGAACTTTTATTTTAGAATGTAATACGCGTGACAACAATCGGCAAATGTTCGGCATTTACACTTCCCCACCTTCACTTTTTAGGATGACCATTTAAATCGTGTCACGAAGTTTTAAAAAGTTTGTTCCTTCATTCGAAACAAAACCAAAGTGCAGCAGTGAACGAAGCCACAAGTGCATTCGCCGCTCTCAAGTACAGAGACTAGGCAAATCCATGTCATACCCATAATTCCCATGGTTGCTGAACGATCACAGCGCCAAAGTCCTGTATAGTTAATTTTAGGAATCTGTATGCGTGCCAGTGCTCCAAACTGTTTTGGGGAAAAATGAGAAACCCCATACGAACGTCTTGTAGTGTAAGGAGTCTGTTAATGCGTGTAATATTGCATTCTTGGATCGTGAAATCACACCTGCCGTTAAAACAAGTGATTGACCCGAATGGCTGGTTTAAAGGCGCACCCATTACAAAGCACTCGGGCAAAATCAATCATGATCAGCAGCGGCGTAATTGTAGTGTCCAGCAGTTCAAGTGTGCACATTGCCTTACTGACACATGTTGGGTACTTCACCTGTTTGCAAAGGGAAAAATTGTGAGGTAGTGAGCACTTTGTAACTGTAGTTGCAGTATAGGCATTCTAGGATAGTTTGAAAGGGCCAATGTTACAGGCACGGACATTCTTTTTTATTTGCAACACGGTTGAGGTGTCCATAGAGAACCAAAGCCAGGCTAGCAGTTGAGGAGGCGACATGTAAAGGGCCCGTTTATGTTATCGTGTTCTACTCTCAAAGTGAAGCTCCAGCGTCCTTCAAGTTTTTGTTTGGCTATCTGACGTGCGTGCGGGTGAATTGGAGTGTTACCCATGCTTGTGTGACCTTTGTCAACTGGCAACTGCTGTGTGGTGCAGGTTGGAACCAAGAATGTACAGCAATGTGTAGAGTTTTACTACGTGTGGAAGAAAGTGGTGCCGGAAGAGTACCGGCGGTTACGGTGCATGCGGCGGCGGCGCGAACTGGACCAGGCGGCACCGGAGGAAGACGACATGGAGGAAGCGGCCGGCAGCCCGTCGGCTGCGCCTGCAGCCGTAGCCAAGCCGACGATGCCCGCTTCGGAACCTGTGCAACCCTGTGAGCCGCCGCAGGAGTTCCCGTGCAGACTTTGTGGAAGGTGAGTCGCATTGCTCCTTTTTTTTCTTAGTTTGGACTATAAAAACAATAGTAAACAGGCAGCATTGTACTACTGCAGTGTAAGCAGAATTCAATGCTGTTGTGTCAATTAGCAGTCTGTTAGAGTGACAAAACAGATTTTAAGGAATGGGAAGCTGAGACATTTGGTGGTGCTATAAAATAAGCGAGTTTCCAGGCCCAAAATTGAAATCAAAAGCATTGACTGTTGCATCATCATAAGGTAATTGTCAATGCTATGGGTTAGATATGGGCAGAAAGAAGAAAAGGACATACTGCCTGTGTTCGTTTCTAACCTATTGCGCTGTCAATTCTTTTACAATGAAAAGGAAAGACCGACAACACATCTTTTTGGGTCCGAAGCATCCTACAAGTTCGAGCTGTTGGTTTCTTTCCTGTTGTCGTAGCACGTCATGGTGTATCCTGTCATTGCCCTTCATTGTAAAGCAAGCTGCAAATAAGACTGTACATTTGCTGGGGCAAAGCTCGTTAAAATGCACTTGCACTCTCGTCCACGAGAGGCAGTGCTGCATGCGCTTCTATGAGTGGAAAATAAGGCTCTGCATTGGCTCTGGGAAAAATCTATTTCTGTTATAGACGATGTCTGCGACGCTTGCTGTATCAGTGAGGGCACTGTCCTCTTGTTGCTGTTGAAGTGTCCCTTTCAGAAACACCTGTGTTTTGCACCTTCCCAGGGTTCATGTTAGTGGAACTGTTTTTTAACTTTTTTCTGTCTTTGTGTGTGTGTGTGCTGTTTTACAACAGCTCTAACACCTCGCCTATATTGCTACTTTGTATGTTTCTGTGTGCGTATGTGCCACAGTTTGGTGTGTGCATCCCAATGTGTGCAGGGTGTTTGCCAAAGTGAAAAGCCGCAATGCCCACATGAAGAGCCACGGAGCCCCTCGTTCGGTGCCCAGCAGCCGATTCGAATTCTGAGTGCCGGTGGCAGTATTGTCGCCGATGCTTCCCCACCACCATGGTTGGTGCTGCTGCCCTCGTTTGCTGCAATTGCTCAACACCCGGGCCGAATGTTCTGGCCCACCGCCCCAGGCCCACCCTTCGTGTCGTCCCTGTACATGGCTTGTAAATACTAGGTTCTTTGTCATTCTTTTTAATTGGGGAATCGTAACGATCCCATTGCCAAGGCCGTCCGGCGGGTCCTCGTTATTTTTGTACTCGCGAGGCACGTGCTCCACAGATTAAAGAAGAGAAGATATGCTGTTGACCACTGCTGACTCTGATGGAGTGACTTTTTTTCCCCACCAAAACGAAGTGTCATTTGCTTCAAAAGCGTTGCCATGGTGCAATAGCCCGTGGAGGATGGGCAAAAAAAAAAAATCTAGGAAAGGTAGTCGCGTGACAATCTTCGAATCATAGTCATAAAAAAAAATGTACTAAGGGAAAAATTTCCCTCCATGTGATAGTCAAGTATTAGCTTCCTCACTTAAACCTTATCATAACAAAGTTGCATCCGACATGAAAGTGACTTCATTATATCCAAATATT
This sequence comes from Rhipicephalus annulatus, assembly GCA_013436015.1. Taxonomy (NCBI): domain Eukaryota; kingdom Metazoa; phylum Arthropoda; class Arachnida; order Ixodida; family Ixodidae; genus Rhipicephalus; species Rhipicephalus annulatus. The sequence continues at coordinate 433,341 of WOVY01011319.1, read as the reverse complement.
TGTTATAAGCATAAATTCATACCGCTGTATCGATGACATGACTATTCTTCATCTATTTCATTATAACTGATAATTTGTTACATTCATGTTTATCATTGACATTTGAATTTATTATTGACCTTAAAATTTTTGACGTTTTATCCAGCCAGTAAGGCCATCTCTGTTATGCCTGACAATTAAAAAACAGACTGTATCTCAAAATGACGGCAAAGCTGTCAATAATGCTAGTATTTTGCCTGTTGGTGTCGCATGCTACAAGACATCAACTATCAAAAAAAAAGTTTCATACTCTCCATAACGGCTACTGATGGTGCCTACTGATACTCCCATGTTTAAATGCACATTACCATCTAAAGTAGATGGAGGGATGACCGCTGCTGTAGTTCAGTGGTAAAGCATCGGACGGGTTGAATGCAAAAGCTAACAAATCTACTCTATCTGTTGGGGAGGTTGGGACAGAGTAGCGCAGGATATCGTAAGATTAAAGTGACCATCCGTCACCTAAAGGGTGCTACCACATTAGCAGGTGGCACAAGAAGTTGCCATCAACCTAACTATCACCTAAATGCCATACTGGGCTAGAATGCTCCTGAGGGACAGCACAGGACTTAATTGTTCACCGTTCTGTCCACCTTTATTGTCCCAGTCTTTGGTGTGTTTCAAACTAATATTTGCTCACTAACAACTACCAACCAGCCTAACTCGCCATCATTATGCTGCTACCTACTTTTTTAGTCTTTCATCCTGTCACTGCAGGAACAAGTGAGCTACTGCTGAGCTTCTAGTCATGCTGTAATGTCTTTCTTTTATGTAGAGTGAACCCACAGGAACATCTTCAGCTTCTGTAAATGGTAATCTCATAATTAATCTGTACTGCAGTAAGTGGCCCCTTGCTGACCTGGCTGTTTGTAATGCACAGAACATCTTAGCAAGGCTTGCCTGTTCAAGGCACTCGGTGTAGTACTTGCACAGAGCCCCATGTTCATTTGCTGCTTCAAGTTTCACCTCAAAGTGAATTTTGCATTTGAGTGGGGCCTGTGCATTGGCGAATAGGTTGCTGCTGTACAGATGTGGTTCTGTGTGCACAGTTTTGGTCAAGCTGTTTTTAACTATAGAAGCCATTCCAGAGTTGTACAAAGCTAAGCTGCTGCGTGATAGAGAACATATTTATGGAAAGTGCTAGTCATAGATTTCAGTCACAATCTTTTCAGGTTTGCACGGGTGCAACAGCTGCACCAATTGCACCAATTTGATACAATTCCCGAGTGTTGCGCCAAGCTCCACCAAAATGCTCAGCCAGCCTCAAAATTTCCTCAGGTTCGCTAATTTTGGCGTCAAATGCAGGCCACGTCGGCCATCTGCAGTTTTCGCCATCAGTCAAAGTGCGCAGACCCTAACTATAGGGCCTAGAGTATTCTCAGCACCTGTCCTACGCTCGCGAGACGCGATCGACCAGATAAAGTAACAACACTGCGCCCCCATCGGTTCGCTGACCACTGCTCTTACCTATCAACGGTACAATGGACAGAAAAGCGTTGTTGTAGCCACTAATGCTTCGTGGGAAATGTAAATTTCCTAGCCTGAAAGCGCAGCTATGGCTTCTCAGGAACTAAAGCTGGAAGCGCATGCCACGTTTTCCTCGCGCAAACAAGCTCGACGTGCTGCGAATGCCGGCGTTGGAAGCGACGATGTCTATTGCTTTAGCAGTGGCACATGAAATTTTTTTTGTCCTGAAGTATCCTTGTCCCGGCCACGGTCCTGGCTATATATATTCTCTGGTACTGTCGCCGGACCAACGGATGCGCACCTTTATTACTTTACCTGGTTGAATGCACCTTGCAAGTGAGACGAAGCAGCACATAGCCCCATAGTGAAAAAAGAAAGAAAGAAAGGGTGGGAAGTGTGTGTGTGTGGAGGGGGAGGGGGGAGTGTAGCAGTTACAAAATTTCTTGGCATTGGTTCTAATTCCTGCAGAAAGTGCTGCTTAACTGCATTACACTGGTGCCCTGCAGAAAAGCGTATTGAGATTTGGAAGGGGCGGTTAGCACTAATCACAGGACACTACACACTTTGCTCAATTACTTGTGCATCTGTCGCTGCATAATTCTGAGTACCAGTGTAGTTACTGATGTCTAAATAAGTTACTGGCAATTATTTGGAGCAGTGTATGACATTTATGCTTCCCTAAAAAAAAAAAAAAAACTAAATTGCTGGCCAGTTTTTTTTTTTTTTGCCACCCCTACTGGGTTTTATGAATCTCCCGAATTTCAAAGTTACGAGCTTTGTTGATCCATATTTAAATTCAGAGTTTGGCAAATGATTTGACAGGCACAGCAAATGCTAATATGGACTTTATCATTGTTTGCTCAGCGGGGTGGTTAAAATTATTGAAATAGCAGTGCTCGTGTTCCCACTGCATGATTTAAGTGATGTTGAATGGTTTATGCAAATTTTTTTTCTAAAGGTAAGCCTTTTATATTGATCCAAATTTGGTGCTGCATGATAAAAAAAATGCATGTTTTTTTTTTTCCATAATCCACTCAAAATTCAGATTTTAGTGCTCCGAAAGTAACATCTTGCTGCTGTGAAAATTGCTCCAAATTTTATTTCTGCTGTTGCACCTTTGGGTTGCTGATCAACTGGGACCATAAAATCACCAAGCTCTTGGTTGTCAGCTGAAATAAATGTTGAAAACGGCATAAAGGCAGGCTTTGAGCTACCGTGTACAGTAGAACAACTTAATAGGAGACCTGAAATGCCATAAATCTTTAATTCGACGGTACATGAACTTGGGACGTGATAGGCAAGTGTTTGTGAAGTAAAACCATGCACTCATCTAGCTACCAGTGCATAACTCTCGCGTATAATGTTCCATTCTATGGAGCCGTTTAAAGTCTGAAAAGTGGGCTTCTGGCTTAATGGAACGGGGTCACAGTACTAAGGGCGACTAAGTGCGCAACCAGCATTCATTCTGCATGCATTGTTGCTATGCAAATGAGCTTTGCAACGTTATCGCGAGTCACGATGCATGTTATGATTCATATTGTAATGCAGTCATTGTAATGCCATTTGAGGCATTGGCATAAGGCCTCGATCACTGATCACTCCATGATCGCTGGACAGCTTGGCATCAGGTTAGTATATGTGACGACATCAGCTCGGAAGGCAAGACATCCCCAAATAGCAGCCATTCGTAAGGTAAGCGTGTGGATCATTAATTGGCTACTCCATTTGTTATAAGCCGTGGAACATCACTGACAGAAGTGTTTAGCTGTACTGGTAGGCTTGCCCATTTTCGGTATTGTGTAGACTGCATTTTTTAAACGGACTAATGCTGTGTGCAAATTTAGAACAGTCTGCTCAAAAACAAGAAAGCGAAGCCTCTGTGATGTAGTGTGGCAGTTTACCATCTTTTTGGTGCGAGGGCTTGCAAAGGTTACGCAGGCATTGTAGTGGTAAGATTATCAATGCAGGGGTCTTGGCCATGTCTCGCTTCACGCATTTCACAGTACAGTCGCTGAAATTTGCTACCCTTTTTATTGGAGCAGTTATTCAAAATGCAGTGCAACTTTCCAGTGTAAGGCTGCGGCGTTCTATGTGTCGCTTTCAGATTCTTGTGCTACCAATACGACTCATGCTACATTTTGGTTACAAGTTCACAAAAGCGTCGTGGTTGCTAGGTGCAGAATAGGTCGAAATCTATGATGCCTTTACAGTATAGTATTACATCAAATTACATTATTCTTAGTCGTGTAGTGAAGTCATTTCTTGGTCATTTCCTATGAATATGTGGGAGTAAAAACTGCAGCAAAATTCAAGTACAAATCCAAGCACAAAATTTTGAGGTCAAATGAATTCTCTTTCTATTCACCGATTTCTTCTTTTTATTTTTTTTTTGCTACAACATTCTTTGAACTGAACTTTTGGAACTGTATTGGTGTGCTAGGGTGAACGGTCATTGCAAAATATATCGAGAAGCATTCAGTGGCAACTTGTGGAAACCACACTAATCAAAGAAAATGCAGGCATTTAATGACAAGTCTATTTGGCATGCAGCCCCCACAAACACGCACATATGCAGAAAAGCCTACCACTAAGGCATACTATATGGTGATCAAGAGTTTCTGCAAAAGTCTTGACATACATTCCACACTGGAAGGCTACAGCCATTTTGAAAATTGCATGCTGGTAAAAAAAATCATTGTGGACGACTGGAAAAGCGATGAGTAGAAAACTACTTGCAAATAGTCCGGACATGTCTATTATCTGTCAACATTGAATACACCGGGCTTCAGGTCGTAGCATGTGGTGACAGCACAGTGACCTCTTGTGACACATTTGTCGAAGTGCTTGTTATAAAGAGAGAGTCTATTTGTGCTCTCAACATGTTGGGGTCATCAGAATTGAGGCAAAACGTCCTGTTGATGCTGTCATTGGTAGAGCAGCAAATCACGTCTGACCCTGAACCTGGCACTAGTGGTGCCAGAAAAATTGAACCGCGAAGCGGGAAGTCTGTAGGTTACTGAACCCCCCCCCCCTTTCGCCTTTAATGAGAGGGGCTGATCGATAGCAGTGCTATGCCAAGCAGAACCTTGCCTTTCCCTCTTATTGTATGGCAGTGGTATGATGTCATGCATAATGTTTCTGCACCAAGCCACATCACACCAGGGTCAGCAAGCTTTCACAAATGGCAAATGGATTCTCCCTTGTAACTGAAATGGTTACAGTGCCAAACCTGCCTCACGCCCACATGCACTGCAGTGCATAGGCAAATGTGCCAAAAGATTGTTCTTGATTGAAAGCTCATGCTCCCTCGCTCAATGCTTTACGCATCGGCCAGTCTGGCCAATGTAAACCCTTTCACAAAAGAGAATTTCGTAGACCACTCCCATCACATAGGTGACGTAGGGCCTAACAACTAGTAGCCCAACAAGTTTTACTGACCCTTTCTCATGTGACCCATTTGCCCCTTGAGAGTCTATTGACCTTGGGGTCATGGTTCTCCAAAGTTCAAATAGATTCGTGCTGCTGGAAATATTAGTTACGTGGGCTTTCATGTGAAGAAAAGAAAATTCGTGAACCACTATGTCATTTTCGATACTCAGTAGAAGCAGCTCAGCAGAATATTGTTGACTAAACAGCTTTGCTTTTTCAACTGCTGTGACACGAGCTTCATTGGTAACAATGTATTCTTAAAAAGGTAATAAGAGCAGGCAAGGTAGAACTTTTTTTTAATTAACCAACCAATACAATTTCATAGTGCTGCTGTTCAGTCATCAAAGATGGTACAGGCATTAAGGTAATTGTACAAGCTAAAATTGTGCTGATATCATGCATAGTATATTATAACTTAGATTGAATATAATTATGACTTGTTCACATTTAATCCTTCCACGATAGCACACACATGTTTACACACACTGATATGTGAAGTACACAGAGTCTTGCTGGTCGTCATAATATACCTTTCAAAACTTTAGAAGGACGGCGCAACGAAAAAACGTGGATGACAAAAAAGACGCACCCAGTGTAATAATTCCCTAATGGTTCAGAAAAAGCATCAAAGTCCTCAAACACGAAGTCTCACCATTGGAGCGACACTGTATTTAAAAGTAATAAGCAAGTGCTTCTCACTGTAACATTTCTTCGCATTCATTTTGATTTGTGAATTGCTGCATATAAAACGTAACAGTGAACTAAACGTGAAATTGTGGGAGTGCACACCTAATGTCTAAACTAAAGAAATGAAACATCCGTTAAATGTGCATTCTTGCACATGTTTCGTAGCTTCCTTAAGTATGAGTACAACCAAAACTATCGTACAGTGCTTGTACTAATTCAAAAACATTGCAAATTGCAAAAACATTGATAAACACCTTTTCTTGCATATTTCTGAATGGATGGTGATGAACCCTGTTAATGATCATTTTTCTTTCGCATGCTGCAACCAAAGTAGCGTCTCTCATAATCATATGGTAGTTTTGGGACGTTAAACCCCACATTTCAATCAACCAAAGTTACGGAACAATGTCATTACTCGCTGTGAATACCAGTAGCGAGGCATAGCTGCCTGCACGACTGGCCAGATTGAGCAGTGAAACAGCACAGTCACTGAGTAACAGCAGCAGGTCGCAAAAAACTTGATTCTGAGTGTGTGTCCCATATTGTCTTTGTATTTTTGTACAGCACAGGAACCTGCATGCCACATTTCCTGCAATCTATAGTTTATTCTGCCAAGTTAAAACATTCGCATGAACTGCCTTATTATTTTTTTTCCTCGATGAAGTTTCCTGGCGGAACTGCGCTCAAACCTCATTATAGCAGCCACGTCTTTCACAAAAATAATTGTTCTATCAGAAATTTTGTTATATAGTTCTGCAACACTGTATGTATGGCAAGGCTATTCCTTGTTTACTTTATTATAATCATTGTTATATCCAGGTTCGTTTTATGAAAGTTTGAGTGTACAACCAAAAGCGATCCGACCTGGCAAGGGACCCTTTGATGACCAGATTTCCACCTGCGAAGCTCTTGAGGCCTTAGACTTGCTGAAGACATTTTGCTCTTGACAATACTTTTTTAACTATTATTAAAGCACACACTCAACATTCCGATTCAAGCAGCTAAATGACAATGTTGGGATAAATGTAGGAGGGAAGGGGACAGTTTGGAACAACTGCTATGGTAGACACTCATTAGTCATAACACAGAACTTGAAATGTGTTCCGGTTAACTGAGAGATAAAACATTAGTGCAGAATTCACGTAGGAAGCCTGTCATATTAGAGACACTTGTCCCATTCAAGCAGCAGTTTCGTTTGAGAATTCTATTCGGTACTGACTGTCAACTCTACATCTTAGAACAAGTGAACATTTTCACTGCGGCTGACGGAAAGCGGTTTGGGCACGTAATTATAAATGCCGAGTGCAGCATCAGCAAGGTGGTAACGATGACCAAGTTCTGGTGATAAAGATGCAAGTCTAACCTTGCAGTGAGAAAAATCTTGATACCGAGAAGCTATGATGAAAAAGGCCTAGTCAAAACTTAAAACAAAAACAAAAAACATAAACTGTACAAAGAATAGATATAGCTTATGAAATAAGTATGAAAAAAAAATTACACAGCAGCTTGTTATCACCTGTTGCGTGCTACTCGTTTTATGTAATGAAAAAAATCTTACTGAATCTAATAAGATGGGTTAGCCATTTAACCTGCACTTTTTCCCCCAGCCTACTGCTATGTAAACTACTAGTGTACATGGCTAAGAACAAAACTGAATGCATTGCCACAGAGACTTCTTTTTCAGCTCACAACCACGCTCAAATCTGTGACAATCTTTGTTTTTCATTCTATACGTCGAGCTAAGCTAGCTGGCAGCCTAGCCTCTTGACCATTCTGTATGATATGTCTCTGAATTATACTTACACATCCACGAACATTTTTGGAATATGGAGAGTGCGACAAAACTCAACTTTAATGCAGTAGATGCACCTGCTCTGGAGCTAAAAAACACGATACGTGCTTCGACGTAAACCTAGTATCACACGGCACACCCTATTTCTAGGCCAACTTTCACAACCACAACAGCATTTACAACTTCCTCAACTTCGACACTCCAGAAACTAGCGATCGGGCCAACACAGCGGGAGAAGCTTTACATAAGGCAGCACTCAAGCATCATACATGCCAGCTTTACGAGATAACGTCTGCCCGAGCTAAAGCCACAAAGATATTTGAGATGACAGTAGATGCATGCCTACATGCAGGGTGCCACAGTTAACTTGCGTCTAGTATTACAAAAACACATGTGCCATGTGTGTCAAACTGGTCCGGTATTGCTCTGAGCGATACACAGCAAATGAAAATATTTCTTGCCACATGCCAAGCTGGATCAGTAACTCAAGTTGAATATCTTCGTTGCAAAAGTTGTAGCCCTTGTTTTGAGATGTCGAACGATATCATCTATACTAAGCTAACTGTCAATCTGATAAGCTGGGCAATTAACAAAAATTTCTTTACTAACGCTTAATACAGAAACTGTATTGAAATTAATAGAAAAGTCATAAAGTTTATTCAGCAACTTTGGATTATTTTATCTCTGCGAAGAGAATTGCCCTATTTTTTTTTTTTTTACAGCATTACGTTAGGGTGCACGAAATGAGAAGCATACTTGGTGAAAGGTGGCTGATATACCCTGTGTTTGGTTTACAAAAGGCTTAAGAGTGTTACTGAAGTAATAATGACAAGGGTGTTTTCTTTTACAACGCAGCTCTGTTGAGATTACCTGACAGCTTCTCCAGGTGAAATTCATCTTAGATTAATAAGTCGCAGAATCAGTTTTTCTAAGCATATAATGCCTCTGCAACTGCTTGGTTCAGGTATTGCATCAAGGAACACCCTCTAATTCACTGGTTGACTATGTCGTCCATTCTGACATGCAGTTTGAGCTTGGGAACCCTAGCCTGTGGTTAATTTCATAAGTAACATCCAAAACACTACAGCTGCGATATGCTTCTGACTTCTGTAATCTCTTTGCTGTCTTTTGTTAACAAACACATGGCCTTAATGCTTTTGTTTTCCTGAGGGAGTCTGTGGTGGGTTCTATTGGCTAAGCACCAGCACAAATAGCTGGTTGCGGACATGCCCAAAAACCACGAATTCACTCCTGCCTTTCTTGCATAAGTAACTAGATCTGTGACATCTCGAAGTTATAAGTTATCAAGCCAAAGTGCTTCTGTCAAAGGTTTTTACAAACTGTGCCAATGTTCGTTGTGTCAATGGTTATTGTTTATTTTGCCACATATTACCCGAGCAACTTTTAAAAATCAGAACATAGCATGTATCTTATTCTGTTTGCCATTGACAAATAACAGGAACTGTCGAGAAAATTGCAAATAACCAAGCACTAATCTTGTATACTATATTTTTCAGTGTGTAAGCCACACTTGTTCCGATTACAGAGCTCAAGATTTCAATGGAGCACACAAAATGTGTACAAGGCTATGGTGGAAAACTTAAGCCCGATCAGCTAAAGTTCATTAATGTTCAACCACTGCCGAGCACGTGTGCATTTTTGCACAATGCCTCCGTTAGAATGCGGCCAGACATGGCTAGGAAAATTCACAATTTGATTAACAGCCAAATGTAATATCTAGTGATGCACCACAGCAACTACACTTTTTTACTGTCCTTGTAATCAGAGTTAATTTAAAAGAAAGATTGCCACATAAGTTTCATATTTGCATAAGAAGGACCTGTCTTTATTTGGCCTGAGAAAGTAAACTTGAATACTTGTCATTGCGATATCACTGTGAAATTATAAATTGTGAGCAAATTGCACTACAGGGCTCAAAAAACACTAGGCACAGTGCTAGCCTACCATAGCCATCAAAAGAACACACTGGGAAAAGTTGGTACTAGCTAAAGGACATAACATAATGCGACAACACAAAGACTTTCAAAAAAAGATACAGGCATTGCATCGTGTTTACATGTGTAGTTGCGGATCTGTGTGCGCTCTTTTTTTGGGCATGTGTCATTGCATTACATTGCATTCTTCATGAAGGGCTCTTGTTCTCTCTAGAAACATTCAGTCTTTTTATACCGCACGATTGCAAATTGTTTTAGAATATATTGGCTACGTATACAGCAATGAACAATTAACCACAAGACTTCTGGATAACTTGTGAGGTTGTATGGTGCGATGCCTCAGGTCTAGCATTTAACAGAGTACTATGCACTCTTTTCGAGAAAAGAGAAAAGGTGAAGTCGTTCGACAAACTGTCAACTTAAGAGAGAACTGTTCATGGGGCTTTATGGTAATTGGAAGCTCAGGGTTTGTACTCCTAAGTAGCAATAATGTCAGCCTGTTACACACCGTTTTTCTTTACTGAAGTTTAGCGTGTGAGATTATTCACTCTGTCCTGAAAGGCTAGTGGTCGTTAATGTTGGTGCCACAGAATTTCAAAGCTACATTACAGCTTTTCTACGTTACATTTTCACATCTTTTCTGTGACAGTCGAGAAACAAAATGTGGGCTTGATTTGTATGGCATCGCAAAGTATTCTAGTAGGCAACAACCACAGGCACGGATATGCATTTAATCGTATGTGTGTATTTGTATAGAAACAGTGTCATGAGAATGCAGTGGTTTCTTGCATTAATGCATGCACTACGACAATACAATGCTGTACCTGTTCTTGCATCCTTGTACTGAAAACACGACATTTCTTGAAATTAAGTGGGACGTGTACACTGGAAAACACTGCACAGTGAAACTATATAACTAATGAAAGCCAATATTATTTCTTGCCAACATTAGCATACACTGAATAGTATGGTTATAATGAATACATCGATGTAACAAGCATACCTTTGTTTCAAATGTGACATTGTTATTACGTTGTTCTGTGGCATAGAGTTTCATAATAGTACACCAGAGGGAAATCTGGCACTAGTGTCTATGGGAGCTGCAACACATGACGCTTCAGCCAGGATGCAAGTGATTGGTAGTGCATGGATTTATCAGTAGGTGGATTTATCAGTACATGGACTTATCGGCATCATGTCTCACAAGGACGTGCAGCCACTTAGTCACAATAAAAAGTTCAGTAGGCCTACTTCACCTCACAGACACTTTGAGCCTCACCACTTCAAAACAGCTCACGAGTTTCACGATAAGCCATCTTTATCCAAAACAAAAACTGAGACACAGCAACAAACAAAACTACAAGCGTGTTTGAAACCGCAAACATGAAGACAAGGCAAACGCATGTAGTGATATCTCGATACGTTTTTCACAGAAACCTGTAAATAAGACGTATTATGCAAAAATCGCATTAGCCAAGGAGGCTGGTCAAGAGTAACGTTGACAAGGAGCAAAAAGAAATATGTGTAAGGCCATAAACAAGTGCAGAATTGTATCAACAAGATCCCACTGTACCTGGTGGTTGGAATTTCAGGAGTCCTCCACTACTGCGTCTCTCATAACCATATGGTGGTTTTAGGACGTTAAACCTCACATATCAATCAAATCAAATCAATCAAGATTCTACTGTACTACCAATCATTCCCATGGTGGCTGAATGGTCGCAGCGTGCCAGTTCCCTCTAGTAAATAATGCAGGAAGCTCTATGTTCTGTGGTACACGTACTTTCAGGGTTCTGGGGCATGTACTTTGCCGAACCGCCGAGAGATGCGTCGATGACAGTCACGATGACTGCTTGTGACGCATCCATCACAACCACTGTTTCAAGTGTTCCTTAAGTAACAGCCACGTTCAGCCTTAGGAGGTTGCTCAGGTGGACAGCGTCCACCGCTGTGACTGGGCAGTGCGGCGGCACGGTTGTGCCGTCAGGCGACCGTTGCTGCCATCCAGGCACAGCTTGCCTCCGGGCTGCTGAAGCTTGTGATCCAGCCACAGCCACCTCTGCACAGCCAATAAGCAAGGCAAGGACATTGTGACTTTGCTGTGCAGCAAAGGTTAGCTTACAAGTAGGTAATTGGTCTGGATTTTTGAGACAAAACAAAGTTTGTTCATTCGTGAGAAGAAACCAGCCAAGAAAAGAAAATGAAGATGGTAAAGAACAAACACCGCTCATCCCGTCTGGTTGTTCTTCGCTGTCTTCACTCTTCCAAATCATCATCATCATCATCATCATCATCAGCCTGTCTACGTCCACTGCAGGACAAAGGCCTCTCCCATGTTCCGCCAGTTAACCCGGTCCTGTGCTTGCTGTTGCCAATTTATACCCGCAAACTTCTTAATCTCATCTGCCCACCTAACCTTCTGTCTCCCCCTACCCCGCTTCCCTTCTCTGGGAATCCAGTTGGTGACCCTTAATGACCAGCGATTATCCTGTCTACGTGCTACATGCCCGGCCCATGTCCATTTCCTCTTCTTTATTGCAGCTATGATATCCTCAACTCCCGTTTGTCCCCTAATCCACTCTGCTCTCTTCTTGTCTCTTAAGGTTACACCTACCATTTTTTTTTCCATTGCTCGCTGCGTCGTCCTCAATTTAAGTTGAACCCTCTTTGTGAGTCTCCAGGTTTCTGCTCCAAAGCTAAGTACCGGCAAGATACAGCTGTTATATACCTTCCTCTTGAGGGACAGTGGCAATCTACTTGTCATAATTTGAGAGTGCCTGCCGAATGTGCTCCACCCCATTCTTATTCTTCTAGTTACTTCAATCTCGTGGTTAGGCTCTGCGGTTATTACCTGCCCTAAGTAGACATAGTCTTTTACAACTTCAAGTGCACTATTACCTATCGCAAAGCGCTGCTCCTTTCCGAGGTTGTTGTACATTACTTTCGTTTTCTGCAGATTAATTTTAAGACCCACCTTTCTGCTCTCCTTGTCTAACTCCGTAATCATGAGTTGCAATTCGTCCCCTGAGTTACTCAGCAATGCAATGTCATCGGCGAAGCGCAGGTTACTGAGGTACTCTCCATTAACTCTTATCCCTAACTGTTCCCATTCTAGGCTTCTGAAAACGTCCTGTAAGCACGCAGTGAATAGCATTGGGGAGATTGTGTCCCCCTGCCTTACACCCTTCTTTATTGGTATTCTGTTGCTTTTTTTATGAAGCACTATGGTAGCAGTTGATCCCCTGTAGATTTCTTCCAGAATGTTTATATATATTTCATCTACGCCCTGATTCCGCAGTGTCTGCATGACGGCTGATATTTCTACTGAATCAAACGCCTTCTCGTAATCTATGAAGGCTATGTATAGTGGTTGGTTATACTCTGAGCATTTCTCTATTACCTGATTGATAGTATGAATGTGGTCAATTGTTGAGTAGCCTGTTCTAAATCCTGCTTGTTCCTTTGGTTGATTGAATTCTAATGTTTTCTTTACTCTGCTAGCAATTACCTTTGTAAATAGCTTGTATGCTACAGAGAGCAAGCTGATCGGCCTGTAATTCTTCAAGTCCTTGTCATCTCCTTTCTTATGTATTAAGATGATGTTAGCGTTCTTCCAAGACTCTGGTACTTTTCCCGTCAGGAGACACCTCGTAAATAGAGTGGCTAGTTTTTCTAACACAATCTGTCCTCCATCTTTCAGCAGATCTGATGTTACTTGATCCTCACCAGCAGCTTTGCCTCTGTGCATGCTCTCCAAAGCTTTTCTGACTTCTTCTATCATTACCGGTGGGGTGTCGTCTGGGTTACTGCTAGTTCTTATAGTATTAAGGTCGTGGTTGTCTCGGCTACTGTACAGATCTCTGTAAAACTCCTCCGTTATTTTAACTATCCTATCCATATTGGTAGTTAATTTGCCTTCTTTGTCCCTTAGTGCATACATCCGCCTTTTGCCTATCCCAAGTTTCCTCTTCACTGCTTTGACGCTTCCTCCGTTTTTCAGAGCGTGCTCAATTCTCTCCATGTTATACCTTCTTACATCGCATACTTTACGTCTATTAATCAGCTTCGAAAGCTCTGCCAGTTCTATTTTGTCTGTTGTACTTGACACTTTCATGATTTGACGCTTCTTAATTAGGTTCTTCGTTTCCTGGGAAAGCTTGCCGGTGTCCTGTCTAGCTACCCTGCCTCCAACTTCCACTGCACACTCCGTGATGATACTCGTCAGATTATCATTCATTGTATCTACGCTAAGGTTGGTTTCCTCGCTAAGAGCAGAGTACCTGTTCTGCAGTGACACTCTGAATTCCTGTACTTTCCCTCTCAGTGCTAGCTCATTGATTTGCTTCTAGCGTATCAGTTTCTGTCGTTCCTTCTTCAAGTCTAGGCGGATTCGAGCCCGTACCATTCTATGGTCACTGCATCTTACCTTGCCAGCCACTTCCACATCCTGCACGACTCCTGGGTGTGCAGTCATTATAAAGTCTATTTCGTTCTTATTTACGCCATTAGGGCTCCTCCATGTCCACTTGCGGTTTTCTAGTTTTCGGTAGAAGGTATTCAAAATACGCAGATTATTGCGTTCTGCGAATTCTACTAGTAGCTCTCCTCTGGCGTTTCTAGTGCCGATGCCATAATCTCCTACTGCCTGGTCTCCGGCCTGCTTCTTCCCTACCTTTGCATTAAAGTCGCCCATTACTATAGTATACTGTGTTTTCACCTTACTCATTGCCGATTCCATGTCTTCATAGAAGCTTTCAACTGAAGCGTCATCATGGCTGGATGTAGGCGCATAAGCCTGTACTACCTTCATTTTGTATCTTTTATTCAGTTTAATTACAATGCCTACCACCCTTTCATTAATGCTATAGTAATCCTCTATGTTGCCAGCTATGTTTCTGTGAATTAGGAACCCTACTCCCAGTTCTCTTCTGTCTGCCAAGCCCCGATAGCAAATGACGTGCCCATTCTGTAGCACAGTATAGGCCTCATCTGTCCTCCTAACCTCACTCAGCCCTATTATATCCCATTTAATGCCTTCTAGCTCCTCGAATAATACAGCTAGACTTCCCTCACTAGATAACGTTCTAACGTTAAAAGTTGCTAAGTTCAAGTTCCAATGGTGGCCTGTCTGTATCCAGAGATTCCTAGCACCCTCTGCTGCTTTGCAGATCTGACCACCGCCTTGGTCAGTTGCTCCGCAGCTGGTGGGGACTGAGGGCCGTGAGTTAATTGACGAATGCCTACGGGAGGGGGTGGCCAGATACTGCACCAGGGTGGCCAATCCTTCTCTGGTGAGATCATCGGTGCGTACCGGCTTTAAGCCGGTACGATCAGACAGTAATAGTATGAACAACTTCACTCGGCAGGCTACTCTTTTAAATAGTATGAACTCTTCCAAATAGTATGAACAAACTCACTCGGCAGGCTACTCTTTTAAACGAGTGTGACCAGATTACAATTGAACTCTCACATTGTTATTTCTTCTAATAAACAGCACCGAGGAAAAAGATGCAGAAATAAGAAAGGGTCGAACAATACAGGGCATAAGGGAAAATATAAATAGTCAAAGAAGAATATATGCTTCTTACTTGTAAATACTATTTCCCAGCAAACCTAGGAAAATTTTACTTCGAATAAGTTGGTTAGAATGCTAAGAGCATTCTGACCTTGTGGCCCGCCAACTACCATTTGGTTTGAACTAATGCCTTGATGACTTTAATTAATATTCTTTTTTCTTAAGAAACAGAATGAACCTGATAAATTCATAGCTTAACCTTATGCATATTACAGCGCTGTAGCACCCTGTGTGCATGAAAAAGACGATGCATGGACTTGTTTGGATCATTTTTGGTATATTCAGCACCAGATTGTGGTAGCAGGCATGCAAAATGTAAACACATGCTGTGCTCGTCTATGAAAGTTTAAGAGAGCTCTATAATACCAGCGTCACACAGGCACGTTTGGTCACAATCGGATCTGATCCACATTAGTTCTCGGAAGGGTAGTGCTAGTGAGCAAGGGCTAAAGGAAGGCACATAGACACACAGACAGAAGCGCTATAGCAACTGGCTTTGGCAAATGGAACTTGTTTCAATTGGTACAGATTGCTCAAATTCTTCAACATAGTTTCTTTTGTCATTGATACACTGTTTCAAATGTGGTACCCACACTGCAAAGGCTCCCTGAAAGTCGGCTACTGTGACCTCTCTCAGAAACATTGTGACAGTCCGTTTAAGGGCGGGAACACTGTTGAAAACGGTAACCTTTCTGGATTCTCTAGGGCTTAGGGAACAGGAAGAAGTATGCCACGCTTACTGATGAAACCCTGACACAGCCCTGATGCGAGCTGGAGACTTCTTCATGTTCCCAAAGCTCAAGAGAATCCTGAAAGGTTACCGTTACAACAGTGTTCTCGCCATACAACAGAATGTCGCAATGTCTCTGAGAGAGGTCACTTCGGTTGACTTTCAGGGAGCCTTTGGAACGTGGGAATCACATTGGAATCGGTTTATGGACACCATAGGTCGGCGAACTCGCTTGCGAGCCGACTCATTCAGATTCTGATCAAGCCATGAGTCCGAGTGAGTCGGGATGAGTAATATTTTGGCGAGTCCGAGTCAGAGTTAGTCCGGTTGAAAAGAATTTTTGTGGGTGTGAGTCTGAGTGAGTTTAGCCCAGTAAAATTTTACTGAGTCCGAGTGAGTCTAAAACGCAACATATATTTCTTGAACGAGCCTGCGCGAGTTTCACTTTTGCCGATCTATAGTTCTATCTATCTCTATCTATCTATCTATAGATCTATCTACTCACCTTCAGTATTACTATCAGCCTGATCTGAATTGTTGATTGTACTTGCGCCTATTCACACATATTCCAAAACAGTATCGTTCATACACTATTTCAAAATTTATTACGAGGCATGAATTACTAAAGGCTGCCTTGAGTCCCCCCTTCCCCCCCGCCCCTCCCTCCGCCTCCTCTTCCAGTGAAGTTCTTGATAAATATGTTACGTGACCATCTTTTCCAAGAAAAATGATCCAACTGATTAGCAAGCACTCGTAACTCATATTCAAAGGTACTAAGTACATCAAACGGCGTCCAGAAGAACACCGATTACGGGAAATATTGGCATTAAAGAACATTGACAACTCGGTCGAGAAAGCTAATTCCAGGCTACAGACTCATGAGTCAACTCACCCGGACTCAGATTGAGCAGCGAGTCCAAGTGATTAATACTTTACTTTAAGTTCGAGTGAGTTTGATTGAAGAAAATTTTCAAGAGCGTGAGTTTGAGTGTGTCTAGCTCAGGAAAATTTTTGAGTCTGAGTTCAAAATTATTGAGTTTGAGCCCGAGTGCATTCAAAGTGCGAAATGTATTTCACGTCTGAGTGAGCTCCACAGGTTTTGCCGACCTATGATGAACACTGAAGAAAACTATTTTGAAGAATTCAAATAATATGTTCCAAACAGATCAATCAATTATTTTTGCCACATTTAAACTTGTTACTTTCCGAACAGACCCTATTAAACAACAATGTAGCATAAGGGCTTTCAACCTGAGAGGGGTGTCCGCCACAGGGTCGAAGCAACAGCGACCCTTCCTGCTCTTCGTCGAGTGTAACGCATAGGCCTCCGTGGGCGATGAGGCGTGACGCGAGGCTCCAGTGCTGGTTGCCTCCAGCGCCGTGACACGCAAAAAGGCCCACCGGAGAGCCCTCGCTTCCGCCGAGCGTGTCCAGGCACAACGATCCCTGCCGCAGAGATGCCAGTCGCTCGCCACCAGCCGCTGGCACCCTGTGTAGTTGACTCCGTTTCATCGACGATTTGCCTACACTGAAACCTCATCATAACAAAGTTGCATTTTGCACGAAAATAAGTTCGTTTTATCCTAAAATTTGTTATAAAGGTATACTCTTATCATTGTGTCTATTGCAAGAATATTTTTAATTTATTACAACCAATATTTTGTTGTATACGGATTCGGATTATTGTGATTGTAGACCTAGATATAACGAATCCAGGTGTCAAGTATCGGTCATAATGAAGTAAATGAAAAATAATCTTGCAATAGACAAAATGTTAAGCATATACATATATAACGAACTTTCAGATATAACAAACTTGTTTTTGTGCAAAATACAACTTTGTTATAATGAGGTTTGAGTGAATCGGTTATAACGAAGTCAATTAAAAATAGTCTTGCAATATATCTAGTGTTAGGAATATACCTTTATAACAAATTTTTGGATATAACAAACTCATTTTTATGTAAGATGCAACTTTGTTATAATGAGGTGCGAGTGTATTACATGTATGATGTGGTACTGCTGTACACAATTAACCGCTTTGCACGATGATTTATTGAACAAATACGCTGTATGTTCACGTGGACTTGTAAATTTTTTCCTTAAGAATATAGTACAGAGTACACAAAGGAGAAAATTATTGTGCATGATAGCATTCGTATTGAGCCCTTTTAGTTGTAACGACATTGGTGACTTACGTGAATGTAGCCATGGCAACAGACCAAGGCAAAAAAGGGCTTGCAGTGATTCGCATATGTGGCCTTTTTCTGTGAACACCGAAGTGACACACATTACCTTTTCATACGAGCGTACAGCAGCAATGATCTATTCTGTGAACTGCTGGTACAATGAGTGGATGATATACACTCGGAGCTGCTTATAACAAAGTTGCATCTTACACGATAATAAATTCTTGTATCCGAAAATTTGTTATAAAAGTATATTTCTAACAATACATCTACTGAAAGAATATTCTTCATTTACTTCATTATAAACAATATTTGTTATATTGAGGTTTGATTGTATAAGACGTAGTGTATATAGCATGCACCAAAATGTCTGGTAATTTGTCACACTTAGCACCGCAATAATAATATCGGGATTTTATGAGCAGATTATGTGGCACACTGTAGTAGAGGGCTTTGGAAATTTTGGCCACCTGAAGTTCTTTAGTGAGTGCCTAAATCCAAGTACATCGGCCTACAGCATTTCGTCTGTATAAAAACCTGACTGCTACAGCAGGTATCATACCCACATATTTCGGACCAGCAGCTAAGCACTGCTATCACCATATCCTTAGTTTCCTAAATTTAATTAGAGGAGTCTCTGGCACTGAGATCGTTCAGGATCTCAGTGCCAGAGACCATGGTGATGATGGCTAGTACATAGATTTGCCTAGTCTTCGTGCTAGTGGGCTTCGAACGCAGTTGTGGCTTCATTTATTGGAGTGTTTCAGATTCGTTTCGAATAAAAGAACAAACCGTTTTGAACTTCGAGACCCGATTCGAATTGGTGAGCCTGAAGGTTAAGGTGGTGAAACGTAGCTGATAAACTACTGCTCTTTGTTGTTTCCAAGCAAAACAGCTTCAAGCCATGCGAAGCCAAATGGAACATAAAGTACGAAGACTAGCCAAATCTATGTAGGTAATACACACCATTCTCAAGCTCGCTGAAGCACCATGTGTTGCAGTGCCCCTAGACACTAGCGCCAGAGTTCCCTGGCCAGAGTTTATAAGAAACTCTATGACTGTATCAACATGGCGGCTTGCGTAGCCAAGCAGTGCCAAGCAAAAGTAAATAAGACAAGGCTTTTGCGGTGCATACGCACGGGAAATGCAGAGACGATACATGCAACAAAATAGGTGCACGCCTTAATTGAAGGCATCTGTGGCGATATTTGACGACCTTGTACAAACGGGCAGCTTGCACACTCACTAAGGAGAAGCTTAGTTATTTGGGTTTTAGTACTTTGAATCGCCACCAAAACTAGTTAAGATGACAGGTCCTCTTGTGTGTGCTATTTTCCTCTAAAAAAAGAGAGTCCTGACACTCAGAACATCAATTTTGTCGCACCAGCAGATGTAATGGAAGTGTACCTGGTAAGTAACACATGCAAACACACTAATCTTGCTAAACCTATTGCAACACGGCGTCTTTATTTTGAGATATGACTTATGTACGTGGACAACTTATACTTTTGCCGCTTGACCCGCATGGTGGTCTAGATGTTATGGTGCTCAGCTGTTGACATGCAAGCTGTGTGATCGAACGTCGGCCACGGCGGCCAAATTTTCTATGACAGCTAAGATGCTTGAGACCAGTGTGCTTAAATGAAGGTGCGCGTTAAAGAACCACAGGGGTCTGAATTTCCCAGGCCCTTCACTATGGTGTCCCTTAAAATGATATCGTGGTTTTGGGACGTTAAACCCAATAATTATTATTACTATTTGAGCCATAAACATTGAGCGAGTGCTAAATTAAGCATTCGTGTTGTCTAAGGTTTCTTGTAATCACTTCTGGTTGAGATATTTCGCTGTAAAATACTATCCCTTTGGTGAAGGCAGTCCCGTGCTTAACAATATGTTTCACGCGGGACATTTGGCATAAATTTTAAAATATTTTCCTTCCTCTTTAGGCATGCTCGTTGCCAGTGCAAGTAATGATTGCATGCATTTTGAGTGAATTATTCAATGCAGTCAAAGAAAAATATAGCATGACTGTCTGTACAATAATTAGATAACTATTTATTTTGTAAGTATAATTAGTTGCTAAAATCTTTATAATCCTATTACCTATAATCTCTGTAATAAGTCTATAATCCATTCTAACACTCCTGCTTACTTCAAATTAACTGTCCAGAAACTTGGCACCAAGCTATGCAAATTGCTCACATTAGAGACGGTCAATCATGATATGTGTTGCAAAAAGTTCATGTAAAATGCAGCCTCTGTAAAGTTTTACTGGAGATGAGCAAAAATTCAATCATGAAGAGCCCTGTACAAGTGAGAGCTCCATTTATGCAACACTCTGATATCAAATTGCACTTCTGAGTTTGATATTTATATGCCTGGTTTTTTTCACTGCATCTGCAACATTATTCGTGCAGCTTCTGGCTAATCTATGCTTTATTAGAACAGTGACTCTTGCAGACAACCGATAGGCTGTCGCATGAGTTGGACATAGACATAGGGCTGCAAAGTTAGCGTGTTTGATAACGTGAAACTTCAGCTACGCCTAGTGTCTGCACATTCAATTTTCCGTGCGGTGCTGGTGACGTTCATGAACATGCCATGCACTTGGAAGTGACCGTGATAGTGAACAGTGACAAAGCACTGAACAAGTTGAAAGTGCCATGCACCATAGCAGTGTTACGTTTGCAGTGTTACCATGCAACGACAGTGAGGCTTATAACATGGATGTATGCTATCATAGTGAAGAGATGCCATGGCATGCACAGCAAGTGAGTATGATAGGCTGTTACTGTAACAGTGTTTGAATGGTTAATGTATGCAAGATGGCATGCAACAACCACTAAAGAACATGCTGGCAGGCTCAGTGCAGCCAATTTATTCAACATGTTGCCCGACATTTCGGTGCCATGCAGGATTATCGCCGTCTTCGTCGAAAGGGCGATACTTGCTTCAATTCGGGAAACACGTTGTCGAGGTACCACTGGAAAGACTGGCAGCCCAGACGTTTGCGTAGATTTAGCCGCTCTTCAATGCTGTCAAGACAGACAGAGGAAAAACTTCTGACAATGAAACACAAACCAATGAACACAAACGCAAACCCTGCTCTACTGGCCCTGTATTTTAAACTTATACTGTTCTATAAAGACCTTATGTTTTCTCAACAAAGAAATGCCATAGAAATGGCAATGAAAACGAATTATATTGATTTGTAATTATTCATAAAAACATTATACATTCGGTGATGGACACGGCTATGACATCTCGAAAATGAAGAGGCACGGTTTAAAGTGAGAATACCATTTCAAATGACTGTTACATTCTTTAGCAATTCATATGGCTTTTTAAATGCATATTCACTACACTAGCTTACATGTGGATTAGTACCCTAGCCATTTCAGTTAGAAAATTAAAAAAAAATACTCGGCAAATTTTTTAAACCGTGCATTGTCGGTTAATGTTTGTCTTTTGCATTCATAAAACTAGAAAAATCTTAGACATTTGTGCCTTCTGAATGTACATCTTCAAATGACATGTCGTATAGTAATAGACCCACATGGCAAGTCGTTAAAGAGAAGCACGTACCTTCCCATGGGGACATTGCGAGCAACAGGCACCATGGCGTAGTAGTACTTTTTAAAGTCATCCATCCAGACTTCAGCAGCACGACGAGTATTTCTTCATGCGAGAGAAATGTAGAGAAAATGCAGGCATGAAGTGACTAGGCCAGGGCCAAGATAAAGAATATTATAAAAAGCTCTTTAAAAACAATATAGTGAAACACAAAAGGTGTTCTAGTTGGTCAAAGTGATTA
Organism: Rhipicephalus annulatus; assembly: GCA_013436015.1. Classification (NCBI taxonomy): domain Eukaryota; kingdom Metazoa; phylum Arthropoda; class Arachnida; order Ixodida; family Ixodidae; genus Rhipicephalus; species Rhipicephalus annulatus. Next base: position 411,664 of record WOVY01011319.1, on the reverse strand, counting down.
AAGAAACATGTCTTTTGAATACCACATTTTATGGCGTGCCAATTATATATAGGTTAAGTTCCATTTTTAACGTAATTTGTTTTTAACTGCATGAAAGGTAGCCTGATAGCATAGCATGGAGCTTTTTTTTTAAATGCAGCAGCAAACGATGAACATAACTGTCACAATGCTGGCAACAGAGCATAAACATGACAGTGTCAACTTGCATAATTGCGAAGTATGAATTGCATAGCAAGAACAGGTGCAGTACTTTTATGTAGGTTACATAGCATAGCCTAACGTAGCGCGTAAAAAATGTGAGACGCAGGAAGGGACAAAGGGGAGCCTATGTCACCCATAGCCCATTTCAGCGTGCACAACACAGTAAACCATGATATTCACAGTTTGTATCAATCATCATAGTTTAATACTATCATGCATCATGCAATTAAATGTAGTTCAATAATGCTTCCATACCAAAAGCCCATATATTTAGTTCATCCATACCATACTTGTACACCACATAAAAAGTAATTACAAATTATATTCATGTTTTGTTACCTTTATGTGAAACTTTGAAACACTTTACTTTGAACAATCACATTAACATAATTTTACTTGCACTATAACTTCTTCAGGTTCATACGATGTTCTGCACATGTTAAAAGAAAATGTCTCGTGATATCTTTCTCTCTTTTTTTTCCCTCATAGTTTTCTGCTGATCACGCAAGTTCACCCACAGACTTGCACTACAACCCTTAGAAAGTGTTATGGATTCATGCATGTGCAACGCTACAATGTTTAGTGTATAATATTGATTAAACACATTACCACGGGGCTAATGTAGATGTCGCAGCCACACTAGAAAAGAAGCACATTTAAAGGAAGTGCACATTATAATTTTATGAATACAGTCATCTCGTCAAATTCCATGGGCACAAAACCATCCCAGTAACTTGTTGCTCACCGAGCAAAGACATTGCCACTGCCCCCAGGAAAAGAGTACGGGTGCTGCTTGCGGAAGACATGGCCCACGCGACTGCAAGGCAGGATTTCCAAGCTGCCTCCGCACTGCCACACGCGGAAGGAGAGCTCTGCGCGAGGATGCGGTTTGGCATTCTACACAAAAGGCAACCCACATTGAAGTGACATACGTTGTGCCCAGGTAATGCTTTGTGGATGCAAAGCAAGAGAAAGCGTAGTTATTAACAAAACATATTTGAAACTCTTTTGCCCAAGTATCTATGTGTAACAACCTCATGCCCGTAAAAAGCATCAGGACATAATGCACATTCTCATAAGAAAAAAATTCTATTAAAACATGGTTTTATTCCAGAATAATATCGCAACACCTAATATAAGGCAGAGGTCTAGGGGAAGATGGAAGGGGGAAGAGGTGAAAAAATCCTTGAAATACAGGGCGTCGCTGGAGTCAAGATTTCGACAAGGGGTTGTGTTTTCTTCAAGGATGCAACGTTGAAGAGGACGAGGCCGCTCGTCAGAACATCGGCCGCTCGTCGGCTCCAGCTACAACCTGCGTTCCAAGGATTTTTTTCATCTGCACTCAATATGTAAGAACAGTTCTTATTCTGTGACCTAGATGTGACCTTACTATTAGGCTTGGTCGCCAAATAAAATCTGCCACTGCAATGTTACAACTACTCGCAACCAAAAAACACGAGTTCAACTGGACCAAGTTGCGAGGACATCTTGAGTTATTTAGAGAGACTCACCAAGATTTTCCCCACCCCAAATGTCCATGGCTGTATCGTAGGTTCCCAGCTCTTCGAAATTGGCCTTGTCCACAACGAACAGGCCGCCTGCTATCATGGGCGTCCTGGGGGTGATTACGTATATTTAGAAGTGGGTTACAGGGCGTGCAGGTTGGATTCATTGGATTGATTTTTTAACAGAATTATGCAGATGTCACACATTGTGGGGATCATGTTCTGCAAGGAATTGGGCAGGCAGATAGCAGCTGAACAGCGTTCTTGTGCGTCCAGGGTTTAAACCCTGAACCAGAATGAATGTTTTGACAACTAGTATGCTCTCTTTCTGAGAAAACACCAACATTAAAACCCTTATAAACAACCTCAGATGTACCATGAAATGTATGTTTTCACCAAAATGGTTGAGTATAGCAATGTTCAGCGTACTGAAGGGAAATAAAACCACACAGGTCCGACATTCAGGTTTTTCTTTTCCTTCCACCAATATAGAGAAGTGATTAAATCAAGCTGTGTATGCGATTGTACGCATAATTTACTAAACGCACCCCATACATGTGTGACAATCTGAACGCACTGTTTCCCAAGGCCTTAAGTGACATCTACAATGCTACCTGATCGGTAGTGTTGGATGATTTGCCCTCTCTTCACGCTCCTTGCTTGAAAGGAACTCCCACTTGAACACCAGGTTCCAGTCAAAGCCTGCACATTTAGGTCAAGGAAGAAATGTGGAACAAGCCCAATTCTAAGCAAAGCAAATGAAAGGATATTTGCACATTGTCTACAGTGGCTGTTTCAGTACTAACAGTGATTCACCCAATTTCCCAGTGAGATGGCAAACCACACACATCAGTACTTGTTCCAACGCTGCTTAGTAATTGACAGCTTCTGCAGCAGCTCAATGGTTACAACACTTGGCTGCAGATTCGAAAGCCGGGGCTTCTATCTCAGCCATGATTGTCGCATTTAGATGGAAGCAAAATCCTAGAAGTCCGTGTGCTGTGCACGTCGTTCATGTTAAAGAGCCTCGGGTGTCAAGAATTACTAAGAGCCCTCCACTACAGTATAGTCTCATGGCCTAAGTTTCTTTGGGACATTAGACACTGGAAACCAACCTGTCAACTTCAGCGATTAAGGCACTGCAAGTGGAAGCAAATTTATAGGCTTATGTGGCCAGCAGTTAATACAGGCACACTTTCTCTAATTTCTCCATGCACAAAAGGTTTGTGTGAGAACTGCTTCTATGAGGACCACCAGAACGTCGCTGAGTACTGATAGTAACTGGTGAAGTTGAGGTCAGTCGACATGTGCTACACTTTAGTGTGTCACTAGTGCAACAATTCAAATGTCAATTTAGTGGGGATGCAACAAGTATTCAGGCCAATGAAAGAAAAACGGCTAGGCATTTTTTACATGAGAAAAATAATGGCATTCAAGGACAAAGCCTCGACATTCTTAATTTCATTATTTTTAGAGGCCTCGCACACATTTTATCCACACTGTGAATACAATATGTGTGGTCAAGGGAGCCAAAAAGTTTAGGACTTTGTGGTATTCAGTGGTGTTTTTCTTCTAATAATGCAAACAATGTGGCTTAAGAAGAATTGATGGGCACTTTTCAAGCTACATGCGTTTTAAACAGTTGTGCACGTAAAGAAAACTTCCACAATAGGCGAGGTCATGAAGGAAGTGAGGCTTAGTATGCATGCACCCTCCTGCCTTATCTTTTTCCATGAAAAAAAAAAAGGGTGTGAAAAGGGGCAAAGCCCTCTCAAGGTATCAAAACTTCAGCAGCCACAGTTTCTTGCTGCATTCTGTTAGTTCTAGGCATGTAGTACACACTGTTAAAACGAGCCCTGCATATTGATTTGTTAGACCTAACCTAATGGGACCAATGAAATCATCATCATCATCAGCCTGACTATGTCCACTGCAGGACAAATGCTTCTCCCATGTTCCGCCAGTCAACTCGGTCCTGTGCTTCCTGCTGCCACTTTACACCCGCAAACTTCCTAATTTCATCTGCCCACCTAACTTTCTGTCTCCCCTAAATTCACTTGCCTTCTCTGGGAATCCAGTCAGTCATTTTTAATGACCAGCGGTTATCCTGCCTACGTGCTACATGCCCGGCCCCTGTCCATTTCCTCTTGATTTCAGCTATGATATCCTTAACCGCGGTTTGTTCCCTAATCCACTCTGCTCTCTTCTTGTCTCTTAAGGTTACATCTACCATTTTTCTTTCCATTGCTCGCTGTGTCGTCCTCAATTTAAGCTAAACCCTCTTTGTAAGCCTCCAGGTTTCTGCTCCGTAGCTAAGTACTGGCAAGATACAGCTGTCATATACCTTCCTCTTGAGAGATAGTGGCAATCTACTGTCATAATTTGACAGTGCTTGCCAAATGTGCTCCACCCCATTCTTATTCTTCTAGTTACTTCAATCTCGTGGTTCGGCTCTGCGGTTATCACCTGCCCTAAGTAGACAGTCTTTTACAACTTGAAGTGGACTATTACCTATCTCGAAGCGCTGCTCTCTTCCGAGGTTGTTGTACATAACTTTCGTTTTCTTCAGACTAATGAAATATGTTTCCTTTAACAGTAGCTCCATTTTTACTGAGACAAACAAGGTCTCAGTATTCAGGTGTAAAACAAATCATAAAAGAGGCAGTTGTTCTAATTATGTAGCAATTTCATTTTTCCGTTTATCGAGAGCCTCACAGACATATCTTGTCTGCCTCCCGCAATGGGTGGCCAGTTCGCTCTCTACACCTTTCCCTGGCGTCACCAGAAAAAAAAAATTTAGAGACTCTAAAGCTTCGTCTTAAGTTCAGCCCAATAGCTATATTCTGTCCTTAGCGCGTGCTTCAAACACTTATTGCATGAAATGTTTTTGAACTTGCTATGCACCCACTACGTGGCCTTAAGGGAACAGGCGTGCGTAACGTGGGTGCTTTTGGTAGTGGGTGACTGGCTCTAAATGATAAAGCCATGATAATGCCAACTTTTGACACCCCATGGCCATGTGCACTTGTACCATGCATTATTACTGCAATACTTCTTGTTGTATTGTGAAGCATGTATACTGGACACGTTTCTTTGGTAAAGCATGAAAGTTAATTTCACAGCAATTCAAAGCAGAGGAAGTTGTTTTTGCTGTATTCACAAACAAACGTGTGTGGCCGTGTGATAAAAAAAAATCCGCTTACCATGCAAACGACTCTGTTTCGATACCCACTGGGACCCAGTTTGTTTTTTCAATTATTTATTTTATTTGCATCATTCTCGATTTTTGGTCACGCATAAAATGAAGATTTTTCAATCACAACCAACAACGCCGACGCTGGAATTTTTGCGACATGAGCTTTTTAACCTTACTGCATTAAAATGGGAATGCTACAAGCGCAAAGTGCCGCGTACCACCACGCAGGTCAGAGGAAGCGCCGAAGTATTTGAAGGAGTTGAGGTTGATGACGTCGATGACGGGACAGACGATGCGGCGCGGGTCCTCTTTGATGCGCCTCAGCAGTGGCGGCAGCCAGCCCTGGTTGCACTCGCAGTGGCTGTCCAAGAAGGTGAGCACTGGTGCCCGGGCCTCGTGGGCGCCACGCACTCGACTGCGCACCAGGCCTGCACATTTTATTTTACGGCAAAGTTGTTTTAGTTTACCCTCCCGTCGTAGTAGTAGGCATCGAGCAAGTCATCCGAATGGAGAGGGGGAGTGAGTTAAAAATAATGTTTATGATGATGACTATTCGTACCATATCCCAGGAAAGCAATTCATAATTTCATTAATAACATTATTTAGAGACTTAAACTAATTGGAATAAACCAGTTGAGGCAGAAGTAACTCGTGCTTTCATTATAGACACATTAATTGTGATAAGACAAGGCAGCTGGAAATGTAAGAAGGTCGTGCGTGGATAATGGGCAACACTCTCATTCTCTGGGCGCATGCCCACGAAAGGAAGAGGGAGCAGGTGTTCATATTAAAATTTGACCCATTTCCACAGCGCATAGCGTTGCAAATTTCGGCAGACCTGATCATGAACGCCCCACTTACGCATTGCACTTGTCAGCTCAAAATTGCCAAACTTGGTGAGTGGCCCTTTAATTTATATTGCCTCATGATTTCACATCACTAATAACATTGAAAATGCTCTGTCAATCAGTTAACTAAACAGTTCACTCATTAAATATTGCTAATTAGTAAATTCTGTTACTGCGCATTGCAAGCAGCGTTAGCCTTCTGAAGAAAACCAGCGATGGTTATAAAGTTGAGAGATCCTTCAAGTGAGATACATAAGGACCTTTGCCAATAAGACAGATATACCAGTGTACTGTATGGTTGTGCATACACTTAATGCTTGTGCATTAACTGGTATTTAGTGTGCAAATACGCATGCAAAATTCATGCTAGTTACGCTTGACGAAGTTAGCTTGTGAAACACAGCAAATACATATTTTCTTACCTTCTCTTTTATTGTTTCGGACCAAGCGCACTTTCTGTATAGCTGCCAATTCTTTGCCATCCGATGCTGTGAGGGGTGCAAGAAAAACACTGGTCAGTACTTGTTAAGATTTACAAATAAATAACAATATTAAATGTGGAACTACTTACGGTCATCGCTGAAGTCATCTACAAGAATGATCTCTTCAATCAGCTCCGGAGGGCTTCGGTTGAGGACACTGGAAACGATAGAAGGGGTAGCCGCGGTTACACATGCTTGCCGTCTGTGATGGCCATGCTGAGTCAACAATCGGTGCACGTTACATTTTGATGAAAAATATGCAAGGAGCACTTCAACTTCGTTGACACTCAACTGGTTACAATGCCTACAGTCAATGACTTTACAAACAACCAATCCTGGTGATGAAAACATACATGCACAGCACTGTACTGACAAGGGATCAAACATGAGAAGCAAAAGAACTCGTACTGAACTGTTGCATGGTAGTGATGCATAGTACTTATTTAAAAATACTGATGCGCCTAAAATGCAACGTTCATTTTTGTTGTATAGCAGTTTTTCAAAGTTGCCTCTTGTCATAACTTGCACTGGCAACAAGTGAAAAAAAAAAAACAAATTTCTCGCTGGACCCACATTGATTGATTTGTGGGGTTTAACGTCCCAAAACCACTGTATGATTATGAGAGACGCTGTAGTGGAGGACATTAAAGTTTACTACCTACTTACATCTGCTGGCATTGTTTTCATCAATCTGGTAACAAACTATTAAGTGACAGCATAGGTACAGCGGACATATTGCACTTATTAACCAATCAGATGATAGCATTTGATATTCCCTTGAGTAAAACATATAGCAGACGTAAAAAATTACAGATTCTAATATTTGTTACCACACGATATGCAAGTTTTGAAGTTTTTCTATAAATTTGCTTGTAACACAGCTTTTGTTTTGATTGAGCCATCTCTTGACAACACTTGCTGAGCAGACTGAAATTTATGTAAATGTAAAATTAAGTCCACACAATGCCTTCAGTTACTGCTCGTGAAATTGACATCTAATGTGCATCAATAGCCTACAGATATCGATACCACTGAACAGAACATGTGTGCAAAGGAAGCTGTGCCAGCTGTCAATATAAAGCTGATGCCTTGAAACAATGCACATGACACGACAAAAGAAGACGTGTTGCATGTATTAAGAAAGCTGGAACTGTAGTGTCCTTCCAAAGCATGTTCAAGCTTGGACCAAATTACTATTTGAATTGATGAGAAAGACAGAATACTCGAAAGATCTGAATGTAGAGTAATATGAAGACCTGAATGAAGAGCAATATGAAGAGCTGAATGAAGAGTAACAAGGAGAATCTTAAGTAAAAGAGTAACAAAGAGTAATATTCTATAAAATCTGGGCAGATATACTTAATCCAGAGTAACATTTTAATAGGAATACTGTGATAAATCTTATATTTGAAGACATTAAAGCATCGCATTTACATCCTTGACATTTTCACATGTTGTAACAATGTTGCAAAAAACACTATTATCTTCTCCGTATCTGATGTTCAACATAAGCAATCGTTTGTCACACGTTGATGTCAACAAAAAACATTTAAGATTTGCTTCATTTCATCTGATAGGCTGTTATATTGTTAACTTTTTTCTGTGTTAATAATATAGAGTTCTCACTGTTTAAATAGTAATAATGTGGAAAATATTGTGAATACATAACACAAGCTGCAGAGTGAAGCCAATCTGGGTCATAAAATTCTATGCCAACCAGGCCTGATGGTAAATAAAGGTCCACTGAGTGAGTAGAACACTGCTTGCATTCTGTAGCCCATCGCACAACGTAGCTGTCGTTATCGCCTACCCATCATCGTCACCAGCCTATCTTATGTAGATGGTTTGCAGCATCTAAGGCTAACACCTCACTAATATTCAAGCCAGTAAAGCTAGTTTTTCTTTGACTCAACGAGAGGAAAGTACTGTATAGCACCTAATTGTAGTATTGATAACCACAATCATTTTTCCAATTGTATTAAACATCAGCTTCTATGAGCAGTTGAGTATTAACGAGCTGTCTACATTAGATGTGAACAACCCTGCAGACCGCAGGACAAATACCTTTCTCAATTATTCCCAACCTATCTTGTCCTGTGTGAGCTGTTCCTTTTTATGCCTCTAAATTTCTTTACTTGGTTGATTCAGCTAAGCCTTTGCCATCCTCAGATATGCCGCCCATCTTGCAGTGTCTATTCAGACACTACAGATGACCACGGATTATTTTTGCTTCTTCTGACTTGATCTAATAGGCAAAAGCGGAGGGTTGGCAAACCTGCATGTAGCAATAAGGAAGTTACAGAATGAGGAAGTTGCACGCAACAGCAATGTTATGTGTAGCTTCCTTCTTCTGTAGAAAGTAAATATATATCCAGGCAAAACAATCACAAAAAACTGTGAAGAAATGGGAAAATGGCTGGACTACTTTACCATTTCATTCAATTGTTTGTTTGGCTGGATATATATATTTACTTGATGCGATGCATCAACTAGACAAACAACGTTTCATAACTGGAGCTCCTTCTTCTCCCCTTTTTCTTTCTGTGTTATTCACCGATTTAACATGATCTACTAGGATAGTAGCTACACCAATTAAGCTCCATGCAAAATGTATGGAGTGCTGTTTCACACTGAACCACTTCGACAATTACATATACTTCAAATATTAACGCTTTTTCTCCAGCCACCAACTAAATAAGCTTTGTATCACTGGGTCTTGCCTGACAATGGTGCGGAGGAGTGCCGAGCGGGCTTCGTTGTGAAATGTGATGATGACGCTTGTCGGGGGCAGCTTCTCTCCCGGCTGCAAGCTGCCTTCGGGTATGCACTGGGGGTGCCGGGTATCTGGGATGGCACGATTGCTGGGCAGCGCATCGCTCGCCTCCTGGTTGAACTTGTGCCGTTCGTACGGGTCCACTCCCGGCTTTACCCGAGACACCGCCACGTAACCCTTCTCGTCGAAGTAGCGCCACGACAGCTGCCTGCTCGAGTTTGGCAGCTGTGAGGAAGACTGGCGGAGGGCAGCTGCTGCAGACGGCTTCAGGCGGAGCGCCTCGTTGCTGTCTTCAGACTGCAACAGTACACTGTAACTGTCAGGCACTTGCACCCCTCTCTCATAGGTGTACCCTAAACTTAAAAACGCTAATGCTGGCGTGTTGGCACATACCGAAACTTGATAACAGTGCTGATAACTGATAACACATAAGCGACAAAACAGGGTGCTAACTACCAATGAGTTTGTAGCACCGTAGTGGAATACAGTTGAACCCCTTTGTAGTAGACACCGATTAATGAGAAGTTGTGTATAAGAGACAGCAGAGTGTCTACGTAAAAATAGCCCCAAAGTAATTAAACCAACCGGTAATAAAGTGAATAAGGGCATAGGAGGCATTATTTGTAGCTTTTAAGTAATTATGATGTAAATAGAAAAAAATTAAAGTGGACGCAAAATCAACCTGTAGGGACTGAACATACATTCTTCAAATAAAATGTCATGGCAATGTCATGACTACAAGTGGTCATTGCTGTCATGGCTACAAGTGGCTCTGACTCCCAGCATTGCACACAGAAATATTCAATAAATTGAATGGGAAATTGAGCGCTGCCCAAACTCAATCGATAGAGCACCAGACGCGTTATCTGTAAACTTTGGGCTAGGTCCCTACCAGCGGCGAATTGGTTTTCCATTCACTCCAACTTGTTTCTGTTTATGTCATGATTTTTTAAAAAATACAAACAATGTTTCTATGCCTCTGTTGGCTTCATTGCTTGTTGATTCAAAAATGTTAAGCCTAACAAAGAAATGAACCCTTGATTCATTCCTTCTTTCGTTCTTGCATAGAAATAGTGGTTAATAAGAAAATAACATAGAAATAAGGGTTGATAATAACATTAACATAGAAATAGGTGTTGATAATAAAATTAGCATAGAAATAGGGGTTGATAATAAAATTGAAAAAAAAAAGACACCAGGCCCGCACAGAAAGTGCAGCAGTTGCAGTAAAAGCTGGAAGAGGGGCCTTTCTAAAGCCCCTTCGTAGACTATCCTGGGGCAACTAATAGAAGTACGCTTGCAAGGCACCTACTGGACATAAATTGGTGTGGTGGCTGATGACAACGAAGAATTATGGACGAGCCCTTCGTGATGGGTTGGAAGCATTCAACGACCAAATCCCTGCACAGTTATTCTTGCGTGGGGTCAGGTTACCGAATTCGCATTGTGGCGACACCTGGTTGTTATTTTATTTACTCTTCTACCTTAGCATGTTAACTCTTCACATATTAACACATGTTTACTTTTCACATGTTAAGGTGGGTTTGATATAATGTCAGTATAGTGTGTTTTTGCAATGGAGTTTTGAGTACTGGCATGGCTCTGTGCTAGAATACTGGGCTGCCACAGGGAGGACCCAGGTTCGAACCCCATTCCATCCTAGATATTTTTTATTATTTTTTAATTTCAAAAATATTGATTATGGACACTGGTGGCAGACATCTATGGCAGCCTTGTTGTGATCTCGTAGCAACTTCTGCTGTAACATGGTACCTTACTTATCAGAAATGCCTTCATATAGGCGACAAGATAGGCTTCATATAGGCACATATCTTATAAAGGAGTACAACTGTACATACCCTCAGATAAAAAGATAAAACACACGAAACAAGAACTAGATTCAAGAACTAGAATAACACATGGGTGACGCTTGCAGTCGGCGAGTCAGCATATCCAAGCTCTATTTTTGAGCAAGGCTATGAAAGCCATGCTTATGGACGAGTCACTGTGTGTGGATTACATGGGCTTCAAAGATTCGTCTGGTCCTTGCATCTTTTTTTCTTTTGAAAAGCCCTTGTCTAATTAAAGTATGGTGTGCGACCACACTTTGCACAATGCAAAGTGAGATTACTTGCGACGATAGTATTTAAAGGTGCACTATAGGTAAATAATAAGCTGACGTAAACTGTTGAAGTAGTGTTCCAGAAACCTCATCGTGCTTGTTTCACGACTGGTAAATGTTTTTATTTCAAAAGAAAATCCCATTCTGGCAACCTGCGTACCGCTTGTGCAATTCAAACCACCCGCCTCCGAAAACGTCCTCATGACACAGCCTTGCCAACTTTTTGTTCGTTTACTGCTCGACATCTGGCACAACTTGGCAGGGGGCCGTAGCGGAGCACAGCTTGGCGAAAATGAAATAGGAGTATTGTCAAGAAGTTCTTTTTGCATGAGTCGGGGTGAAATGCATTAGTTAAACTTTATGCCACCTTTTGATGCAATGAAATATTCTTTTCTGTCATGGGTTGTTTGAGTGCTTGAAAATATTTGTACTGAGGCCCTATTACTCATTGGGCACTTGTTCCAGAATGTCCCACTGGTGGTGCAAATCGTGTCCCACATTTACCATAATTCATCGATTACTGCTTCATATAATATTGACGTTTCTACGTTCTGAAGCGCCGACCTTTCACTTTGACATAAATTGCCGTTTGCCTTTAGTGTCCTTTTAAAGAACTGAAGGGCTCTTATTTCTGTTTCCTTTTGAAGTTCAGGAAGTTTCCCAAATTTTTCTGTAGCCTCATGATAGTGTTACAAAACTGAGGGTCACATGAAAGACCACTGACCTTGGCGCCCTATTCTGCACAATTTCTTTTTACGTAAACGTTTTGCAAGCTTACATAAGACTGAGTGTGGGATTTTATATAGCTTTTGCATTAAATAAGAGTGTAAAAGCTTTTAGAGGGCGTTCCCGCAAGTCTTTACATAGCCTCCAAATCACATGGCAAGTTTTACACACTGTCACAAACTTCACAGAAACTTGTTTAACCGCTTGAATCATAACACACAGCAGGAATCGTAACACACAGTGTGATGAACATGACCACTTTCCTTTTAATCCGCTTCAGCAAGCGGTTATTATTAAGTATGCAGTTATACTGCCAGTCAAATACTATAAAACTGAGTCGGCGATCGTTATGCTCAGCAAATATTTACACGGCACAATGGGTCACATGAAATCGAATGTTGTACGAGTACTCTATGTGTCTCGGGCGCAAGCGATGTGAGTTAATTAGAACAGTCAGGCGATTTGAGATGTCGTACGTCAGCAAATAGCTCAGCTCTACAAGGTAAACAGGCGGCAAGGCTGCCGCTGCAGGCTTCTATGTAAATAGAATGCGAACGGCCATGCTACTCATGCACGCATTTAAACAACAAACACAAGCACGTACCGCGCTGCGACGGCCGCTCCAAAAAAGGTAATAACCAACACCTCCAACCCAAGTGATCGCAAGCAGTAAAATCCATTTCAGCTTCCGTTTTGGCATCGCGCACTTTCACAACATGCACGGCGTCGACAAAGCACCATCAACTGTTGTGGGTTCGGGAACTTCGCACGTACATGACACGCTAAGATGTCAACATGGGAAGCGCTATGAGTCAACTGTTGTTCTTTCGCAGCTTTTCACCGGGCGGAAGTTTCAGGAACATGATCGGCACTTGCTCAACGCGCATCTAAGTGTCGGACCAGTAGTTTAGTTCTCAACTACTGTCCAGCGAGCGTGATGCGCTCCAATCCATAGACGACGGCACTTTGCAGGGGCGATCGCACCTTCACAAACGTTACGATGACGCACATTCTACGCCCACGCGATTCAACCGAAGTCCAGCACACGAGAAAACCACGCTGTCGAGCCGATACTTCATGGTTTACACTCCGTTAGCACAAGCCTCTTGCTACAGCGAAGTGAACTTCGCGAGCCACCCATCGACACCAGTCACCGCATCGTTTTCTAGCAGACAGCTCCTTGTAACACTCCGCGGGTGCCTCGACCAGCGCCTCCTCTATTAAGATGCCTGCCGCAAAAGAACGAAAACAGCTGCCACACCCTTTCTTTTCTTCAATTTTGATTAGTGTTGGTCTTTAGCGCCACTTGTGGCGGACGGTGCAACAACTCGTCGTTTTGCATAGCCTCTGAAATGGTCCTGTATAGTTGGAGACAAAGTTAATATACTGTATAGTCTGTATATTAACTCTATGGTTGCAGACATGGAGGAATGAGAGCTCCTCATAGTTACACATCTCTAACTCGATTGACGCCTCACTGACTGGACTCTATGGACTACAAGTGAAAAACCGCCGCGATAATAATGCTGGTCGCGAGCGCTACTGCACGGCGCTTGCTCAAAACTGAAGGCAGGGTGACTCCGCTGGCAACACAAGCCATTCGTCAGGCATCTTAATAAAGGAGGCGTTGCTTCTACCAACGCCTTCTTTATCAAGATGCCTGACGGATAGCTTGTGTTGTCAACGAAGTCACCCTGCCTTTTTTTTTTTTTTTTGAACAAGCGCCGTGCAGTGGCGCTTGCGACCGATACTGTCATCGCCCTCCGTGGTCATCACCAACGTTTCTAGAATTAGGTGTAGTAGTTCTAGAAACGTTGATCATCACGGCGTTTTTTACTTGTAACCCATAAGGGCGCGTCAGTCGAAAGTTAGAGATCTGCAACTATGAGAAGCTCTCCTTTCTTCATATCTGCAACTATACACGACCATTTCGGAGGCTATGCAAAATATTGAGTTGTGAGTTGTTGCACCGTCCTTCACAAATGGCGCTAAAGACCGACACTAATCGAAAATAAAGAAGAGAAAGAGTGCGGTGGTTGTTTTCGTCTTTATGCGGCAGGCATCTAAATAAAGGAGGCGCTGCTTCGACCTGTTCGGGACCAACGCCTCCTCTAAACAATGCCTGGGGAATGGCTTGCGCTCCCAGCGGAGTTGGCCTGCCTTCAGTTTTGAGCAAGCGCCGCGCGATGGCGCTCGCGACTGAGACTTACGGGCGGTACCAGCTTAGCGTTTTTCATCAGCGGCCCATAGGGGCGCGTCAGTCGAGAGTTGCTTGAGACCTGCAATTAAGCATCACTGTTTCGGAGGCTATGCAAAGTGTTGCATTGTTGCACCGTCTGCCACAGGTGACGCTAGCGACCGAGAACATTTTCAAAATGAAGAAAGGAAAGGATTTGGCAGCTGTTTTTTTTTTCTCATGCGGCAGGCATGTTCCTAGAGGAGGCGTTGGCGGGACGTATGATCCGTTTCCGCTTCTTAACGATAACGACGGGGCGATTGCCAACAAAAACTGGACGCAGATATAAAGCACTGCCTTGCACTGACAGTTGTATTGTCCCACCTTACACTTAGTGTTTGAGCGATGCCGAAGAAAGGCACGAAAGTGCATCACCCTTTCTTAGCGCGCACTCATTTGTCGAGCGTGGGCACGTAGGTCTAATTTAAATACTGATAAAGGTGGTCGCTGTCTTGTCCCCGGTAGAGTTTAGTGGTTCACTCGTGGTTCTTGCAGGACCGTAGCGATAAGATCAGGGATGAAATGAAGTTGCGTAACGTAACAGCGCCGTCTCGCAACTAGGTATGCACAGTCCGGAAATGCTGAGACCTTGAAGTTAAAAGAGTCAAACCGTAGTCGCACTACGTGCCTGCCTCGGGGCGTTTTGGCGTCCTTCGTGTCGTACGGTGCCGGTGTCGCGCACACGCGCTGCATTGAAAGCTTGGCTCAGCGTGTAGTGTCGGACGCAACAGGTGTACATGAGCTGTTTAAAAACTCGGCATACCGCTTCTCAAATACGGAAAGGCCCCGAACCGGTTGCCTTTTATCGGCGAAGGGAATGATTGATTGACTGAGTAATGTGCGCTAAGCGTTGTTCTGGCGCGAATCCAGGGTGCCTACGAATGCGCTCAAGTGATTTAGGTGTTTTTCATTTAGCTTTGATTGTAAGTAATGGTTTACAGTGGACGTGTGATTTGCGGACTCATCGAGCCCGATGTGTATCGGGTTTCTCGATCGCGATTGGCTCCTTTCTGCCGTTTGCGCCAATCAGCCAATCGCGATTGCAAGTGCTCCGTGTGATGTGGGGTTTAACGTCAAAAAAATAAATAAATAAAAATAAAAAAACAACGTCGTTATCACGCAGGGTTGAGAAAAAGACGTGGGTCCGTGCCAGCTGTCGCATGCTCCTCGCTCGAGGCAACGGTCAGTTAATTTTTCTTTTCAGAAAGTGAAACCTTCCAAGGATGGCGTCCAAGCGTAACCTTAAAGGAACAACGCCGGGGAAGAAACCAGAGGAAAAAAGATACAGCCAGTTTCCAAGGGACTCCATTAGTTTGTTCGCAGAATCCAATGGAATAACCGGTGTTTCGGACCAAGCCCTTAGTCTCCTCACTGAAGATGTTAATTATAGACTTCGCGAGCTAGCCCAGGTAAGCTAATTATGTCACATACCTACTTTACTGGGACGTTTGGACCAATTTTCTGCTTTGTTAGGGCTGTAATTTTACATCGCAGACATTTGACTGGCGTAACTCAATTTTCTTTGAATATATTTGTTTTTTTTTCAAGCTGTTTTATAAGTGAAGTATGTAAATTTTGACAGTACAACTTGCAGACCATTGTGAAGTGGTTGTCATGTGCTCCTTCGTGTTTGCATAACTTTGTTGTGTTTTATTCATAGTTCGAACTGTTAATGATAATCTATTCTTTAACATAGAGCAATCACAATTTCAACAAAAAAATACAGTAATGAATAAGAACGAAAGCTATCCAGACCTTTATATGCAGCATAGTTTTCTTCGGTCTGTAATAGGTCCATGAAAGTTGTCTTCCAGCCATTCAATTTTCATACTTAATAGTTGCAGCATACCCACATGGCATTTTTCTGCACGCATGCATTATGTTCATACTGTAGCATATATGTCATAATGATGTGTTCTTAGGTACTGAAATAAGAAATAAATCAAAACTTCACAGTTTGTTGTTATTGACCAACAAAAAAAAATGCATTAGTGCCCTGTGCTGAAACTTGAGAAGCACTCCATTGCCTTGTGGGCTCTTTTCAAACGTTGTCATTATGTTATATTGTGCTTCTCAGCTGCAAAATGTCTGAGGTTTCATTTCTTGTTGCATTAATAAATAACGTCAGGTAAATTCCTACTTCTAGAGTTGAAGTAATTTTTGCTAATTAAATTGTGAAGTTTGAATTGTTAAGAAGGTAATCAATATGGCCCGGATCGTAATCATATTGAAATAGTTCTCTAAGAGCAACATGAATACACACAGCATAATGCAAGGCACACATTGTATCCTATTTAAAATCATTTTAGAAGAGTTCTTGAATGGTGAACAACAGTTTGTTCAATAAATGTCAAATGTTCAAATTTCGCCACATTCAAACTGTTAGCAAGTTTTTTTTTTTTCAATTACACTGTGTACGATGAAGTGTCCACTCTTTGAAACATGAACGAATCGTCAACACAAAAGAAGCATGTACGCATCCAGAAATATTTTCAGTGTGTGCTAGTTCATGTTTTATGCATATATATGTATATATAATATACACTGTGCTTTACATGAATGAAAATTTATTTCTTTACCACTCTTTTCTGTTTTTTTAAAACTTATTATACATTAGGAGTATTTGAACAATGTTTTGGAAATATTTCTTCTTACCATTTTACACTAACTTAAAAATCACATTAAATAGATGCATTTTTTTGAAGGTTTGAAATACTGTAATACTGCTTCCAGAATAATATTGTTGAGGTATTAACCCTTTAAAGGTTATATTGTTATTATTAAACAAATATTGCTGTAGGGTCTACCAGAGCGATTTATGTGTTTTAATCAATTAACTGAGACATTTTTTCATAAGAAACTAAGCTGGTTGAAATTCCTATTTAACTATGAAAGAATCGAGACACCTATATAATTTGGCTACAAGTGCCTGGCCATCACTTGGTTTGTTTTATGGAAAGAAAAAAAAAAGGGGGGGGGGGGACTTGTGGAACCATCTCATAGTGGAAGTTTTCAACGTAGTCAGTAACCCTGACGTCAGATGGCGGCACATTTTGAATATCCATGCTTGATGAATGTCTTATCATCAAGATAGACGAAAATACATGCGCTTAAAGCTCTTTCACAAAATTTTCATTGGAGCAACAAACCTAAGGAAGAAAATGTATATCTTTGATCCTGTTTACAGCTCAGCCTGTCGCAATCATTCTTTAATGGTCAGAGAATATAGCTGCCGCATTGACGTATATAATCATTAATTTTTTTCCAAGACCATGCCAGGAGGCTGCTTTGTCGCCAATCAGTTCATTTGACTGTGCCCTTGCTGAATTCTCGTCCCGATAGGTATCGGGTCATCTCTATACCGCAGTCTACATTTTTTAGCTTTTTGTAGTTATACTGTAATGTACTCTTCTTGGTTTGCCGTAATATATTTTTGAGTGATCTGTTCAGAATGTACATTTGTCATGGCATCTGTAATCAACGTATTGCTAATCTTGTCATGTTACCTCTTGATGTTGTATACCACTTGTAATGTATTCTTTTTGTTTTCTCCCCTTACAATGATGCCCATTAGGCGCTGTGGGTATCTAAACAAGTAAATAAATAAAACATTCTTCTGTGTGAGAGCTGTCTTCCTGTTTGTCGTTTGCAGAACTGTGGCCAGTGCATGCGGCACGCTAAAAGGCGCAAGCTAACTTGCAATGATGTGGAGCGGGCTCTACGCTGGAGTGATTCACAGGTAAACTGGGCAGAATGATGTTGGCAGAAATCAATGTTGGCCTGTGTTTTGGAAAGGTTTATTCGTTCTAATTCACTTGTTAAACACCTCAGATATACTTAAGCTTGTGAGTGCATAATAGATAAGTGCCCATTTGTTCAACAGATCACACACCCTTAAACATTAGAGGCTCATCATGTACAGCTACAAAGTATGTGCCACTGCAACATTATAGTTCTTTCAATCATCATTCTTTTGTCAAAAATGTTGTTGACACATAGTACACAGCTTATGAAAAAATATTTGTTGACATGTTCGTCATTATAACCATTATGTACAGCATTTACATACAGCCTAACAACCTTGGCATTGTTTTCGATAAATGCTGCTTTTGCCTAATATATAAATATATTTATTAATATTGATTTTTCTTCCAAGGATCCACATTTGGTCAGTCTGTGGTCTTCTCTGTAACTGCAAAAAACTAGACTGCAGTTCTGGTTGAGTTGCCTGTGGGCTCAATAAAGATTATAGTTGACGAGTTACCACAGCTCTTGATAATTTACGTAGAATAACAAACTGGAATAGCACGCTATGAAGAAGAAACTCCAAATGCACATTACTGACTAAATTACATCTTATTTAATGTTTTATGCAACAATTTTTAGGAACCAGCTTTATTTGCTAGAAAATTCCTCATGGGTGGACTTTGTTTTATTCCAGTCTCTATAATCGTTTTACGAATCATTTCCATCCGTCTTATCTTTGCTTTTGAATTACTGCCATTTTTACATGAAACTTGCCTGCCCGCAGCCCTCTTATGGATGCAGTGGAGATGATCCGCTTCCGTTTCGGCACATCCGAGAGGCTGATGTCTTCTGCACAGATGACAGCATGGTGGACTTGGCTGATGAGTTGGACTCGCCCCTTCAACTGGACCTGCCACCGGAGCCAAGTGTCCATGGTTTGCATTGCCTTATATCGCTATGCAGTACACTGAAACCTTAATATAATTAAATATAGCTTATAACGAATTAAACAAACAATAGTCTTGCAATAGATATAGTGCTGGGAATATACCTTTATAGGGAATTTTCGGATATAACGGTTATTTTTATGCAAGATGCAACTTTGTTATAATGAGGCTTGAGTGTAGTGACGGTGAATGTGCAAATGCAGGTGGTCCTACATAGGCAGACTTGTACACAGTTGAAGAGAGACTTGAGGTAAAAGCAGCGCTCACTGTACGATGATAGCTGCGAGCACGGATGTCAGTCGTCGGTATCTAATCATTGGCAGAATGTGTTGTCTTTCATACATCAGTGATCGAGCCTTTCAGCGTGTTCATTGGAGCTTACGTACACTTGACTATTCGCATCCTTTGTGGGATCGCAACAGAACAGTCAGAAACAGGTGGTGTACTGTGCAACCATGAAGGAAGAAAGCTGAAGCAAAAGAAGGCAGGAAAAAATGCATTTTAAAACAATCGTGAAACTTTCCAAACATTGCGGCACAACCTATGCTTTTGTGGGTTTCACCCACAAAAGCTCTTAGCACTGCTTGGCATAGGTTGTATGCAAGCAGTATTTCTTACTTTTCTGTGTTCTTATATTGCTATTTGATGTTTATGTGTGTCCCTCTTATGTTTGTGTGTTACCCTTTTGCATTCTTGTCTCGCTCTTTTATGTTCATGTGTTGCTCTTTTGTGTTCATGTGTCAACACTACTTTTCCGGCAGTAAAAGCCGTTAGTGTAGTTAGTAAAAGCCATTAGTGTAGTTAGATGAAGCACAGGAATATGAGCACGAAATTCCGGTAAAAAACTTCTTTCAGTATATTGTGCCCGCAAGGAAATTAAAAGGGCAGGTTGGTTGCAATGCACTGGCTTAACTGAGATGGATATTGTGTGCTATTAGCATAGCACAAATCCCGGATGATTTAGGAAATTTCAGAACTCATTCATACCCTGTGGTATCATTCCAACCACAGTCAAACACAGAAGTTTATAAACCACAGCTCTTAGAAAAGGCCAGATGTTTTCACAGCCTTGTATAGTGGATTTAAGCTTTCCACAAGTGCATGCAATTGTTGCAGTGTTATGTGGCTTTCTAGTCCACAGTCACAAAATCAGTTTTTGTAAGTCTCTCATTTAATAGAAAAAACGAAAAAATAGCGTCTAAACAGACGAGACAAAAGTAGGTATAAGACAACGAAAGCGCTGACTCTCAACTGGTGATGTGTGTCTGATGCATGACTCCTTTTTGAATGTAGAAGGCTTCCATGACTTCCCTGTTGTCTGGTCACTGTGTCTGAAGAGCACCGCTGTATCTCTGAACAGAGGCATGCACCCACACGTGTGGCAGGTCTTAATGAATGCAGTGTGTTCTTTTAGCTGTACATAGAGGTGGTGCCCCCTTTGGACCTACCTCTGCCCATTTTCGTGGGAGGCTACTCAACTTCTGTGACTGAATGTGCACCTGGATGAACTAGAGCCCCCGATCTATTTCCTCAACGTAGTGTTTTTCAATAAAGCTAGCGGAAATGCGAGACGAAGCTCTTAAATTGTCTTACCTAATTTATCATGCCCCAAACCCCAATAAAACCACAGTAATCTTCAAACTGCATTGAAATCTCAGCATGCATAGCTTACTACACAATAGTTCCCGTTTCCTGATATAATTATACCCACAAGTCATACAGAAATACCGCAGGATTACTGAAAAATCTACATTATTTTTATCCCTACAATGAATATTGTTATTGTGTGGGGTTGTTTTCAGAACTACTGGCAAGATGGCGACAGTGGAACTACCGCCTTAAGTGCAAAAAGCATAAGTGTGTGCACTTGTACCAAGTTTGTGGGTGCTGTACTGTTAGAAAATAAAGTTTTCTCGCAATCATAACATTCTTTATGTTGTCTGCACATAGGCATGGCCCAGGCTATTTAGCTGAAACATTGGTTGTGATTCTGGTTGCAAGGCTGGTGAAGTCTGCTGTTATTTTGTGGTGTGTATTGTTGCAATGAAGTTGTTTCATGGCGAATCCCACTGGGAACGCAGGAGCACTCAAAAGCATGCTAAAAGGGCTCTCTTCGGAGTCGATGTGTTTGAGTGGTCGAACAGGAGTAAGAGTGCCGTCATCCATTGGTCGAGCGAAAGTGCTTTTGCTGCGCCGAGAGCAGCCAGGAGCAGTTTGCAGTGCTCTCGCCTGAAAAGTGGAGTAGGCGTAGTCAATGAGAGTCGCATCACCTTTGAACGCCACGGTCACCCTCTCATCTGCTCTCCAGGGGCGTGCCACATTCCAATGGCAGATGGAGTAGCCCTGCTTTCAGTGCTATGCCCCCCACTTCTCCCTGCACTATTCCTCTACTCTAGTTCTCTCAATGGAATTTGCCATTAGTCCGCCCTGGGTCTTCGGTGTCATCATCGGTGCATTAGTAGTAGCAGGTCATGCGAATTAAATGAATGAAGCGAAATGATTGTGATTATGTTGATGGTGATGATGTCTGAAATTATGATGGCGATGATGCTTGAAGTCATAACAATGATGGTGGTTTTTTGTACAAAAGACTGCGAAAGCATTGTATGCTATTTTCTGCGCTGTAGCCTAAAAAAGTGATTGGTTTATGACACCACATGATCTCGCTAATAAATCGCAACACTTGCACTCTTAGAGCTTTGCTGTCGAACACCTTTCACCGTGTGAAACTGGCTGAATTTTTTTTTCCGAGTTTGTTACTTCGGGAAGCTTGTTTGACTTGCAAAGTCGTTTTCTCATGAGCCAGGACGTTGGCTGGTTGTGGAAGGCGTGGCAGTTGAACCAGACCTCAACCAGCCTGGTGGTACAGTCCAAGGAACGGATGGCAGCAAAGCTATTCACACGGACGTCAATGCCACCCACATGCAGTACTACGAGGAAATCACCAAGGCACTGCTGGGCAGCGACAAGCAGCTTGTCGATGTGAGTGACGCGGCTGACGTCTGAGATCAAGTATCGGCTTTCCTTGTTTGTTTCTGTGTTATATTTGATTGCCACACAAAATGCCGTGGTTGATTTCAGCTCAAAGCCTGTCTTAGATGCGAAGCAGCTTAAGGTCGAACTTAATCCGGTATGCGGCGTGACCACCCCTAATGCGCGTGCGCGCCCACGCCCCGTCTTGCCTCGCGACGCCGACACGGGAAGTGTCTGCTAACCTACGCTCGCTCCCCCCATCTCCCTCCTCAAGGCATTTCTTCTTGCGGCATTTACACTGCCATTGCGCATTTACGTCCCCTCTCTCTCATCGTTATGCTCACTTTCTCTCGCATCGTAATGCCGGTGCAGGCAGCGTCTGCTAGCGAGTTTTTTCTTGATTGAAAAAACTGACTGCTCGTGCTGCACAACTGTCCACTGGCCACCTCTTATATATAGGCACTGGATCTTGACCTCCAAGGTAGTGCCTATGGGAGATTTCTCTTGTGCGTTGTTGAACAATAAAAATCTGCATCGTGCGCGTTACCTAAAAGCAGAGTGCGGGTCTCTGTGTCCAATCGGAGTCTTCTGTGTGTCTCTTATTGCCCATTATCAGTAAATGGCATGCTGTAGTAGGAAACACTGTTGTATCGCAGCGGGCTTTGTGACTCCCCAGGTTTCTCTCCTGCACAAGTCGCGATGAGCGCTAGCGTCAATGTCGTCGCTAGTGTAAGCGTAGCGTCTGCTGTTTTGAATCTACATGTTGTTCCCTACTGCGGGTGTATTTTTTTTTTCTTTTGCATTGTGCACGATACTGATAATGAACACCGGTGGTGGCAGTGGCAGCGAGCATCGTTGCCAGAATTGGGTGGTAAGAACTCGGGACAAATTACCCCCCGAAAAAATTAATTCCTAAATGAACCTGCTGGGAATTTTCTTAGCAAACCATGTACCGTTGAATGTTCTGTATGTATGGCAATTATGTAAAAAAAGGACTGAATGTACGCTCAAACCTCAATATAAAGCATTTGGATATGACAAATTATCGGTGATAACAAAGTGAATGACCAATAGCTTTACCATAAATTTAGTATTACAAATAATTGTTTGTAATGAATTTTGATTACAACAAAGTATTTTCATGGCGGATGTGACTGTTATGAGGTCTGAGTCTATGTGAATTTAGTCATTAAAATAATTTGCCCTCATGTATTATTAGGTGTCTTATTTATGACTTTCCCGTTTTGGACAGGTTGCCTTGGAAGATCTGGCCACTAACTCCTGTCTGAGCCCACTGCTGCCATATTTGGTGCACTTTGTCTCGCTTGGGGTGAGAGCAGATGATCTTCAGCTTATTATGTTTATAGAACTCACAGTCACAGGTTGCTAGCACTTAAAAAGAATGCAATGCAGCTATCTTTAGTGTACAGAATAACTTTTCCTTGACTTCAGCGTTCACAACAATAGCAGCACATCACCGCTCACACTTTACGAAAGAACTGATCTGACTCGCACTGCTCTGTCATAGGCTTAGCTTAGCCTAACCTAACCCAACCTTCCTCCTGATTGATTGATTCATATATGGGGTTTAACGTCCCAAAACCACTATATTATTATGAGGGACGCCGTAGTGGAGGGCTCCAGAAATTTAGACCACCTGGGGTTCTTTAACGTGCACCCAAATCTGAGCACACGGGCCTACAACATTTCCGCCTCCATCGAAAATGCAGCCGCCGCAGCCGGGATTCGAACCCGCGCCCTGCGGGTCAGCAGCCGAGTACCTTAGCCACTAGACCACCGCGGCGGGGCCAACCTTCCTCCTCGAACTTGCTACAAAATGCTGGCAATGACACTGTACTTTACTATTCTGATCAAAGGCTGTCTGCAATTTGGTTTCGCTTTCATTTTTACATGTGGGAATTTTTGTATACACTTGTTTGTTTAGACAGGTTCGATTTATTTAAGTTGTGAACCAATACTGGTTCTCACCTCCTCTAATTATATCCTTAGTTGTAGCATAATCTACAATTAAGGATATAATTAGGTTATAATATATAATTAACTATAATATATAATCTAAATATAACATAATCTACTTTCCTTGAAAAAGTGCAGAGTTGTGTCGTGGACTAATTTAGGCAGCCTGTACCTCTATTTTGAGGCAATACTGAGCATCACAGCCTGTATTCTTGGTTTTTCGATTACACACACTCAAGTTATACGACTGTTTTGCATAGCCTCCTCAAAATTGTAATATCTGGGTTTTTCTCTATATTGTTGTTCTTCTTTGTATTTTTCTATAGGCTTTAACAAAAGTGAATTCAGTTCAATAGAAGTGTTTGGTTCTTTTTTAATTAGTGCAAATATTTGGTAAAGTTGCAACTCTCATTGCCTTGCTACTTTAGTGTCATTTTTTTTTTCCACACACCCATGTGGTACGAGTTCACAGATGATTGGCAGGATGCGGGCTGCTGTTGCAGGTTCGCAAGCTTAGTCACGACCTTGCCAGCCTGGACCGGTTACTGCATGCCATTGGCGCCTTGGCCCAGAACACCTCGCTGAATTTGGATACCCTACCCTATGTGAGTTTAATTGAAACGTTGTGCAAAGGCTTTGTTGCAGTAGACAGAAAGTCTTAAAGACTGTATAAGTAGCTGCTTCACTTTCCGTAGGTTCTAAAATGTGCTTTTGTCTGTATATATATTTCTCGAGCGAACTTTTTGCATTGAGCACCGGAATGCTTTGTCCATCGTAACCAAGAAAATGCTTTGTTACAATGGACAAAACACACCCATGTACGTTGAAAGGAAAACATATATAGAGCTACAGTAATCTTTTGTAATGTAGTATTGTAATCACCTTTGAGTTTTTGTGCTCGTGTTATGGTATGTTGCATCTTCAGCTCATGAATTTTCCCCTCGTGCCTCTGGCAGCCGACCATGGTGGTGCAAGCGCTTCTTTTTTGCCTGCTGGAGCCACTGGCTGCTGCAATCAACCCAGCCAATGACCACTGGGCGTTGAGGGATAATGCCGCGCAGCTGCTTGCTGCCTTGCTCAGGTGAGAAAAGCGCTCGAGGAGGTGTGTTGAGGGGTGGTTGGTAAGACGTTAATTTGAGATCTAAATTGCACTGGGGATGAGATACTAGAGTAGTGTTCGTCTTGTCATCTTCTGCTGTGGTGTCTCATCTTCAGCACAGTTCAGGTGCTCAAAATAATGAGAAAGGTGTCTTGGCAGAGTTAGCGGAGACAGGGCTCGCACTGCTGTAAACATCTTCAATTTGTTGGAGCTGAAAACGAGTAGCGTTCTTATGTTTTCCCGAGCTCAACAAAAGAAAACAAGTGCTTGTCCTGTGTGATTCTTCGTTGCTGTCTTCGTGTGGTTTTTCCTGACTTAATTTTTTGATTACTATGAACCAGAAAGCTACATGTGAGAGCTACGATTGGCCGGCCTAAGAAAACTTAGGCATGGAAACCAAAGGTCGGCAGCATAATAGAAAGATTACTTCCTCTCAGTAGGCTCACAACACTTGCTGAGCAAAAAAGAGTTGAAGTATTGACACGCTTTCAAACTTACGTACAGTGTCATAATGCACAGCATCGACCATTTGAAACTTGTTTGCATCATCGACTCTGAAAGGGTTGATTGATTGGAGGCTTGTGCGAATATTCGAGCACATCGAATATTCAAGAGAATATTACAGTGTTCAAAATTTCTTAGATGTGAATTTAAAATATTGGAAATTTCTAAATGTTTGAAATGAACGAATAGGTGTATATATTAGTGTGCACGTAATATCACAGTTTAAATCAAGGAGAAAAATGGGCATGGGCTGGACATGTAGTGGGTAGGCAGAATAACCGTTGGTCATTAAGGATAACTGACTGGATTTCCACAAAAGCCAAGCAGGTTAGGGGGAGACAGAAAGTTAGGTGGGCAGATGAGATTAGGGAAGTTAGCGGGTATGAAGTGGCAGCAGCAAGCACAGGACCGAGTTGACTGGTGGATCATGAGAGAGGCCTTTATCCTGCAGTGGACCTAGTCAGGCTGATGATGATGATCAACCCTTTGTAAAGTGGTTTCACTGCAGTAGACGGCGAACTATACTGGGAACACACCTGCCCAGGTGAATCCGCACTGCCGCGAAATCTCACTTCAAGGTTGAATGAACACATTACCCTGATAATCAATTCATCGTTAAGTTTAAAAGCTTGTTATAACAGCTGGTATGCTCCAAGTGTAGTCAATTTCAAAATGTAACATATTTTTAGGTTATTACTTACATTCTACTGAAAGTCAAATACTACTGCAATTCAAAGTAGCTTCCACTTCCTTTGAACCGAAAAGGCTGAGATTTTCACTTGCCTTTCTTTAATGTTGAAAAAATATTGTGCAAGTAAGTTAGGTCATGATATGCTCAATATTTTATATCATATGTAATATATTATATTCGAGTTTAGATATGAAGTTATTACACAAAATCACTGTTCGCTTTTTATTTGTTTTGGAACAGGAATTTACTATTTGCTCTAGCCTAGTTAATTGATAACTATGATCTCTTGTAGATAATGTATTAAATCATTAAATTGATTGAAGTTTTACCGACAAATCGATGTTTTAGTTATTACTGGTAGAGGCCTTTAGATGACAGTGAGAACTGACTAAAAGCAGCAATAATGACGATGATTGTTGTGAACATTGTTGCAGGTTTTGGGCAGATCGTGTGGCAGGTCTTGAGAACCAAGTGCTGGACGCACTGGGAGAGTGCGTGAGAGACCCCTCACTGAGGCCCCTGTGTGCACAGTATGGGGCTGTGTCGGGACTCACTGCTCTGGGTGTGGACGCACTGCAGCAGGTTTTGGGGCCGCATCTGGGTTCCTACTGGCGCCACCTGGAGCTCATTCTTGCCGACTGCAGGCCGGCCAACGCACAGGCCCAGGCAGACGCCACCAGAGTGCACGGGGCGCTGCTGGTCCGTAGCGGTTACTTCGATCTTTGTGCGACATACTATATTACTCGCATAATGAATGCACTCGCTTAATTTTCCGAGAGAACATTGCGTTCATTGCGCGTGTAAATGCGGTGACTTTAGGTGTGTTAGATTTTGACGTGGTGCACAGAACCGGTGCTGCAAAAGTTCAAATGGTGGTGTTGCATACAGATAGTTGGGGCAGATGGTGCAGTTGCAGTGCCACTGCATTTTGTTTCTTTGCACCCAAGACATACTCAGCCAAAAATTTTTGAAGATAAATTCACTCTCTGTCTGTTGCTTCCATCACCGCAGTGCCGTCTAACACTTGTGGGGTCTCGACGAAGCGAGCGCCTCGCTATGCTCTTGGAGTGAACAGACACAGCAGACGGGGCCGGTACAAAGCAACAATACACATACATTTATTTATCTAATTTATAACAACGATATCGTCCACTGAATCGATACATCAGTAATGAACACGCTAGGACAACGTTACACAATAACGCGACAAACACACACCATGATACACCCAAAACAAACCCAATAGCACGACAGACACACAATAACATACCCAAGGCGGTGTCGCCAACGCTTGACTTACCACATGGGACCCCCCCTCGGCGTGCAGGCTCGCGGTGCCCCGCGCAGAGGACCCACGCTAGAGACAACCGTTCATGGGCAACCGCTACGGGCAGAAGAGGCTCGCTCAACTCTCGCCCGCCAACAAGGCCTGCCTTCCGCCAGGGGTCACCGCTGGCGCTGCCACTTGAGTACCAACAGTGGTACTCAACGTGAACACAACGCCATCTATCGCCCGGCGGTCGTCACCCGAAATGCGGCCTTGGGGCGAGACACTTGCGCCACACAGTGCAAACAACTTTACAGGAGGTGTCAGCACCCCCACACACTATAACACTGTTCTCATCAAAAACTGAAAATAATTCGTATTGGGCACCGTAGGAACAATGCCATGTTCAACCAAGTGCCGTCAAAACACGTTGTCTGCTTCTGAGCTGCACCGCGACGGCACCAGTTAGCGAGCAAGTTTCGGGATTCTCAGCATTGTGCTGCAATTGAGCACCGCGCTGCAGCACACCAAAGGATTGAGGACTGCAGTGTCATGCATCATAAACTGGTGCAGGTGAATCGAACACACCTTTTGTGTTGCATCACGCGAATAGGGTGTCAGCCAAAACACTGGTGTCTGTCTTGAATGGAATAAACACAGTGTGAAAGATGATAATGTTTAAGAAATTGCAAGCACAAGCACTTCTTTCTCGTAATTTGTTTTGTTCAAGATGGAAGCGCACCAATCCACCCAACTACCCATTTTAACACACTAGTACAGGTTGTTAATTCGAACTCGGTTAAATCAAACTTGCAGCTCATTCGAACCAACTCCCTGGTCCCGGCACAACGCTGTCCATGTTTATGGGGCAAAACTCCCAATAATTTGAATGCGTAGTCATGCACAACAGGTAATACGAACTGGGAGCTAATGGTTTTCATTGCTCCTCGCAGAAGTTGGCCACGAGTGATCACAGTGTGCTGCAAAACCAAACCAAACCAAATTCACTAGAGATGCAAAACAATGAAACAGCAGCATTTCTTAGCAGAAGAGCATTCGGAAGCTGTGCTGGAGCGCTTGGGCAAGCTGTAAATGATGCTCATAGAGGTGGATCAGAAGTGGAAGCAAACTCAAATTTTTGAGGACTTAACATTTTTATTATGTGAATTTTTCCATGTAATTAAATGTGTCTTGGAGGATAAGTAGCATTTTATATTTGACACTAGAGCCCTCTGCTCTCATGTGTGCCAGTCGGTGCTTGTCTGGGGTGTATCTCTGCCTGATCAATTGTAATTGTGTTCACTGTTAAAGGTCCGCGAATTCAATTTGTGAAACCACCTGCCACGAACGTGTCAAACCCTGCTACAACGAAAGTGACGGGGTGCGGAAATAATTTCGTAGAAGCGAAAACTTCTTTGTATAATATTAAAAATATAGCTGACCTAAGCTATCGAAACAAAGAAACTCTTATTCCCAAAATTTAAAAAGCGCCTAGTTCACAGTAACGAGCTTCTTTGGCTTCTGCCCACGCAATGTGGCAGGACGTCCATTCAGTGTAGCGCCTGTCCGCTAAATCGAACCCCGCTTAATTTAAACCCTCTTGTAGTCCTCTCAAGTTCGAATTGATGAGTTCTTACTGTATCTGCACTAGGGAAGCAGATATCATATTTGATGCGCAACACTTCTCCTTTGTATGTTGTAATATTGCGGCTATCACTCACGAGGCAGAAACATGTAGAGTAAAAGCATTCCCAGCAGTGGAACATGTAGAGTAAAAGCAGTGGATCATTCAAACCCACAACCTTTGATGGTTGTGAGTTTGAATCCCATTGATGAAAGAGGTGTTTTGTCGCCAGCTTGAATTTATTTCATCTTATGTAATTTACTTCACTGCAATTTTAAAAAGAAATGCATATCTTGGCTAATGTCTAAATTGGTTGTCTAACAAAGAAACCGGCTACTCAGGAAAAATTATCTTCTTAGTTCCTAAGTGCGACTAAATCAGTGAAACAATTTTTTATCTTTTCTGTGTGCTAATTGCGTAACCTCTCTTGCACTTCCAGTTGGCAGCTGAGAAGCTGGTAAAGGAGCAGCGTCGCATGATGACGAAAACCGAGTTGCCCGGTGCCTCTTACGGTCTCCTGTACGACTGTTTTGGGGATGCCCTGGCTTTGAGGCTGCCTCTGCTGTACGGAGTGGCCCAGCTCCTCTACACACCACGGCAGGTCAGCACTGCGGAGGGGCATCATGTATAACATTCATAAAAGTTATAAAGAAGCTTTTATAGCTCTCATATTGTGTGTGTGTGTGTGTAGGAGGGGGAGCACACGCGAAAAATTGTGCCCTGGTGAGGGCACACAAATGCCACCCTCGAAGGTGCATTAGTCACGTGCATATCTGCATGTGTTGTTTTTGCGATCATTCATGCTCTCTCGGTAGAAGGCTCATTGGAGATCAGCCGTTTCTGATGTGGCAACCTGATCTTTTATCAAGGTGACTTGTCAATGCATTGGACTTGTCATTGGCGACGTGTCTTGGCATATTATAAAGACAAATGGGCATATTCATAATGTATTGCAAAAGATTTAAACAAGGCCTGTGCGAATGGCTTTTTTTTTTTTCATCAAAGAAAGCGGAAACGACGTTGAATAGTAGCAGGATTTGATTTTCAGCAGAATGCAAGTTATAGCCTCTAAAATATGTTACTTTGTAAAATTTGCTAAGCTTGGAGCATATAAGTTGGTATAACTTGCTTTTGAACTTAAAAAATGAATTGATGTGAGGGTAATATTCTCATCTAGCTTTGAAGTGGGGCTTTGCGACAGTGCGGATTTTATTTAAATATGTGTTTTCACGACTTAGCGCCACTTCACTGCAGTGAAGCCACTTTTACGGATGGCGTTACATGCAGTTTATTATACACTTGAATGCTTTCATGGTTCAGCACCACTTAACTGCAGTGAAACTACTTTTACAGGGTGTTATGCAGACTAAAATGCAATTATTCGTTCATTTTGAATAATTTGAAATTTTCAATAAATTAAGTTCGATTTGAAGTAAATTTGAATACTGCATTATTTGTTCAAATATTTGACGCATTCAAATATTTGCATTAACCTTCAAATTTTGTTGTTGCCTAGATATGAATGCATGACTGCTTTGTTGGCTCTAGTAGCTGAAATTTAATGCTGTGTAGCTGCAGTGTGGTAGTTAGAAAGTCGTTTGTCAGGCACACACCACATGCCAAGCTTTGCTTGCGCCAATTTTGCTTTGGGACGTTAAACCCCACACATCAATTAGTTTTTCTTATAGGGCAAGGGCTCCCGAGTTTCTTACTCTAGCATGAAGGTGTTTGTCTCATCGTCCTGCAAAGTGAGGGCCACACTTACTATACGCCATATCAGTATTTCTGCAAAGACCTTGCTTCCGAGTTTCTACAATACTAAGTTTCTACAAACTTGCAAAACTTTGTTCCTACAGAGACCTAATACAGGTGTTTCTAGAAATACCCTATTCAAAGACTATTTTAAACTAGGGTACGCTGCAAAAAAAAAAAATTCTGCTGAAATCAACTGTCGGGTGTAGTGGGGTTCATAAATAACAAAATCGTGCATATTGACAAATAAAGTTCATGCATAAACTTTTCAAATAATTGTAATATTATACACATTGTAATTGATGAGGTATAGACAGGGAGCTGTCAAGACGTGCACATTTACTTGGAGGCAAATCTGAGAGCAGTTCGACATGGAGATGTGACCCACCAGAATTGCAGTATAAATGCACGTTTGTTCTAGTTATATCTTTCTAGAAATACCATTTTGGTATTGAAAAATGAGAAATGACTGTAATATAAGTGGATATGCATCACGAACTCTCTGGCCACGATTCTCACAGGCCCCTCTGAAAGCATCGGGCGGACAAGACAGCCCCACGGGTGAGCAGATGCTTGAGGCTTTCTACGAGGAAGAGCGCAGTCCCTCCGCAGCAGAAGAGGACAACAACTCTGAAGAGAGCAACCTCAGTGGGCCACCACCGAACATCCACCCCCAGGTGAGCTTTAAGGGGCCAGTCAACACGCCCCGACTTTTTCTTTACAGCCTCCAAAAAAAGTTCAGCAATTCACAGAGCAGGCAGCGGCGATCACGTTTTCCAAATACCGTATAGACCACTTATAATGTAAGTCACGGGAGTCCCGAATATCGGCACTGTAAGTGGTACCGCACTATAACCAAAACAACCTTTTTCAAGGGCCGTGATTGCGTAAACCATGTTGAGCAAGTAGCCTCGCGTGTCCGAGAATCGAAGCATGTGATGCGTGGTTCTTACATTTAACGTCCCACGACACTGTGCTGCCAATGGAATTGAACACGAAAGCTGAGCGGAGGGGGGGGGGGGGGTGCGTGTCTAACAAAAGTACCATCGCAGAAACTCGCCGACCGCTTCTCAGATCGCTTCGATTATGTGCATTACACAAAATGCCGAATCGCATCCGAAATTTCACGCTCTGAAAGAAACGCCAATCTTTCAACTTGACGGAGTGTGCTCTATTTCAAGACATCACAATCAAATCGTTGACCACCTTTCGAATGCTGCACGTCATTAACGATATGTATTCCTTCTCGTCAAGTGCGGCCACCGCAATGAGCTTCGTTGATTCCGTACCCAACCGGATTTGGATTGCACGCGACCGCTGCCAAAACAACCAACGCCGGTTAAGCCTAGCCTGCCGTTCGGTGTGTTGTCGCGGGAGGTATGTCCAGGACATGAAAATCTGGTGTCAAAAAGACCGCACCCAAGCACTGAACCAAGAACAGCGTGCGCGATAAGAAGTTCGCGGCCGGGACATCAAAAACGACGAAAACCTGCCAAGCTTATACGTAATACAGCACACTTGCAGTAAAGGGGAAGCTTGCATCATAATACCCTGAAAGGTTTTAAGTTTGCAAAAGAGGTAGAAAAAACACGTCTGTAGCAAGCACAATAACGATGACACTTTTTTTTGACAGGAAACTGTTCATCGCAGTTGATAAAGACGGGATCGCACGTGCCATGTTGAGTCGCACGCTGCCATAGCCACGCTAGGAATGCTCGGTGCAAAGGCTAATCCGCCCCCAAGGCAGCCGCCCTCCTCCCTTACTTGGCAAGCCCGTGCAGCATGTCGCTCTCTCTTTTCCTTTTCTTCCCTCTGCCCTTTGTTTCGATCAATCCACGTCCCCTCTTCCTCAGTAACGACCTTGTCGCTTGCTTTCCAACGCGCCTCCTTTCAGACTGGCTACTGCGATTGTCACACAGATTTTCCGGCAACTGCATTATAACCGGTCTCTCGTCTTGGGGCTCTGCACAATAAGCGGTATGCATATACATGGGGTTCTACGGGCGGGTGAATGGGAGTAAAAAAAGACCGCATTGTAAGAGATTCTGCACTATAAGCGGTTATGTTATAAGTGGCCATCACAGCGCTGCATGCCACACAGTACCTCCTTTTCGAAAAACAATGCCTGCACTCCTTTCCTGCATCTGATGAATTCTCCTTTCACATGCAGTGACTCAAAAATAACCGATCTGCGACTTGACGTAGCACGTAGCTCATCAATTGGTTTTATAGGTTTTACATGTGTGTTAATAGACATCTGGTCATTCATTTCTAATACTTCGAAATTCCTGGTAATTTCAATTAGAACCAAAGCAAATTGGAATACCGTGATATTCGTTCAAATATTCACACAAGCCTAAGGTCTTCCCTTTTACCTAATTTAGTTGGGACGCAACTAAATTTCTTCGTCTGGGTGGTTTAGGGACCCTTTAAATATGCCTGCAGGGTTCGTGAGCATTCCGCTGAAAGCGTCTTCTCACTCTGTAAGAAATAGAGTATTTCAACTGTTCACTGTTCAGGTCAAGAGCACCATATCGGATCCTGCAAGAGGAATCCGCCTGACCATCGCTCTGCGAAGGCCCCCCACCATTGAATCCAAGCAGCCACGCAAGAAGCGCCCTCCAGGGGCCAGTCCACGCCGTGAGCCTCCGTTTGAGGGGGTTCCCTGGACGCCCCCACCGCGTCGAGCAACCATCAACATCTGTTTTGAAGGTTTGTGCCACAGCCGTCATTGAGTGCAGTTAGAGTTTGGACTTGGTTTGGTTTCATCGATGGCATATTGACAGTCAAGTGCCCCTACTTGGTTTCTGTAGAGGGTTTCAGCATGGCATAGACCGACTCAAGAATACTGGGGGGCTTTGTTGCCCGTAGCTGCACTGTTATTGTCATCCACCGCATCCTTGTTATGCCGTAGTCAGGCATGCAAGCTGTACCTTTTGCTGCTCAATTCTTAATAACAAAATGGATGTAAAGATGCTTTTTCTACTAGGATGATATGATTTTGCTTGTATGTGGGTGAATAGTCGAGTGCTTTGAATATTCAACTGAATACAGTAAAACCTCCTTAATTCAAAATCACCGAGACTGTGAAAGATCTTCGAAATAATTAGGTCTTCAAGTTAAGGAAACACACGGGAAGTGGTACGCGAGGAACATTGAAACCAATTGGAGGTGGTCGTTTTCTGTGGTGGCTACTTCGCAGCTTCTAGGGTTATGTTTTTCCGCAATATCTTTACCCAATTTTGCCATAAACAGTGAATACCGGGCACCGCTGCTGCCATCGAAAAGTCTTGTAATCAACTAAGATGCGTGCCTGCAGGAAATACGCGTTTCACAGCAACACAGTGGTGACACGCAGGAAGCACGTCACCTGTTCCTAGCAGCGTCAGTGCGTCATGATGCGACCATTCGCCGATCATTTCTAGCAGAATATAGAATTTAATAAAGGCTAGTGTGATAGTATTTGTGACGTTTCTTGGCAGGAAACCATGATTATTGAAGTTTTCGAACTGAGTTTTTAATGTAGGCATTGCACGCAAGAGCTCTGCCAGCAATGCTAGTGCGCCAATTGCTGGAGCAATCGGAAGTCGTCATACATCGCAAATTGCATCAGACTGATCTTTGTGAATTTCTTCATATTGTTACGAGGTTGGTTGCTTCTGAGCAAGATGTATTTGCAGAGTAAAAACTACAGGCAAGAGACACAATGGCTGATTGGCCCAGTCGCGCGCCTGTCAGTCGCACCTCTTCCTTTTCTTCCTCTCCGTAGCAGGACCCCCGGGCGTTGGAGCGCCGTCTCGGCGAGAGTCCGGAGAAGTGCGACAGAAGTAGGGTTTCATGCGCGAAACATGGACAATGTCAACTAGTGACGAACTTGGGGACGTACTGGAGTGCAATGGCGCTATCTCGTAGGTTACGTCGCTAACTTGACGTAAGACTAGGTAGGGTCCGGCGTATCGGGACAAAAGTTTTTCGGAGAGACCTACACGGCGACACGGTGACCAGAGGAGCACGTGGTCACCTGGGGCAAACGTTATATTTCGATGCCGGTGGTCGTAGCGGGCTTTTTGCATATCCTGTGACCTGGTGAGGCGAGACTGGGCAACTTGACGAGCCATGTGAGCCCGATCAATGGCTTCGCGCGCGTACTCGGAAGCAGATGGCACGAGAGGCAAGGTGGTTTCAAATGGCAATATGGGGTCGCGACCATATAAAAGATAAAAAGGCGAGAATCCCGCAGTGTCATGTCGAGAGGAGTTATATGCGAAGGTCACATAGGCCAACGTGGTATCCCAGTCTCGATGATCATCGGAGACGTACATCGAAAGCATCTCTGTGAGCGTGCGGTTGAGACGTTCAGTTAGGCCATTAGTTTGTGGGTGGTAGGCGGTAGATAGCTTATGCGCTGTAGCACACGAGCGAAGGAGGTCATCGACAACTTTGGACAGGAAAGAGCGGCCGCGGTCCGTAAGCAGCTGTCGGGGTGCACCATGGTGTAAGATGACGTCATGAAGAAGAAAATCCGCGACGTCAGTGGCGCAACTGGTTGGCATGGCCTTTGTTATCGCGTAACGGGTCGCATAATCTGTGGCGACGGCAATCCATTTATTTCCGAGTGTCGTCGTCGGAAAAGGGCCAAGAAGGTCGAGTCCCACGCGATGAAATGGTTCAGAGGGGACTTCAATTGGGTGAAGATATCCAGCTGGCAGCAAAGAAGGTCTTTTCCGGCGCTGGCAGAGGTCGCAAGTGGCGACATATCGACGTACGCTGCGGTACAATCCAGGCCAGAAAAATCGACGTCGCACGCGGTCGTATGTGCGGGAAACGCCGAGGTGTCCCGCTGTTGGTGCGTCGTGAAGTTGTTGAAGTATGGCAGGCCGTAGATGACGAGGGATGACAAGCAGAAGCTCAGGGCCTTCAGTGGTGACGTTGCGGCGGTAGAGGATGCCGTCATGCAGCACGAACATACGGGATTCAGCGTCATGGCTGTCAGACTGGATGGCGTCGATGATAGTGCGCAATGACTCATCCCGTCGTTGTTCGATGCGCATATCGCTGACGTCTGTGAACGCCATTACTCTGCTCTCCAGGTCAGGCGCAACGGGATCAGGAGGATCTACCGGATATCGAGAAAGACAGTCTGCGTCCTTGTGCAAACGGCCAGACTTGTAGCTGACGCTAAACGAAAATTCCTGAAGCCTCAGAGCCCAGCGAGCCAGACGTCCAGTCGGGTCCTTCAGAGAAGTCAGCCAACAGAGGGCGTGGTGGTCCGTAACGACAGTGAAAATGCGACCATATAAATATGGCCGAAACTTGGCGACGGCCCAAACTAAAGCTAGACACTCTCTCTCGGTGATGGAATAATTCATCTCCTGGGGAGAAAGCAGGCGACTGGCGTAAGCTATCACGCACTGTCTACCGTGGTGCCGCTGAGCGAGAACTGCGCCGATACCGTGGCCACTGGCGTCGGTGCGAACCTCTGTGGCAGCAGAAGGATTAAAGTGGGCAAGTATGGGGGGCGTAGTTAGGTAGCCGATGAGAGCGGCGAACGCTTGAGCCTGCTCAGGGCCCCATGAGAATGTGGTATCCTTCTTCAGCAAATCTGTCAGTGGCCGGGCAACGTCGGCGAAGTTTTTCACAAAACGGCGAAAGTAGGAACATAAGCCGACGAAGCTACGGACATCGGATGTAGAACGGGGCACTGGAAAGCTACGGACGACGCGGATCTTTTCGGGATCTGGTTGGACACCATCGGCGTTTACAATATGGCCCAGAATGGCAATCTGACGGTGACCAAATTGACACTTCTTGGAATTGAGTTGTAGCCCAGCTGTTCTGAAGACTGCGAGAATTGCAGCGAGACGGGTCAGGTGGCTATCGAAAGTAGATGAAAAGACTATCACATCGTCTAGGTAACAAAGACAAGTAGACCACTTGTAACCACGCAGGAGAGAGTCCATCATTCGTTCGAATGTGGCAGGGGCGTTACAGAGTCCAAAAGGCATGACCTTAAACTGGTATAAACCATCTGGTGTAATGAAGGCCGTCTTCTCGCGGTCCATTTCATCGACAGAAATCTGCCAGTAGCCGGACCGAAGATCTATAGACGAGAAGTATGTAGCCCCGTGTAGGCAGTCCAACGCGTCATCGATGCGTGGTAGCGGGTACACGTCTTTGCGTGTGATCTTGTTTAGGTGGCGATAGTCAACGCAGAAGCGCCAGGTACCATCTTTTTTCTTCACAAGGACGACAGGGGAGGCCCAAGGACTACTTGATGGTTCTATGACACCTTTGTTGAGCATTTTGTCCACTTCTGCTTGGATAACTCTACGCTCAGTGGGGGAGACACGATAGGGGCGTCGGCGAATAGGACTGGCGTCACCAGTATTTATACGGTGCTGAACAGTGGATGTTTGCCCTAGAGGTCTGTCGTCGAAAGAAAAAATGTCGGTATATGACGCGAGAAGGCGATGGATGTCATTGGCTTGCGCAGGATTGAGGTCGGGTGCAATCATCTTCGAGAAACGATCTGGCCGAGAACAGGTGCTGTTCGCTACAGGAGACTGAAGTAAATCAATCTCGGTGGTGAGCGCTGCTATTTCGAATTCGTCAGCATTAGATACGCTGGCCAAGAACATGCCACGAGGAAGCACTTGAGGGCACAAGCTGAAATTGAGAAGTGGAAGCGAGGTACAATTGTCAGTAACAGTCACAAGCGTATGGGGAATGGCAATGTTGCGGCTCAAGAGGACGTCGGCGAGAGGAAGGAGGACATATTGACCATCGGGAACTTGGGGCTGTGCGGTCAAAACGACGAAGGTGGCTGCCTGAGCTGACAGCCGCACATCCTGAAGAGAGCACAGGCGCGGCGGGGCAGTGTGGGGTTCAGCGACTATCTGAGGCAACTCTAGCTGAAGAACGCCTGTAGCACAATCGATCAGAGCAGAATGATTCGACAAGAAGTCCAGGCCTAGGATAATGTCATAAGGGCAGTGGTCAATCACGGCTAAAATGACAGAAGTAGTGTGGTCCTTTATACGTAAGCGGGCAGTGCACAGACCGAGAACCATCGGCGTGCCGCCATCGGCCACACGGAGCATTTGTGCAGCCGCTGGTGTCAGAACTTTCTTTAAACGTGTGCGTAGGCTTGAACTCATGACCGAAATGCTTGCGCCGGTGTCGACAAGTGCTTGTACAGGTTCGCCGTCTACTTTAACGTCTATTACACTTCGTCTGGTGGGAACGGAAAGAGGATTTGCTGCGGAAGTCGTCAATGCAGCACCACCTCCGGGGGCTGCATTTCTCAGTTTTCCGAGACAACGCGGCCGGAAGCCACGGGGGACGAGAAGCGCCGTGGCTGCGGCGAACGGGACGATGGACGACGTGTTTGCGGCGATCGAGACTGGTGCCCACGTGGTGAAGGCGAGCGGCTGTACCAAGTGTTCCGAGAATGGTCAATGGCATTGGGCTCTTCGGCAGGTGGAAAGGTGCGGGCGGTATCGTCGAAACGGGTCATATTGGTCGTTGCGCGATGTGCCGAGGACCATGTGTTGCGGCAGTAACGGGCAATATGTCCAACGCGGTGGCAGTTGAAACATATAGGGCGGTCATCTGCAGTTCGCCACTCAGCCGGGTTGCGAGTACGTGGAGAAGACCGTCGGTCGGAGAAGGGCATCACGAAAGGGCGTTCGCTGACTCTAGGCGCGGTGACATGGCACACGGAATGCACTCCGATGTTTTCAAGCTCCTGGCGCACGATGGCTTGAACAAGAGGAACAGTAACAGGAGTGGCATCGGTACTGCGCGAATAGAACGCCGAGGGCGCCATAGCTTCCAGTTCACGACGAACAATGCGTGTAAGGTCTCCCGGCGGCGATGCACGTTGTGGTGTTGACTGGTCCTCGCAAGTAGATGTTGCAGCGGTGTTTGGGAGTCGAGCGAATGTTTGTAGAATGCGGCGACTTTTCACTTGCTCGAACTGACGACACTCTTTGATGATCGCGTCTACGGTGGAACAGCCCTTGCACATCAGGAGATTGAACGCGTCGTCGGCAATCCCTTTCAGAACATGTCCCACCTTGTCACCTTCTGTCATGTCGCTTTCGGCCTTTCGGCAAAGGGCCAGCACGTCTTGAATGTAAGCGAGGTATGACTCCGTAGGGGATTGGGCACGGCAGGCCAATTCCTTTTTGGCGGCGATCTTCCGACTGGCGGTTTTGCCAAACACCTCTCGCATCTTTGCTTTGCATTGGTCCCAGCTTGTGAGTTCTTCTTCATTGTTCTCATACCACACCTTGGCCGTGCCTCTCAAATAGAACAGCACATTAGCCAACTGAAGTGTGGGATCCCATCTGTTCGGCACACTCACTCGTTCAAACATGGCCAGCCAATCATCAACGTCGACGCCATCGGTTCCGCAGAATGTACCGGGATCCTTGAGAGGCGTGAAAACGTACGGTTGCGACGCCATGTTCGTCGGAGACGCTGACGTTGACGCGGAGGGCTGAGCATTGGCCATGGCTGGAAGGGCGATGCGACGTCCGCTGCGGAGCTCCGTTGCCTGATGGTTACCCAGCACCTCTCACCAATATGTTACGAGGTTGGTTGCTTCTGAGCAAGATGTATTTGCAGAGTAAAAACTACAGGCAAGAGACACAATGGCTGATTGGCCCAGTCGCGCGCCTGTCAGTCGCACCTCTTCCTTTTCTTCCTCTCCGTAGCAATATTCCCAGAAGTAATGGGTAAATCATGATGCGCTGACACAGCGAGAAGCATGCGTTGTGCTGCCCGCATCTCATTACTGTGGTGCAGTAAGGTGCTTTTTTTTTCTTTTCCGGAAGCACACAGTTAAATTGATCACCAGATCCCCCCCCCCCCCCTTTTTTTTTTGCGCTGGCAGAAGTGTGGCTGAGGTGCTTCATCTGTCACTTATCAGTACTGCTGCACTGCATCATTGCTTTGTGGCTCCTAAAGGCTTGAAGGCCTCTGTTTTCGCGGATTTGAGGCGAAATCGAGAATCGGTACATGGCACCTAAAGATTTCTCATTAACCGAACTGGTGCTGACTGTTGTTTCAACTTATCTGCTCAAACTGATATTGCAAAATATGGGACCACAGAAATCCTTTGAATTACGCGTTATTTTGAAATAAAAATAATAGAGTTTGAATTAGCGAGGGTTTACCATTAAGTATACAAGTTCTATTTGACATAAACTTGAAATTTCAAAATTTTTTTGAAGTATTTGAAACTAATGACTAGACGTACATGATAGCAGGTGTAACACTCTTCGAAAGATGGTTTCGCTGCGGTGTCGGGCTGCTATGCCATCAAACTTTTTTTTCGAGTCAATACATTCAAGATTAGCAGGGTCTGAAAGGCAGCTTTGCTGGAATATGAAATTGTGATGTGGTGAAGCATGATAAAGATTTAAAGGGGCCATTGTGTTTTTAACATCGACTGTATTTGTCTTCAGGAAGTTCGAATAGTAAAATCTCTACTGCAAACTGCATCGCATAGGAAACACTATTCGAAAAATATTTGAAATTTCGAATATTCGCACACTCTCTAAAAAGTTAATGAACCATTTTTAACCCTTTAATGCCTAAATTATAAAACTGCCAAAGAAAATAAGAATTGTTTTTATTTTCCAGCTTTAGATAGCAACTTTTAAATAAATGTACAGTTTAAATATTTAAAATGCATTTTTAATGCACACTTTTATGTATGTCGTGAATTCTCCACATGCCAGAAGTATAGACCTTGCAATGTAAAATGTGCTTCAGAACTACGCAACATGTCGTTAGCCATGTCATAAGCACGCACGAACTAACTAAACAAAATTATTGATGACAAAACTTGCGTCAGCCAGGCGAGGAAGAATGAAGAAGTAGGTGCTCTCGGCCATCAGGTACGAAACAATTGTTCTTGCGTAAAATTTATTGTACGAGATAGCGCTAGATTTGTCATGCTGAAAGCTACTTTCCTTGTGAGCATTTCACAGCTGGCATTAAAGGCGGCATGCATTCCGTAACTTGTTTTTAGAGTTTTTCGTTGTCGTGAATTCGTGACACTAGGCAGTAGAGGGTTAATGGTGAAGCTCAAGCATGCTTCAATTTGAAGTGTCCAGTTCAAACTGAGACAGTGTAATAAAAGAGTGCCAAGCTTTTATATTATTTCCAGCAAGTAGATATTTCAGTGTCGTATGTCTCGCTCAAGTATTCATGTTAACCACTCGGTTGTCTTCCCGTGCATGACAACCCCAGGTGCGATGCCGGTGCTCCGCCCGCCACCGGATCCACCTGCCCCGGCTGAAGGGGAGTGGCGCACGGTCGAGTTGAGCCGGCGAATGGGACGAGTGGGGCGGGGAGCACGAAGACGCAGAGCATACCGGGACAGACACACCGGTGCTGGCATAGACGCAATCCTTTGAGAGAAGCATGCCTCGTCTATAAGGTATGCTCTTCACATCACTTTTAAGCTGCTTTGCCCGTACCAGGAATGGGCAAATAGTCGAACCAATATTGCACTGTTCAAATTTGCTTTAACATGTACTGAAATTATTCAAAATTTGGAAGTATTTGAAATGAATAAATGGATCTAGATTTGATCACCTGCTTTTCACATTACATACAGATTTGAGCCGCCATGTAACATTTGCGAGTGAGTCATTGTCAAGCTGGATTTTGCTCATGAAAGTCCCGCATACCATAGCTATTGTTCAGATAGGCTTAGATTATCATTTTGTGTATTACCATAGGTATTCATTCCAGGTTATTGTGTGTGCTGATTTGCTTTATAACTTGCACAGTTTAGAAGTAAACCTCGCTGCTAAAAGGTACATGAAATGTATATTTCGAAAAATGTGCTATCACATTAAGCCTACACAATAACGTTCGACTGGCATAAATTTATTACATCAAAATCGCTAAGATTAAAAACAAATGGTGAAATATTTCTGCGTTTGTTCACTTTCGTCCAGAACCTGGTCAACATTAAGAGGGA
This sequence comes from Rhipicephalus annulatus, assembly GCA_013436015.1. Lineage (NCBI taxonomy): Eukaryota > Metazoa > Arthropoda > Arachnida > Ixodida > Ixodidae > Rhipicephalus > Rhipicephalus annulatus. The sequence goes on along the minus strand of WOVY01011319.1, from coordinate 369,992 downwards.
AAAACTCTGCAATGAGCCGAGGTACAAGCCAGAGTACATGTAGTAAATTACCAATGATGGCTTTCCACGATGAACCCTGTCGCCACCAAGAGTTTAAGACCAACTCCTGTGCCCCCTTGCGGCTGTCATGTGCACTCTGTGTGAGGCTCAGTCATGCCAACTCTACTGAGCTATCGAAGTTGTGCATAAGTACAGAAAATGCCCAATTCTCTCTCAACTACCTTGGAACAGCAAGATCATCTGAAAAAAATAAAAAAAATAGAGCAATCCGGGAAAAAGTGAGTGCATTGTTTTTTTTTAGTGCCTTCAAGATTGAGAATTGCCACAACCACATTCGAAATGCAAGTTCAGTACGAAAATTTGGATAATAAATGCACAAATTAAACAAATGGGGTACTTGCAGCAGAGATTACCCAAAACACTTATTTAGCGGTGAACAACTGCATTATTACTGTGATAGCAATTATATGGACACTCTCTGCAAGTCTTGCCGTCGCCGCCATGTTCCATAACAAGTCTAAATTAATAACATGCCCCTGCGCACCGTAACTTTCACGAGCGGGTAAAAGCGCGCGAGTGCCACTGAAGCAGATATCAAGTGAGTCGGCCCATCTCTATCGCCTAGAAGGCGCACAAGATAACATCGCCTGCATGTTAGAACTGCCATCGAATGCTCAAACAGAAAGGAAACTGCCAGTCTTGAACGAGCATGAAAAAAATGCAAGGTGGAGGGGGATCGCTTGAATAGCAACAATGAACTTTGATTTTAAGGGCGCGATTGCGATGGCTGACGTGCATACTATCTCGACAAGTGCATATATCAGTGCGCTTTCAACGTGAAGAGATTGTGTGAAAAGAGTGCTTCTTCCTGGAGCGGCTGTATTTGCTCACACCAGCATTTGGGGGAGTTCTGCGATATCGTATCCAAGAGTTGGCTGCCTGTCTTACTTTGTAGAACGTTAACAGTTTTTTGTTATTCTGTTTATTGCATTGCATTAAGTGTGCCATCGTGTTTGTGTTGTTTCCAGTACTAATTGACTAATTGCGAAGGCTACGAGCCTGCGAACTGGCGGTGCGGCACAAGACCGAAGCACATGACGAGTCGACCTCTGAACACCCATCGTCACTGTTGTCTCAAAGAGTTTTCATCAGCACCTAATCTGATAACCCCTCGGCAGTGACAACACGGTTGTCCGCATTAAAAAAATGATAATAAAAGAAAAAAAAACAAAGCTGGACATAGTTGGAGGCCACACCTTATGTGCACAGTGAAACTATGCACGCGTGCACAGCGTTCGAAACGAAGAGCGAATGACACCGACACAGCGTAAGACTATTTGGTAAAGTGCCCTCTAAATGCAGCGCGGTCCTGCATATGTGACGCAAACTAAAAGCATGGCACTGCCAACGCAAAAGCAGTTGTCTTTGTTTGTTTGTTTGTTTGTTTGTTTGTTTGTTTGGAGAGGGGTGCGGGGACATGCACCTGCGGCTGCTAGAACGGCGGCAATGCCGGCTCGTGAAGCGGAGCCATAAGCGCGCAAAGCGAGCCGGCACCGCATGGCGCCCGCGTATGTTGCATGCTCATACCAAAATGACAAAATTCAGAGCGAAATTCATAGATTGTCTGTTGGTAAAATTCGTTATAATATCCAGGTTGCCTCTCACTGCTACTTTGTTACTTAGAGGTCTCAAATACGTGTGCTTCTATAGAGCAACGGCAGGGAACAAAAAAACTTTGTTATATCGAGGAATCCGTTTTATCGATCTTCGTTATAAGCAGGTTTAACAATAGCTGCTATACGGACTTGTAAACAATATTTAGGTTATTAATTATTTCATTTGGTGCAGCAGCAAGCTTACTAATCACAGAATGCCAACATGTAAAATGCTGGGAATTATCGTTCTATCAGAATTTTTCAATTTGCAGTGCTGATGAAGCTATACACGCAGTATATGCTACGCAAACTCAAATCTCGCTATAACGAATTCGGATATAACTAAATGTCGGTTATAAACAAGTAAATGGAGAATACTCTTGCGATAGACACAGTGTTGAAAATAAAGTCAACTCTCGTTTATTCAAACTTGAAGGGACCTCTGAATTTTGTTTGAATTCTCAAGAAGTTTCAATCATCAGGAGTTCTCAGATGGATCACTCTGGGTGAGGTGAGAAATTGTGAATTTCAAAAAGCTTCTTTCCTACAGGTATGTGCCTTCAGCACAGAGCTCTCTATACCAGTTGAGAAGCATCGCAGTTTATCATGCATGCACTTAGTTTGAAACATTTGTTTATTTGCAAAGCCTTTTTTTCTTGAAGGCCTAAGGTGCTTATTTTTCATTTTTAGACTGTTAGGATTATATAAGTGGGAAAGCAGTAGTGGGAAAGCAGTAGATATTTTCTGCAGTAACGGTAAGTTGGGCCAGTTGGTTAGGATCCATCGGGAACTTATTTACAGCGCAACACCAGAAAAACACAGGACAGGGAAAGATCAAAAGAGAAAGAAAAGATGGCGCTGACTCACAACTGTTGTTTATTGGAAAAAACGGGTTGAAATGTATATATATGCTCCTTCCCTGTCATGTGTTTTTTCTGGTGTTGCGCTGTAAATAAGTTAACGATGGATAATTTCTGGTATGGAACTTCAAAAATTAAAAATTAAGCAAATGATTAAGTTTGAATTAAGAGGCTTTCAAATAATTTGAAAGAATGGAGGGCCAACCAAAAAATTTAATTTTGTTTGAAATAACCAAAAGTATGAATTAACAGAGTTTGAATTATCTCGAGTTATAACGAATTTTTGGAATTAATGAACTTATTTCTGTGGAACTTCGTCACAGTCAGGTTTGAGTGTAGTTGCCAAACAAATGAAGCCCTGCCAGCCAAACCAGTGTTGTGGCACTATGTGGGCATGCACTGTGGCACACCACACCAGCTCAGCATAGTTCCACTGGTTGCCATGAAGGTAGTGCCTCTCCTTTCATCTCATAATGAGCATAGACTAAAGTGGAGAGGCTGATTTTAAGGCTCATAAACAACAAAAGACCACGTACAGCCATCGGAACGCCGCCTTTGTGAATTTCCAGACCACCATGTGGCGTGTTGTACCACTTCAATAAGTTCCTTGACTCTGTCGCAATATTTTAATCTTTCCATTTGAAATGGTGTTTAATCACGTGTTTTCTTTGCTTGCCATTCCTTAAGGGCGCAGGTTTGGGCAAAATTTGAAAAAAAATCTTTTTGGTTTCCTTGCAATTCAGGAAGGCATCCCTTTCTGGATATTTTCCATATTCGTGCTTTTCTTAAACGGCAGTTTTTTTATCATATTTATTTTAGACAAGCCATACACATAGTTGCCTATGCGATTGGCGTAAAAGCAAAGAAAGCCTGACAAAGCACCAACTTCCTGTGTACACACATTCATAAGCAATTATAAAGATTGAATGTGTGCAATAGCATCAAACGTTAGCAATTTTTTTCTAACATCAAGCCATTTGACAAAATGATGTACATAATTGTCATTAGCACATGAAGAATAATGAGAAGCTATTTATGAATAACAATGGCTGCCAAAATAAGAAATAGTAATAAAAATACAGGCATGGGCCACATATGCAAGTTACAGAAGATAAGAAGATGAATAGGAAGAGGTATGAAAGTCTGAGTTTTTTCGGAGGAATGTGCGTATCTTCTTTTTGAAGACATAAATGGGGGAACTTTGTTCAATAATTGTCATCTCAGTGGTGTGCTCATTAAGGAAGTGGGATATTTGGTAAGTCAGTTTTTGTGTACTGTAGTTAGTACGAAGCGTATCTTTCTTGAAGCTGATGTGCCTCAAGTATGTGGTTCTGAGGCCCTCCCTGAATGATGAGGCTTTGAAAGGCCGCTCTTCTAACTTTCGCTGTGACTGTTTTGTGCCTTCCGCGCAGGCCTGGCTTTTTTTCCGAAAGCAAGTAGTGAGCGAAAATGCACCCTAGCGCAAGTTCCTTCTATGAAACTTATGCTTATGGCTTATTTTTCTAAAAAAGACTTCATGTACAACAGTCAAAATGCTTGTCTAAAGTTAGCTGGGTAAAGCAAATTGTCAGGTAATTTCTACGGCAGTCTTAAAACCCTGTGCGCTGTTATATTCACACTTCATTTTCGGAGCATATCGTTTAAAACATTTTCAACTCGTAGCTTTGTTATACCTTGTGTTGTCGTGCTTGTTGATTATTTCAGATTCTGAGGATAAAGAAGGTCATTAGCAACTAAAATTTTGGGCCTCTCTTATTAATGTTCCCTGGTTAATGTGAATAAATGCCAGTGACGTACTGAGGTGCTGAACTCTGAACCAGCGTTCAGCGTTCCCTAGTACGCGACACAACCAGCCGCACTGTGATGATTTTTCATTTTATTTGGACACAAATCTTGCGTAGTTAAATGCCAGAAGGCCCTTAAGTGCTGTCACTCAGAATCGTCCGAACTTGAGTCCCACGACGTCTGTTTTTCACTGGTAACGTCCCAGAGTGCATCGTCCTCCATTCCATCCTGTGTGTTACTGATGCAGCATTTGTAGAAAGATGGAAGAACGCCGCCTCAGCACAAAGTCCTTCCCTTTCATAAATCGGTGCACCCACGATGGCGATCTCTTGAATTGCACCTTCGCGAGCACAGAGTCGCGCGCCATCTTGACCGCTTTTCCTGCGGATGCACTACGCTGTTACTGGTAGCGACCTTGCACGCAGCTCCCGGATGAATTCAGGGAGTAGCGTTTCCAGTTCGGGTTGCAGTGCAGGATGCGATACTTTTCGCTCCTCCAGTATCGGACACTTTTCTACGGTGCACCGAATTACCTTTGTGCTGCCAGGTTGCCGTGCGAACTCCATAACTTTTTTCTTGGAGCCTATCGTAAGCTGCCGTCAACTAGTACTCATTTCTGAAGAAAACAGAAAACAGCAGACTGACAGCCGATAATGGAAGAAAAAATGTCGTTGCTGGAACACTGTAGGCTTTGCCTAGCCTTTCCCAACGGCGCCGCTGCTGTTGTTCACGGTGGCAGTGGAGGCTTTCGACTTCAGTTCCCCATTGTTGCGAGACTTCCACATTTTTTTTTCTGCCAATGACCAGTATATAAGACGAAGGTCGATTTTTCATTGTGGTATTTTGAAAAATAATTCGACCTATATTTCGGTAAGGTATATTTTTATTACAGTAGTGAATTGTGGTGCACAACAATAGCCAAAAAAAAAATCAAGACTTTCTTGAACAGATGGACATAAAGGACCCTCTTTGTAATAGTAAAATTCTAATTCTAGAACTGATGGAATTCTGATACATAACCTATAGAACTTTCTTACACTAATGGAAAGTTAGGTAGGCAATTTTGTTGTGTATGCCAAAGACTAACATGCTATAATGAGGATGTTATTAAGAACAAGAACTAAGGTTCGCAAAGATGCCGATAATCAGAACCAGTTAAATAAAGCATTAGGTTAATGCTAGTAATAAACTTGTAAAAATCTGTTTATTCCACAATATGATGTAGATAAATCATTCTTATCGGGATGCAGTAGATCTCGTAAGCTTATTAAATTATTGTCCATAGCAGCTGCTGCCAAAGTCTGGCACTGTGGAGGGTTCAAGACGGAAAGGCAATGCTTGGAGATGGCGCCATGGCAGCTGCGGATCCTGTGAGTGGGGCCGGCAGGCTGGCCTTGCACGTCCACTGCTCGTTTTCCAGGCAAAGGATGCGGCTTCCGGAAACCACCAACAATTGCCCACCTGCGATTAAGACGGCAGACTTCATCAACAGGCAGAAAAAAAACTGTTCCACACTCACCATAATGGCTACTGGCAGCAGTGCCCGACTTTCCCACATTAAAGTGCGCATATATGCCCCATAAAGTGGGGGAGGGGATAGCTGCTGCGGTAACCTGGTTGGTAGAGCATTAGACGCATTATTCTAAGGTCGCAGGTTCATCCCCTGCCTGTAGCCAGTTATCTTTTCATCCACTTTTCTTTCTTTACTAGTAACATTTCCTATACTTCCCTTGGCATTATTATCTGTTAGTTCAGGCCAGGAGTTCAAAGTTGTCCACGCAATAAATGTGACATTGGAGATCCTACGGTGCCGCATTGTAAAATTTTGGAACCAATAATTTAGTGCATTAGTTTTGGGTGAATCAGTAACATAGTGAAACTTGCGTGGAAAAAAAAAGAAAGGAAGTTGTTTTCCACTTGAATGCCTCTAAGCAACATTTTGTGTGGGGTTGTGGTCCCAGTCAAGCCCTCAAAGAGGTTTTTTGAACCTGTCTCTCAGCACCCTAAGTGATTTGATGTTGAAATTAACAAAGTTTAAAAGTAATGCAGCATTGTCATTGCCTAATTGCCAAGTCCTTCAGGCTACAGGCAGGCTAGTTTGGGTTCGTGCCACTTAGACTTTGAAAGTTACTTGTTCACAAGCAACAACTGCCTCGATTGCCGCCAACAGTCTCTTTTCGCATCTTACGAGTTATCTAAAGCATTGTAGCACAGATTTGCCATTGCTTAGTTGTCAAGCCCAAAGAAAGGCTAGTTCCGATCCGTGCCACCTACACTTTAAATGTTACCGTACTTGTCCGCGAACAACAATCGCCTGTCTCGAATGATGCCAACAGTGTCTTCGCATCTTTTTATGAGGAATCTAAAGCATTAACAGGTTCTCATCTCCTCAAACTGCTATGGGGGTACTGATAAACATTCGTCTGTTTTCCATGGCACACACACACACTTGGCTTAGTTGCTATTCTTAATTGAGGTTCAGAAGTGCAGGTGTCTGCTCTTCATGTTGATTAAAATACCCGAATTTCGTTTTACGCCCATGCATTGCTCCTTGCGGTGCTGCGCTGTGCTCGCTTATGTGCAGCAGGAGATTGTGCCACCTTCCTTTTATTGAAGGGACACAAAAGAGAAACAATGAGTTGATTTAGATTGGTAAAGTGCACTCTGAGAAGACTAATGCCATAAGTTTCACTGTCATAAGTTTATTATTAGCGCAGAAAATCAAGATTTAAGGTTCATTTTTAAATTTCACGCCGTGATACCCGCGTGTTACGTACGAAATTTCACAATGTATATATTGTTTTCGTGACATTGGCTCGATAAAGTTTTCTGAAACTTCATATGCTGTCTATGGCAGCCACAGGTTAAAATGTTCTTCAGTTTTATTGATTAGCTATGTAGACCCCAGTAGCCACAGGTTAAAATGTTCTTCAGTTTTATTGATTAGCTATGTAGGCCCCAGTAGACTTATTCGAAAATTGATGACGTAATAGTGTTTGGTGCGGGACTCTCAAGGTAGCGTCTCCGCCTGCAGGTTCTTTTCGCCCGTTTTCTCGCTTACCAGGTGTCGTGTCACGGTAATAGTGGTGTTCTCGGTATTGTGAAATTGTACTTTATAAATGCGTGAAAAATCGTTTTGCTCTTTGGTGTCCATTTAACAATAACATTGAAGTGTTTGCAAAGCACACCAACTGCACACTCACTCCCTTAATTTTTGAAAAATTTCTCACCAGAATGGCAAGCCTTTGGTAATTTTAATTATTTTTTCATCTTTCACAAATTTCTCTTTCTTTGATGAAGTCAATATTTTGACAATTTCTGACTGATATGGCTAGACTGTAGCGGTCGGAAACACTGCATTTGTCTTTCAAAGTTTAATGATGTCTTGATAAAATTAATTTATTGATGAAATGACAGGCCTATAGTCTTGGGAAACATAATTTTTAAAAACTTTTTTCGTATTTCAGTGAAATATTATTGCGTGTCAACAAAGAAAGAAAGAAAAAAAAAAAACAGCAGTTCTTCAGCCCTTTGACATTGCAAAGTCTTCTACGGTCTCCATTTTAAGTGGGAGCAAGCGCACTTCTCGTCACGAAGTTAAAGAGGCCAGCAAGCAATTTTTATGGTGCTTCTCTTCCTTAGCACAATAGAATGCTTACCGGTCAGTGTCTATAATCACAGCACACTAATATGGAAAACACCGCATAACATTCGCTGCGAAGGCAGCGCCTCTTCTCATCGTGCAATGCCTTCCATCTTGTAAGCAGTGTATATTTGAGTGGGGACGGATTATACTATATACATACTCTAATTTTGAAAACTAATTATAATGCGCACGACAGCATCAGCTATACTATGCGACTGTGTACAGCAAAATAAGACTCCATATTCTGTGATCCAGCCTCGAGGCTCTTTCACTAGGCTGCACCACATACTAACAGGTTTTTGTTATTATTAAGTATGCTATTAAAAAGTACATATGAATCGAAGTCGCAACAAGTAAGAATGCTGAAATCTCACTGTATTTCGAGGTTGTTTTATTTATACCGGCATCTAATCACAGTCTGGCCAGTTGTCGGAGGTTCCTCTAAGGGCACATGGTAGGACGAAAACGGAAAAAAAAAAGTCACACTCACGCCTACTTAAAAGTATTCCAAAGCAGTATTATTCATACACCATTCATATATTTATTGACTAGAGGGATGAATTATGTAATGTGGAGCCTTGCACTCTCCCACCCCAACCCATTATCTTTTTCAACAGGAATGTCCTTGGTAGTTTGCAGCCACTCATAACTCGTATTCGAAGGTACTAATCAAAGGATGCCAAGAAGAGCACCGATTACGAGAGATGTTCGTGTTAAAGGACCCTCAACACTGGAAGTGTTGTTTGCGACTTTTTCACTCTAATTTGTAGCATTGCATCTGGTAATGCCGAATTTGAATTGTAAATGCTTTAGCGCATCATATAATTAATACTAGAATCATTCATTCAAAACGATTTCACATCAGTTCCATACCGTAAACTAGCGCCCTACAGCAGGGCAGCTCCTGAGACAACATGCGCTGAAGCTTCAGTGACGATGAACAACGAACGCACCGCTTCCAATTAGGGGGACCCGCTTGTGGCGAACAATCAAACGATGTGGGCACTCGAGCGGGTCGGAAAAAATAAAAGCATTCCTAGCTTCAGCAGCCAAAACCACCTTGGAAGCAGCCCAACAATAGAGCGGGTGGGGTGATAGAACAGTAGTCCTCGCGGGGTGCCAGTCGGGCTATTGTGCGCATCTCGCAAGTGTTCTCTGACGTCGACAATGCTTGCTTGAACTCGTCCCGAGGGGATCCCTTGTCAAACTATAGAAAATGTCAATTCTACCAGAATACTTGGATGCGCGCATGCACCCTTACTTTCAAACCAAAATAAAATATCTTATGGGCCACGCTTATCACTAATCGGTCATAAGTGTCCCCGCATGCAGGACTCTCAAACAACACAAGTATCCCGAGTATCTTAATTTAGTGTCGGGAGCCCTTTAAAGAGCATTGACATCATAATTGCAAAAGCTAATTCTAAACTAACAGGATCATGAGCCGACTCATTCGAACTCACTCAGATTGAGCCGCGAGTCCGGTTCAAGAAAATTTTAGCGAGGGTGAGTCCTAGTGAGTTTGACTCGAGAAAATTTTGCCAAGTCTGAGTCGTAGTGAGTCCTTAGCGCAATGAACATTTCATGAGCGAGCTCCACAATTTAGCCAACTTATGGTGCAAACTGCCTGGTGCACGTGTTGAGCTAATGAGCATTGAGTCGCAGAGTTTCTGTTGTCTTTGCTTTGGTTCAGAGTCTTTAAAAGGACAGTAAAGGCTAATCACAGTTTATGTGAAAGTGCAAGCACAATGTATGACGTCAACGTCTAAAACGGCAATATTGTCAACAACAGGGGCCTACTTACTGAGAAATTAAGCTAAATGTATCGCATGACGTGTGATACATGTGGGGAATTTTGGGAATGATCCTAATGTTGTGAGTACGTCTAACTAGTAATGAAACTAGCTGAAATAAAAAAAAACAACTCTCCGTGCATCAAGATGCAATAAAATGCTGCTTGTCCGTTTTTGTTTGTCTTTCAGAAAAAAAAAAAGAAATGCCTGGCGTTACTATGGGGAATAATGCAAGTGGTTCAAAAGGTAAATCTTTGCCTGGTTATGCTGGATAGGTGGTGCCAACAAGCGGGGGTCAGTTGAACAAAGCAAGCTGGAAATTGTTCAGTCGCTGTTGCTGCTGCTGTAGCTGCTACAACTTTTGCTCTGCTGCTGCTAGTGTCAACGGCTGCACAGTAAAGGCAAGCAACATTGGGCATGGCAACAGTGATGTCAGAAAGGCCGCTTTCATGTGGGTAATTCGAAGTGCACTAATGCGATGTGGACCACTGAAACATGATCTTATCACAAAATAAGCATTCTTGGCACATAAGTAGCAATACGAGTTTCTGTACTGCAATTTCAACAATTGACGTCGACTTTATATTTGCCTTTAGTGACCCTTCAAGAATTGCGACACTGGATTTTCTTTCGTTTAATGTAGGCAGTATTGCACAAGTATTCTGAAATAGTATTGAATCCTGGCCAAAGTACAGCCAATTTGCCAAAAAACGTTGACCATGTTGATGGCTCACTGAAGAAGCAGGGTAATCAATACGAGATGTTGCAAAGGTGAAAATTGAGGTTGGCAATTACTAAGTTTGTAGCTACTAAATAAAATAGTTAAACGGCATTTGTGAAAAGACATGCTCACTCTTCAGTTGGTTTTCAATTGTAAACTCTATTATCCCCAGACCATGTTTTTTATTGTATTTGGGTCCAATATTTACAACGTATTTCAAAATAACCAGACGATTATTTTTTTTGCATTCTGCATAAATGCATACAAATATTCAGACATAATTAAAATTATGCACTTTATAGTTTTTTTGTTATAAATTTTTATTGATGCCAATTCACTCAAAATTTAGGTCTTAGTGGTGAAGAAATCACCGAAATTCTAATATTAGTCATACTTCAATAAATGTGTTTTTATTGTAAAAGCAGGAAATGTGAAAAAAAAATAATGTGAATGTCTCTTTTAGTTACTGAGAAAACGGTACCTCAAAATGACCAAAAATGCATGTTACGTATAGGGCTTACCTAGTGCCAATACAAATAATTTTGGTCAAAAATGCTTCCAACATTTGTCTTATTATTGAATTGCAACAAAATTTCGACTTCAATTAATGACTGAGAAGCCTTGCCTCTCAGTCATTAGTGCCATGAAAATTTATTTCGAGAGTGACGCTTCAAAACGCTTAATTACGTAGGTGCGGACACACAGCCCAAACATTTAGAAATGCAGCCAAGAATAATGTGCAGATCAACTTTAAAACCTGTGTTTCCTGTGCATCTCCTGTGGCCAGCTCGAAATCAATATCGCAGTGGTTCGAATTACGACGAAGGCATGGCTGACAAAAAGCTCCAAATATTGTATTATTGGAAGATTTTCAGCTGAAGCCAGTGACGGTGTAGTAGTTATGCAAACTATAGTCATTCTACAATTATCAAAGTGTGCGTTTGTATGGCTTTGTGGTTAAGTAATCGGCTCGGAATCCATATAGGTAGCACGGTCAACTCCCAGTAATGGCAGTTTTTGTTTATACTTTTTAGATTGATATAATGTACAATTCATGTGCGGCAGCTAGGCACCATGGTTCTGACGCTTTAGAGCCAATTTGCATGCGCTCTGTCCTTCAACATCCATCTTGCCACGTTCCTTCAAGTTTTGCACACAATTCTCGGAGCAGACCATGCATACAGTGTTCGAGAAGCTTTAAGACTGCAGTAGACCGTTTTGTTGAGATTGCGCCCACTTTGTGAGCATTTCAGAATATTCTGGAACCTACATCACCGCTAGCCATAATGCTAGAATGGTCAATGGCAAGTTTATAAATGCTGACATGCTTCGCCGCTTGTCAGTTGATCGACGGCCGACGGGCCAATATCAGTGCCAGTTGTCTGCTATAACCTCAATTTCCTTTTACGTGGCCACAAGTCTGGCTCACTTCAATCTTCGACCTACTACATGTCTGCTCTCTTAGTCGTTGTCACGACCCCGTGACATCTGGTGGAGGTGCTTCCCGATCCATGTACCGCACGCCCCCTCCAGCCATGAAGCAAGTCAACGTCTTGGAGAAGACACCGACGACCTGCGTGAGACAATCCGAGCGATTGTGCGGGAAGAGCTGTGCAAGCTATTACCTTCGCCGCAACCTCAAGTTAATTCGATCGCCAACATTGTCCGCAAGGAAGTTCGGCAATCGCTTGGTATTCCCGAAGCACCACAGCCTGAACCGCAAGCTATGAGCTACGCCACTGCAGTGCGCCACAACGCTCCTCCACGCCCGCATCAGGATACTGCCCCACCGCAGTTGTACCGCCAGATACCGCCATCAACGTCATACCGCCCACCTACCGGCCAGCGCTACGCTCCTAGGAAGAGTGACGTCTGGCGCGCCCCCGGCCACCGCCCACTGCGTAAACTCTATTATCCCCAGACTATGTAGACAGGATAATCGCTAGTCATTAAGGGTAACTAACGGGATTCCCAGAGAAGGCAAGCAGGTTAGGGGGAGACAGAAGGTTAGGCGGGCAGAAGAGATAAAGACGTTTGCGGGTATAAATTGGCCGTAGCAAGCACAGGACCGAGTTGACTGGCGGAACAAGGGAGAGGCCTAGTCAGGCTGATGATGATATTTTTTATTATATTTGGGGGACTAGGTGGTTTCACCATCGACGTGCCGCGTCCACGGTGGGTTGAAAGACCACGTGACATCGCCGACTATTTCGCCGGAATGCAAAGGACGCCCCAAGGATCTTCTCGTTTATCGTCACCCAGCCGCTACATGTCACCGCATCGCCGTCAGTACACTGGCTCAAGCTGGGGCCGGTCGCCTAGCCTGTATCGGGAAAACATGGGGCACCAACCGATGGAGGTGCAGTTGCTGCACGACGAACTGCCGAAGATCTTCCGCTGTCACCTCAACGTAGCCCCGACATCGAAACTTCGCGACCAGAAGTAGTCTCGATTACGCAACGTCAAAACAGTGGTTCAAACCGTTGTAGCCGTAATCCGATGCCACAACCCAACTGCAACGCAAGGCGACGAACTAGCGACCTCGACAGTCAGAGGACGGCCACAGCTTCACAGCTCTCGTCGACACCGGAGCCGACTATTCCGTCATCAGTGGAACTTTCGCAGCAAAGTTGAAGAAAGTTAGGACTGCTTGGGAATGCCCTGAAATCTGTACTGCCGGAGGTCACCTGGTGACACCAGCGGGCATCTGTGCAGCCAGAGTGACCATTAACAGCCGCATTTGTCATGCAAGCTTCGTCGTACTGCAGCATTGCTTGAGATATGTCATTCTTGGAATGGACTTTCTGAGCCTCCACGGTGCGGTCATCGATCTGAGAATAATATTGATAACACTATTCACAGAAAAGGCACTACCGCCACGCAACCCATCAGGAAGCCGTGCCCTGAATGTGCTAGAAGTCACCGCCTTTCCTCGCTCTAGCGGCATCATATCCGTTGGCACCCCAAAACTAGAAGACTTCGAAGGCGTCGTTGAAGGCAATCAGAATCTATTAGTCAACCGCAATATTTGTGTTGCAAGAGGAATCGCTGAGCTACGGGGAGGAAAAGCAACAGTTATGCTCACGAATTTCAGCAACGAGTACAAACACGTTAACAAAGGTACAACGGTCACCTATATCGACGAAATTATGGAAGCCACCAATGCTTTCGCCCTCGCCGATTCTGCAGAAGCTACTCTGTGGAACGAAGCTCCTCACCCAGCTTTTGACGTCGATCCGATTCATTGAATGCATAAGCAAGAACAGCTCAAGGCCCTGCTCCTACAATACAAGGACTGCTTTTCGATGAATTCAAAAATTCGCAAGGCCGCAGTTAATATCGCATAATAACATAAGAAAATGCCAGACCAAGATGGCAGAGCGCCTACAAAGTTTCGGTGCGAGAACGTGACGGCGTAAAAAGACGAGTTGGTGGAATGCTACGCGACGACATCATCCAACCGTTTAAGAGTCCATGGGCGTCACCCGTGGTGTTAGTTAAGAAGGACGGAACCCTACATTTCGGCGACGATTATCGCTGCCTCTACAAAATAACACACACACACAAAAAGATGTTTATCCTCTCCCAAGGATAGACGACGCCTTGAATCGACTCGACAACTCAAAGTACTTTTCGTCGATGGACCTCTAGGCTGGGTACTGGCCAATCGAAGTCGACGAGAGAGACCGAGAAAAAAAACGGCGTTTATAACACCAAACGGCCTTTTCGAGTTCAAGGTTATGTCTTTCGATCTTTGCTCAGCACCTGCGACTTTTCAACGCGTTATGGACACAGCGCTGGCAGGATTGAAGTGGCAAACTTGTCTCGTTTACTTGGACGACGTCGTCGTCTTTTCCTCAAGCTTCGACGAGCATCTTAGACCCTGAAGCCAGAAAAGTGCCGCTTTGCGTACCGGGAACTTTTGTTTTTGGGCCACGTGGTCCGGAGTAAGACCCAATCCGCAGAAGAAAGCCGCCATCGCTGAGTTTCCGCCGCCTGCCGACAGGAAAGCCGTGCGTCAATTTTGCGGCCTGTGCGCCCATTACAGGCGCTTCGTCGAAAACTTTGCCTGCATCGCCGAAGCCACTAACTATATAACCTTACGAGGACTGACGTCGAGTTGAAGTGGGAAACCCTACAGGAGGAACTAAAACGACGTCTGCACATGCCTCTGATACTCACACATTTCGACGAAAACGCCGAAACAAAAGTGCACAGTGACGCAAGCAGCGTAGGACTCAACACCATCCTTGCGCAGAAGACTGAAAGACTGGAAAGAGTTATTAGTTATGCTAGCCAGTCGCTATTCAAAGCAGAAAGCAATTATTCCACAACAGAAAAGGAGCGCCTTGCTATCATCTGGGTGACGTCAAAGTTTGATCCTTACCTCTACAGCAGGCCCTTCAAGTTGTGAGCGACCACCATGCTTTGTTTTGGCTAGCTAACTTGAAGGACCCTTCAGGTCGCCTTGCGTGATGGAGCCTGAGACTTCAAGAATACGAATAACCGTCATTTACAAGTGCGGCAGAAAACACTCCGACGCCGACTGCCTGTCGCGAGCTCCCATTGGCCCACCGCCGCCCGAAAACCTGAATGACTGCTTCTTGGGAACCATAACTGCCGACGACTTTGCTGAACGCCAGCGGGCTGACCCGGACTTTAGGGACCTAATCGAATACCTCGAGGGCAGGACCTCCGTTGTTCCGAAATTATTCAAATGGTCACTTAAGTCGTTTTCGCTGTGAAACGGCCTTCTGCAAAATAACTTCTCGCCGCTTCGAACCAAGTATCTTCTTGCGGTGCCTTCAGCTCTACAACCAGGATTCCTCCAGGCCCTGCACGATGATCCAACAGTAGGACACCTTGGTGTTTCTCGCACGCTCGCGAGGCTACTAGAAAGGTACTGCTAGCGACGCCTTACCGCCAATGTCGCTCGTTACGTGAGGACATGCCGAGACTGTCAGCGACGCAAGACACCGCCGACAAGGCCAGCAGGCTTTCTTCAACCGATCGAACCACCTTGCCGACTGTTCCAATGATTCATGATGGACCTACTGGGGCGTTTCCGATGTCAATTTCGGGAAACAAATCGATTGTCGTAGTTATTGACTAGTAGTTATTGACTATCGTAGTTATTACTCCATTCGCTACGCCGAAACAAAGGCACTACCCAAAGGTAGTGCCGAAGAGGTAGCCAAGTTTTTCGTTGAGAACATCCTCCTTAGTCATGACGCCCCAGAGATTGTCATCACCGATAGAGGTACGGCCTTTGCTGCTGATTTCACTCAAGTGATCTTAAGCATAGCCAGACAAGCCACCGCCGCACCACCGCCTACCATTCACACACAAATGGTTTCACCGAGCGGCTAAACAAAACAATCGCCGCTGTGCTGGCCATGTACGTCGACGTCAAACACAAGACGTGGCACGCCATCCTTCCAAGCGTGACCTTCGCATACAACATGGCTGTGCAGGAGACGATGCAGATGCAACCGTACAAGTTGGTCTATGGAAGGAACCCGGCAACGATGCTCGACGCAATGGTGCCCAACGTCACTGACAAATAAAACCTCAACATAACCTTCTATCTCCAGGGCGCTGAAGAAGCTCGTAAACTCGCCCACCTGCGCATCCCTAATCAGCAGACTATTGACCGCCGCTGTTACAATCTATGGTGACGCTTCATGGAATACGGGCCCGGTGAACGTGTTTGGGTATGGGCGCCGATACGCCGAGGTGGACTCAGTGAAAAACTTCTGCGACGGTACTTCGAACCATACAGAGTAGTACAACGTCTCGGCCCACTCTAACTACGAGGTTGTCCCCGACGTCATTACGAACTCTCAACTTGCCAATCGCGACCTGAAGTCGTCCATGTCGCACGCCTCAAGCCGTTTCATGCATGTTAACGAACCGAAAGAGTGTATTTTGTTGTTGCTGTTGTTACTGCTGTGTCGTACTTAATATTTGTACTTTCTTACATTATTGTTATACTTTCATCTTCTGTTAAAGCATCGAGACGATGCCTTTTTCAGAGGGGGACATGTTCCATCTTTAAGGTTTGTTATTACCTCGTTCGCAGTACTCAGCGCAAACCGTGCCTGCAGTATTCGAGAAAATTCAGGACTGCTGTATGTCATTTTGTTGAGATTACGCCCAGATAGTGAGTATTTCAGATAATACTGGAACCCACGTCACCGCTAGCCATAACGTTAGAATGTTCGATGGCAAGTGTATGAATGCCGACACCCTTCGCTGCTTGTGAGTTGATCAACGGCCGACGCTCAGTTCGCAGGTATGAGTGCCAGTGTCTTTTTGTAATCTCAATTTTCTCTTATGTGGCCACAAGTTCGGTTGAATAAACAATAAATAGGGCGTCAATGGGTAGCTTTGCGCGCTCTCACTCCATACGAAGGGGGCGCGAAAATAAAGAGGGCATGCCGCACACCGACGCGTCATAACGAGTTTCCTAAATATACACTTGACGAAACTCTGGCGCTAGTGTCCATGGGTCCCGCAACACATGGCGCTTCAGCGAGCATGGGAATGATAAGTAGTACACGGATCATCGTACTTCTGACTCCGCGTGTGTTCGTGTGGTTCGGAGCTGTTTTTTCATGAAACAAAAAAATCTGTTTTCTCACGAAACAAAAATAAGGTGTTGAACGGATCGTGCTTTACTATCTTTTCTTTTCAACTTACCATTTCAAATCGGGTCACCAAGTTCGAAAGGGTTCATTCTTTCTTTCGAAACAAAACCGAAACGCAGCAACACTAGGTAAATCCGTGTACTGCCCTTCATTCCCGTGGTCGCTGAACAATTAGTTAATTTTAAGAAATTCTATGGTAGCTTGTACGTGTGGCTGTAATCAAAGTTTGGAGTTGCTTATCCAGTGATGAACCTTACCCCTTCTTCATGTGGGCGCCCCGCCATGATCCTTTTAACGACCAATGGTACCCCGGGCGTTTCCCCTTTGGAAGCCATCATTGAAAAGCCTCGCACACGGGCCAATGTTAAGGTGCGCGCCCTCCGTGCGACGGAGACAACCAGGTGGTTTCATCTCTGCTTCAGCGGCGTTTGTCATCAGCGCTCATGTGCTCTTCTTACTGGCATGCTGAACATGCAATGCGCGGACGATGTTATCAGTCTGGAATTTTATGCGGAACATGATGGTGACGGCTAAAAAAAGGGAAAAAAAAAACCTCCGAGTACGAGTGGTCCTGTAATCTCAATAATTGAAAGAATAACGCCAGCTGATAGTGAGCACGTGGCACGCCTTGGTGAGGATGCAAAAAGGCTAGAAAAGGTAGGCCACAAATCAATCAGAACGGTTATGTGCACGTCAATTGGCTGCCACTAGGGTGCTTTTTTTGGCGTGCGACGTATATATAGGAAAGCCGTGGCCCGCCAAAATGAAAAGAGCGCCAAACAATAATGCAGGGACGCTTGACGTAGATGAATTTAAGGCCTAAAGAAAGTCATTCTTCCAGCACCATTTCCCACTCTGCATCATCGCCGATGTTGAGTCTTGATTTCTGACTGTCAAGACGATATATTCTTGAATAAGGCAGATTATATGCCCATTTCAATAACATTGATAGTAACTTCTTGGATAGTATTTTTTTTTCACTGTAGGAAACTTTCGTCGCAATTTCGATAAGATACTGGGTTAACTTTCGTCACTGTAGCATTAATAAAGATGGCACTTTTCGTAACGTTTTGTCTTTAACTTCCAGTCTTAAGTTATGTCATATACCGTTATTTGCCTTATAGTAAATTTCCGGGTGCTTGACATGTAGCCATAAACTCCCCCCCTTTTTTTTTTCATGATACGACGGCGCGTACTCCTTCTCCTAGCGGAACAGTAGCGAAACACCGAAGGTTTTGATCTCGAAGGTTTTCATTCAGGGAAAACCGATTGTCACAGTGCCCATGGTCGTGGGCAGGAATTTCTCTTGGGTGGTGCAAACCAGTGTTGAATCAATGACATGCTTTAGCCGCGAAAAGTACAGTACGCAAAGTAAAGAAACTCGCAACGACAAGGGCAGGCGGCTCTTCGAACTAAATTAGGCTTGGCGCATTTGCCTATGCATTGCAAAACCTGCAAGTGTTAACCAGGTTTTACAGAGATTCACGGCAGAAATAGTTGTCAATCTGCACGTGAGTTGATGGAGCCATATTACACAAAAAAGCAATGAACGCGATAGCAACAAATTGCAAGGTCACGCGCAGGATGGCGAGCAGATCAGAAACCTGCCCCACGTTTCTGCTGCACAAATGATGCACGAAATGGGCTCACAGGTACACAGATTAGCGGCAATAAGCGTCTCTATTGTTACTTCGCTGTGTCTGAAAAGTGTGTCTTTTTCGCAAACGGAGGCTGTGCAACGATTTCAGAGACCTTTGTGCACCCCGTAAGTACAACAGAATCGTTCCAGTCAAGCCCAACGCTAGCCGAAACGTATGATCTTCTCCACCGAGAGATAAGGGCGCTCGAGAGATTGTCCACTCCTCTCCTCTCCGCGGACCAAAGTACGCGTGAGAGATGAGAGCCTCCGCGCCCTCACTGCGCCATTTTGCTGATAATGCTGAAAACACGATAGTCCCCCTCCTCCCCCAGACGGCCGCCAACAGCAGTAAGTGGTAGATATAAATAGTTTGACCTTTGAACGTTCTAGGATGTAGCCCTCAGTGGCTCAGTGGTTAACCCCTCGCTTTCACAATGCGGAGGTCCCACGTTCGATTTCGTGTGCCGGAGACTTTTCTCTGGAATTTTTTCTTTCTTGCATTTTCATGTATATATAGATACGTATACATATACGGTGCATGGCATCGACACCCACGTTGACGCCGGCGGCGAAATCCAGTCGACAGTGCTTATATAATTGCAATCGCAATAAGAGGAGAAAGGTGCATCCGCTACATGTCAATGGTGTTGTACGTTTCTGAAGAAAGAAGTTGCTCAATAATTGAATAGCGTAAGGCTATATGAAAACTGCGCATGTCTGTATATTTCTAGGTTCGCACTCAGCCAAACTTAGTTGGAAATGCCGCCTGTCGTTGTGTGTTTCTTTACTCCGAGTTTGTGTTATTTCGCGGCTCAAGTAGGTCATTAAGCAAGTACCAACTAGGCAAACAAATAGTCTTGATGCAGTGTTGAATCGTGGCTGGGGAAAAGGGGGGAGCACTTGTATAGCTGGACTGGTGAGGCTTGAGTGCGCCATCTGCACCCCTATGCTAACGCCAACGACGGCACCTACCAAAACGGGAGAGCAGCACATGGAAATGAGAAGTCCGTATATGATCAGCTGTCCGCTTTCTATAGCACACATATATAACTTATAGGTAGTTTGCACTGACGTCACTGAAAGCGCTATGCTGGAGGTCCAGCACGTGTGAATGTGATGTTCCCGATGTCGCATTATAGTTATGAAAACTTCACATGCACATTATTTTGTTGTCCACGTCTGGAGACGCTCCTGCAACGTCGTTTTCACATGGGCGCAACTTGTTTGTCATCAAAGCCGTCATTGTGGAGTCCCAATTCCTTTCAGAAGCTGGGTCCGTGACTGCACGCCGCAAGCCATCTATTCGTTGACGCTACAGCAGGAGGTTACAACACTGAATGATATACATCTTCGTTCAAGCAACGTAGCACTTTTTTTCTTGGTCAGCTGGTTCCTCTGGTTCATCTTGCAACTGTAATCAAGACGCTTTGAAGTGTAATGAGGTTTGTGTCGGTGAATTTGCTTATTAATACCAATGTTATTATGGTAAATCAAATAAGAAAGATTTAATATGTGTATTGCGGTTGTCCGAAAGACACCCGTCTTAGCACAAACGTGATAGCAGCTCAGCTCTCCCTCTTGACCGAGCACGAACCTGGCAGCACGATTTCATGCTCGTTCAAAAGCAGCATAAAGGTAACCTCGATCAGGACGTGTTCTATGCAGGAAAGTTTGTGCTAAAATAGAGGACACCACAAAGAAGGAACACTAAACAGATCGAGCACAAACTGTGAACTGTTTTTATTGACTGTAGAGTGTCGGTTAAACAGGGAAGCCGAACATAGCTGCGCAGACGTGCCGACGAACATCACGTGCTAACGCACCTTATTCATCAAAAATGACACTTCTGCACCAAAGAGCGATACTGAGCCCTCACTTACCCAGCTATCACTTTTCATGTTGATGAAGAACGCTTCCGAAATCTTAGGAGCACACGTGTTTTTGCTTAGCGCAACTTCTCCTGCGTAAAGGTTACCTGACTTTCAGGAGAGTTGCTTATTGGGCAAGTTGGTACATGCTTAGTTAACTACAAAAAAAAGCCACAAGACGTCGAAATCGGAAAATGCAGAGCGGCAGAAACAGAGACGTCTCCGTTTCTGCCGCTCTGCCTTTTCCGATTTGGGCGTCTTGTGGCTGTTTTTGTAGTTACCTCACTTACCAAGAGAGACTGCCTGGCAGGCATGTAGCGGCTCCGGAAGAGGTTGGCATTTGCGCCAAAATCCATCCTTCTCGTTGTATGCTATGACGTCATTGAGCACGCGGAGGTGACCAGTCTCTGTCCTTGCGAGGCCTCCTATGGCGTACAGGGAGCCTGCATGCGTTAAGGTCGTCTAAAAGACTTGCCTGACATGTAAAAAAAAAACAATATTGGTATCCCTTCCCCAATACTGGGCAAATGGACTCAAGGGAAGCTTGACCTAAGCCTACCTGATTTATTGTCTTTTTTTTTATCCACACCACGCTATGCTCTCTCCTTGTTTTCTCTGGCAAGACTTCCGCCCACGTGCTTAAGACTATTTTACCTAAGTTGGCGCCGCCATCATGGGCTGTTAGGTCGATGTTTTCTTGTTTTTGTATAACGAGATGTGGACAGCCTGGAAATATAATGCGTCCTGATTGACATTTAGTATATTTATATCCGAATCATTTTTATTTGTGCATATAATGACACAATATGAGGGCTCTGTCAGCCGAAATATGACCACGAATGCTGAAGTTGATTGTAGCTCGGTTCGAACAGCCATAGAAGAGCAGACGAATATGTAGTGGGTAGCGCCACCAACGGTGAGCGGTTGAACGAAAGCGGACGCACTCGTTCAATGGGAACCCCGCCATCTGGGCAGGCACAAGAGTACAGTAGGGCGTTTTTGTGGCATGGATAACGCAGTTTGGTGGACTAAACCTGCAAAAAACACCAGAAAACATGGCACTTAGATGATTGATTGATTAAAAATACTACGCTCATTAACCAATAGATTAGCTATGCCGAGGCTCTTGACGTACACCTTCTGTCCTCGCTGTGTAAAGGGGACTTCCGCGAAGGACAAACCGGCACATCACTGAGGTCGCTTAGGCAGGCGTATATATATCCGAGAGTTAGTATAACTTTTTTACTCACTGCTTCCTCTGAGCGAACGCGCCTAACGCGAATTCGCAACTTTTAAAACTCAAAGTAAAAAGTGATAAAAGAAGTATACTTGCGATCCCTCATAATATATATACCCCTCATAAGACGACCTCCGATTGGTGCCAGTTTTAGGTTAATGTGCAGCAACGTTACTGAAAGAATACACATGATGTACGTTCATGGACCAGCCATTATTAATCTACCCAAGGACGATATATAACAGATAAGCGTAAGGTATTTTTTAAATTTCCCGCCACGGTACCCATAATGCAGCACACTGCAAGTGGTTGGCTTCTCCTCAATACAGACCGTGGGAAAATTTTTTTGCCCGTGTTTGACCCCTTGGGACGAAAAAATGAGCAAGATAGCGTGACGCTGTTTAAATTTCCCGCTGCCGGGTCCGGTTTGCGAAGATTAGCAAGAAGAAACGCATCGACACTGCGGGCAAAAAAAGGTCTTTTTTTTCTTAGTGTCCATGCGTTTCTACTTGCTACCTTCGCAAACCGGACCCGGCAGCGGGAAATTTAAACAGCGTCACGCTATCTTGCTCATTTTTCCTCCCAAGGGGTCAAACACGGGCAAAAAAATTTTCCCACGGTCTGTATTGAGGAGAAGCCAACCACTTGCAGTGTGCTGCATTATGGGTACCGTGGAGGGAAATTTAAAAAATACCTTACGCTTATCTGTTATATATCGTCCTTGGGTAGATTAATAATGGCTGGTCCATGAACGTACATCATGTGTATTCTTTCAGTAACGTTGCTGCACATTAACCTAAAACTGGCACCAATCGGAGGTCGTCTTATGAGGGGTATATATATTATGAGGGATCGCAAGTATACTTCTTTTATCACTTTTTACTTTGAGTTTTAAAAGTTGCGAATTCGCGTTAGGCGCGTTCGCTCAGAGGAAGCAGTGAGTAAAAAAGTTATACTAACTCTCGGATATATATACGCCTGCCTAAGCGACCTCAGTGATGTGCCGGTTTGTCCTTCGCGGAAGTCCCCTTTACACAGCGAGGACAGAAGGTGTACGTCAAGAGCCTCGGCATAGCTAATCTATTGGTTAATGAGCGTAGTATTTTTAATCAATCAATCATCTAAGTGCCATGTTTTCTGGTGTTTTTTGCAGGTTTAGTCCACCAAACTGCGTTATCCATGCCACAAAAACGCCCTACTGTACTCTTGTGCCTGCCCAGATGGCGGGGTTCCCATTGAACGAGTGCGTCCGCTTTCGTTCAACCGCTCACCGTTGGTGGCGCTACCCACTACATATTCGTCTGCTCTTCTATGGCTGTTCGAACCGAGCTACAATCAACTTCAGCATTCGTGGTCATATTTCGGCTGACAGAGCCCTCATATTGTGTCATTATATGCACAAATAAAAATGATTCGGATATAAATATACTAAATGTAAATCAGGAATTCTTTGTCATTGAATCAAAGCCAGAAACACCTCGCTTCCGAGAAGAAAATTTCTCAGGTTGGTTGGCTTCATAGCAGGGCATGGTGAAAACAAGTAAAAAAAAGTTGAGGCCCCTATCCGGCCCACTGAGCACGAAGTTTTCTTTGTGTCTCACCTAGAACTGATAGATCTCAATGATTTGTGTGTCTTTGGGACAATATATAACGGATAAGCGAAGGTATTTTTAAATTTCCCGCCACGGTACCCATAATGCAGCACACTGCAAGTGGTTGGCTTCTCCTCAATACAGACCGTGGGAAAATTTTTTTGCCCGTGTTTGACCCCTTGGGAGGAAAAAATGAGCAAGATAGCGTGACGCTGTTTAAATTTCCCGCTGCCGGGTCCGGTTTGCGAAGGTAGCAAGTAGAAACGCATGGACACTAAGAAAAAAAAGACCTTTTTTTGCCCGCAGTGTCGATGCGTTTCTTCTTGCTAATCTTCGCAAACCGGACCCGTCAGCGGGAAATTTAAACAGCGTCACGCTATCTTGCTCATTTTTTCGTCCCAAGGGGTCAAACACGGGCAAAAAAATTTTCCCACGGTCTGTATTGAGGAGAAGCCAACCACTTGCAGTGTGCTGCATTATGGGTACCGTGGCGGGAAATTTAAAAATACCTTACGCTTATCTGTTATATATCGTCCTTGGGTAGATTAATAATGGCTGGTCCGTGAACGTACATCATGTGTATTCTTTCAGTAACGTTGCTGCACATTAACCTAAAACTGGCACCAATCGGAGGTCGTCTTATGAGGGGTATATATATTATGAGTGATCGCAAGTATACTTCTTTTATCACTTCTTACTTTGAGTTTTAAAAGTTGCAAATTCGCGTTAGGCGCGTTCGCTCAGAGGAAGCAGTGAGTAAAAAAGTTATACTCACTCTCGGATATATATACGCCTGCCTAAGCGACCTCAGTGATGTGCCGGTTTGTCCTTCGCGGAAGTCCCCTTTACACAGCGAGGACAGAAGGTGTACGTCAAGAGCCTCGGCATAGCTAATTTATTGGTTAATGAGCGTAGTATTTTTAATCAATCAATCATCTAAGTGCCCTGTTTTCTGGTGTTTTTTGCAGGTTTAGTCCACCAAACTGCGTTATCCATGCCACAAAAACGCCCTACTGTACTCTTGTGCCTGCCCAGATGGCGGGGTTCCCTTTGAACGAGTGCGTCCGCTTTCGTTCAACCGCTCACCGTTGGTGGCGCTACCCACTACATATTCGTCTGCTCTTCTATGGCGGTTCGAACCGAGCTACAATCAACTTCAGCATTCGTGGTCATATTTCGGCTGACAGAGCCCTCATATTGTGTCATTATATGCACAAATAAAAATGATTCGGATATATATATACTAAATGTCAATCAGGAATTCTTTGTGATTGAATCAAAGCCAGAAACTCCTCGCTTCCGAGAAGAAAATTACTTAGGTGTGTTGGCTTCATAGCAGGGCATGGTGAAAACAAGTAAAAAAAAAGTTGAGGCCCCTATCCGGCCCACTGAGCACGAAGTTTTATTTGACGTCTCACCTAGAACTGATAGATCTCAATGATTTGTGTGTCTTTTTGAGACGATATATAACGGGTAAGCGTAAGGTATTTTTAAATTTCCCGCCACGGTACCCATAATGCAGCACACTGCAAGTGGTTGGCTTCTCCTCAGTACAGACCGTGGGAAAATTTTTTTGCCCGTGTTTGACCCCTTGGGAGGAAAAAATGAGCAAGATAGCGTGACGCTGTTTAAATTTCCCGCTGCCGGGTCCGGTTTGCGAAGGTAGCAAGTAGAAACGCATGGACACTAAGAAAAAAAAGACCTTTTTTTGCCCGTAGTGTCGATGCGTTTCTACTTGCTAATCTTCGCAAACCGGACCCAGCAGCGGGAAATTTAAACAGCGTCACGCTATCTTGCTCATTTTTTCGTCCCAAGGGGTCAAACACGGGCAAAAAAATTTTCCCACGGTCTGTATTGAGGAGAAGCCAACCACTTGCAGTGTGCTGCATTATGGGTACCGTGGCGGGAAATTTAAAAATACCTTACGCTTATCTGTTATATATCGTCCTTGGGTAGATTAATAATGGCTGGTCCGTGATCGTACATCATGTGTATTCTTTCAGTAACGTTGCTGCACATTAACCTAAAACTGGCACCAATCGGAGGTCGTCTTATGAGGGGTATATATATTATGAGGGATCGCAAGTATACCTCTTTTATCACTTTTTACTTTGAGTTTTAAAAGTTGTAAATTCGCGTTAGGCGCGTTCGCTCAGAGGAAGCAGTGAGTAAAAAAGTTATACTCACTCTCGGATATATATACGCCTGCCTAAGCGACCTCAGTGATGTGTCGGTTTGTCCTTCGCGGAAGTCCCCTTTACACAGCGAGGACAGAAGGTGTACGTCAAGAGCCTCGGCATAGCTAATTTATTGGTTAATGAGCGTAGTATTTTTAATCAATCAATCATCTAAGTGCCCTGTTTTCTGGTGTTTTTTGCAGGTTTAGTCCACCAAACTGCGTTATCCATGCCACAAGAACGCCCTACTGTACTCTTGTGCCTGCCCAGATGGCGGGGTTCCCATTGAACGAGTGCGTCCGCTTTCGTTCAACCGCTCACCGTTGGTGGCGCTACCCACTACATATTCGTCTGCTCTTTTATGGCGGTTCGAACCGAGCTACAATCAACTTCAGCATTCGTGGTCATATTTCGGCTGACAGAGCCCTCATATTGTGTCATTATATGCACAAATAAAAATGATTCGGATATAAATATACTAAATGTCAATCAGGAATTCTTTGTGATTGAATCAAAGCCAGAAACACCTCGCTTCCGAGAAGAAAATTACTTAGGTGTGTTGGCTTCATAGCAGGGCATGGTGAAAACAAGTAAAAAAAAGTTGAGGCCCCTATCCGGCCCACTGAGCACGAAGTTTTATTTGACGTCTCACCTAGAACTGATAGATCTCAATGATTTGTGTGTCTTTTTGAGACGATATATAACGGGTAAGCGTAAGGTATTTTTAAATTTCCCGCCACGGTACCCATAATGCAGCACACTGCAAGTGGTTGGCTTCTCCTCAGTACAGACCGTGGGAAAATTTTTTTGCCCGTGTTTGACCCCTTGGGAGGAAAAATGAGCAAGATAGCGTGACGCTGTTTAAATTTCCCGCTGCCGGGTCCGGTTTGCGAAGGTAGCAAGTAGAAACGCATGGACACTAAGAAAAAAAAGACCTTTTTTTGCCCGCAGTGTCGATGCGTTTCTTCTTGCTAATCTTCGCAAACCGGACCCGGCAGCGGGAAATTTAAACAGCGTCACGCTATCTTGCTCATTTTTTCGTCCCAAGGGGTCAAACACGGGCAAAAAAATTTTCCCACGGTCTGTATTGAGGAGAAGCCAACCACTTGCAGTGTGCTTAATTATGGGTACCGTGGCGGGAAATTTAAAAAATACCTTACGCTTATCTGTTATATATCGTCCTTGGGTAGATTAATAATGGCTGGTCCATGAACGTACATCATGTGTATTCTTTCAGTAACGTTGCTGCACATTAACCTAAAACTGGCACCAATCGGAGGTCGTCTTATGAGGGGTATATATATTATGAGGGATCGCAAGTATACTTCTTTTATCACTTTTTACTTTGAGTTTTAAAAGTTGCGAATTCGCGTTAGGCGCGTTCGCTCAGAGGAAGCAGTGAGTAAAAAAGTTATACTCACTCTCGGATATATATACGCCTGCCTAAGCGACCTCAGTGATGTGTCGGTTTGTCCTTCGCGGAAGTCCCCTTTACACAGCGAGGACAGAAGGTGTACGTCAAGAGCCTCGGCATAGCTAATTTATTGGTTAATGAGCGTAGTATTTTTAATCAATCAATCATCTAAGTGCCCTGTTTTCTGGTGTTTTTTGCAGGTTTAGTCCACCAAACTGCGTTATCCATGCCACAAAAACGCCCTACTGTACTCTTGTGCCTGCCCAGATGGCGGGGTTCCCTTTTAACGAGTGCGTCCGCTTTCGTTCAACCGCTCACCGTTGGTGGCGCTACCCACTACATATTCGTCTGCTCTTCTATGGCGGTTCGAACCGAGCTACAATCAACTTCAGCATTCGTGGTCATATTTCGGCTGACAGAGCCCTCATATTGTGTCATTATATGCACAAATAAAAATGATTCGGATATATATATACTAAATGTCAATCAGGAATTCTTTGTGATTGAATCAAAGCCAGAAACACCTCGCTTCCGAGAAGAAAATTACTTAGGTGTGTTGGCTTCATAGCAGGGCATGGTGAAAACAAGTAAAAAAAAAGTTGAGGCCCCTATCCGGCCCACTGAGCACGAAGTTTTATTTGACGTCTCACCTAGAACTGATAGATCTCAATGATTTGTGTGTCTTTTTGAGACGATATATAACGGGTAAGCGTAAGGTATTTTTAAATTTCCCGCCACGGTACCCATAATGCAGCACACTGCAAGTGGTTGGCTTCTCCTCAGTACAGACCGTGGGAAAATTTTTTTGCCCGTGTTTGACCCCTTGGGAGGAAAAATGAGCAAGATAGCGTGACGCTGTTTAAATTTCCCGCTGCCGGGTCCGGTTTGCGAAGGTAGCAAGTAGAAACGCATGGACACTAAGAAAAAAAAGACCTTTTTTTGCCCGCAGTGTCGATGCGTTTCTTCTTGCTAATCTTCGCAAACCGGACCCGGCAGCGGGAAATTTAAACAGCGTCACGCTATCTTGCTCATTTTTTCGTCCCAAGGGGTCAAACACGGGCAAAAAAATTTTCCCACGGTCTGTATTGAGGAGAAGCCAACCACTTGCAGTGTGCTTAATTATGGGTACCGTGGCGGGAAATTTAAAAAATACCTTACGCTTATCTGTTATATATCGTCCTTGGGTAGATTAATAATGGCTGGTCCATGAACGTACATCATGTGTATTCTTTCAGTAACGTTGCTGCACATTAACCTAAAACTGGCACCAATCGGAGGTCGTCTTATGAGGGGTATATATATTATGAGGGATCGCAAGTATACTTCTTTTATCACTTTTTACTTTGAGTTTTAAAAGTTGCGAATTCGCGTTAGGCGCGTTCGCTCAGAGGAAGCAGTGAGTAAAAAAGTTATACTCACTCTCGGATATATATACGCCTGCCTAAGCGACCTCAGTGATGTGTCGGTTTGTCCTTCGCGGAAGTCCCCTTTACACAGCGAGGACAGAAGGTGTACGTCAAGAGCCTCGGCATAGCTAATTTATTGGTTAATGAGCGTAGTATTTTTAATCAATCAATCATCTAAGTGCCCTGTTTTCTGGTGTTTTTTGCAGGTTTAGTCCACCAAACTGCGTTATCCATGCCACAAAAACGCCCTACTGTACTCTTGTGCCTGCCCAGATGGCGGGGTTCCCATTGAACGAGTGCGTCCGCTTTCGTTCAACCGCTCACCGTTGGTGGCGCTACCCACTACATATTCGTCTGCTCTTCTATGGCTGTTCGAACCGAGCTACAATCAACTTCAGCATTCGTGGTCATATTTCGGCTGACAGAGCCCTCATATTGTGTCATTATATGCACAAATAAAAATGATTCGGATATAAATATACTAAATGTCAATCAGGAATTCTTTGTAGTTGAATCAAAGCCAGAAACACCTCGCTTCCGAGAAGAAAATTTCTCAGGTTGGTTGGCTTCATAGCAGGGCATGGTGAAAACAAGTAAAAAAAAGTTGAGGCCCCTATCCGGCCCACTGAGCACGAAGTTTTCTTTGTGTCTCACCTAGAACTGATAGATCTCAATGATTTGTGTGTCTTTGGGACAATATATAACGGATAAGCGTAAGGTATTTTTAAATTTCCCGCCACGGTACCCATAATGCAGCACACTGCAAGTGGTTGGCTTCTCCTCAGTACAGACCGTGGGAAAATTTTTTTGCCCGTGTTTGACCCCTTGGGAGGAAAAATGAGCAAGATAGCGTGACGCTGTTTAAATTTCCCGCTGCCGGGTCCGGTTTGCGAAGGTAGCAAGTAGAAACGCATGGACACTAAGAAAAAAAAGACCTTTTTTTGCCCGCAGTGTCGATGCGTTTCTTCTTGCTAATCTTCGCAAACCGGACCCGGCAGCGGGAAATTTAAACAGCGTCACGCTATCTTGCTCATTTTTTCGTCCCAAGGGGTCAAACACGGGCAAAAAAATTTTCCCACGGTCTGTATTGAGGAGAAGCCAACCACTTGCAGTGTGCTGCATTATGGGTACCGTGGAGGGAAATTTAAAAAATACCTTACGCTTATCTGTTATATATCGTCCTTGGGTAGATTAATAATGGCTGGTCCATGAACGTACATCATGTGTATTCTTTCAGTAACGTTGCTGCACATTAACCTAAAACTGGCACCAATCGGAGGTCGTCTTATGAGGGGTATATATATTATGAGGGATCGCAAGTATACTTCTTTTATCACTTTTTACTTTGAGTTTTAAAAGTTGCGAATTCGCGTTAGGCGCGTTCGCTCAGAGGAAGCAGTGAGTAAAAAAGTTATACTAACTCTCGGATATATATACGCCTGCCTAAGCGACCTCAGTGATGTGCCGGTTTGTCCTTCGCGGAAGTCCCCTTTACACAGCGAGGACAGAAGGTGTACGTCAAGAGCCTCGGCATAGCTAATCTATTGGTTAATGAGCGTAGTATTTTTAATCAATCAATCATCTAAGTGCCATGTTTTCTGGTGTTTTTTGCAGGTTTAGTCCACCAAACTGCGTTATCCATGCCACAAAAACGCCCTACTGTACTCTTGTGCCTGCCCAGATGGCGGGGTTCCCATTGAACGAGTGCGTCCGCTTTCGTTCAAACCGCTCACCGTTGGTGGCGCTACCCACTACATATTCGTCTGCTCTTCTATGGCTGTTCGAACCGAGCTACAATCAACTTCAGCATTCGTGGTCATATTTCGGCTGACAGAGCCCTCATATTGTGTCATTATATGCACAAATAAAAATGATTCGGATATAAATATACTAAATGTCAATCAGGAATTCTTTGTAATTGAATCAAAGCCAGAAACACCTCGCTTCCGAGAAGAAAATTTCTCAGGTTGGTTGGCTTCATAGCAGGGCATGGTGAAAACAAGTAAAAAAAAGTTGAGGCCCCTATCCGGCCCACTGAGCACGAAGTTTTCTTTGTGTCTCACCTAGAACTGATAGATCTCAATGATTTGTGTGTCTTTGGGACAATATATAACGGATAAGCGTAAGGTATTTTTAAATTTCCCGCCACGGTACCCATAATGCAGCACACTGCAAGTGGTTGGCTTCTCCTCAATACAGACCGTGGGAAAATTTTTTGCCCGTGTTTGACCCCTTGGGAGGAAAAAATGAGCAAGATAGCGTGACGCTGTTTAAATTTCCCGCTGCCGGGTCCGGTTTGCGAAGGTAGCAAGTAGAAACGCATGGACACTAAGAAAAAAAAGACCTTTTTTTGCCCGTAGTGTCGATGCGTTTCTACTTGCTAATCTTCGCAAACCGGACCCGGCAGCGGGAAATTTAAACAGCGTCACGCTATCTTGCTCATTTTTTCGTCCCAAGGGGTCAAACACGGGCAAAAAAATTTTCCCACGGTCTGTATTGAGGAGAAGCCAACCACTTGCAGTGTGCTGCATTATGGGTACCGTGGCGGGAAATTTAAAAATACCTTACGCTTATCTGTTATATATCGTCCTTGGGTAGATTAATAATGGCTGGTCCGTGATCGTACATCATGTGTATTCTTTCAGTAACGTTGCTGCACATTAACCTAAAACTGGCACCAATCGGAGGTCGTCTTATGAGGGGTATATATATTATGAGGGATCGCAAGTATACCTCTTTTATCACTTTTTACTTTGAGTTTTAAAAGTTGTAAATTCGCGTTAGGCGCGTTCGCTCAGAGGAAGCAGTGAGTAAAAAAGTTATACTCACTCTCGGATATATATACGCCTGCCTAAGCGACCTCAGTGATGTGTCGGTTTGTCCTTCGCGGAAGTCCCCTTTACACAGCGAGGACAGAAGGTGTACGTCAAGAGCCTCGGCATAGCTAATTTATTGGTTAATGAGCGTAGTATTTTTAATCAATCAATCATCTAAGTGCCCTGTTTTCTGGTGTTTTTTGCAGGTTTAGTCCACCAAACTGCGTTATCCATGCCACAAGAACGCCCTACTGTACTCTTGTGCCTGCCCAGATGGCGGGGTTCCCATTGAACGAGTGCGTCCGCTTTCGTTCAACCGCTCACCGTTGGTGGCGCTACCCACTACATATTCGTCTGCTCTTTTATGGCGGTTCGAACCGAGCTACAATCAACTTCAGCATTCGTGGTCATATTTCGGCTGACAGAGCCCTCATATTGTGTCATTATATGCACAAATAAAAATGATTCGGATATAAATATACTAAATGTCAATCAGGAATTCTTTGTGATTGAATCAAAGCCAGAAACACCTCGCTTCCGAGAAGAAAATTACTTAGGTGTGTTGGCTTCATAGCAGGGCATGGTGAAAACAAGTAAAAAAAAGTTGAGGCCCCTATCCGGCCCACTGAGCACGAAGTTTTATTTGACGTCTCACCTAGAACTGATAGATCTCAATGATTTGTGTGTCTTTTTGAGACAATATATAACGGATAAGCGTAAGGTATTTTTAAATTTCCCGCCACGGTACCCATAATGCAGCACACTGCAAGTGGTTGGCTTCTCCTTAATACAGACCGCGGGAAAATTTTTTTTCCCTGTGTTTGACCTCTTGGGACGAAAAAATGAGCAAGATAGCGTGACGCCGTTTAAATTTCCCGCTTCCGGGTCCGGTTTGCGAAGAATAACATAGAAGTTGATTGATTGATTGATATGTGGGGTTTAACGTCCCAAAACCACTATATGATTATGAGATACGCCGTAGTGGAGGGCTCCGGAAATTTAGACCACCTGGGGTTCTTTAACGTGCACCCAAATCTGAGCACACGGGCCTACAACATTTCCGCCTCCATCGGAAATGCAGCCGCCGCAGCCGGGATTCGAACCCGCGCCCTGCGGGTCAGCAGCCGAGTACCTTAGCCACTAGACCACCGCGGCGGGGCAACATAGAAGTTGATCAAGCCAACGGGTATTAGAGGTTGGTTTTATTAAAGGTACTGTGATCATGGTATTTAAAAAGGTAGAAGCATTTGTTGACTGTGTTTAAAGTAGTACTTGTTTTTTTAGAAAAAATTTATTGACAGACAGTAGACATATATTTTTTGTACAGTACTTTCTACAAAAAATTTCTGCAGAAACTTCTACAAAAAAATAATGCCTATCAGGCGATGCGCAGCTTTATGGGGCTGTCTTGGAGATCTTGTTTTCTTCTCAGTTGATAGAGTATGAGTTGTTTGTTGATATAAACTGCTCTTCCTAAATGAGCCCTCTGTAAAACTAAAGACTTTTTGATTACTGCCCCCCTCCCTCCACCCCGTTAGTGTCGAGTTGGTTTGCATATTGGTTTCATGTTTTTTTTTTTCTAGTAGCAGATGGGGGTTAGGTACGGAGAGTTTGAAATATTCTTAGATTTTTATTTCATTTTTTGGTATGTAATGATATTTAGTGGATTTAAAACACAACAGAATTTCGAGTTGCTTACAATATTAGTGGTTATAAACGTTTTTCTTAAACTTCAAAGCTATAATTTCATGGTTCTATTTATGAGGAAGAAAATTGTGAATCGTGACAGACGGTCCTCGATAGTTGTTCGATTTTTCCCTTCTTGAGTGCAATGCATTTGTTTAAACAATTTTTGTTGGTTATACTTTTTGTTCTATTTTTGTCCTTTCTTTTTTTTCGCTGTCTTTGTTTTTCAAGAAAAGTTTTTTCTTATTTTTGTCTTGAAATTTTTTTTCTTTCTTTCGTTTTCCCCCTTTTTTTCTTATTCTGTTCTCGCTTAGTTGTCTTTTTTCCTTTCACAAAGCAAAATTTCCGGGTGTTTTTTTATTCTGTATCTTATCTTTAACATCTTTTATCTATTTTGGTTTTTCATGTTTTTTCTTTTCTCGCTATTTATTATTCTCCTTATTTCATTTCGTTCTCTCTTCTTTCATGCGTTGTTTTTTACATATTTTTCTTTTACATTAATCTGAGCAGTTTCAGTTTGACAGTACCTGAGCATAGACAACCATTTCATAATAATAATCTTTCTTTATCTTGTAGAATGTGTTAGGAAGATACACAGATAGATAAACAGACAGGTATGGTCAAAGTCACTGAAGTTTGCTAAGGAATGCTTCGAATTAAAAAAAAAACACGAACATATACAGCTGCAATTAGGTGATGTATGGAGGTCTCGGTCATCGAATGTAGCTGTGCATCCTTCAGCCGCAGCTGAGTGGCCGGCTGCCAGTGAGGGTCAACACGCCCTTCAACACTTTCAGGAGTGAAACATTCGATTACTTGTAGTTATGCGCGCCTACAAACTCACACCTAGCAACATTCGTGAACGATTTCGAGCATGTGAGGGCAAGTCCAGCACAAAGTGTCTCTACAGGTAAAGGCTGCGAAGCTGCGAGGAGTGGGCCAAATAATGGCGACCGCTGTAGCAGACGACACACGTGTCTCCACTCTGACAGGAGCGGAGACGAATGAGCGCATCGAGTCACTCTAGCAACGGCTCTCACACTTGCGTTCTTTTTCGTGACTTAAAACCAATCTCTTCTCAGTCTTTTCTTTTCTTGCGTGTGTTTGGCTGCGCGTATCCGAGAGACTGTACACGAGAAGGTACGTTGTACTGATGTGCGTCTTTCGTTGCAGAATCCTCGCTTCTGTTGGAAGGCGCGAATCCGCGAGCTCTGGCATTTGAGGCAGTAAGCGGCGTGTGACGGTATCCCAAGTTAATAATTATTTATTGATAGGCAATGGACGCCCACTCATTTTATGAGAAAATAGGGCGTCGCATGCCACCTGAAAATAGGTGACGATAGGTGTCCCAACGAGAGCAAAGACTATATAGGATATCAATCCTGATCATTAATTGATTGATTTATTTGTGGGGTTTAACGTCCCAAAAACCACCATTTGATTATGAGAGACGCCGTAGTGGAGGGCTCCGGAAATTTTGGCCACCTGGGGTTCTTTAACGTGCACCCAAATCTGATTACACGGGCCTCTAACATTTCCGCCTCCATCGAAAATGCAGCCGCCGCAGCCGGGAATCGAACCCGCGACCTGCGGGTCAGCAGCCGAGTACCTTAGCCACTAGACCACCGCGGCGGGTTCCTGATCATTAAGCACAAGCGCGAGTTACTCCGTCAGAAAGTGAGGATCAAGACGAAGATGTAATAGGTGAACCAAGTGCTTGTCTAAAACTGGGTTTTAGCCGCTGGATCATTTGCGAGACCACATTCGATTTCCTACGCGAGATAAAATGAAATCGGTATCAAAATCCAGCATCTTTTTCAAATATATTTATTAGTCTTTATAAGTTTTTTTTGTTATTTTTAACGAATGAAAGGTATTGTCCCCGAAATGGAGCATATTCTTCAAGAACGGTAGTTGTTCTCTTTTTCTTTTCTCTGAATTAAACTAACGAGTTATTTCGAAACTATCTATCGCTCACCATTTCGAGAGTAAAAATAAGTTTTTCTATTCAGCGAAGCACCGCTCGTCACGTGACCGATCACCCAAGGTGGGTTGCGCCAGGTTAAAATGATCAACAAACGCACTGCGACGGCAACAAACAGACTGTCAAGAACAGCGCGAAATGCTACATTTGAAAGCCACTCTGCCTAAGTGTGACGCTGTCCGAGGTCCTACTGAACATTTCTACAAATATTTTACGAAGTTTCCAGGAACCCTCATTTCGAGCTGAGAAAATCTTTACAAAATCAATGCATACAAATGCAGTCGTGATTACGCTACCGCGATCTGCTTTTGAAGGCGAGGCTCAAGCGTCTTGCAGCTTTTTAAAAATATATTTAGCATTTTTGTATTTTTTTTACTAAACACAGAACCACACTATTTAATATTGAAGAACTGGCTGCATATATTGCGCAGACCAACTTTTAGACCTTCTTATCAAGATCGCGGCAGTAGCCGAGTCGGTAAAGTGTTACGATGCAAACCTCAAGGGCGCTGGTTCGAATTCCGTTGCTGGTGATGCTGAGAAAAGCGAGATCCCTAAAGCGATGTCGTTATTGAGGCTGAAACGCCCAAGTTAGATTGTTATTTTCAATCGCGACCTGAACTGCGGTGAGCAGAGCAACTTCTAAGCACTGTCCCCCCGTGTAGTGGTGGTGGTGGCTGAATGGATACGGTGTTGAATTCATAACACAGAGGGTTTTAGTTCGATTCCGCGGATTTACGGATATTGAAGTGACTGCAACATGATTTGGGAACTGTGGCTGGGCTGGTTAGTGGAACTGCGAGCTGGAAGGGACGTGGCTTGGGGACTGAATAGACCAAACAGTAATAGCGTCTTTTTTTATTTAAACAAAAAATGTTGTTTTATGAAATGAAATAGGAGGCAAGTACCAATGGCGACTGGGACCACGAGGCTGTCCCTTGCAGCCAAGCTGACTTTATACGGAAGTGCGTCTTTAGTTGCACAATCCTCACTTCTGTTGGATGTCGCGAGTTCGGGACCTCCGCGCGCTTGCCAACTGAAAATAAATGAGTATAGCTGTTACAGTGAAATCGGAGACTACGGTATCAATCCTGACCTTCATGAACAAGCACGAGTGCCTCCATCAAGAAGTGAAGATGAGGACAAAGATGCGGTATGTGAACTATGTGCCTGTCAAAAACTGGACTTTTAACTACAGGAACGTTTCCGATTGATTGATTGATTTGTTGGGTTTAATGTCCCAATACCACCATATGATTATGAGAGACGCCGTAGTGGAGGGCTCCGGAAATTTTGACCACCTGGGGTTCTTTAACGTGCGCCCAAATCTGAGCACACGGGCCTACAACATTTCTGCCTCCATCGGAAATGCAGCCGCCGCAGCCGGGATTTGAACCCGCGACCTGCGGGTCAGCAGCCGAGTACCTTAGTTACTAGACCACCGCGGCGGGGCAGGAACGTTTCAGAGGCTTCAGCGATGCGTTTGGTGGCGGTTTCATGAAACGGGCATGTAGCGCCGTATTTACTTGTGCCTTCACCACAGCGGTGGCGAAATTCACGGGAACCCGATGGCCTAACCGCTGCGTGGTGTAGGACGTTTACTGTCCCCTTGGTTAGCTGAGCTGTTCAATGAGGCTTACGAACGGAAAACTCTGCGGCCTTCCTTTATCAAAGCGAATACGATATTAATTCCTAAAACGCACGAAGTGGAAAAATACTTGGGTGACTCGTATAGGCTCATATCGCTGACGAATGTTGACTGCAAGATTTTTATGAAGGTTCGGGCATCCCGACTTCAAGGTGTCATTAAAGAAATAGTCGGAGGGTACCAAGGTAGTGCAATCAACGACGGTACTGTTAGCTCGAACATTCACAAGATGAGGTGCGAAGAGTTACTTGTCGTTGCTGTGCTCCAGAAGGAGGAGTAAGCTTTTGATTGTGTTGCGCATGATCGTTCGTTTGTCAGCTTGGGTCATAATAATGTTGGTTCCACCACCAGGGCGGGAGTGGTCTTGACGTACCAGAGTAGCACAACGCCTTTAATTGTTAGCAAGTCTTTTGGCGCTCTCAATCACCTTTGTGTTCCGTGCGTCAAGGCTGCCCCGCAGTCCACTCTTGTGTTGTGTTTACTTCGAAGCGATGCGCTTAGCGATAACTGAAAACGATAATTTACGCGGCTTGAGCTTGGCGGCAGCGGAAGTTAAGCTGCTAGCATATACGCAGATGACATTGCGGTGTGTTGTACGAACAAAGAAAGCGTAGAGGAAAACGAAAAGTGTCGTGAAACATTTTTTTGTAGCGTGACATGGAGCCGCGTAAACTGAGGGAAATTTCTTGAGCTTTGTCACGGAAGGTGGCCTTCAAAGCCGGACCATTTCGCGAATGTGTACTGGACGGAAACACCGACACGGTATCTCGGTGTTCCCCTTGAATGTTACAACGGCAGCGAGAAGCGTCAAAAAAAAATAGATGAAGGAAAAGACAGACAGGCGGAAAGGCATGACCCTGTCTGTTTTCGCAAAAGGCGCTGTGTGCAAGATGTTTTTTTAATCACTAAACTGTGGTATGTAATACAGGTGTTATTTTGTTCGATGATCAACGTGCAAACGCTGCACAGCGTGTTTGCAGTTTTGATATGGGGCTCGGAATGGGAAAGGTGCAGCCGGACCAATTTCTTCAGGTGGATGAACGTCTCGGTTTGGCCCACCTGTTTGTAAGACAAAGTGTTTTTCCGTGACGCCAGTGATTCGTTTTTGCGTTCGGTGTGCCAACTCGGGTAATTAACGGAACTGGATGTCACTATTTATAGTAGGCCGGTTGCGTGGCTAATAAGTGTTATAAAAAATGTACAAGATGTATGTGGCATGGTTTTGCCAGTACCATTGTACGGGGCCATATACAGTGGAAGACCGGGACAAAATGTACTGAAGCGGGCGAAAAACATGCAGTTACCTACAGGGAGGAAACTTTTTCTTTTAAGTTGGACTCGCTCGCTGGATTGCGTGCCGACCGGTTGTGCCCTCGCGATCTCCGACGACAGTGCAGCGCTGGCCGACTGGGCTGGTCCTACGCCACCCCCTGAAGCCGGTCTCCGACGACGACGACAGCGTAGCTCTGGCCGACTGGATTAACCCTACGCCATCTCCTGACGCCGACAAGAACTCTCGCCAGTGGTGCCCCGTCCTCGGACTCCTACAACCGTGTCCATCTTTCCTGTCTTCTCCTTACTTCCGTCGTTCGCTGTCAGCTGCGCCTCGCTCTCTCCTTCCTCTCTCTCTACCTCTTTACATTTTAGTCCTATCCTTTTGATCCCTTCTCTACCCCCATTCCTCGTGAGCTACTGTTGAGGTGTCCTCCCCCTGAGAGACAGTTACGGAGCTCACTCTCTTCTTTTCGTTTAAAATCACTACCCCCTTTTCTTTAAGTTACCCACAGGAACAGTAACGGCAAACCATTTCACATAGGAACGGGGCTTTTTACAATATGAGGGTCACACTGCTTGATATGATCCCGGCTGTGACGGCTGCATTTCCGATGGAGGCGGAAATGTTGTAGGTCCGTGCACCCAAATTTGGGTGCACGTTAAAGAACCCCAGATGCTCGAAATTTCCGCAGCCCTCCACCACGGCGTCTCTAATAATAATATGGTGGTTTTGGGACGTTAGACCTCACAAATCAAATCAATCATCAACACCGCTTGATATGTAGGAAACCAAAAACGATATGCCACGTTTTTTTTTTTGCATTGTCGGGAAGGGGTAGCCATATGGGACATTTTTGCAGAGGACAATACAGAAAGATTCTCCACTGGATCCACAGCGGATAAGGGATCTCGCAGTAGGAACGATAATGGGGTTTCATTGGATGTCATGTTTATCGGTCTCCACGGTATATGGCGTGCGCAAATGGCCGGATACCACTTCGACCCGGATGCAAAGCCAGCAGTAATTTATTTCAGAAAAAAAATATGTGTGCATTCATTGAGAGTAGGAATATACAAGAGATCGTACCAGAATGATTCCAAAGGTCAGAACTTCTAACCCTTATGGGCATCAGTCGAAATGGAACTTATATGGCAACGCTTGTTCATTTTGATTGTATTACGTGAATGCGCAATGATTGCCCTGTACATTGTCCACGCCAGGCAATACCGAATTAACAGCGGTGGTAAAACGCCCATGCAGCTTTCACTACGGATGGTACCTGGTTCGATCCCCAATGTGCCAACCACGGCCACCCTCCTGTCTTCAATTGGGTGCCGGTGGGCTCCGGGTGGAGCAACAGCGCCGCTGTGAGGCGGAGCTTACTCACCCTGCAGGACTCCCAACCCGTTGCTCGGGACCAGTGGACACTTCGTGCGCAGCCAATCAGGGGTACTTTTTTGTTTTTTTATGCGAAACTTTCAGAAAAAAGTCTTTACAGAAAAAAATAATTAAAGTATCATGTGACGTGGCAAATGTTATACCTATAGAAGGAACCACACTGAAAACAACGAACACACTAAATACACATGAGAAATTTTTGAGAAAGAAAAAAAGAACAATGGTGAAATCATATGCATAAAATATCATACATAAAATGTCTAACATATTCAAAGAACCATACCAAGAAAACATTGAACCACATAATTACTTTGGGCACCTAATTATACACAAACATATTTTATGGGCAAATAAAAACTCAGAATACCTGGTTGGAAACTAAAAAAGCATCGCTTTCAAGTAACGTCGACGTTTCTTGCGACTTTTATGTAAAGAGGCAAATGGTTCCACAGTTTAGCACCAGAAAATTGGATCGTTACTCTCATGCGTAATTTGATTTACCTGGTGGGCGGGTGGGTAGGTAGTTATTTAGTTAGTTATTTAGTTATTTAGTTAGTTAGGTAGGTAGGTAGGTAGGTAGGTAGGTAGGTAGGTAGGTAGGTAGGTAGGTAGGTAGGTAGGTAGGTAGGTAGGTAGGTAGGTAGGTAGGTGGGTAAGTGGGTAGGTGGGTAGGTGGGTAGGTGGGTAGGTAGGTAGGTAGGTAGGTAGGTAGGTAGGTAGGTAGGTAGGTAGGTAGGTAGGTAGGTAGGTAGGTAGGTAGGTAGGTAGGTAGGTTGATAGGTAGGTAGGTTGATAGGTAAATAGATAGGTAGGTAGGTGCTCAAAGCACGCACTACGCAAAGAAATTCTTCGCATTTAATACAGAGTACACTTGCGAACTTTCAGATCACGCCGGCCTCATGGGCGGAGAAGCGTGGCCTCTATAAACTACGGTTGTGCCACGTCGCTGCAGCCTTCCGTGCCATATGAAGCTCTTCCATAGCATCATCATGAAGTTTCGTGACCAGAAGGAGTATTGAAGGGCTATGCTAATATTATGTCTAACGAACAAAACGAACCTTTTCATTTACACTTCTTTGCTAATTAAATCATATATTATGAGATTGTGTTTGCTAAACCAGAATGTTGAGTGCATAAGAATAGATGGCTTGCACTGACGTCGCGGAAGCCGCCATGTTCGTGCCACACATGGGACACGCAAGGTGTTTAACGTCACGTGTTGATGTCATCATTATATCACTTGTAATTTATTTCCTTATCGAACGCAAGAGTTCAACAAAATTCAGGCCGCATCGTTATCAAAGTCAAGTATACGACGCGATTATCGTAATCAAGGTCGGCATGTTGGCGAACCAATGCGTCACGACGCTGCGACCATGACGTCACGCGCAAGCTATCTATGACGTTACGTAAACTCGACACCCTTCCAGACAAGCGGCGCCTGAAAGGGCCTCTCCGTACCGTCGTGTTCGACGAGCGCCAGCGATCCCCTTCCGGAGGGCAGGCTGGGTCCGGCCCTCTGCCAGCGGCCGGAGTCCCAGCGCAGCAGCGACGACACCACGTACAGGCAGTCCGGGTGCCGGGGCGCCTGCACCAGTCCGCCGGCCACGTGCAGGGCCCCGCGGAAGGAGGTCACGCCGCACGCCGACAGGCGGCAGGGCAACGGCCACGGCAGCTCGCACCACGACGGCGCGCCGGGCTCGTACCACTCCACCGAGCTCAGGAAGCTGCAGGGCACAGCAAGGATCAGCTTTTCAAGACGATATATTCTTTCTTGGGGACCTTCAACTGCCCGCCCTAATGATACCTCATACGGCACCAAACGGCCAACCCCATCCGCAGCGCCCACCAATCATGCTCAAGGTTTAGCGTTCATAGTTGTGCGATTGTCAATTAAAGAAAGCAAATATTGCGCATATCTGAGGCGCCATAACAACACGTCTATGTTTTGTATGTCTGCCTTTATACTAGAAGAGGAACACACAAGTAACTCTAAGGACTGAAACGTTTATCGCGCTGCGCTGACAGTGCAACACGATGCCAAAGAAGGTGTTTCCAACGCTTTGCTACGACGACACGGTGGCGGCACCTGTCCGTCGCTTTGCATTCTACACCTTATCACCTCCGAGACTGGCGCGCATCTTTCTCGGTGATCGCGCGCGCCTTCGTTTTCGAAGACAACTGCCAGATGGCACTATGTCTAACGTGCCTAGATGCGCTTGTTCGCCTCCGCTACACGCTCGAGGCCCTCTAGCGCAGCGCCTCCAGAATACCATTCACCCATTTTCTTGCGCAGAACATAAACGTTTTGTTTACTCTCTCCAGACGCAAGACTATCGTCTTTCGACGACATTTACAGTGTAACATGTATATTCGCGCCAGTTTTTTACGTTATCGATCTCGTTTCGCAGAAATCTCTGCGTGACCGAAAAATCGAGAAAAAAATGCAAATAAAATAAATAATGAAGATGATGGTCGTATACCGTGTCGTTTGCGTGGCAAGCGGGTGTTACGTCACACTCAGCCACGCGTTTGCTTGTGAATACAGTGAAAATAACTTCCCCTGCTCGGAAATGCAGTGAAAGTATAACCTTTACGCTTTACAAACACACGGGCCAAATAATGCTGTTATGATTCGTGGTAAAAGCGTTACATTGCCATCGGGCGTGAGAACATGGATTTTCATAACGACTTCAAAGCCAGTCACCCGCTACAAAAGGCACACACGCTACTTCACCCCCAAGGCCACGTAGTGGGTGCATAGCAAGCTCGAAAATTTTTCATAGACTATAGGTGTTTGAAGTACGCACTAGAGGAACATGATATCGCGTTCAACTCTTAAAGATACCATCGTGTTTTACAAGATCATAATAATCATAAGTGTGATTGCACCGCCTGCACGGCAGAGGTCTGCGCTCATTGTGAACAAGGCTCCCGTATAGGAGCCGGAACGTCTTTTTAAAAATGTACTTTTACTTTCGTCGGCACTGTGTTTCCTTCTTCCCGGCCTCTTCCATGTTTCGCAAATCAATGCACTCCAGTTCTCAGTGATAACATTTTGTACCCGGAAGCTTGTATATGTATCAACGCCCCCTTCGCAGGCTTTATCCGAACGTGAATAGTACTTCCTTTATCAGGTGTACCGTTTATGAATCTTTGGTACGTGACGTTGCAATGGTGGTGTCTTAACTTGGCGATACGTTCGGGTATCTATGTAAGCTTGTGCAAGTGTTCATGCTGGGTGGAATTTGCGAATGAAGCTTAGCTGGAAGTTGGCGCTCTGTTGTCTCGCGTCGGTCTGCTTGGCCGTTTTTCTTTACCGCAATGCGCGTTACCAGTTCAAGCACGACGAACCAACTCGCCCAATCTTTTACACTTGTGATGTTTCTGTAAGATGTCTGAGGCTCAATACTAAAAGTGCAACCTTTTTTGCCCTGTGTGCCTCCAGAAACACTGAACTTTGTAAATATCGTGAAAAAAAAAATTATGGAATAGAGAACATCTTCATTATAGTTTACATTGAGACGCAACTTACACCCCGTGGGGCTCCGGTTAAAA
The DNA here is from genome assembly GCA_013436015.1 of Rhipicephalus annulatus. NCBI lineage: Eukaryota > Metazoa > Arthropoda > Arachnida > Ixodida > Ixodidae > Rhipicephalus > Rhipicephalus annulatus. The sequence goes on along the minus strand of WOVY01011319.1, from coordinate 327,183 downwards.
CTCAGCTTTAACCAAGCGTAAATAAATAGTTCTAATAAAGTCAGCTATATAAAATAACACTTTCTCTTTTTTAAGCAAGAAAATAATTGTGGAAGTTCCCTATTGAAGGCTACCTTTCTCACTTGTTCATGCACCAGCTTGATAAGTCCGTCGTTGCCGTCATAAAGTAGCCTTATTAACTACTTTATGCCGGCCCCATGCCATGAGGCACAGCCCAATGTGTAGGCGTCCTATTTGGTGAACATTCGTTTCACAGCCCATGGTACCAACGCCCACGTGTCTAAAGTAAATAGTCTGGGTCAATGCGTTGCGTACTGTTCATCGAAATGCTGTCTTGGCTGGAAATCGAGCATGCACTAAGCAGCAAACCGCGTGCCACGGTGACTAATGGCATTTTCGAGAAATCGCGCTGGTGTGAACCGGGACGCGCTACGACGATTTCCCGAGACGGCGCACCAGTTCACCCCGGTGCGGTTTGTCGTAGATGCTATACGATAAGTGTTTTCATTCTGCGATATGGAAGCGCCGTATACACACGTTTAGAAAGTCAGTACACGTGACTCGTACACATCGAACTCATCCTGTCCAGCGACGGCGTAGACGCGCCCCTTGAGGGCCACCGCAGCGTGGTTGATGCGCGCGTGACGCATGTCGGGAAGCCGCTCCCATCGACCCGTGGGCGCCTTCCTGGCCTTCTGGTCAGACGCCATCCGGAAGCGGTAGCGGAAGCAGGCGCTGGTGGCAAGGCGCAACCCACGACGGCTGTTGCGCGTGTCCAAGCCTCCCAGCACGTACAGGGCATCGTCCAGGCAGGTCACCGCGTGCTGATGTCGAGGCTGCGGAAGCTGCAGCGCGCGAAGAGGTGGAATCGTCCAATATGATGCAGCAGGGGCCTGCAGGAAGCACTCGCAGAACTACCCGGTATGCTAAAGACAAAAAAAAAATTGGCACATCCCACGTACAGTAATAAGGGCTGCAGCGCGAGCACGAATGTGCTAGAAGAAACAGACAAAGTCGAGGTACGGAAGGCAAAAGAGGACAACACAAGCGCTGCTTTTTTTTCCCACGTACAGTGGTAATCGATGATATGCGAAGCATGAATTGAGAAAGGTTTATATTACATTTCGAAATCAGCACAACGTTACGAAGTGGAGGTAAATGATGCCGTACATGACTTCCGCGTTATGATTATCATGTTTGGAAGTGTCGTTTACCTTCGTCATCTATTCAGGTCACGTGATACCAAATTTAGTATATGGGGAACCAGCGAAACGACCGCGAGCACGCTCGTGGTATTCTGTCATGTTCTTACATGACACGCTTGTCAAGATTACATGTTTGCACCAATCATATATTTCGTCATCTATTGACGTCACGTAACACCAAATTTGGCATATGTAGAGCTAGCTCAACGACCGCGAGCGCATCATGAGTGTAGCACGTAGTCATGTTGTTACATGACACGCATGTTGTGATTATCATGTTCGTATGTGTCAATTACCTATGTCGTCCGTTCCCGTCGCGTAATACCGAGTTTGGTACATGTGACGCTATCGAAATGGCTGCGAGCGCATCATGAGCGTGGCATGTAGTCATGTTGTTACATGATACGCATCTCATGATTATCATGTTTGCACCAGTCCCATACCTTCGTCATTCATTCACGTGCTGTAATACCAAATTTGGTATATGTAACGCTAGCGAAATGGCCGCGAGCGCATCATGAGCGTTGCAGTAGTCATGTTGTTACACGACACGCATGTCATGATTTTCTCGTTAGGGTCTGTTGCTTGTGTTCGCCATGCAATCTTGCCATACCATACTCGTTTTGCAACATACCATGTGAACGAAACCATCGCAAGAGCTGCAGGACCATGAAATGTAAATCATGACATTCATGACATTCATGTCAAGATTTTCATGTTATGACTAGTCTAATATGTTCTTCATACAGTCATATTATGTCATACCAAGTTTGGTATCGATACCAATATGGAAACAGCCAGGACAGCTAAAAGTCGTAGGCGGATAGATAGAGATAGATAGAGATAGACAGATAGATAGATAGAGATAGAAGGATAGATAGAGATAGATAGATAGAGATAGACAGACAGATAGATAGATAGATAGATAGATAGATAGATAGATAGATAGAGATAGATAGAGATAGACAGATAGATAGATAGAGATAGATAGATAGATAGAGATAGATAGATAGATAGATAGATAGATAGATAGATAGATAGATAGATAGATAGATAGATAGATAGATAGATAGATAGATAGATAGATAGATAGATAGATAGATAGATAGATAGATAGATAGATAGATAGATAGATAGAGACGCTTAAAGTCGCCGAAGTTCGCTAAGAAATGCTTCGCATTTAAAACAAGATGCACTTGGAAACGATAAAAGAACCACCACAAGAACTTGCCGAAAAACCCACCAGAGTGGATTCAAAGCATTGCAGAGTGCTTAGTTGAACATGAACCTTGTACGGTGTGTCCTGACGGGCACATCAACCTGCTGTGGCGTATTATTGGTACATGCATATTATGGCCTCCCACCCAATAATATGACGGTCATAAAAACATCGTGTGGCGTCATCTGGTGCGTACATCAGCCCGGTGAGGTTTGTTTTGGTGTTGTGTATTTTACTGGTTATATCAGCCTGTTTGTTTTGGTGGTTACCTCAGACTGGTATGGTGTGTTCCAACGGAAACATCAGCCTGCTGTGTGTGTTTTGTTATAAGCACACCATCTTACGCAGCCAATTTGTTCTCTTGAATGCACCAGCCTGGCGTGAGATGTTCCGGTGTATACGCCAGCCACTGTGCTAGGCCGCACATACACGAAAGCATTTGTGTTGTCTCTGTTTAGTGTCCTTGCGAATTCATCTTGTGTTCGCCAGAATTTCACCTCATTACAGAAGAACAGCCCCAGATTAGTTGAAATGCGACAAAAAAAGCTGTTATACTCGTAATACAAATGTAAATTCTATCTCCACTTCAGAAAATGCGGTGTCCGTCCGGCAGGCACTATTATTACCATTGTATATTAAGACAGTTATCGTGCACTTCATATCCTATTTTCTGACCTTTCCACTACATCTAAGATAAAGATCACCTCGCCCCCCCCCCCCTCCCTTCCGTCGGTCTGAACGTGATATGTCCACACCATGTTTATAAAATTTGAGGCTGCATTCATGACGTCACGTGCAACCTGTTTAGTGGATTGACGTGTTGGCTCCTTGCTACCCGATCCTTGCGGATGCTTATTTCTCTAGCAAAAAAAAAATAATAAAGACGCCGAACTTCGCCCATGTCTCACCTTCCCGCACCGCCAGATGCGTCCCGCGGCGAATCCGAGGAGGGCGCAGCTGTACTCGAGCCGCTTCTGTGGTCCCAGACCACCGCACACGAAGAGCAACGGCGCAGGCCACTCGGGTCCCTTCTCGGGTAGCACGGGCAGCGCCCGCAGGCACCTCGGCAGGCTCCACGCCTCTTCCATGGCCGCCAGCGAGACGGGCGCCTCTTCGGGCTCCTGAAGCAGCGCCGGCGGCTGCCAACGGACGTTTAATTGAAGTTCAATGGGATTGAGAGCTCGCCCACTTGGCGACTGATCATGATACCGTAAGGTTAAGTAGCGCACTTTTTTTTTACATGGACAACATGAACAAGGCGGACACGGTATTCGCAACTAAATTTATTTCGGAAAAATACTTCGTATATATACGCAAATCGTGTTTCGTGTATAAGAATGCGTGAACGGTTAAGCTCATTTCTACACTTGCCGCGATTATTTTATCGTTAAGTGCACAAAATTTGATATTGGGTAAGTTTTCAGTGTCCGTTGTTTCAATTCTGTGTCTCGCGAGGTCAGCGTGGGTGCCTATATTTATTCATTTATTCATGAATATATATATATATATATATATATATATATATATATATATATATATATATATATATATATATATATATATATATATATATATATATATATATATTTGTTTTTTTTCAGGACAGCTTACAATCTGCTTAATGACAATTTCGCCTCGATTTTATCCTGCGAATAGTTGTTTTCATTAATCTCGAACTAGTTAATTAGGTGAAGTACAAAAAAAATAGTCTGACTTGCCCTGAAATTAAGGCATGGCAGCTGTAGGCCACTTATATATATATATATATATATATATATATATATATATATATATATATATATATATATATATATATAGCTTTTTCTGAAATAAACTTGGTAGTGAATGTAGCGTCCTTCTTGTCCCTGTTGTCCATGTAAAACAGTAAGCTACATAACCTTGCGGTATAATGATTTAATTGAATCTTTCATTGCGTAAAATGGCCGGGGTAAAAGCTACAGCGGAACAGCGCGCATAGACATGAAAGACGAATAAGCATTTTGTTTTTTCAGGACAGCTTACAATTTGCTCAATGACACTTTCGCCTCGATTGTATCCTGCGAAGAGTTGTTTTCATTAATCTCGAACTAGTTAATTAGGTGAAGTACAAAAAAATAGTCTGACTTGCCCTGAAATTAGGGCATGCGATCCTATGCAGCTGTAGGCCAATTAGCTCGGACGTTGATTTTTCATTTTGACACGTCACGTGGTAGTGGTAGCTTTCACGTGTCATCACGGCAGCAACTTCTTAATCGAACGTGGTGGCTTTGATGACACCAAGGCAGCCTATAATCACGTGGTGGTTAACCCACCGCCAGAGAATTGATATTTGGGAGTTGGTTTTTGAAATAAAAGCACGCGGTACTTGGTCATGGCTTTATTAATGAGTGTTCTTTTCAACAATGTCAGTTGCGAGAAGGCGCGTTTTAAGCGCAGGTTAAAGGGAGCGACAACGTGCGATCAGATCCCGGTAGAAATGAAAAGACCGTGAAATACAGCGACAGACTCCAGCATATCTTTCGCTGTGTTAGGTGAATATGAATTAGCATAAAATGTACTTGTGGGCTACAATCTCAAGAGCAACGAAAACCCAAAGTTGCAATCAATTCCCAACGCGAGAGCGGAAGGAATGAAGATATACGTACGAAAATTAAAAAAAAAACCGTCACCAAAAAACCAAACCACATCACTTGTGAAAACCTAACCCCTTTCTTTCGAAAATTTCTGCCGCTTTTACATACCACCCCCGCGTTGCCCAATATGGGTGCGCAACCGCGATCACTGCAGCACATGGCGAAGTGGCGGGCATCTTTCTTTGTGTCGCCTTTTCGCTTGTGCTTTTCGTGTTTGCGTCTTAACCCGGTGTGCGCTGCCGTTTTATCGGAAATGTGAATTTGAAGTAGTGTTTAAAAGGGACAAGTATTGGCCTGTCGCGCAATCTAGCGGAAGAGCCTTCGAGCTGTATTTCGGAGTCGATCAGTTTGGTGTACGTAGTTTGGTGATGCCGTGCGTGCCGTAATTAGTCCTTATTAAGTGTGTAAATTATGATTTACGTTTATTTTGTTTTATTTAAAAGGTAAATAAGCCAAGGCGCATGCGCAATGAACCACCGTGCTTGAACAGGAACCATTGTCACGCTTTGTTTGCAGCATATGTTGTCAGCTGCGTATACAACTTCATATTCGCTGCAGATGAAAAAAAAACTAAAAAGAAATACTTCACGGCGTTTTCCTCGTTACTATATTCCATTATTAGGCACTCCGACTGCTCTGACCGGCAAGCCTTCCGCTGCGCTAAAGAAAATAAGTACCGCATTAAGTGTTGCCCTGCCACTTTGGTCTAGTGGCCAAGGCATTCCGCTGCTTACCCGCAGGTCACGGTATCGAAACCCGGCTGCGGCGCGGCTGCATTTCCGATGGAGGCGGAAATGTTGTAGGCCCGTGTGCTCAGATTTGGGTGCACGTTAAAGAACCCCATGGTCGAAATTTCCGGAGCCCTCCACTATGGCGTCTTTCCTAATCATATGGTGGTTTTGGGACGTTAAACCCCACATATCAATCTATCAATTACCACATTAGGTGGTTGTCGGGCCCTGAATTTTTATTTTGTTGGAAAAAATTTAGTACGTATCTTAATTATCTTCATGACCTCATAAGAACACAAACAAAAATTAGTCATTGATGTTTGGGGATTTACAGTCATGACATCAACTGAACTCAGCATATATCTTTCAAGAAATGACAAAAGTGGCAAATTCATTCCTGCTGTGCCCTATGGAGCATACAAAATCTGAACGCCGTAATATTTGACAGCTCTTAAAACACATGAGAATACCATCCCGAAAACGCCGCCTCCCCACCTCTGCTCGCCCGCCTCGTCGTCACCCATGACTTCGGTCTGGCTTTTTTTCTTTTTTACTGCTCCAAGCTCAGCGAAAACGAAACCACAGCGGTGTCGATTGCCGTGGGAATTGTTGAATGAATACTTCTGCCGTGGGAATTGTTGAATGAATACTTCTCGAAGAATGAACAGGTTTTGCTTTCGAGGTTTTAGGAGTGTTGGTATACGTTAACATGGTGGTTTCAGTGACGTGCAATTCCTAAGCAATTCGCAACACTCATGGGTGTATACCTTCGGACGGGCGTGCAGCTTGGCGTATTCCCTCCTGGCCAGGAAACCCCTGACCAGGGCCTGCACCCTGGCCACCTGGTCTTCGTGGTCGCGGTAGCGAGCGTCGTTCAGCCAGCTGCCGCTAGGTGGAGGAAGGAACGCTTCGGACGACCCCGCCTGCTAACAAGGATTCGTAAAAGAAGGAGCTAAATACATATCTATATCACAGTATCAAGCAAAACTTTGTATGCGCGTGCGCATGCCCGACTGCGCATGCGCGTGTCGAAATCGTGAGCGAGTGCCTCTCAGCACGTGCGCATGCCTCAGACATTCTGCGCATGCGCATGAGCGGTGCAGTGTACACTACCCCGGTGTGCACTGGTGCAGTGCGCACTGTTGTAGTTTATCATCATCAGCCTGACTACGTCCACTGCATGACAAAGGCCTCTCCCACGTTGCGCCAGTTAACCCGGTCCTGTGCTTGCTGCTGCCAATTTATACCCGCAAACTTCTTAATCTCATCTGCCCACCTAACCTTCTGTCTCCCCCTAACTCGCTTGCCTTCTCTGGAAATCCAGTTAGTTACCCTTAATGACCAGCGGTTATCCTGTCTACGCGCTACTGCCCATTTTCTCTTCTTGATTTCAACTATGATATCCTTAACCCCCGTTTTTTTCCTAATCCACTCTGCTCTCTTCTTGTCTCTTAAGGTTACACCTACCATTTTTCTTTGCATTGCTCGCTGCGTCGTCCTCAATTTAAGCTGAACCCTCCTTGTAAGTCTCCAGGTTTCAGCTCCATAGCTAAGTACCGGCAAGATACAGCTGTTATATACCTTCCATACCTTCCTCTTCAGGGATAGTGTCAATCTACCTGTCATAATTTGAGAGTGCTTGCCAAATGTGCTCCACCCCATTCTTATTCTTCTAGTTACTTCAATCTCGTGGTTTGGCTCCGCGGTTATTACCTGCCCTAAGTAGACATAGTCTTTTACAACTTGAAGTGCACCATTACCTATCTCGAAGCGCTGCTCTTTTCCGAGGTTGTTGTACATTACTTTCGTTTTCTGCAGATTAATTTTAAGACCCACGTGCCTTTCTGTTTTCTTTGTGTAACTCCGTAATCATGAGTTCAAATTCGTCCCCTGAGTTACTCAGCAATGTAATGTCATCGGCGAAGCGCAGGTTACTAAGGTACTCTCCATTAACTCTTATCCTTAACTGTTCCCATTCTAGGCTTCTGAAAACCTCCTGTAAGCACGTGGTAAATAGAATTGGGGAGATTGTGTCCCCCTGCCTTTTACCCTTCTTGATTGGTATTCTGTTCCTTTCTTTATGAAGCACTATGGTAGCAGTTGATTCCTGTAGATTTCTTCCAGGATATTTATATATACTTCATCGACGCCCTGATTCCACACTGTCTGCATGACAACTGATATTTCTACTGAATCAAACGCCTTCTCGTAATCTATGAAGGCTATGTATAGTGGTTGGTTATATTCTGAGCATTTCTCTATTACCTGATTCATGGTATGAATGTGGTCGATTGTTGAGTAGCCTGTTCGAAATCCTTCTTTGTTCTTTGGTTGATTGAATTCTAATGTTTTCTTTACTCTGTTAGCAGTTTTCTTTGTAAATAGCTTGTATACTACAGAGAGCAAGCTCATCGGCCTGTAATTCTTCAAGTCTTTGTCATCTCCTTTCTTATGATTGAGATGATATTGTGCATTCGCTATTGAAGATTATTTTTTGTGAAATCTGTTTCTTTGTTCTACGCGAATGTCTTACTCGCTCGTATTCTTACCGATGGAACGGGCAAAAAGCTACCTCCGTGTCAGCACGTGTCGTGACCTTTTGCACTTACTCGCTTTCTTTGAACGCACGACAAACTTTCATCATGGGCTTCAGTGTAAACTGTACTAGCGCGGCGCGAGCGGTACATCGTGGTAACTATGCAGCTCACGACGTGGCCCCCGAGATGCCACCGGCTAATCTCGGAGGCCATGCTCACGACGCTGCCGTCCGCAAATATCTGTGTCCACGTGGCTTTGGGTACGTGACGCAGTTGATGTCTGGTGCGTGGCATAATTAGTGGAGAGGAGGGCGAACAATTTCTAGCTGACTACGATATTTATTTTCAATACTATATGTAGCGGGCTGTGGCATAATGCTTTCCTCACATATTCCAAGGAGCGTTGACTACCAATCAGCAGCATTTTTTGACAATGTTCAAAAAGTGTTACATAGCAGGGACTCTTTCAGAACGGTGTAGGTCCTAGAATAGAAGCCGTCAATATTTGTGACGTTACAGACAGTTGGTGCGGGAACATGACGGTGGAGTCGCTATGCTTGTGCCTGATTTGTGCGCGTTCTCTCGCAAAAAAAATGCTTTTATTGTTGTGTAGGGTATCCTGCTAATTATAGAAATATTGTTCGCTCTTTAGGCTTTTTCGTGCCTTCAAGGTATGAAATAATCGCTCGCCTGTGGCGGGCACTTGGCAGCCGTTGGCGATCCCACGCCGGGGGAGACGTCCGACGAGGGCGACGTCATGACGGTGCTCTCCGTCTCGGACAGGCCGGCGGGCGCCGCTGCCGTGAAGGTCCGCTTGCGCACCTCCAATGCCAGGTCCGGTCTACCACGCAGGCGCACATAGTGAGAGCTGCGAGTCCATTACCCGAGTGACTGAGCTGGCCATATTCCTTTTCGTGAGCGTATAGGCTTATAGGACACCAACAATTGTGACCACATTAGTGCGACTGACAAAGAATAATAGATAATGATAAGCGGCGCAAATTAAGAAAAATCACTAGGGGGGAGGGGTCACAAATCAGACCATGACAGCCATTTTTGCTTTTTTTCCCTAAATACGGGTTGTATTTTTACACACACACGAACTAAGTTACGGTTTGAAATAAAATTTCAAAAAACGAGCATGGCGTTGAGGCTCGAGCAGTTGCATTGTTCTATTCAGTCTCCTTTAAACCGGTCGAGCGATGGCTTTTGCGATTCACGTAGTGTCACACAGCTGAGGTACTGATTGAACACAGCTACATGCAAAAGATAATCAGCCTTTAAAAAAATCATTGCGCTATACTACACCTAAAGCTAAATATACCTAAAGCTAAATATCAAGGGCGGAGACTTCAAGGCCTGGCTATTTACAAGCTGTATTTACGCTGATGCGTATATAGCATCGACCGAGACGGAGGACAGCACGCAGAGCGGGCAGATCATAGAGTTTCATAAAATTAACTAGGGGGGACTCTGGCGCTGCGATCGTTCAGCGATCATGAGAATGATAGGTAGTACATAGATTTGCCTAGTCTTCATACTTACGGGAGCCGAATCGCACTTGTGGCTTCGTTTATTGCTGTGTTTAGGTTTCGTTTCGAAGGAAAGAACAAACCCTTTTGAACTTCTTGACCCGATTCGAAATGGGTAGGTTAAGGTATAGTAAAGGGCTACTGCTGAACATTTGTCGACTGTTGTTTCGTGACAAAGCAGCTTCAAGGTACGCGACCAAAAGTAACGTAAAGTACGAAGACGAGGGAAATCCGTGTACTACCCATATTTCCCATGCTCGCTGAAGCGCCATACGTTGCAGCTCCCATAGACACTAGCGCCATAGTTCCCTCTAGTGTGTATTTAGGAAAGTCTATGGGACACACCAGCCCTATTTTTCGTCGCCTTCTGTGCTCAGAATGTCTGATCGCTTATATATCAGCTATGTATGTAACAGTATTACGAATTCATTGCACCATCTTACAGGTTTCGGTTGCTTAGGTGAAAGCATGCATTAGCCGAGTAACTGATCATATAGTTTCAACGTGAGAACGTTAAAAGGCTAGTTTCGCCGAAATTCCGGTGTCATTGCTGTTGGTTTCGATCGAAATGACAGACTTGTCCATAAGCGAAAATCCGAGATATATGCAAATAACCACGCAATGAAAAAAAAAAAACATTCGGTTGTAGTGCGACGAGTCAAGCCTATCACTTCTGTGTGGCAAGCAGGTGTTGCACCACAGAGCCACGCAAGCACTTGAAACTGTTTCGAGAGAAAAGAAAAAAAAACTATACGACTATCATGTAAAAGTAGAAGTATTTAAAACGCGTGTAAAATATTGCATGACAAAAGCGTGATGGCACACCAGGCGTGGGAACACGAGAGTTGATTGCGCAATGAGTGGCTGGTTTAAAGACCCAACTATTCACAAAGAACACCGACACAATTGATTATCATTATCGCAACATTGTCAACAAAGTAAACAGCGTATCGTAGAATATTTTACAGCGCAACAAATTAGATACGGACAGCTGCAAGCAGCTGTCCATATCTGCGTCTTGGTGCGCGTCCTGGTGCACGTCCTGGTGCATGTCCTGGTGCACGTCCTGGTGCGCGTGCTACCAGGACGCGTACGGGGTACTACTAATTCGCAAACGAAATGAATACGCCGTAGTGGAGATTTCCGGAAATTTCGACCCGCCCCGCTGCGGTGGTCTAGTGGCTAAGGCACTCGGCTGCTGACCCGCAGGGCGCGGGTTCGAATCCCGGCTGCGGCGGCTGCATTACTGATGGAGGCGGAAATGTTGTAGGCCCGTGTGCTCAGATTTGGGTGCACGTTAAAGAACCCCAGGTGGTCTAAATTTCCGGAGCCCTCCACTACGGCGTCTCTCATAATCATAGAGTGGTTTTGGGACGTTAAACCCCACATATCAATCAAATTTCGACCATTAGGTGTTCTTTAACGTGCATTGGCATCACACAGATCAGCGACGCTGTCTTCGCGTTACCTTGCGTTTGTTACGCTGATTGAGTGTATTGGAATATTGCATAATGTTGGTTTTTGCGTGTCACGAGTGACGTTCTTGAACAACCAAAAATGGGACCACCACGGCAAGGATCCAGCCCGCGACCTTCGAGACAGCCAACCGAGAACTATCGCCACTGATCCACCGTGGCGGACAAATGAAGTTTGCCACGTCAAAGCTCGAACATGACGCGTTCGTGAGCAGCTGGACGTGATCGAAATCGGGAAAAACAATGCGCCGCGTTGTTGGCGGTCGACTCACAAGGCGGCCTCCATGAGCTGCATGCGAACGGGGCGACCGGACAGCGCCATCTTGCCCACGAGAGGCGCCTCGAAGCACTTGAGCAGCACCGACTCCGGAAGCAGGCCGAACCGCACGCACGCCAGCACCGTATCCTCGAACTGCTTCCGGTTCTGCGCGTAGGTGCACGCGTGAAACTGGTCATGTTGGTAGCATTCACTAAAAAGTAAAAAAAAAGATCGAGTAAAAAGGTTGTATTTTTGTCCCACAACAATAATCCTCATCCGGCTTGCGCACGCTTCCTTTCGAAAACTCCGCCCCGCCACGGTGGTCTAGTGGCTAAGGTATTCGGCTGCTGACTCGCAGGTCGCGGAATCGAATCCCGGCTGTGGCGGCTGCATTTCCGATGGAGGCAGAAATATTGTAGGCCCGTGTGCTCAGATTTAGGCGCACGTCAAAGAACCCCAGGTGGTCATAATTTCCGGAGCCCTCCACTACGGCGTCTCTCATAATCATATGGTGGTTTCGGGACGTTAAACCCCACATATCAATCAATACTTAACCATCGGTCACCAATTAGCCAATTGTAACAAAAAACAGCCCACTACTACTCACCCACCAGCCAAACTAACTAGCCCAGCTTTCAACCCTATTGAACGTCAAAGAAGAAGTTTAAATGAGTTAAATGCACTGGCACTCCAACCTTGAAGACATCTAGTAAGCATATAATCAAGTCGCGCTTATCCTATAATTTGTGACCATTACGCCACTGGAACGTTCTCGGCCCCTGTGCACGAACAACGAAAGAGGCTGCATCTGATGTACTGATTGACGCGACGTCCAGGGCCTGAAATGATATCGGGCAAAACCGGAAAAAAGATTTTCACCACACTTTGTGCAAGTTCATGCGCGCCAGGGTACAAGTTCGTGTGAATTCCCCTGGGACTTTCGTAGATATATTTATACACATGCATGTGAAGAAAAGCAGCATCATCACCATCATTTCGGAGATCGTCATCATCACCATGATTTCGTTTGATAATCTTTATTCACTTCCCTCTCAGGTCAGTGATCTGCGTGATAATTTCTACTACTATTACAACTACCACTACGAATAATGATAATACGGCGACTATGTCACAGGTTAGACTAAGAACTTTGCTGTAAGAAAAACCCAACTCGATCGGGGACGCTGATGTCAGGGCAAATGCTGGTATGCTGCCTGCAAAACAGTTTCTTTTGCACCCTCTTTCTTTCCATCACGGTGGAATCACATAAGTGTACAGCTGTCAGCCCATTTAATACGAACAGTCCGGCGCGTGGCCTCTCCTCGCTTCGACCAACTTCAGCGCCACCAAGCGTTGGACGCGGTGCGTTTGTTTCAACTATAGTCGGGGAAAACTTTCTGTGGGAAGGCGACGAAACCAAAGTGGGCGTGTGCCACCGCTGAGGAATATAGTCCACCGAATGCGTCTGTTTTCCGCGTGAAGATAGAAAAAAAACAACAAAATTACTTCATATTCTACGGGATGCCGTTAAGAAAAGGACGCTGCACGAACCCAGGAGATATTATTTGTCTTGCTTCATGAAGTGTCATTTCGCGTTTTTTGCGCGTCTGAAAACGTCCCACGTTTTAGGTGCACCTCACAGCCAAAATGGTGTCTTCGTCTTTAGGTGAGTGCTCGTCGCCCTCCAGCTGTTCCGACGATTTGCCGAAGGAGCTTGTGTCGAATTTCACTCACGAATAGCTGCGTAACCGGACGTGGCAAATTCTGTGCAGTGGTATTATTCGAACACGGCGGGCATTCAGAAAGTGAATCTAGCCGGACTACTTGGCGGAGGAGTACATGTGCAGTAGCTCCACCCCCGTAGCCTGCGCTTATGCCTGGCGGAATACACTCACCTGGCTGGTCCGTTATCACCACGTTTGTGTCGTGGCTACACTCAAACGCATGCCCGTTAAATTCGTTGCCATATGCTTATTTCGGCAATGAACTATTGCGAGCTTATGTCGGCAATGAACTATTGCGAGAGATATCTCCCGCACCTTTCGAGTTTGAAATCGCTTCTTCCACGAGAAAGAAGTGACGAAAACGTAGTAACGATAAATAAAACAGACCAGCCAAGTGAGCGCATTCGACCCGTCGATCAGACAGAAGTGAAACAAAAATTTACTACAGAAACCGACATATGCCCCATCTGTTGCTACTTGCCACAAAAATACTGCGTACGACGCTTGGTGGCGCTAAGGTCAGTCGAAGGGCAGAGAAAAGGGTTCTTAATAGCACATCAACAAACTCTGATGGCATACCAATTAGGATATAATAAAGAAACTAGGAGCAAACTCTAAGCAAACATTAAGAGCGAGCAAAGCAATAATGAATGATGAAGCCCCCAATGGGTGGAAACTAAGCAGGATGAGTATGATCGATAAAGGAAAGGGGGGCAAAACCGTTATAAGCAACCACCGTCCTCGAACAGTGACATCAGTAGTTTACAGGCTGGTGATGCAGGTAGTAAAGGAAAGAATACAGACATGGGTGGAGAATGAGGGGGCGCTGGGAGAACTACAAAATGGGGAAGAACTGCAGAAAGGACAATTTTTCATTAATGCAATGCATTGAAAAAGAACACAGGCCCCTGTGGCTGGCATTGCTAGGTATCAAGGGAGCTTACGATAGTGTGATTCAAGAAGACTTGTGGGGAACACTGGACACACTTGATGTGGAAGATGAAATAACTAATCTTCTAAAAGATATCTATAAAAGAAACAACGTAGTTATCACATGGGAAGAAAAGGTATCTGAACCTATAGAGATACAATTGGGGCTTCGACAGGGATGTCCCTTGTCACCTTTGTTATTTATGCTGTATCTACAGGGACTAGAAACCAAATTAGAGGGGAGTCGACTCGGCTTCAGCCTCTCTTTTGCAAAGCAAGAAAAACACATTGAACAGTCACTACCAGCATTGATGTATGCAGATGGTATACTATTAATAGCCGGCAACAAGGAAGATCTGCAGAGATTGATAGACATAAGTGGCAATGAGGGAGGTACGTTAAATTTGAAGTTCAGCAGGCGAAAAATCAGCAATCATGATTTTTAATGATAACAAAGGCAGTGAGCATAAGATACAGGAAGTCACGCTAGAAATAGTGGATATGTCCAATTATTTGGGCCTATGGATAACTAACGGGGCTGAGTACCTAAGGGAGCACGAAAGATACGTAATGATTAGGGGTAACAGGAATGCAGCTCTAATGAAAAATAGGGCACTGTGAAATTACATTAGGTATGACGTTGTAAGAGAGATTTGGAAAGGTGAGATGGTCCCACGTTTGACGTTCAGCAATGCGGTCTTGTGCATGACATCAGAGGTTCAAGTAAGATTGGAAATTAAATAACGTGACATAGGTAGACTTTCTTTGGGAGCACACGGTAATGCCCCAAATCAGGGGGTACAGTGTGACATGGGATGGGCATCGTTTGAGTGCAGGGAAGCTAGCAGCAAGATAGAATTTGAGGGGCGATTGAGAAAAATGGGACCACAGCGTTGGGCTTGGAAAGTTTCCAACTACCTGTACATAAAAAAATGCTGATACTAAATGGAGGAACCGAACTCGAAAATTGTCAAACAAGTACTTAGACAACAGCAGAATACCAAGCCAAAAGGAAACATCGGTTAAGAAGGAGGTGAAGGAAACAGAGAGGGACATGTTGAAGATGGGAATGCTTACGAACTCATCACTGGAGACATACCGAACTTTCAAGCAGGAAATTGCAAAGGAAAAGATCTGCGATAATTCTCCGGGTAGTTCTCTGCCGTTCGAGGTCAGAACGGGAGTATTGCTAACCAAGACGTACCGAGCCAAATGCGAAGGCGCAGAAACGGTATGTAGTACGTGTGTAGAGGAGGAGGAAACGGCTGAACATTTGATAATGTTTTTTAAAGCGCTCCACCTTATAGTCCAAGATAATGGCACGGAAGTTTTCAAAGCATTTGGGTTTAGGGACAGTGAAGGATAAATACGCTTTAAACGGATAGAAATAACCAAGAGGAGGTTAACTGATAGGTGGCTACAATCAAGGCGCGAGTGAAATTCAATCCTTAAAAACATAGTGATAGTACTTAACTTTATGGCTAGGTGGCGTGAGCCACCACCCGATCTAAAGGGCACAGTCGGATACATACATCCATCCAGCGAGGAGAGGCCACGCGTCGGACCGTTAACCGTGCTGACACACGCACCTGATAGTCGTGCTCCAGCCAAGTTAGCGCGGCCAGCAACACCTTGGTCTCCGAGGAAGTACCCAAAGAATCGGCGCACAGCAGGCTCTTCACGGTGTTCCATTCCAACTCCAGGAACTGTCGGGTCCTGCGCCGCCAGCGTCAGAACGGTCATGCGTGCTTACTCGGAAAAATCGATATGGTCACGTGATCGCAACGGCACAGAAAGCAGCACTCAAGCCCGTGATGATGTAAATCTGTCTAGGGCGAAGATGAAGCACCGCGAGCTCACAACGCAGCGATAGCACAACCAGTCTCCGATCGGGGCTAGTTTGATCGTCATCGAAACACGTCATCTTTGCGACGCGCGCGGTCTAACATATCAGCGTTATCACTCGTTCGCGTCCCACGCGCAATCCTATCAGAACATAGAAGTGTGGCAGCTCGGGCTAGTTGGTATGGCATGGCGACAGTTATAGCGCGAGAACAAAACGACGACACAGAGACAAGAAGTGTCCTTCGTCTCCTCCTTGTCTCTGTGTCGTCGTTTTGTTCTCGCGCTATAACTATCGTCTTATCAGAACAGTCACGAAGTTCATTCAAGTGCGGCCTGTGCCGAGCGGTGGTAACACTTTTAACAGTTTTGTGGGTCGAAACAGGTCACGTAAGAATGAATGAATGAATAAGCGCGCGCGATCGCCAAATGCCGCAGCAACCACTAGGAGCTGCGAAGTAGGGGAAGGTAATCTCCACAGCAGAAGGAAAGCGCCACCTCGAAGGGAGCGTGTCCTTCTCACATAGGCGTGTGTAAGGTTATCCCATAAGTGGCAAATGTACGCAGAAATTGTGTGTGTGTGCATAAAATCTTCTTTTATTGCGTCATTTCGGTGCGATCTCATTTCTGCAATTTAAGCCAAACAAAAGACGCCCTCTCGTGATGTCATCTCATAATGGTTACCTTAGGGACCCATCGCAACGTAAGCTTCCTATTTGCACGCATACAATGTAAGCGTGACACGGCTTGCCTGACGGCGTCGTCGAAGTTATCGGCGACAAACTGAAAGGCTGCATGCTGCTCGGCCGGCAGCTTGAAGCTGGACGCGTGTTGCAGCACCACCAGTTGCCTGCCCACGGGTCCGGCCTGCGCCAGGTACTGCAGGCACCGGGTGGCCAGCGGTCGGAGACGCAGCTTGTAGGCGCAGCTGTACAGGTCCGTCACGTTCTCACACGTCACCACGGGACCGCTGCGCGAATGCGTAGACATGTGAAGCATGTTTTTTTTTTTTCTGCGCAACGTCTCTATCACCGCTAGGAATCGCATAAACTCGCCAGACCTTGAATGGCTTCAAATACAAAATTGGACAGCCCATCGCCTCTTGAGGAAGTGGCGGCTAGCCAATTTGCGTCTGCGCGCATGACGTAACACTTTGCTTCTTTTAAATTTATTGGTCGCACGATGTCGTGCGTCGGCATTGTCCTCAACCACACTGCGCATGCGTCTCGTGCCAATTGTTTGCTCCTCTCTCTCTCTCGCCTAGCAAGGCCGACGCAGGGAGCGTTTGCCAGTAAAAACCGACTGCTCGAGCAGCACGACCGCTCGCTAGCCACCCCGTATATGTAGGCACTGGACCATCAGCGTCTCGTCACTAGTTGAAGGCGACGGTTCTCCTTTTTTTTCAGTAAATAAGAATAATAAAGACGAAACAACAATTAAACATTCCGAAACTATACCCGATTACACAACATGAACGCGGTACCACCACCACTCTACGACGCATTTACTCTGGTTACAACTGTGGGAAGATGCGGCCGGCATTTTTCTTTCCTTGTTTTTATCGCCATTGCTCAATGCTCCTTCCCCACTTTTCCCCTTCCTCCGGCCTCCGTGCCAAAAATTGGGCTTTAATCAACGCGCTTAGCAATGCGACACTTCAATTGCCACAGGCATTAACGCCGGTCCTGTGTTTGCTTGAAATACGAGCGTGTAATAAGCACTAACTAATACACGGACAATTAGCGCATGCACGTGCCTTGGTTAGTCCTTGTATCCGCTACGCGCTCCTATTTCAAGCAACCATGAATCGCAAACTCCCCCAATCATCTATTTTGACAAGTAGATCATGAGATCATACCCAGAAAGCCATGAAATAAGCCAACTTAAAACGAAAAGTGAGCTTGCATAAAAGATCAGGTTGCCATATCAGAAACAGCCGATCGCTGCAAGCGCACAAACGATAGATCATTGATAGCTGGAAAAACGACGCATGCAAGCACGCATGTAACTGGTGCACCATTGAGGGCTGTAATTTCAGTGCACTGTAAAGCCACGCGTACTACGCTGCCCCGCCATCGAAATCTGCGTTCTCTGAAAAGACTTGGTTATCGACTTCCAATACTTTTAGCGGGACGGCTCAGTGCTCTTCCATAGTTGAGTATGAAGTACTCAAAATCGTTAAACATTTTTTTTTCTAAACACAAAGCTTGACGTTTTAGTGGTGTTCCACGAAAGGACGGCTCTCAGCTCTCCCATAGTAGAGTAGCGACTACTCTAAATCGTTACCCCTTTCTTTCTAAAACCCACGTAAAAGCTTCACTTCAAGGGACACTGAAGTAATGCAACAAGTTAGCTTGGACCAGGGCTCCCACAAACTCACCGCAGAAAGCGGGCGGCTCGCCCACGAACATTGGAATAACTACGCGAAAACGCGCCCACTATAGGGAGAACAAGATAAGGAAACACAGCGTCCTTGTCTGCGTGTCCTCTCTCTAGTGGGTGTGCTTTCGCGCTGTAACTCCCTTGCTCTTCAACTATTTATTTATTTATTTATTTATCGATACTGCAGGTCATTATGCTGGCCCATGCAGGAGGGGCACATACAAAATACAATAACAAGGCATTCACAAAAAGACTAACAATTCAAGAACAAAAAAACATACAGTACAAGACGCTTGCTTCGCAAAACAATTTACACAAGTGATAGCAACGAAAAAAAAATCTTAAGACCTAATTTCTTATGAACTAACTCACCCAAAAAGAAGTGTTGAAAGCGTTGACACTTGGGCAATTTGTTTGGGGATTCATTTTCAAAAAGTGTTACTAGCGCATAGACCGATTAGGAAAGGGCAAGACAACAGAGATCAAGGCAATGCGCTGTTGACACTTTTTTAGGATGAGATTTTCATGTAGTCCCACGAGGGCAGGGAAGAATGTATACTAGCGGAGCGGTTTGTGCAGTGTCAGCATACGCTACCGGTTTGAAAGAAAAAGCCTTTGCCATATATTAAATGCGGGTGACTACTCAAGTAAGTATGGCGCTCAGGATTAGAACTCCAATATGTTAATACCAATCGCAAAGGTTTCTGAATTATAGTTTTTGTTTCACTGCTAACTGCAAACTCCGGCGGTTTTTCGAGGTCAATGGATCTCAATGAAACCCACTGGGTACGTTCATTTGCACGTTTGCGTCATTCATGCCGAATCACAAGCTTGTGGGTATCGCAGATTCTTTTCAAATGAATTTCATAGCTTGCCTCCAAGTGCTCACCTAGCGTGCCAAAATTAATGGCAACATTGTGTGTGACGGTGTATTTTGCCTGAACTAGTGACGGAACTGTGACGGAACTAGTGTGCCACTACATCGTAGGCTTGTGTGCTATGGATTGTGTGGATTTGGCCGGCGCTTCCATGGTTGAGCATGTGACTTCCTTATTCATGTTGGTGGGCAAGTGTGTCGCTTTGTGGACCGCACACGATTCGCCATATATTCACCATAACAGCGTAAGCGTTTTAGCCGGTCGCCATGAAGCGTCCATGGATGTGGCGTTCAGGGCCTTAACTATATTCCTCAGTTAAGGTACAGTTTGCTCTAAAGAGTACAACGTACCTTAATTGAGGACGCGTTTGCGCTGTGTAACATCGGCGAACCGTGACTGGCACTAACCGCAGTTCAATGAGGTCAACTTCGGTCGTAACCGCAGTTAACTAGCCTGTGTAACAAGAATATGTGTCTTTAGAGAAAAGCTTGCACCAAGCAAGGGAACTAACCTGTTTCTCAGGTACGCTTTGAGACCATCGAACGCCTGCTCAGAAATGCCATCTATTTGCAGGCGCATGTTCGCAGGTGCGGCCATCTCGTACAGCAGGTCGCGCAGGTAAGAACTCGAGGCCCGCAGAACGTCTGCGCTTATAGCGAACTCCCGGCCGGGCCCCCCTTCTTTGAGGCAGACCAGCACCTCGAAGTCACTCATCTTGATCTTCTTCTTCTCTGGCTCACACCCACCGTAGGGGATTGGCCAAGTACTGAGTGGTCTTACAAAATCGTACGAAATTTTAGAGTAAATGGAGGGTTTGAAATGGGAAAAGATTACAAATTTCACATGAAATTTATTGGTGTTTACTCAAATGCACAAAAAGTAATACTTTTTATAATATATAATAAATTAAATGAACACCCTATCGTCGACCGCATTTTCTTCTTCTTTACCTTCTTCTTATTGATATTGTCGCGCGGCAGGAACTAGAATGCACTAACGTTCATTCCCCTTACCCTCTCCCCAGTGTAAGGTAGCCTACCTGGCTCAGCCATGGTTAACCTCCCTGCCTTTCTTTCATCATTATTCTCTCTCTCAACAGAAATCGGTGTGATGATGGTGTTGCTGTTCCAATCCCCAGATTGGGTATGTGCCATAATACAAAGGAATCAAATCAAATTCCGAAATCTGAGCTGCAGATGTTTATACCAATCTCTTCATTTCTTTTCTAAAAAATATATTTCTCCTTTTAATGCTCCCCCGTAACAAAATTATTACGATAAGGAACCGCGTTTTATGGTACACACTCGCATCGGGTGCTAATCGGGCGTCAGGAGATGCATCGAATTACATTCCCAATAAACGAAAATACCGGACGAAGCAGAGATGCGGAATGATCCAAAGAACGCATGAGAATACAAGGATCACGTATCAGAATCTGCAGATTATGGAGCGCGTACTTCTGTGTGAGTTGGTAACTCGTGGGTGCGCGAAAAAATGAAGCAAAAAAAAGGAAGAAACCGTTAGGGTCATGGGTTAAATTTAATTTCTCATACTCTTGCATTTGTTAAAAAAAAGAAGTGTCATTTCTGATTTGAACTTACCGTTAGTGGGAGAACACACATACTACAGCATGAATTTATTGGTGTTAATCAATCCATACGGCAACCCGAAGACACTCCAACAGTGTTGTGAAAACGCACGAAACACTTCAGCGCGTTGGCTTGGACGAAGGGTGTTGAGCGTTGTAGCGAGCAATCTGCCTTGCATACTCCTTGGCGCAGTGCCCAAAAGCAGCCGTCTAAACTCAGCCATATCCACCCCTGCTAGGGCCTGCAGCACTTCCTGCATAAGTAATATTTACATGACACCAACCGATTCTCGTAATCAAGAGAGGTGCAATCGCGGCCAACTTGAAAAGGAGCACGGGCGTTACCTTCAGGAGGCCATAGCGGTTAAACGATGTTGCGAGTGTTCATAGCAATCAACGTTTATACGGAAAGGGTTAGCGCTACTTATAGTGCTCTCTCTTGAAGATCAATACGTCATAATCGTATGATGCGTATCACGAGTGATTGTTGCTTAAACGCCATGGCTCCATGCCCCTTTCAGATAGGCCACGTCTACACCTGACGCTTGGTGGCGTGGACATGCTTACGAAGATGCGCTGGACGTTCTCCTCGATTATATATGATGATGATGATGCTCCTTGGATCATTGCCACCTACCCACTATATATTTCAACAAGCCGCGTTAGATATGTTTATTCTTTTCAAAAAATCTGAAATTAAGTAAAACGAAAGCATACACCTGCCGGTAAGAGCCTCCAGGATCAGCGTAGAAGTGTTTCGTAATAAAAGAAAGCAGAGTGAGCACAAAGAACGAAAACAGCGCTTACAGCTGCAAGGCTGCGCGCGGGCGATATTTCAAGGTTAGGTATTTACAAAATGAGCTCCGAGGAAAACAAAAACGTTTTTATTCAGTTGGGCAGTAATGGATTAAAATATCTTTCTGACTTAAAGACGTTACTTTGAGAGGGTGAGATATACATATGTAATGAGAGAAAGGCACACCGAAGCTGACCACTAGAAGGCGCTGAACACTAAGCGTCGTCGACTGCGGTTACGTTTGGTATCACGTTTGGCGGATTCGTTTACAACCTCTTCGCGGAAGCCGAGCTTGAAGTTGGCGGCCCACCGTTGAACCTCCTCCTTGACACACCCAGGGACTCCGGCGAATTCCGGTCGTTTCCACAGCTTGTGGTCGGGGTCTGGCGCCACCAGCGCCGTCAGCCTCAAGGCGTAGGACAAGTTCATGTCCAAGCTGAGGTACGTGAAAAACTGCCTGTCGGCAGCACGGCACCACGGTCTGGTTAGCTGCATCGGTTCTCCTTGACCTTTCAGGAACACTTCTACGCGGACGCATGATATTACGACCTGAAAAAAACAGATATACAGAAAAAATAGACTCTCAGTAACCCCGGTCTTTACAACACAAAAGTTCAAATTATAACGAGGCCCTGAAGTGATATGGAATTCTTGATTAGGGAAAGCCGCTGCGAGCCGACATTTCGAAAAGAGGCTTTCGTGAAGTGAGAAGCTTGAAGAAGACGAGTCCACTCATGTGAACGCCCTGCTCAACAATTACACGTAAACGCTGTGACTCCCATTACGTTCCGCCACGTATATTGTCACGTGTAAGTCGTACACACTAACCGAAGATTCGTGATGTTACAGCAGAGGTAATACACTTCCATGTTCTAAGCCTACACAAGTTGTTGCGGCACCAGTAAGATTGCGCGCACATCAGAAATTTCATTGGCGAGCCCTATCAACACCACATGTCACTTTTTTGTGTTGCCTGAGGCTGTAGCTGTTAGTTATTTTGACTACTGCACTGGGACTCGATCTTGTGCTGTACATTGCTGTACAGCGTTTTTAAATCGTGATTCGTTTTTCTTTTTCGCTGACTAAGCCGATGCAGAGAAAGAGGTGGCACATGCCATCAAGTACATATTTATACAATGAAACACACATTCACTCATTTCGCCACCGTATGCAGTTTCGCTGAAGCAAATGTTTGCCCGTGCACTGGCCTCCAGTCAGCAATAACATCATCATCATCATAATCATCCTCATCATCAGCCTGACTACGTCCACTGCAGGACAAAGGCCTATCCCATGTTCCGCCAGTTAACCCGGTCCTGGGAGAGGCCTTTGTCCAGCAATAACAATGCAGCGCATTTTGGGAAAATCAGGGGTTGTATCGAACCTCCGGGATGTTTTGGCAACACTCTCCCCGAAGCTTTCTGTTGAGCACGGCAGCTGGGATGCCCGTTTCTGCCTGCGCCTGGTACAGCAGCTCGACAACGGCCAGCTGGCCGAACATTGCTTGCTCCAGGAAACCTTGCTCCAAAAACTTCATGTCAGCACTGTCATCCAAACGAGAAAGAGTGAGGTGAGATGAATTAATAAGAATACTTTTTTTTACCTACAGACACAGAGAAAAGAAGTAAAAAAGTATGAGGGAGTACGCCTAGCGTTCACAAGCCAGTCCCCCTGGGGCCGCCTGCTCCTCACGTTCCTTTCTCATTTCCCGTGATGCTCCTGTTTTATTTCCTTATTCGACGGGTTCATGAAAAAAAACACCTTCTTGAGCATCGCGTCGCACTGTCAGCGCAGCGCGTTAAACGCTACAGTCCTTAGTGTTACTTGTGTGTGCTTCTTCTAGTATAAAGGCAGACATACAAAACATAGACATGTTGTTACGGCGCCTCAGATATGCGCAATATTTGCTTTTTTTTTAATTGACAATCGCACAACGATGAACGCTAAACCTTGAGCAATATTGGTGGGCGCTGCGGATGCGGTTGGCCGTTAGGTGCCGTTTTAGAAATCGTTAGGACAGACAAACAGACAAATGTACAGACAGGCATACCAATTTTTTTTTGTCGAAGGTCCCCAAGAAAGACTATCGTCTTTAAAAAATCGACGAGCGCGCGCGTCTAGCATCCATAAGCCAACCTTCTCTGACATCTCCCCCCCCCCCCCCAAACCCTCGTTCTCCATAAGCTGGCCGGAATATTCTGTATAATGCTGTTTTGTTTATTTATCGCTGAGCTTCTAAATTTTCACGTCACGCTCCCTCCTCCATGCCTACAGGCACAGCTCGGGACACTCAGTCATAACAGCACTCACACTCATTTGAAGGTGGGGAGTGAGCGTGAGTCAGAACTCATGAGCGTGAGTGGACATAAGTGATAACGTGAGTGAGAACTCAGCGGTGAGAGAGCATGTAGACAAGTCGTTTACCTTCGTCGTTTATTCACGTCATCATCATCAGCTCGACTACGCCCACTGCAGGGCAAAGGCCTCTCCCATGACCGCCAATCAACCCGGTCTTGTGCTTTCCGTTGCCACATCATACCTGCGAACTTCTTGATCGTATCGGCCCACCTAACTGTCTACCCTTCGTGCATTTGCCTTCTCTGGAAATTCAGATAGTTACCCCTAATGACCAGAGGTTATTCTGCCTACGTGCTACGTGCCAGGCCCATGTCCATTTCTTCGTCTTGATTTCAACTATGGTACCCTTAACTGTGGTTTGTTCCCTGACCCACTCTACTCTTTTCTTTTCTCTTAAGGTTACGCCATTAATTTTCCTTTCCATCGCTCGCTGCGTCGTCCTCAATTTAAGCTGAACCCTTTTTGTACGCCTCGAGGTTTCTGCTCCGTAGGTAAGTACTAGAAAGATGCGGCTATAGTATACCTTCCTCTTGAGGGTTAGTGTCACATTACCATTCGTGATCTGAGAATCCTTGCCAAATGTGATCCACCCCATCCCTACTCTTTTAGTTATTTCACTCTCATGGTTCGGCTACGCGGTTACTACCTGTCCTAAGTAGACATAATATTTTACAACTTCCTGCGTTCCTCAACCTATCGCAAAATGCTGTTTTCTGCCGAGACTGTTGCACATTACTTTAGTTTTGTGTACATTTATTTTGAGACCTACTTTTCTACTTTCCATGTCCTGTAATCATGAGCTGTAATTCGTCCCCTGAGTTGATCATCAAAGCAATGTCATCACTGAATCGCAGGTTACTAAGACATTTTTCATTCCCATCACGTAATACCAAATTTGGTATATGTGAAGCTAGCGAAACGGTCGCGAGCGTATCATGAACGTGGCACGTAATCATGTTCCTACATGACACGCATGTCATGATTATCATATTATCATGTTTGGACGTGTAGTTTACCTCTGTCGCCCACTCACGTCACGTAATACCAAATTTGGTATATGTGAAGATAGCGAAACGACTGCGAGCGCACCATGAGCGTGGCGTGTAGTCATGACTTACATGACATGCGTATCATAATTTCTCTGTTAGGGCCTGTAACTTGTGAACAAATCGTTTATCTTACACCGTGATCTATCTACTCTTCCGGCTCAGTTATCAGCAATTAAACTTACACGAAACCCAACCCGCCTTCCGCGTCACCAACCGAGCGACGGCAAACAGACGTTGAACCCTTTCCACGAGACATCCTCCTCCAACAAAGGGAGCAACGGAGAGAGTATGACCTTCCGCATAAACATTTGGATAGCCAACAAAGCGGGGATTGGAGACGCATACAAACCAATAGCTTTCCAAATTTGTACCACCTGAGTAGAATATATCCCACGCAATTTAGAGAAACATGTTCATGGTGTTCAGACACACCGACACTCAGCCACATAACACTGGTGTGCACAAAAAGGCCCACACAAACCGACAGTCCACACGTTACTACCCATCCACACATGTTACACAGGCAGTGGGAGGCATGGTTTGGGGACAAAGCCAAGCAGAGTCAAATAGCTTTGCTTGACCAGGCACAGCGAGCCACTCGTGCCAGCGGAGCCCCGGACAGAGGGTTCGACCACAACTGCCTGCATTTACTTTTTTTTCTGAATAAAGTTTTTTCCCTCCTCCTCTTCGCCAAACAAACGCCACACCGAGTTTCGCTTCAAACCGTTCTTCCAGCACCCGCGCCGACGCCCGTTTCAGCCGGGTCAACGCGGTGAGCGTCGCTGCTGCTTCGCACCCTATCAGGGGTTCCCTTCTGGAAGATAGTCCGCAATTTTAGGGGCGAAGATCCTTAAAGCGGCACCCGTTCGTCCCTCGTCGTAGTGCGTAACCAGTCTTACGTTTTGACCTGCAAGCTGGTGCCGGTGGGAGATTTCTCCTGTGCGTTGTTGGACAATAAAAAAATTCGCAGCGTGCGCGTTAACTAAATGCCGATTTCTCCTGTCTCTCATTCCACATTAGCAGCCATTGGCCTGTACATTGAGCACTATCTGACAAGAAAGGGTTGCTAAGTTATACTCGCTGGGCGTAACCTCCTTGGTTTTAGAAAGGTTTAGCGAGCGTTGGGCCGTAGTGCCATGAATACAGTGAACTAGTATATACCATGAACTCGAGGTGGTTAAAGGTGGGAAGTAGATACGAAGCGCAAGGCGAATTCTCCTGTCTCTCGCTCCCCATTAGCAGCCATTGGCATGTACATTGAGCCCTATCTGACAAGAAAGGGTTGCTATACGTTATACTCGCTGGGCGTAACCTCCTTGGTTTTAGAAAGGTTTAGCGAGCGTTGGGCCGCAGTGCCATGAATACAGTGAACTAGTATTATACCACGAACTCGAGGTGGTTAAAGGTGGGAAGTAGACACGAAGCGCAAGCCGTAAGGAAGTGTACGTGTGCCACCTCTAGTTTAGTCTTTGCAATGTCCGCTGGATGGCGGTGCTTTTACATGCGGAATATATGATGAAAAGATGCGAAATGGTGGTACTTGGAGTGTTGAATAGATGGGCGAACGGACACAGAGACAGATGCATGGATGGACGCATGAACGGACGCAGGGGCGGATGCATGGACGAACGCAGGGACGGACGCACAGATGGACGTGCGGACGCACGAATAGACGCACGCACGGACGGTGACACAGACGGACGCGTGGACGGACGGAAGCAAGAACGAATGGACGGACGAATGCTTCGCCCCACTCTCCATCATTCACTCCGTGGATAAGCTGCCATTTTCTTTTCTTTTTTTTTTTGAAGGGTTATCACTGGTCGCCACGCGAGTTGCTGATGAATGTGCTCGCTTATGCGCATGCACTTTGTGGAGGCAATCTAATTAGACAGTTCTACGACGTATCCCTTAGATTTGCTGCGCATGCAAGCGCGGAATTTCTCGCTTTGCTTATGAAATTGTTCACTTTGCGGACTCGTACCTGTATTTACCAGCTTTTTCCCAAAATCGCCGTGTAGTTCTGCAACCTGTTACCGTTTTTAACTATGAAACGCGTTAAACATGTAACATTTCCGACATCTCATAGTCAAGTTCTGCAGCATGTTACACTCTGTAACACTTGAAGGTGAAAGCCTAGTACATACTTTGTAATGCGGTTAGCTACACAACAGGATGCCATGCTTGGAGGCTTCTTATAAAACATAGCGAGCCACAGAGCGAGGCACGCATCAAATTACCCTGACGTTGTCATTCGATGGCACTGTTGATCACATCTACTGAAGTTTCATGCACCTCGTAGGGCTACTTTGGCATCGGGCGACCTTTGACCAAGAGACAATGTGAGCTAATTACATTACACTGTCACCATATGACGTCACGATACCATCACAAATGACCTCACGGTGGTACAAGGTAACGTCACAGCATGACATCATTAATGATGCAGGTCACGCGTGCTTCTGCGTCACTTAATTGTCTGCCATATTTCGCTTTCTTAAGGAAACTCACAACCAGAAACTTGAGGCATTCCACTTAAAAGAAGTTTACCTCGGTGCAGCATCCTTGCCGTAGACGTGGAAGCAGTACTGACCGAGCACCAGCAGCACAATGTAGGGCTTCACCTTGCTGTTCATAAGGTGAGCCCTGCGGATGAGCTGGGCAAGGAAGCTTTCGCTGGGACAGTGAACATCGCCTTCGAACGACGTCGGCACTGTCGCAGAAAGCCCACTCTTCACTCGGGTCTGCAAGAACTCCCGCAGGTCCGCCGGCTTGGCTACGACCGTGGACAGCGTCAGGCTGCAGAAGCCGATGATCAAGCCGGCTTCGTTGAGGGCCGCCCTCGAGTCCCGACTCTTCCGTAGTAGGTCCGCCACGAATTTCGCAAAGCCCGGCAGTGAAGGTAGTGGCTCGACGACCCTCCGTGAGCTCGAGAACAGTGGTGGCCTCATCTCGGGGTTCAAGACGGGCGTTCCGACATCGGCGAACGGTCGGTCTATTGGATCGTGGGCCTTGAAGATATCTGCGTACAGTGGCTTCTCGGGGTTCGAAGGGGACGGCGTGGCAACCACGCACTCGAGCATGAGGTGGTCGAACGACTCCTGCCACAGGTCGGAGGCGAACACATGCAGCCAAGAGGCGTACAGATACCGCCTAGTGTCATCGTCGGGGTACTTGACACCCTGGAGGAGCTCCCGGGCACCCTTCATGGCCAGGACGTCGCTCCAGTCGGTACGCGTGTCCCAGATGGCGCCGCGACATGTCTCCATCATGTGGGCGAAGGAATGAGTGAGATCTGACAGCCGGCTCATGGTCGAAGGCGGAATGTGTCAGTAGATCTTCGACGCTTGTCAACGGCTGCACAGAATCGGCCACCAGCCTGAAGCAAGACATCGACACATGTTTCAAATTCTGGCAGTTCGTCGACACACGCACTCCTTTCTTACACAAATGGTTCATCAAAATGCCGTTACGCGTCAGGCATGAAAAATTATTAAACGCGGGACGTCACTAGACTTCGACAATCGGTGTTCTCTTCTTCAAGGCAGCAATCTGAAGAATCCTTGAAGCCACTTAAAGCCTCGAGGAATACAAGTTCGATTGCCGAACTCCAGCGACCTTCCGAATATATTTCATCTCTTCTATCTTCCAGTGAGCTTCTGCACTCAGCTGAGTAACCAGATATCTTTAGGGAAGGGGGTGGGGGGAGTTCAACTATCCTTTGTGTATGTTAGTGTGTGCGTTTGTATGTGAGCGTGTTTTCAAGGTTTCTCATTATCACGCAGGGAGATTTAAAAAAAGGAACGTCGTTACGTGAATAACATCAAGTGCATATTGTTCCCAGTACACTTTAGTATCCACTACTGTTTTTTTTTCTTTCGTAAACAAGGTTTAATGAATTAAATCTGATTAACTTAATAACTCGACAAGTACTCACCTAACAAGTACAAAGCCAATGAGGCGTATTGATATGACACCTACTGGCTAAGTGACCTGGATTGTTGGCGCCAGATGGCCCCGGCATGCACGCCAGGCTGACGTGCACGCCTAGGCTGCGGCGATCCGAGCTGCAGACGCTCTCAAATTTCCACGAAGAGTCGTGCCTGCCTCGAAGAGCGATAATGCGCGATCGTGTGCGCGCCTTGGGGGGGGGGGGGGGGGCGAAACGACACCACAAGAAAGATGACGGCACTATGTCAGTTGAAAATAGCGCTTTGTGCGGTCATCTATATTGTGTCTTAATTCATACCGTAGTGCAATAAAAAAACGCGGCGGACAGACAGAACCACACACCACAAGCGCAACTAACAACTTTAATGAAGAGTTGACGACACACGTGATATATGTCCTAACCACGCAGGCGCGAGGGCTACATCCGGCAGGCTACAGGGGGCGCTAGGCGAAGATTACAAATCAACAGTACTACTGAAAAAAAAAAACGTATGGTCCGAGACAAACGAGAGAACAAACTTCTGACTAACGCATTTGCTAACATGTTTGTTGAAAAAGAACACTTCTAAAAGTTCACGTGCCTTCCTATCTTTCCTCCTACACAGGATCTTGACGTCATGAAACCATGGAGAACATGCGCATAGGCTTTGCAATGCGCAGAAAGGTTCGGATTAATGTCCTTGTTCAAACTATTCGCGTTGGGACATATGTTGCCATCAACTTTTCATTAATGTTGTTAGCAGAGCTCGTGGTGTTGTTGTGAGTGTCCGTCGTCTTTTTTTTTTTTTTGCGAAACAGCATAATGAAATTGAGCAAGCACCAACTAGCCCAAAACAAGTCCTTCTGCAGGACGATATCGTGTCGTTTCGCGCTAAAAAAAATCACTGTGTGCATTTCTACGCTCCCTAGACAAGCGGTCCCCACATGCTGTTGCCGTATGCGTTCTTTGGTTGCACGCATCTTCGACAGTGGTCTTGTTTACTGGGAAGCTTTCATCGCGATGAATTACGAACCTGACCGTGGCAGCCGCTGCCTTGTCCAAGGAGTCAGTTCTTATTGTGAACTAGACATACAATGACCGATTATTATTATTACACAGGCACTATATATCTATACGAACCATACTCGCAGATTAAAATGCTACGTCGTTTTTATATTATAACGACTGGTATTTTTTTCGCTCAAAATAGGCACGTCATGTCGCGATGAATCTGATTAAGAATAATATTGGCTTTGATCCACGCGCTCGAGTCGAAATCACGCCGACATGGCCTGCACTGAAAAGCGTGGAAATGAAATTATATGCATTACCTATAGCCCTGAGGCCTACCTTTCATCTCTCCGTGTCTAATTTAGTAATCATGTATTGCAATTCGTCCCATGAGTATAATCAGCAATGAAATGTCATCAGCCAAGCGCAGGTTGTACTCTCTATGAACTCTTATTCCTCCCTTTCCCATTCTAGGCCTCTGAAAACCTCCTGTAAGCACGTGGTGAATAGCATTGGGGAGATCGTATCGCCTTGTCTTACCCCTTTCTTTGTTGGTATTCCGTCGCTTTCTTTATAGAGCACTACGGTGGCAGTTGACCCTGTGTAGATTTCTTTCAGGGTGTTTATATATGTTTCGTCGACACCCTGATTCCGCAGTGTCAGCATGGCTGCTGATATCTCTACTGAATCAAATGTCTTCTTGTAACCTATGAAGGCCATGATAGCGGTTGGGTGTATTCTGAGCGTTTCTCTATCACCTAAATGGTAGTATGCATGTGGCCGATTGTTAAGTAGCCTGTTCGAAATCCTGCTTGTTCCTTTGGTTGATTTAATTCTAATGTTTTCTTAACTCTGTTAGCAATTACCTTTGAATATAGCTAGTATACGACGGAGAGAAAGCTGATCGGCCTGTAATTCTTCAGGTCCTTGTCGTCCCCTTTCTTATGGATTAAGATGATGTTGGAATTTCTGCATGATTCTGGTACCCTCCCCGTCAGGAGACACTTCGTAAACAGCGTGGCTAGTTTGTCAGCAGATCTGTTGTTACCTGATCCTCCCCAACAACTTTGCCCCTTTGCATTCCTTTCAAGGCTTTCCTGACTTCTGTCATTACTGGTGCGATGTCAACTGAGTTGCTGCTTGTTCTTACATTATGGTCGTGGTTGTCCCGGATGCTATACAGCTATCTGTAAAACTCTCCCGTTTCATAATGGTAGTTACTTTGCCTTACTTGTCCATTAGTGCATATATACATGTTTTTGCATAAGTTTCGTCTTCGCCGCTTTGACGCTTTCTCCGTTATTTAGAGCATGTTCAATTCTCTTTATGTTGTACCTTCTTACATCAAATTCCTTATTAATCAACTTCGAAAGCTCTGCAGCTCTGTTTTGTCTGTTGTGTTTGAGGCTTTCATGCATTGACGTTTCTTAATGAGGTCTTCGTCTCCTGCATGAGACAGCTTGCTAGTGTCATGTATAACAGATTAAAATTATACCGCAGAAAACGAAAGTAATGTACAACAACCTCAGAAGAAAACAGCGCTTCGAGACAAGTAATGGTGCACTTCAATATGCAGAAAACAGCACATTGCTTTAAAACTCTGTGCACTTGCACTCCACTCGAACACTGCACAAAGCACGCAGCAGAAGGGGCGTAGCCGGAGGGTGGCACACCGGGCACGTGCCTTCCCCCCCCCCCCCCCAACCCATGGTGCGAAATTGTTTTCCGATAAATGACATTTTTAAGGGGGTGGCCCTCCCGAAATTAATATGATGCACCCCCCCCCCCCCCCGAAAAGAATTTCTGACTACACATCTATAGCACTGCAGTGATTCGCCTGCTCTTCGGCAACACTGGCTTTCAGGGGAATGGAAGCGCTGTCGTTGCAAGAATGCAGCCGCCTCGGCGGGAAAGAAACCTTCCGCATTCAAGATGCAGTGGCGGCCTCATTCCTATCTACTCGCAACCCTTCTATTACCCTAACTTCCCTTTCCCACCAGATTGCTATCCCACGAACAGCTACGCTGTGTGTTGTCCTGCTCACGATCCCTTACCTTTCCCAATCCTTATATTATACTACGCATTGCTATGCCGCACTTTACACTTGCTATCCTTTACCCTCTCCCCTCTTCACATCGCTCCTCGTAACGCTTACTGTCCTTTCCCACCCCATTGTTACACGTGGTTCTGCCTGCATGGCCATTCAGTTATCCTCCCCCACCTCTGTACCCTTTGCCGTTCACTTTCTATGCAGGGTTTCGCCTGCGTGACGCCTGGCAACATGACAGCAGATGGCATGATGCAACAGCTCGGGCCCCTGAAGTCATTATCATCAGCCCGACTACGCCCACTGCAGGGCAAAGGCCTCTCTCATGATCCACCAATCAACCCAGTATTGTTCTTTTTGCTGCCACGTTATACCTGCGAACTTTTTATTCTCATAAGCCCACCTATCTTTCTGTCTCCCCTTCATGCGTTTGCCTTCCGCGGGAATCCAGTTAGTTCCCCTAATGACCAGCGGTTCTCCTACCTACGCGCTTCGTTCCCAGCCGAGGTCCATTTCTTCTTAATTTCAACTATGATATCTTTAACCCCAATTTGTTCCCTGACCCACTCTGCTCTCTTCGTGTCTCTTAAGCTTACACCTACTATTAACCATTCCATCGCTCACTGCGTCATATTCCCTACTTTATTACTTCGTTCTAAGGTACGGCGTCAACATATATTGTTCTGCTAGAAATGTGACGAGAAACAACTGCTCTAGGGTGGATAAACAGCTAAAGGAGGATGCGCCGTGAATCATGCAAACAAATATATAACAAGTGCAACGGGGATCGTAAACGTCATTTTTCAAACATGTGGTACATGTGGTAGAGAATATGTGAGACACGACGCAGCGCTACGTTAATGTTTGCCGTAGAGAACACAAGTAGCCGCTACAATACACTGCGCCCCTGCACCATCCAGTGCATTGCGGATCACAAGGCTGTGTGCCGTTTTTTTTTTTTTTTTTTGCTAATACTGCCATTTATGGACACACTAGCCAGACGGACAGAGAAGTTGCAGAATCATACAATATCAAGATTGGGGGAGAGGGCACGAGCGTAAGTGAACCATCGCTCATTCTCGACTGGAGATTACAATTTTTAAATCAGTCACGCTAAGCTCACGAACATAGTGTACAATTGCACGAAAGACCACCGCTGGAGTGCGCATGCGTCAAGCGAGCGAACTTACCGCTTGGAAGCTAGACGGGGAGAGCACGGTACGAACGCTTCCACACCCGCGCAGAGCTGAGAGCGAATCTGCAGATAGTCCTGTCCGATCCACCACAGGTAAAGCGGGGAGTCACGTGATGAGTTACGTCACGAGCGCGGCGCAATTTGAGACTCGGCAGGAACGGCGCGCGTTCACACGGCCCCGGCTGCACAGGGCCACCGTTGAATTGCGCCCATCGACGGCGCCTTCGCCGCAACGCGAGCCCGATCAACGTGCGTCTATACGAAGCCGCGGCTGCTCGAAGGACGAGACTAACTCGCTCCTTCGTGTCCTACCATATCAACTGATAATGAACATTA
Source organism: Rhipicephalus annulatus (assembly GCA_013436015.1). NCBI lineage: Eukaryota > Metazoa > Arthropoda > Arachnida > Ixodida > Ixodidae > Rhipicephalus > Rhipicephalus annulatus. The sequence goes on along the minus strand of WOVY01011319.1, from coordinate 293,525 downwards.
TGAGAGACGATAGTTCTGGATATTTCGACCACCTGGGGTTCTTTAACGTGCACCCAAATCTGAGCACACGGGCCTACAGGATTTCCGCCTCCATCGAAAGTGCAACCGCCGCAGTAGGGATTCGATCCCGCGACCTGCGCATCAGCCGCCGAGTACCTTGTCCACTAGACCACCACGGCGGGGCTTTGTTTGCAAAGTACAAAATTAGTTCACGTTTTTCGTGCGCGCGTAGTCAACGTCAGAAGCTTATATACCGTGAGACAGCATTTCTTAATAATAACTAGAAAGCACGCACGGACAGGCGCGCATATGCGCGCAGAGCTGCCGAAAAGGATGCAAGCGCCTGTCCACGGTGATAAGTGGACGGCGCGCAGTGTGTACCATCGCGAAGGCTAGCCGCCGTTCGGGTTTCATTTGACCCCGACTGTACAGCACTTGCGGATTCACACATGATATGGCATTTTTCAGTATACGACTGGTACTATACGGAATTGCTCGAGATTATACCGCGTCACGTCGCTACGAATGTCGTGTCTGAATCTGTTAGCTCTGATATATGCATTAAGAGTCGAAATCACGCGAAAACTCGAATTGAAGGCGGTACAAATAAAAGTTGGTACGTTACGTAGTCGTACATTGTTCCTTTTCAATTCGCGAGTTATGCACTGCGCAGACCGACCAAATACAGCAACAATATTGCTGGAAAACTCAGTTTTCTCAAGCTTAGTGGTCTCACACTCTTTGAAGCCGACTGTAAACAACGTACAAACTGAAAAAAAAAAGTGGGGGGGGGGGGGGTATTTGACACCTGTCTACGTCTATGGCCGCTGCAGTTCATGTTTGTTGTCTGAGATGGCCAATTCTTTGGCAACCTGTTTTCTGCTTTCCTTGTTCATCATAACACGATGGTAAAAACTTATGATCTTGACTTATTTAGTCACATCGAACAAATTCTGAATTGTTTAATAAATGGAAGAAGCCACTTAAAACTATATTTTATTTCAAAAAGATTGCAATGGGTATGAAATATTTTTGAATTACATTATTGCTCCACTGAAAGGGCACTTGAAGAATGACACCACCACCAAACACACACAAAAGACGAAAAGTAAGAACCAAAAAACTATGCGTAAAAGGCTATGGGATAAAGTATCCTTAGAAGTCAACATATTCTGGCACGTACTTTGGCTTGTAGCAAAGTGCCGAAACACGGCTGAGAACTTTCAGCGCGATTCTCAACCAGTGTTCTGACTGTAAACTTTACAGTAGGATAGAAAATCAATACAAATTACACATACGTTACATGGGAGGTATACAGCACAAAGCGATGCATATTCAATGCGAAAATATCTTGATGCTTGGCTTGGTTTGGATCGCTGTATTAAGGGCTGCTGAGTTAAATGAGACAAACGTGAAAATGTTTCAGCATACTCTCGATGCTTAGTTTGGAAGTGAAATGATGTGAGCGACCCAGCTGGATTATTGAACATTTCCAGCTGAAAAGTCTTTCGCTGATAATTCGGCTATTATTCGCTATTCTATAGCTCATAATCGATGAACATTAAGCTAGAATATGGCCGCATTTCAGCCGAGAAGTGACTAAGTTCATTCCCTTTGAGCAGTCACCCAACTTTACAGCTGGAAAGACCTGTTCAATAATCCAACTGCAAATGGAACTTCGTCGTCGGGAAACACAACCTACTTTGACGACGCATTAAAAAAAAAAAGACGCGTGCGAGTGGTTACAACTGGTCAAGCTTAACAGCGGGGCCGTACTTTCCTTTGCGCAAGTTCCGTTTGAAATTGCGTGCCCATATACGAGCGTCCTTCAAACGCGATGCCGGCACATTGGCAAACTCCGGACAGTGCCACAAGAAGTCATTGGGGTCAGGAGCCAGAAACGCCGCCAGCCTCATGACGTAGTCTAGGTGGTAGATCACGTCCAGGTGAATTAAGAAACAGACATTTGTTGTACGGCACCACGGCCTCATCTTCTGCATCAAGTCTTTGGCGCCTTCCAGGAACTCACGCACGCGTTCGCTGGACTGGGCCACTTCCTGCGAGCCGCTGTCCCGCAGGATGCCGTTGAGCACCTCGGCGCTAAGAGCAGTCTTCTCTTGAACGTCGTACAGTAGTCGCATCATCTTCAACCCGCTGAACTTAGCTGCCGTCAGAAAACCTTCCTCCAGGAAGCTCATGTCACCGCTGAAAAAAGAAAAATCCGCATTCATGCCTTTTCCTCTACCGCATGCCTTGAAATGTCGAAAAAAAAAAAAGCACGTGCCCCATAAGCACCTTGTATGATTACGGTCATGGAGGAGTGCAATCAGCGGTTAAATGAGTTTTATAATGAGTTTACACGAAAGTCACGCAAGTTATCCTAGTGTTTTAGGAGAACTGATTGTCCTTCTACATCTTGAGCTCTTAGCTGCTTGGCTTCAGGCTGGCCCTACAAAGTTTTGTTAACATGGCCAGAAAACACTGACTCACTGTAGTCGAGGCTCTTGTAAATAGGTGAGCCAAATATTAAAGCACTACACCCGGCGGGAAATTCACAGGTACACTTCCGAAATAACTAGACATCGTTTGTTGTTCTATCGCAAAGGTACGTCTTTGACGAGCGCGACTAAGTTGACCGAGATTAAGACACGGCTATTGGCTGAATCGATTACTGCAGAAACCTGATTAAGATCGTGGAGCGCGCTGGCGTAGGTTCTCACTCACTTGCTTGTCATACCACCCGCCATGATCATCATCAGCCTGGCTACGTCCACTGCAGGACAAAGGCCTCTCCCATGTTTCGCCAGTTAACCCGGTCCTGTGCTTGCTGCTGCCAATTTATATCCGTAAACTTCTTAATCTCATCAGCCCACCTAACGTTTCGTTTCCCTCTAACCCGCTTGCCTGAGAATCCAGTTAGTTACCCTTAATGACCAGCTGTTATCCTTTATACGGGCTACATGTCAGGCCTATTTCCATGTCCTATTCTTGATTTCAACTATGATATCCTCAACACCGGTTTGTTCCCTGATCCACTCTGTTCTCTTCTTGTCTCTTAAGGTTACACCTACCATTTTCCTTTCCATTGCTCGCTGCATCATCCTCAATTTAAGCTGAACTCTGTAAATTTCCAGGTCCCTGTTCTATAGCTAAGTACCGGCAAGATGCAGCAGATACCTTCCTCTTAGGGATAGTGGCAATCTACCCGTCGAGATTTGGAGTGCTTGCCAAATGTGCTCCACCCCATTCTTATTCTTCTAGTTACTTCAATCTCGTGGTTCGGCTCCACGGTTATTACCAGTCCTAAGTAGACAGTCTTTTACAACTTCAAATGCACTATTACCTATCTCGAAGCGCTGCTCTCTTTCGAGGTTGTACATTACTTTCGTTTTCTGCAGATGAATTTTAACACTTACCTGTCTTCTCTCCTTGTCTAACATCGTATTCATGAGATGCAATTCGTCCCCTGAGCTATTCAGCAACGCAATGTCTTCGGCGAAGTGCAGGTTACTAAGGTACTCTCCATTAACTCTTATACTACCCGTGTCTCTGTATATATCATGTAATGTAACTGCGCTTTTGTAGTTTCCAGCACACACGTCTTAAGAGAAGCAGCGTCTAAATGCGCAACGAATTCCCGGAACTTTGCTCGTACTAAAGAGACTAATATTTATTTCTTTCCCGCAATCGACTCGTGAGGCCGAAAGCACCGATCATGAGGTCATTTTACATTATTTGTAAACGTGTCGCAGGGCTCTTTCAAAGGCTGGCTGAGACCGCGAAAAATCGGCGCAAGAGCGCCAAATATCATTACCTGGGTGGCGCCTCACGGACGTGGCAGTGGTAGGCGTACTGACCAATAACCAGAAGCACGATATAAGGCTTTACTTCTCCTTCGGTAGAGCACGCCTTGCGGGCCAGTTCAGTCAGAAACCTGCCGTTGGGGCAAAACGCGTCTCCGTCGAAAGACGTGGGCACGGCCGCGGCCAAAGCACTCTTCATCCGGGTCCGAAGGAAGTCCTGCACTTCCCTCACGGGCAGGGCTACGACCAACGACAGCACCAGGCTGTAGAAGCTGATGATGAGGCCCGCCTCGTTTAGGGCATCCCGGGAGCCCTTCTTGATCAGATCGGCGAGGAAGTCCACCAATCCAGGAGACGAAGGGAGCGGCTCCACATTCACGGGCCTGGGCGCAAACAGCCTAGGAATCTCTGCCAAGTTCAGCACGGGCGTCAGCACGTCCAATGATATCAAGTCCACTGCGTCGTGCTCACTGTAGAAGTCGGCGAAAAGCGGCTTCTCCGGGGACGTCGGCGAAGGCGTGGCTGCCACGCACTCGAGCATGACGTGGTCGAACGCCTGCTGCCACCTGTTGGAGGCCACCACCCGGAGCCACGACGTGTACAGCGACCGCCTGGTGGCGTCGTTAGGGTACTGGACTTTCCTCAGGACTTCCCGCCCGCCCTTCATGGCGAGCATGTCGTTCCAGTCGTTCCAGTTCAGCAGTTCGCATTTGATGGCGTGGTATAATCGCTCTGTATTTTTCAGGAAGTCTACGTCTGAAAAAAAAGAAGAAAACAGACGGCTTTGCACTACCTTAAGGAAGTGCAGGGATAGGGCGGCTTTTTTCGTTTCTTTGTTTTTTCATGTTTCCAGTGATGGTACCAATATTTTTATACGATTCCAAGCAGCTTTGTGACTAGACTGTAACGCTGTCCATCCATGACTCTGTGCCAACGCGCTGCACTACGTTTCCCTCGCCACAGGTGTTGGGGCGATGCCAAGTAGGTCACGCCTCTCCTCGCAGTAGGCGGTGACGTCACTCTCTCCCTCACCTGCCACACGCGCGCCGCGTGTCACTTCTTTCTCCTTTTATCCTCTCCACTGCTCGAATCGTTCGAGCGCACATCGAGTGAACACTCGACTCGTTTATCTGCGATGGAGAGGACGCCGGAAAACGAAGCTCCTTCACACGCCGAAACACGCGCTGAAGCGATTTGGCCTAACCCGCCCATCGCCTGCATTCCGAAGGTGAGCAGAGCCGATCGCGAATGGCGACGTCGCGCCTACAACACCGACGGCGAGCCAGGAAGCCGAACGCAAGCGTCGGCAGCGGAAGACCGACGAGGCGCGAGTCGAAAACGCCGATCACATCTGTGCGCAACGCTGCTGCTTCGCATCCCATCAGGATTCCCTTTGGGAAGATGTTAATTATTTAGCACAATTTCTGGAGCAGCTAAATTTTATAACTGAATTCCAAGTTCTGTAAGACACGTAACGCGAACGAATAAGGCGCATTGCCAGGAATTAGGGACATCTGGACGTGGCGCCATTTCTCGGCGGCAGCAACGGCAGCCTCCCACAAATGAATGCGAAATAGATAAGAAAAATCATCTCTTGAAAAGTTATAGTTATCAAAAACGACTCCTTGTTATATGAAGCAGAGACCCAGTGGTACATTTTAGTAAAATTTCGGTATCGCGCTACAAAGCGTGTGGCTTCCCGGAAAATCAGCGGCAGGCTCCACCCCTATGCCTTATTCTCGTAATGAAGCTCAAAACAAACAACATTACGCAGCCACGCTTCGTTCTATAAAAAAAATAATGACTAAAACGCCTTCGTGAACGACAAGCCCGTCGAAACAGCGGCAACAGCTCATTATTCACGACTCCGACAGGTAGGCCTAGCATGGCGGGCGCCGGCCATCACCCCCGCCGTTCACACGCGAGCTCGTCATCGAGCACTTTTTTTTAACACTATTAAGCTTTGCATTCGTATGTAATGCATTGGCATGCGCTATTACTTTCGAGATGTCGTCGATGTCAAAGGCGGAAGCGAAGCCGGCTCGCAGAGATGCCGGTGTTGCTGCCTTGCGAAATGACCTTGCATCGCTGCTCACGAAATCCAATCTCACTAATGGTTTCAAAACGGGCGTTGTCTTGCAGACATTTCAAACATCCCATTATTCCATCCGCAATGATTTCACGTCACAAGGAAATCGCATTCAGCGACGTCGGCAAGACCAGGCTCGCCCCCCTCCATGAATCGCCTGCCCTGAACTGGCCTGGACCACGGGTGATGGGAGCGGCGACAGGGAGATAGCGCTACCAGCGGCGTGACGCCACTCATCTGCTCGCGCTGTGATTGGCTGCGGCGGTCCGGTGCGGCGACCAAAGTATCTGGCCGGTTTGATGCACGCCGGACCGGCGACGCGATAATACGCGTCCCGAACGCCACCACTCCGGCTGCTGCCGCATCGCAACGAAAATCGCGCTATCTGTCTCGTCAGGTAACGTGCACACTTGCGGTAAGCATGCCGCGGCGCCCGTCGGCAGCCAGTGGCACGCTGTCCACATTGGCGGCACCGCGAGAGAAGCGAGACAAAAGTGGGCGCGACGAGGCACGCGGCTTGTCCGTGGTAGTGGTTATAAGAGGAAGAAGGCACCCAATTTCTGCAGCCCGGTAGGGAGCACGGCGCAGTGCCTCCCGGGAGGAAAAGCGGGCGCTCACTGATGGTTGCCTTGCGCGGGAGCCGGCGGCAGCGACAAAAACAGTCCAGCGAGCAGGTCGACTCAACAACAGATCGAAAAACATAACAGCTCCACTGTAGCACAGTAAAAGAAACGGAAGCCGTTTGGACGCAATACCGCCCCGCCGCGGTGGTCTAGTGGCTAAGGTACTCGGCTGCTGACCCGCAGGTCGCGGGTTCAAATCCCGGCTGCGGCGGCTGCATTTCCGATGGAGGCGGAAATGTCGTAGGCCCGTGTGCTCAGATTTGGGTGCACGTTAAAGAACCCCAGGTGGTCGGAATTTCCGGAGCCCTCCACTACGGCGTCTCTCATAATCATATGGTGGTTTCTGGACGTTAAACCCCACAAATCAATCAATTGGACACAATACCAGCCATCGTTGTCAATTGAAAGAAAGCTTTTGGCATGATATATATACACGGATCATTTCTGAGGGGGATTTACTGATGCATTGCACTGCACAAAGTGTCATCCTAACCCGTCATGTTCCACAAACATGTTCACGCAAACAGCAAAATAACACAATTGAAAGCCCTTCGTAAAGTGTACCTCTTTGGCTCTAGTTTATTGCCACTCGTGTGATACCCACACGAAGTAGTAGCTCGCCCTGATTTAATTAAGTACGCGGGAACAGAGAATCATCCCCTACGCTTAGGTTGGACGAAATTCACTCGGTTGTAAAGATACTCCAATTTAACCCTACCGACTACACCGGAAGCATATATTTTTAGGCAGTAAAACTCGAAAAGTACGCTGGTAAATGATGTATGCAGCCTCAAGTTGAATTAACTCGACGATAATAAAACTATACAGAACAGTTTTGCTAACTATTAACAGTACTGAGTCATCTAGTATGGGAAAAAAATGAAATATAAACGATAGTAGTGAAATACAGCATTTTCTCGCACACACAACACATACCCTTTACTAAAGGCCCAATTAAACACACAAACTCACGAAAACACACGCGGATCACACTTGAAAACAGCACAAGTAGCCAAAATTTATTATGAATTATGCCGACTTCCAAATACGTAACATCGCGTCGGGTTCGGTCATTGCAGTTCCAGAGTAAAGAAGTGTTTTTTTTCATGCATTTATTTATTTCCATTTAGTATTGAAATTAATCTATTTCCGCCAATCTACGTAGTCGATCGCGTCATCCAAGAATCTGCATTAGGAAACTCAGGTTTCGTTCGTAAACGCACCATATTCAGTTCGAATAGTTTCATTCGTTGCCCCATTATTTCATTTCTTCTAACCAGGGCAAAAGTTCACCGGAGGCCACGGACCGCACAAGCTTTCGATTGGAGCAAGTCGGCTGTCTCCGAAAAGGCTGTACAAGTAGTCAGTGTGATTCAATATAAACAAGCTGTCATGTAAACTACAATTCCTGCTGCACAATGTGGCACACAAACAGAAAGCAAACGTTCATTATTTGCTATAAAAAACACCCCTCCACCGAAACTCGGACGGGAGGGGGGGGGCTCACTACGGGTCACTCTCACACACACACACACACACACACACACACACACACACACACACACACACACACACACACACACACACACACACACACACACACACACACACACACACACACAAAGTGCTATAATCGTTGAACGAGGCGGGTCAGCAAGTATCCGAACGCGAATAAGTAACAATGAAAACTCCGAGCATCAGAATAGCACTGGGGCTTATTTCTCTCAACTTCCAATAATACTAAAAAATAAGAAAGAATGAAAAAAAAACACCATTTAAACACACAGCAGCGATTGACGCATAAACAGGATTGCTGAAGTGCGAATAAACTCAGTGAAAAGTCAGCGCTCGTCCGTGTTCTTTGTGTGTCTCCTGTCTTTGCCTAAACCGTTTCGCGCTAAACCTATCCGAGCGTGTTCCAACTCGCCCAAGAAAAGTGCTATTCCTGGAAACGATTCGCAATCAGTCCAATACCACGCAAGATACATAGTCACTGAAACAGCTGGTGCAGAGGCAATACATGAACTGAAGTCCGATATTAAGAGTGAAGAAACCACGTGTAATGCAGCCATTCTGAGCGAGGAGAGCCGATTGGCGTGGTTTTCAAATCGCCGAAAACTACGGCATGCTCACGTCGAAGCACGTTTCACGGACTGTCACGCGGTATCGTAATAGAATGCAAATAACGGACACTTACCTGATGAAACGTCCATCCTGAAGTCCGGCTTGATGAGCTGGTACAGGTAACGATGGTCTTTCAGAGCTTTCAAAACAGCACACACGCCGTGCCACAACTCCCGCCAGCGCGCGGAAACAAAATGACAGAACTGGCAAACTTTTGCACTGTGCTGGCGCTACGTACCATGCTCCTGCTGTGATTGGTCAGCGAGTGCGCTCTGTTTTCTTATGAATTTGCTAGATGGCGCCGTATGTACAGTTCTCAGAAATACAGTGCTCTCTAGACAGGGATAGTGCACGTGGGGTAGTGGGACGAGCGGAGTGTGAAAGCAAGCAGCGGCGGCGAGGTGAAATACACGGAAATTTTCGTGCGCGGCGTGGTGGCGCCACTGCACCTTTCTCCTAAAGCCTCTTCCCTCACAGCAACGTTGAACCATCTTTCTCTATGGTTGAACGCGCGTTCGGCCAACAGGCGCTGGCAATTGTAGTCGCTTGTGCATGGTATTTTTGCTGGTTTGATTAAAGTAACGCTGAGTTAGGTAGGAAAACCTTGGCAGAAGAAGTATTCTTTTGCGCCCGATTGTAAAACTGGGGAAACAGAATGAAACCGCTGCCGTCTGATTACACTGAATGACTGCGGTGGTCGTTTGTGCCCTTCACGGAATTTGAATTTCAGGGCTGGACAGTATCGCGATGCAGTAGTATCTCAGATATACTTCTGAGTTCCTGTATCAAGATATGTATTCAAAAATGTATTTGAATCGTAGTAGTGAAATACTTTCCCTTTGTATCGAATGTATTGAAATACTGGGAAAACATGGTTATCTAGCTACTCTTTTGTCGGAACTGAGCCGACGTGCACTGAATACTGAAATAAAAGCTTGTATGCGCACAGCTAGGCAAAAGCGCCCCGCCAGTCAGCGGCGCATGGAGATCAGCCAGGAATTCCCCATACGCACAGAATGTTCTAAATGGTTAAGTGTTCGACGCGACTGACAGCAGAATCGAGGAAGTAGTCTTCGATCTCGCTCAAGGCCGGTGAATCACTGGCAGTTTTACTTTCGGGGACCGTTTAGGTATTTTGTAGTTATAACCCGAAATTGTGTTCGCGTACAATAATGAACGGTCGTTTCTATATCACCAGTCTTGAATTGAAACTTCACAGGCACTGTGTGTACTGACAGTCTATTTTAGGAGCTTCTGTTACTTTAGTTAGTGTAAACCGTCTCGGCAAAACAGATTTATCCTGTGTGTGAAATAAGAACATACATTACTTCTCATCAGTGGTTTGTTATTGAGTAGAGCGATACGGCTGACAGCATTTTAATTATCTGCAGTATTATCGACAATGTTACTGTACACTTAATCAATGTACAGGCGGAACATCAATACCCATGTAACTTTAAAATATTTTAGTGTCTGTATTGTATATGTACTCCTGTAACTGTATTCCGGGATACTTTTTTCATATTTTTGCAAAACTATCTTCGTGATATTCCGTTATGTCTTCGGTAAATACTTTTCAGTAATTGTATTTTTAGGCTTCCAGCACATGCATTTTGGTATTTGTACTTTCAGAATACTTTTATGAGTGTCTATGCCTAGTCCTGAATTATGTGCACAGACGCGCTCCATTGTCTCGGAGCTACACAGGAACAGCATTCGTATGATTGTGGTTCTTGTGAAGAACAACTTGCTCTGCTCCAATGGTTATTCTATGCGACACTCACAAGAGAGAGAAAAACACGAGTATTATTTCTCGTGTTTTTGACAAGAAATAATTTCACGGAGTCTGTTTCTTCACGCACCTGCGCTTGAACAGAAAAAAAAGAAAGCTCAGCCGAACGACTTAGAAGCTTGGGTTTGTGTTCGCACATATAGTTGTGGAAGAGTGTCGCTGCGTTAATAAAAATGGTTTGATTCATTCTTTCAATTGTTTATCTGTCACTGTCTCTCTCTTTTCTTTTTGCGTCGATGGCATCGGCTGTGCAAGATCGCATCCATTCTGTATGAGTAGCCACGCGCAGTACCAAAAACTTTCTCATTGATAGGCTCGTGCCTAAAATCTCACGTCTTAGAGCTTCCAAGACTAAACTATTCATTATCTTTTTGTTGACTCAGTGTACAATTTAGGCAATAAGGAGTCTAGCATCAACGTAAAGTATATCGCACTCGTCATTTGAAAGTGCGGCATACAAGCGCCCACTGCGGCGCGCTTTAGAAAAAAGGCACCGCCACTCGGTCAAGTGGTTTCCGTGCAAACGGCCTCCCCAGGAGGACCGCCCTCGTCCCACTACGCCTCCTAAAAAAAAAATTATGCCTGGAACGTGAGCCGCGAACGCACAGCCCTACCCTTTGATTTTACCCTCCTCATTCGGTACGAAGGTGAGCGTCTCTAACGGCCGCCCCCTGCGAACAGAGCAATGGTATAATGCCTAGAATATACTTGTAATTAAATTCTGGGCTCTATAGCAATGCTCTATAGTAAGTATATTCTAGGCACTATAGCAACGCTCTCACAGTTGCCTCCGAGCAGCCGTGATGTCACGTGACAAAACGGTATACGGTCAACGTTTATAGATACTTTTGGGTACGGTAATGTCTAGTGACTGAGCGGCATAACTCTATGCTGAGCGGCGCGGAGGCAATCGGTCTCACGCGGCAGCCCGTCACAACACAAGGCAGGAGGCATGGCCTCCGAGATCGCGGGCTTGCAGGAGGCTCTCAAAAAGAGAGCGACGTTCCAGGCATAGTTTTTCTTGGAGGCGTTGTCAGAAATCGAGTTCTAATTGCAGCATATCGTACTACCATATTACAGAATTTGTCCTAATTCTAAGCATTGCAGGGCGGTTGTGCACTGTCACATGCGTGTCACGGTGTCTTGCACTAGTAGGCTGTCGGTGGCCGGCGCGATTATTCCCAAAACACGTGCATGTCCTCCGAGATAGCGCACTGGCAGACGAACGCGCCAGCGCGCAATCTCGAAGGCTATAAGATTTAGTCTTACAATGACCGATGTGGTGTTCTAACCAGGGAGGTTATACAAGTATAACCTCCTTGGTTTTAGCGCAATAACTGTCTCTGTGAGTGGCCAGCATCGACAGGTGTCGGCTATTGTTGTAGAAAGTATACGCTGACGATCGGCATGCAGTTCCAAAGCCCCGTTAGTTAACTTCAATATGTTGTGTTCACTATGAGTTATCTACATGCGCTGAGGCGTTGTAACGCGTACGAGTGGTTAGGGTTAAGCATGCTCATGTGTGTTTTTGTATGTGTGCGTGTATGCAAAACTGAATTGCCTCGAAGTGGTGGAGGTTGCGGTGAACGAATCCTTCTAAACTACACAGTGCTCGAAGCTTAGTTTATGGCTCGTTGGCTATGCTGGTGATTTGTGGAATGGTATTTATATTTATTGCTCAGAGTGAGGGCATCGTCAACACGAACAATGCCAGGATTCAAGGCCTGGCCGCCGCCTGAGGAAGGGGGTTACAAAAGGGCCCATCTCCCCCCCCCCCGCCATCTTTGACCCCAGCAGGGACACTTGAATAAAGTTTCTTCTCTCTTCCTTGAACTGCTTGCATCGTTTATTATGGCGCTGTCACGTACAAGACCGCAGCCGTACATGACCGCTCGATGTTTAGCTCACAGCCGTGCCTGAACGTACGCAACATGACTCCACTGCTGGCCTTCTGACAACGGATCGCCTTTCTCCTGTATTTAGATTGCTGAACGTGTATACCTGCCGCTTTGTTTGCGTGGGTATTTAGACGGGGAAAAAAAAAGGGGGGGGGGTCAAGGCAAAGTTTGCTTTAATACGCATGCCGCAGAGTACCGGAAGTGCCTGCGTTGCGGTGTAAACTGCGTTTTCCCGTGAACTTAAAAGGGGAATGCGCGAAAGAGTGTACCCGCCACGTCAAAGCGATGTGACTCAAATAAAACGAACAGATCAAGGTTGCCGTTGGACCGATTTGGAAAAGAACCAGAACTCTACTAAAAAGTAGCCAAAGTGGCCACGTCATTTAACTTTAGTGCCAAATTTGCAGCCAAATAACAAAAAAGGTCATGTATAGATCTATACGTTAATATGAATTCATACATAATATGATATTCAATAAGCAAAAAAGAGTTTAACGATCACAATATATGCCCCCCTTGCTTGGTCTCGAAGTCGCAAGTAAGCTGAAAATAAATTAATAAACTATGATGCTTTCGGCACGCGTGCATACAGTTTGTCTACAATATATGTACTTTTTGCGAAAATAATTTTGGTCTCAGCTCCAGTCTCAGAAACCAAAAAAGGCAGTCCGAGGGCCCAAGAACTGGCGGAACGCCACGACGTTCCCGGCCCGACTCGGGCGTCGCCTACAGTAGCGGCTGCTAGAGTGTCCCTTGTGGACACCCTGGTGGCTTAAAATCCTCAGGACCATTTAATGAAGTTCTTGACTGACTGACTTATTCAGTCTATCTATCCATCTATCTATCCATCTATCTATCCATCTATCTATCCATCTATCTATCTATCTATCTATCTATCTATCTATCTATCTATCTATCTATCTATCTATCTATCTATCTATCTATCTATCTATCTATCTATCTATCTATCTATCTATCTATCTATCTATCTATCTATCTATCTATCTATCTATCTATCTATCTATCTATCTATCTATCTATCTATCTATCTATCTATCTATCTATCTATCTATCTATCTATCTATAGCCGCTTACGTTTGGGTGCTCTCGCGATCACCCCGAGAGCACCCAAGATTAACATGGGAGGGTAAGATGGTTTGAAGAATGTGACGCACTGGTCAAAACATAAATAATTTCACATTCCCATTGCGCACGTCGTCAAACACTTACCGCCAGACAGTGGCACGTGTCCACGAGCGGGTATGTGTCGCTGGTATGCGAATATGTGCCACAAATGATTGACACTAAGTATCTATACCAAGGAACGACGAGAACACAAACGGGCAATTTTAACGCGTGAGTATTCAGAAATACCTGACATCGGTAGCGTCGACACGACGAATGCAAAGAATAATATTTAATTTTTTATTTTTTTATTTTTTTCACCAAAACAGATACAATAGCGAAAAATGGGGAAACGGCGTTATTGCAGCTTGACTAAGCACCGTCCACCCTACGTCACCAATGACAGGGTGAAAACGAAATACAATAAAATGAAAAAAAAAACAAATATCGCAAAGCAAGAAACAATACAAACAGAAGGCAAAGTAAATGACAGGCCAAGGTATACAAACAAAAAGGAATATTTCATAAACACATGAGCACAGTACTTCGCAGAGTATGTATCATCGCTTTCGTACATAAGAAAGGTACGCAATGAGGTTACACAAAAGAAATAATAAAGAAAAAAATAAAACACATAAAGGTGCACAATAAATGATGCAAAGCAATACAGAGTGACCTGTGTAAACAATACAAATCTACAAGAATAGTGTTTGCACATCGATATTGTTTAATGTGTCAATTTTTATGTCTTGCTGCTCGTATGAGTTCAGTATAGTAGGTAGCATGTGGCTAAACCTTCGGGTGCCGTAATCGGTGCGAGATAACGGAATTTTCCACGGGGGTTTATATCGATGGAAGTAAATGGTTTGTGTATAAGATTTGCAAGTGTCAGGAATGCGTCGAGTTTCCCTCTGTTTGCGCTAATATAGGATTGTAACAACCTGAATTTGTATATGGCATTTGCCTTAACAATTTTATGTTTAACAAAGAGTTGTCCTGTGTGTTCAGGGTATGATATGTTTTCTATTGCCCTGATCGCTCTTTTCTGAAGCATTTTTAGCCTATTAAAATTTGTTGACGTAGTGTTTGCCCATACTAAAGCGCAGTAGTTCAAGTGGGCATGGAAAAAAGCCTGATATAAGAGTCGCTTTACAGTAAGGGGCAAAAGACGTCGACAACGATTTAGAGTGCCAACCACGCGTCTCAACTTTAAACTAATGTGGTCTGTATGCTTATTCCAAAACACATGTTCATTAAAAACTACTCCAAGCGTCTTAATGAATTTGGTCACTGCAATTTTGTAGGGGCCTAGGGTAACATAATTTGGTACATGCAGGGATATGCCGAGAGCTCGGAAAAGGACACATGTTGTTTTTGATTGATTTAACATTAAATTGTTCTTGGTAGACCATTCACGGAGCTTATAACATGTGTTGGCCGCTAAAGCCTCGAGAGTACTGAAATCGTTTCTAGTAAAAAATAATGTGCAGTCATCAGCATATATTATGAAGTTACAATTTTCACAAATTCTGACTATATCATTTGTGTAGTATAAAAACAATGCAGGCCCCAGAATACTACCTTGTGGTACTCCGGTTTTAATTGGTTGTGTGCGCGATAGTACTCCGGTTTTAATTGGTTGTCAGGGTCCCAGCTGGAACCAATGTCGGGGTCCCAGCTGGAACCGAACCCAAGCATCCTGCGTGGCATTGAAGCATTTTACCACAGAGCTACGCCAGGTCTCGGAACTACTTTTCAAATAGACGCTATATATAATCTTCATGAAACATCAATAGTGGTTGCAGCGCTGTCTATCCGATAATATAAACATTACATATTTACTCCTTTGATACAGCCGTCACGTCGGGTTAACGTCAATTGTGGTTAGGTGCCATGCGCTGAAGTCGATTTATGTATAGTATATGCAGCGTCCAGGGCCAGCATCCTCGCGAGCATGAGCGCTTCATATCAGCTTCTGGTGTTGCTAATACGCATGTTCCTGTCGGCATCATTGCGCAAGTACAAACATCTGGTTGTATAAACATCTGCGACTCTTCAACATATGTCTGTGCGTGAAACATTTGTTCATATATTGAGGGTTATTTAATGACGTGTCGCTCAATAGAAAAAAAAAAAAACGCGACACGATCACCTTCCCTCCGCATGCTTCGCATAACGTTGATTCGCAAGGTACGTAGGATCTGGCGATTTTGTTTTTCTTCGAATGCGCGACTTCTCAGTGTTGATCGCGCGCGCACGCGTAGATGAGCCGCAGCCTCTCACGGCAGCCCCAGAAACGACCGAGCGCGCCGTGCTCAAATCAGCCAATGGGTGATGCTTGGCTCGTGACGCAGCAATTTTTGAGTCTGTAGCGTCATAAGTTGAGGGAAGAGAAAGAGATTTCTAGCTGACTTGAAAAATTTATTACGAATTGCAGGCCGCATGCTGCGCTATAATATCACCCTATCATGTGCTCGGCAGCCTCGACTACCGATCATAGCAGTCGAGGCTGCCGCTTTCTGACCATGGTGAAAAAGTGTTGCAAGGCCCCTTTAACCATTATGTTGTCACAGTGCATTTGGGAGGGGGTGGGGGAAGGTAATGGGGGCAGGCGGAAATCGGGTTGGGGTTCCTCATAGGACGCCGCCATGGGCGTACACTCTAAGAAACGTCGAGTAATTGGGGAGTGCTTCTGCTACGCAAGCCTAGCCGTCATCTACTTCGAGTACTTAATTTCCTCGAGCTCTCACCACGGTTCCGGTAGTTCACGGTCGCAAGTGGCGCACACGTTATCAATCAGTGTGACATAGCATTTCCGACAGCCGCAAGGGGCCAGCGCCAGGTTTTCAAGAAAGAAATGCGAGCGAGTCACATGACGATGATCGTTGTGTAGCAGAACCACTCCGCAATTACTGCATTTTTTCTTCTTAGAAGTGTAGAGTTACAAAATTGTCAAAAAGAGTCTTTTGACTCTCTTTTCGGAGTTTTAGCTTGCCACGTATATGACTCTTTTGAAAGAGGCGCTTCAAAACTTTCTTTAGGAACTATCTCTGGGCGTCATTATGCTCTCTTCTGAGGTTCGTGTGGACAAGAGTGTTAATGTGCCCTTTTACTCAACATTACACATTGTTTATTCGCAGGAAAAAATACAGAATTTTCCTGCGGGAGGCTAAGACTAAAGGCTGAAAGCCTGACGAGACCTCATTCTCTGTTATCTAATACAGTCTGGATGAGTGACATATACATTTACACATCATTAACACTCATCTATACGCCTAGGTTACATATTTCACACTAATTTAGTAGAATATACTGGCATGGCACCTTACATTCAAAGGAGTTTAAAAGGAACTTCTCGTTCTACTTCCCGCGCGCCTTCCCCTTCAACAAGTCGTCGTTCTGAGTCGCCAGGATGGCTCGTCAGCGTAGAACCTCTATAGTAGCAGAAAGCTTTTGAGGTGGGGAGAGTAGGATGAACTGGGAAGAAAAAAAAAGGATTGATTTTGCCCTAGAGTCGTCTTAGACGAGCGCATAAGGGTACCAGGAGTTTATTGGCGCCTGAACGGCGTTCACATCAAAATTTGTTCGAGATGTATCATTAAAGCGACATGCCATAAGTTCGCAAGAACTGCGCAATATTCTCGTTGGACACTTAACAAGCTCATTTCTCTAAGAATCTGGCTTGGCCAGTCGTGCAAACTTTCCTCGGAAGAAGGCACGAACGAAGCCCTTGGCCCATAGTCGCGCTTCCTTTTTGCGCCACCTAGGGGAGTTTATGAACTCCTCCCTCTGCCACATCTGGTCGTTACGATCAGGCGCCAGGATCGCCGTCAACCGCATGGCGTACTCCACGTTTTCGACAAGGTCCAGGTCCGCGAAGTAGTAGTAGTTGGATGCACGACTCCAGGGTCTCGTACGCTGCATCGGCTCTTCCGCTCCGTTAAGGTAGATAGCGACGCTTACGCCAGACTTTGAGACTGGAGCGTCGCGCCTGAGGCCTTCGCAGAGAATTCGGTTGAGGCTCTGAGCACTGAGGCCAGTCTTCTCCTCCACTTCGTAGAGAAGCTCCACTACTTCAAGATGTCCGAACTTTGCCTGTGCCAGGAAACCTTCTTCCAGAAATCTTTGGTCGGCGCTGCACATTCATATCAAGTGGGAAAGCAGTGAATTAGCGTATGGCCAAATGAATTAGCTATATTAGAGTATACACGGCAAAAATTACCGATGCCAGTCATGTACATTTAAGGGCTCGTTCTTCTTTGTTAGACACAGTACTAATTAAATATAACAGACAATTATGCCAAGGAAAGCATAGAGGACGTTACTAGAAGTACCTGTAATGTAAATGCGATGAAATAAAAGTGGTCCAAAAGATAAAGTCGATGTTAGTTTAACAGAACAAGTCGAAAGCCTCACTGTACTCAAACGCAAAAATTCAGGAGAATTCAGGAGTTCCATGGAATAAATACTCTCCAAAGGCTTTATTTTTACAGTGTTCACTAACCTAACGTGACAACATTGCGTCAATCCTGGAAGCAAACGGTTCTACAGGAATGCAACAAGAGGGCCTGTAGGCGTCTTCAACCACCGCTATTGTCATAAGCCAGCATTCCTGCTCTGACTTTTGCCATTGATTACTCCTTTTTGAGGCAATCACAAAGGACGTGTTCATTGGTTTCATCGCTGTCGCAGTAATGACAGGCAGCAGTGTCTGCCATTGTGACTCGGTAAACAAAGCTGTTCGTGATTGACAATTCAAGACACAAGCGGCCAGAGGAGCTCCCCCAAAACTGCCAGACCTGCGCGGAACGCGCAGCACTGTCACTGCGAAAGCAGGAAGAGTGGCCTTGCAGAACGTTTTTTTTTCAAACTCTCTTGGTAGCTGCTGCAAGCACACTTGCAGGGTACCCACTACGCCATTATTCACTGTGTAGTATAGGCAGGCATTCACCGTATGCCATGCTTCGTAATTCTTCGGAGAAGCGTGATATCCTCTGCACACTTGCAAGGAACTTTGTGCAATATTCGGTGCTGTGGCTTACGACAATGAATGATTATGCCAGAAGCTTTTGAAATCCCCACAATACCCCACATTGGGTATGAGCCACAGTTAATAGGTGAACAACATCGAGTTTTCGTGATGGGTTGGGATATTCGACGACGCGCCCGTCGCGCAATTCGCATTATGTGACACCTGGTTGTTCCTTTACTGTTCTAAAACGCTTTATTACTCATATTGCCACCTAATATGCTTGGGTGAGATCCGGCAGTGGAAGAAGACAAAGACGATCTGTCTGAGCTGCTGCTTGGCTAGTCGACTCAACGAACCCAATAAACCAAGTTTGTCTTAAGCAACGTGACAAGACTGGTGGAGTTGCTGGGTACGACGTCTCACGATCCACCCGATGCCCAAGACCCCGTCCAGCAGCCGGAACACAAGCCCTGCACCAGTGGACACTCCTGTTCACAGAGTAAGCCGCCGCCAACGAGGCCTACCACCTGAGACGCCAACCACTGACGCAGCGACTATGACTTCGACACAAGATCCCGTGCAAGCTCCGACGCCTTCCACGCCGATCTACTGCACCGTCCAGAACCCGCTCATGCCTAGCCCCTTTCATGGAGAGCAGCATGAAGATGTTGACGACTGGCTGAGTGAGTTCGAACGTGTCGCAGCGATAAATTACTGGGATGATGCCGCGAAGCTCCGGAACGTGTACACTTGCCTGAAGGACGGTGCCAAGACGTGGTTTTTGAACAGGGATGATGTTCTGACATCTTGGCGCGAGTTCCAGCGTCGCCTTCTGGAGACCTACAGGAGTCCCGACCGCCGCGAACGAGCGGAGCGTGCACTACAATCGCGCATCCAGATGCCAAACGAGACCGTCTCGATGTACGTTGAGGACATGACACGGCTTTTTAAGCGAGCGGATCCTGCTATGGCAGAAGAAAAAAAGTTGCGCCACCTCATGCGGGGTGTGAAGGAACAACTTTTTGCTGGTTTGGTGCGTAGTCCCCCTAAGAGTGTTGCTGAGTTCCTTACTGAAGCGGCAACAATGGAGCAAGTACTGCACCAACGGTCTGCCCTGTTTGACCGTCAAGTGAATGCTGCCTCAACCCCCGAAATTTTCACCACCCCTGGGAGCAAGAGCCCCGAATGGATTCGCGAGATCATCCGATCTGTCGTCCGGGAAGAAATGGAAAAGATGTACGGGACAAGACCAATCGATGTTGGTTCTATCACCAGTGTCATCCGTGACGAGGTCCAACAGATGTTGCACGCCCATCGTTTTCCGCTGATGTCGGTTGATCCGGGAACGGCTCCTGTGTCTACTGACAGTCGCCGTCGTACGTACGCGGAAGCCTTGCAATCTGCCACGCCTCGTTCTGGTCAAGGAGTCCCGACCCAGCCAGTGCCGCACGTCCCGATCCAGACAGTGCCGCACGTTCCGCTTCAGACAGTTCCATACGTCCCGATCCAGGATGCCGTCAGTCGCGATTCAGTCGGCGCACGCTGGTTTGGGCATCGATGGTCGCCGTGCACCGACGCGCAAGTCTGATCTCTGGCGTACGCCGGACAGACGACCCCTCTGCTATCATTGCGGTGAGGCTGGTCACATTTACCGCGAATGCCCATACCGGCAACTTGGCCTGCGTGGATTTTCCGTCAATTCACCTCGTCCCCAAATCGGTCAAAGGCCGAAGGGCCATCGAAGAGTATCTCGCGCAACAGCGTGCACCCTTTACACGACGTCAATCACGGTCACCATCTCCGAGGAGACCAGCAGCCACTGGGTCACGTTTCGATGTGACGGCACGGGAACGCTCTCCAAGCCCCCGTCGGGAACACTGAAGGCAGCGGCCTTCGGGGGCAAGGTCGCTGGGACTCAAAGTGCGGAAGACCTCCCATCGACGCTTGCACGCAACACGGAAGACAGTCAACCAGAGAATAATCGCAGTACCGAAGAAACGCCGAAATCCACATCTGAACCCAGTGACCACGTGTCACTTGACATACCTGTGCTGATTGACGGTTTTCAGGTCAATGCATTGATAGACACTGGTGCAGACTATTCGATTATCAGCGGGAGGCTAGCAAAAGATCTCAGGAAAGTGATTACGCCGTGGAATGAAACGCGAATTCGAACTGCTGGAGGACACGTTGTCACACCACTGGGTCGCTGTACGGCAAGAGTTAAAATTCGTGCGTCAACGTTTGTGCTCAGCTGCCTCGTTCTGCGCGACTGTTCACGTCAGCTGATTATCGGCATGGACTTCCTTCGGGAATACGGTGCCATCATAAATCTTCGTGAACGCATCGTGACCTTCTCGACTCAAGGCGCAACAGATCGAGACGCTGATAACTGCCGTAGACCTGCGCTGCGTGTTGCTGACGACAGTGTGACGCTGCCGCCCCGAGCGACTGTTCCCATCGAAGTCATTTGTGAAGACCTCCGGGACGGTGACGTGGTGGCTGAAAGTAACCTATCACTTCTGCTACTCCAAGGTGTATGTGCTGCCCGAAGTGTTGTGCGTGTCCGTAACGGGCTGTCACAAATACTAGTTACAAACTTCAACTACGAGCACCGGCATCTTTTCCGCGGAACCACCGTAGCCTATGGAGACCCTGTTGCCGACGTCACGGAGTGCTTCGCGTCCGAGGAAACGCATGAGGATGAAGAATTCCTAGACCACATCGACATTAATTCGACGCTGTCAGACAAGAGAAAGGCTGCACTTCATGACCTTTTAAAGGAGTTTCGGTCTTGCTTCGCCTCTTCTTCCAAAGTGCATCAAACACACCTCGCCAAGCATCGAATTATTACCGACGATGACGTCCGCCCCATCCGGCAGCAGCCTTATCGCGTTTCTTCCAAAGAACGTGCGGCTATTCAGACACAAGTGAAAGATATGCTCGATGACGGGATTATTCAACCATCCAGCAGCCCTTGGTCCTCGCCAGTCGTTTTAGTGAAGAAAAAAGACGGAACGCTGCGATTTTGTATTGACTACAGGAAGCTTAATAGCGTCACGAAAAAAGACGTTTACCCGCTTCCACGGGTCGACGACTCTCTCGACAGATTACGACGCGCGAAGTATTTTTCGTCCATCGATCTAAAGAGTGGCTATTGGCAAATTGAAGTGGATGAACGAGACCGAGAAAAAACTGCGTTTGTGACTCCAGACGGACTTTACGAATTCCGTGTTCTTCCCTTCGGCCTCTGTTCTGCCCCAGCCACGTTTCAGAGGATGATGGACACAGTTCTCGCTGGCTTGAAGTGGCAAAGCTGCCTTGTCTATCTCGATGATGTGGTCATCTTTTCCGAGAGCTTCGAAGAACATCTGAAGCGTCTGAGAAAGGTTCTGGACGCCATTCGCACAGCCAAACTCACGCTGAAACCCCAAAAATGCCATTTCGGCTACGAAGAGCTGAAATTTCTGGGGCATGTCATTAGTGCGGATGGAGTGCGACCTGATCCAGACAAAACTGCTGCTGTCGCCGCCTTCCCTGTTCCATCAGATAAAAGAGCAGTACGCCGTTTCCTCGGCTTGTGCGCGTATTATCGCCGATTTATCGCCAACTTCTCGAAGATAGCTGAACCTCTTACGCGACTCACTCGGGATGACGTGCCTTTTACTTGGAGCGCAGAACAAGATGCAGCGTTCACAGAGCTACGGCGGAGAATGCAAACAGCCCCTGTTCTTGCCCATTTTGATGAGGACGCTGCTACAGAAATTCATACAGATGCCAGCAACGTCGGACTTGGCGCTGTCCTTGTACAACGACACGGTGGCGTTGAACATGTAATAGCTTACGCCAGTCGTACTCTTTCTCGAGCCGAGACCAACTATTCTACATCGGAAAAAGAATGCCTCGCAGTTGTGTGGGCGACGACCAAGTTTCGGCCTTACCTCTACGGTCGTCCCTTCAAAGTGGTGACTGATCACCACTCGCTCTGCTGGCTGGCAAATCTCAGAGATCCATCCGGCCGTCTCGCTCGGTGGAGTTTGCGTTTGCAGGAGTTCGATATTACGATTGTGTACAGGTCAGGGCGCAAACATGAAGATGCCGACGCGCTTTCTCGAGCGCCTGTGGGGCACGCTGTCAGGGGCTCCGAGGATGAAGATGCCTTTCTCGGAGCAGTCAGCGATTCCGAATTTATGTTAAAACAGCGGGCAGACGACGAATTACGCCCAGCTATTGATTCCCTGGAAGGCCGGAACTCTCAAGTCCCTCGACACATTGCTCGCGAACTGTCCTCTTTTTGTCTAAGAAGAGGCATTCTTTACAAGAAAAACGCCCGTGGTAGCGACAAAGCCTTCCTACTCGTTGTTCCTACCGAAATGCGGGACGAGATCCTCCTTGCGTGCCACGACGAGCCCACGTCAGGACATTTGGGCTGTTCGCGAACACTCGCCAGAGTACGCCAACAGTATTACTGGCCGCGACTATCAACAAGTGTACATCGTTACGTGAAAGGCTGCCGTGAGTGCCAGCGTCGCAAGACTCCGCCTGTGAGACCCGCAGGCCTGCTCCAGCCGATAGCACCACCACAGACACCGTTTGACCTCGTGGGAATGGACCTTCTTGGACCCTTCCCTTTGTCGTCCTCTGGGAACAAATGGATTATAGTTGCGACAGATTATCTCACTCGGTATGCTGAAACAAAAGCGTTACCCCGTGGCACATCCTCTGAAGTCGCGCAGTTCTTCGTGCACCAAATCGTCCTACGGCATGGTGCCCCGTCGTGCGTGATTACGGACAGAGGGACGTCATTTACAGCACGAATGATGGAGGACATTTTTAAATTGAGCTGCACAACTCATCGAAAAACGACGGCTTATCACCCGCAATCGAATGGATTGACAGAGAGGCTTAACAAGACCATAGCGGACATGCTGTCAATGTACGTTGACGTACAACACAAAACCTGGGACGAAATTCTTCCATACATCACGTTTGCATACAATACGGCAACGCAAGAAACAACGCGATTTCCGCCTTTCCGACTCGTTTACGGACGCAACGTGCGAACCATGCTCGATGCTATGCTTCCGTGTGACCAAAGCAATGAAATCGCTCCAGACGCTGAGGAATACACTCAATACGCCGAAGAAGCTCGTCAGCTAGCCCGCATAAACACCAGTCACCAACAAGATGAAGACGCACGACGTTACAACCTCCGCCATCGAAACGTCACCTACCACCCTGGGGACCGTGTGTGGGTATGGACCCCTGTCCGGCGTCCAGGCTTATCCGAAAAACTCCTAAGTCGTTATTTTGGACCGTACAAGGTTCTTAGACGTGTCACCGATCTTACCTACGAGGTATTTCCGGACGGCGCAGCGTCTTCTCGTCGACAGCTTCGGCCCGAAACCGTGCATGTCGTTAGGCTGAAGCCCTACTTCACACAGTAGCCCTTGTGGTTCATGTGTTGCGACATGCCGTGACATTGTGCTGCTGCTGCTGCTGCTGTTCATGTTCTCCTGTGTTTTTATGCCTTTTGTTTTTGCGCTTGGCGCAAGCATTGGCGAAATTTCCTCATTTGCGCTGCGAGTACTGGCACTCTTCCTCTTTTGGTTCTCTGTATCTGCGTGTGTATGCCTTCATTTTTTTTTCGTTACGAGCATCGAGTCGATGCTTTCAAAGGGGGGACTAATGCCACCTAATATGCTTGGGTGAGATCCGGCAGTGGAAGAAGACAAAGACGATCTGTCTGAGCTGCTGCTTGGCTAGTCGACTCAACGAACCCAATAAACCAAGTTTGTCTTAAGCAACGTGACAATATTAACGCGATTCTTTTCCCGACATCAGACCTGCCTAAGACCTGTCTGCAAAGGAGTTCCAAGCGCCGGCGTTTCTCAATGGGTACAGAAAAAAACAACACCGGCATGACAGAGCGGTAGAATACTGGGCTAGCCCGCAGGAGACTCGGGTTCCGATCCCAACGTATGTCCTTTATGTTTTTGTATTTACTGAGTTTATTTTTTTCTTATTGCGTGTGATAGTGGTTACGGACAACGGCGACGACGGCGGTGGCAGAAAACTATGGCGCGCACGCGACGCGTGTTGTGATCTCCTAACAGCTTTGACTGTAAACCAATCGCTTTAGACAACTTCAGCACGGCTCGATCACTGTACGAACGTTCGAGCTTCTAACCAGAGGGCGCTGCTCAAGTTTCTGCAGTCAACCGAGCTGGCTACATAAACTACTATGTAACACTATCGTGCTTGAGTGTGTGTGAGCAGTTGTTTTCGGGTTTTCGTTTTTTTATTATCCATTTCTTTTTTATTTTTCTCTCCTTACCCTTCTGTCACATTTCCCGTTTTCCCAGCGTAGGGTAACCAACCGGCTATGTGCCTGGTTAGCCTCCCTGCCCTCTCTTTTTGTATTACATAGTTGATGTAGTCCTTACTTTTCTTCTGAAAACCTGTTTCATATATTTGCGTGACTCACTGAAAAGCATGCACCTCCAACGGTCTCATTGCAGCTTTAATGTTGGCCACCGCCATCACTTGGTGGCTATAATCGTAGCTTGGTTACTTGCAATGAAAGCAAGTAAAGAAATGAAAGGACTATTGATGGGAGATGGTCAACTGAGTAAAAAATTGGGGCAGTTTGTGCTCCACTAGGTAATTAGAGGGCATCCTCCCCCCCCCCCCCCCCCCGAGCACCCCTACGCATGTAACATATGAAATGCGACATACTGTTTCACGCAGTCATGACCACATATGTATCAGAAGTCAAAGCATTATAGTGCAGGCAAGCGATGCACGTTACCTGAAGCCAGCATCATTCTTTAGGTGGTAGGCGTACTGACCGAGGACCAGGAGCCCGACGTGTTGCTTCACCACGCCGCGGTGGTACTTGAGAGCAAGCTGCGTCAAGAACCTCCCGTTGGGACAGTGCGCGTCCCCATCGAAGGACGTCGGCACCACCGAGGCCAGAGCGCTCTTCATCCGCTGACAAAAGAAGTCCTCGACGTTACTCACCGGCTTGGCTGCGACTACGGCTAGTGCTAGGCTATAAAAGCCGATGATCATTCCCGCTTCGTCGAGGGCCTCACGATGACATGGACTCGTCCTTATCAAGTCCGCCAAGAAGTCGACGAGTCCCGGTGATTCAGGTAGGGGCTCCAAGTCTGTGGGTCTGCCTTCGAAAATGGTGGGGATTTCGTTGAGGCTCAAGACAGGTTCAAAGGGCGGGTTCCGGTCAAGGACGATGTCGTGTAACTGGAATGCGCCATACAAAGAGACCATAAAAAGACAATTACCATGTCAGTTTTTGTACATTCGTACTGCTCTTCCCATAAGACATGATGTTACAGAATATGGCGTTACAGAAAGTGACCTGAAGAACTTATATTTGGGTGAGGCTGCCTATAGCAATGTTTTCTTTCAAAGGTTAACAGCGCAACGCGGCTCCTTTAATGTAATCTTTTCGGGACGCATCACCCACTTGTCAAGGCTTGTGGAGACAAATACATCTAGCTTGACACAACCTGCCGCACCTTCGTGCCCCTCGGAGACGTGCACCACGAAACTTGTGACATCGCACCACGACGTCATGCCTGGGCCTCACGACAAATTGAAACTAAAACACATTAATACGCCTTGTTATGAGAGCGAGAGTCATTCACGAACCGCAAGGCACCAAGGTCGGCCATGACACGCATGTGCATTTTGCACTAAATTATGCACATAAAAATGACTACGATATTGGTATGTCTAAGAGTAACTTAACAGTTCCGTCAACTGCCCAATCCTCGGCCAGTCCACGCCATGTGCAATCGCATGTGCAATCGTATAATGATCTTCTCAGTGTTCTAGCTTACATTTGGTCCTCTAAATTGTTATGGTGGTTATGAAAAGGAAAAGAGAAAAGTGCCGTCCGTAACGGTCTATCTTTACGATGACACTTCAACAGGTTACATTAAGGCCTGAAGCACGCGTTTTCCATCAAATGTAGCGTGAGAAAGAGAGAGAGAGTAAACGTTTTTATAATGATATGTGGGGTTTAACATCCCAAAACCACCATATAATTATGAGAGACGCCGTAGTGGACGGCTCCGGAAATTTAGACCACCTGGGGTTCTTTAACGTGCACCCAAATCTGAGCACACTGGCCTACAACAATTCCACCTCCATCGGAAATGCAGCCGCCGCAGCCAAGATTCAATCCCGCGACCTGCGGGTCAGTATAGCCGAGTACCTTAGCCACTAGACCACCGCGGCGGAGCAGTAAACGTTTTAAGAGGTTGCCCAGCATCCTCCAGAGCTAAAGCCTTTTGAATCTTCAGGGACGTCGTCACACTACGACGGGCGCGGAGAACGCGTTCTCATAAATGCACATTGCTGCACGCTCTCGCATTACGACACGTTGCGAATTCATTCGTTCCATGCTGCCCCCTTTCCCGAAAGCGCCGACAAAGCAACTCAGCCATAGTGTGGTGACGTATGTGCCACACTATGGCTCCACACAGGAGGATAACAAGATGACTTAGCTAGTCTAGAAGGTGTTGGGTTGCTCCATGCCACCCGGCTATACCCTCACGCGAGGAACAGCAGGTCAAGCCAAACAGCCCAGTCGCGGGCGCACTGAGCGACCATGGCCAGCCGGGTAAACCACCGAACAAATGCTCCCCGTAAGAACATAGACGAAATAATCAACCAACCTTGTAAAGGTCGGCGAAAAGGGGTGTACCAGGAGTCGTCAGCGAAGGAGTGCAAGCTACGCACTCGAGCATGAGATGGCCGAACGAGTCGTCCCACACGCCGGAGGCAAAGATCCTCAGCCAGGAAGCATACAGAGACCGCCTGATGTCGGCATCCGGGTACTGTACGCCTGCAAGGACTTCCCGGGCACCCTTCATGGCCATGACGTCGCTCCAGTTGTGACGGTCGTAGACAGCGTGCAGGAAGCCCGGATCACGCACGCTCATCCTCGTGCCCAGATGAAGCAACAATCGGTCCATTTCCGACCATTGCTCAGGGTACCGAGAACGTGCTCTCTCCATGAATCCTGGGCCGCCCTTGGCACAACTGCATGCGCCAAGAATTGTCTTTGAAAAGGAACACCACCCAGGCTCTGAGGCTGGTAGACACAACATCTTGCCTGAATCCAAACTTTCTTAGTAAGATATATCCAGAAATTAGGGTGTAAATTAATTATGGGAAGTGTAATGACATCATAACTTTTGAAGTATACGATTTGCCAGTGTCTTGTGGCTCTCACAAACTGTGAAAAGGAAAGACCCTGGTGGCAAAGAGTCCTTCACAGTGGAGCTCTTTCAGACCACGCATAGACGGTCCAGAAGTCCCACGAAACGGTGGTGAAGTTAAGTCTTACTGCACCAAAATGAGAGGCACTTGCGTCAACCAAAAAGTTGGTATTCAGGACCTGGATAAAGTTTGATATATACCATACAAAGCACAGGCAAGAACTGCAAAAGAACATTTTTTTAACTTATAGCGAATTGGTTCTGCGGAATTCCGCAACAAACAACCGCCCCTTTGTAGCTCGAAGCCATGAGGACATAAAGGGACATGAAGAGACATGAGGACATCTCGGACATGAAGCTTCTGAGGGTGACACAACTTCATAAACCTTTGGCATTTCCTCATCTTCTCTTCGAAACTAGGCGGATGCACACAGGCCTCCACCAATGGGAGCGCACCGAGGACTGTCAACACGATTACTGAAACGTGAGTGCACACACGCGAGAACACAGACGAAATGATCACAAAAACTAGTGTAACAACAGACCATTATTCAATAAGAAAACAGAATATGTACCTTCTTCAGCACCTCATAATCACTGCGCATAAGCAAAACGACATAGTATATTCCTTCTCATTAGCTAATGAATGCTTTCACGGAGACCGCGTGCATATAACACATTTTGTTTAGCAAGTCAATTTCTTTTTCATTCAGCGATACTGAAGGGTGACCGACGCACATGTATTTAAGTCTAGAGATATGCCACACTTCTGTGATTTCCCTTGTCTGATTAAGGTGAACATTCAGAACATCCGTTTCATTAAACAAAGAGTATATATTCTGTTTTCTTATTGAATACAGGTCAGTTGTTATTCTGCGCTGGTCCTTGTGATCCTTTCGTCTGTGTCCTCATGTGTGCACGCTAAAGTTTCTGTATGCAGCAAAACGGACCAGCCCGCCTTTCTGTATTATGACGACATGAGCTGGACGACCGGTGACCTCGCCGCCGGAGAACATCGCCGAGTGCGGCCTCGGCGATGAGGCCGCCGCCCGGAAAATCAGCAGTCCGGGGCGGTCATATGCGCTAACCGGGAAACTAGAAATTAGCGCTTTGAGTTGTAGGTTCATTCACCCTCTCGCTGTTAATTACTATATATATAGCTTCGTGGCAATCTCAATCACCGGAAAGGCATTGGTCACAGGTTCGATTCCCGGTACAGGACGAATTCTTCGGCTATTAATACGCATTTTCTTTCTGAGAACTCCATGTAGATTTCCTTATTGGTTCGTGCTGCAAACAAATGGTTGCCTATTTTTGTTCATTTTATTTGCATATGAAAAACACGAGAAGGTAGACTGCATCACGACCGGCTATACCATCATCCATGTGTGTTTTACGTCCAGGAGCGTAGGCAAAAGTTTTGTTTCGGTGTCAAGGGGCACCTCTTTGATTTTAGGGGGTGAAAGTGAGGGAGAGGAATTCTCTTGATTTTCACTCTGTAAGCCATGGCGAAAGAAATTTCGGGAGTGGGGGGGGGGACACGGGTTTGGCGTGCCACTATCTGGATACGCCACTGTTTACATCACAAAACCACGATATGATTATGAGAGACACCGTAATCGATGGGCTCCCGAAATTTCAACCAGCTTGGGTTCATTAACGTACAGCTAAATCTAATCACCTCCAACATTATCGACTCTGTCGAAAATGCGGCCGTCGCGATCGAGAGTCCACCCCGCGACCTCTGCGTACCAGCAGTCAATCATGCACCGTCTCTACTAGACCACCGTGGCGGGTCCTGTCATCATGATATTGATATTGAATATAGGAACGAAACATGGAAACCAAGTAAATAAAATAATAAAATAAGTACGTGTACAATCTCCGGCGTATAAAAAAGGGGGCCAGAGGCCTATACATGCAGGGTATGTCACACACACTACTGCGGGATAGAGGCCGAACAGATAGCTTTTCATACGCTTACATACAACATAAATGTAATATTGCCCATGTTTTCGCACTTTAGCTGGCATCATGAACTGTGTGATAGTCGTAATATATAACTCCGAAATTATTAAACCGCCCGATTATCTTTTCCAGATAGATTCAATGCGTGTGCCCTTCAATTGCAAGTTTCAAAAGATGTAGTTCAGCTAAGGGCGTGTCCACTTGTCTCGCGAATGCTAAGTCAAGCACCAATTCTAAGGCATTCTTAAGCTGCAGATCCTATATATAGCACATAGTTTGTAAATTATGGCGCCATTTGATCACTTATAGCGGCCTTGCGCCAGTAAACATTACACATCGTCTCCAATTCATTCATTCAAATTCTGTCATTCAATTCAGTCACTTAATCCAATTAGTTATCTCCTGTTTTATCACTTACATGTAAATA
Source organism: Rhipicephalus annulatus (assembly GCA_013436015.1). Classification (NCBI taxonomy): domain Eukaryota; kingdom Metazoa; phylum Arthropoda; class Arachnida; order Ixodida; family Ixodidae; genus Rhipicephalus; species Rhipicephalus annulatus. The sequence continues at coordinate 263,453 of WOVY01011319.1, read as the reverse complement.
TTTTGAACTACCACAAGTTTCAATAATAATTTTCATTACGTTCATTTTGTTTTATTCGCTTGCTGTTTTTTCCTTAGTTGCCAATCTTTCTTCTTCATTTTTATACGTGAATTCCCAAGAGGTCCCCCTGACAGTTTTTACTTTGGGACATCCTTCTCTATTATATCAACTTTTTACTTGCACTGTATTGTACTGAATAAAAAATAAAAAATATAAAAAATTATATGAATAGGAGATAATCCCAGTTGACAGCATAAACCTCTACTGATAAAGTCATTCAAAACACAATGTGCAGTATGATTTCCCCGTGGGTAATTCGGAGACACCTATTGATAACTAATGTTAACGCAATATAGTATGATTCCTCTGATAAGCATCGATATAAGCAAGGAACTTGTTTCAAGGGACAAATAAAGACTTGAAACACCTCGTGAGACCTGACTATAGACGTTTCCTTGAAGAAATTCGCATTAACACGTAGTACATCACTTGGCCCAATTCAAGTTGACAATGACTACAGCAGTGGCTGTTGTTACATAAAGATTTAACTGCAGCTACTACATATTCCTGATACAGAAATACATTTTAATTGCACGATAAAAAAAAACTTTTGTCGCGACAACAGAAGATACTCTTCTATTGCCTCTCAGTTGTTTCAACAGAAGCACTAAAACGAAAGATTGTTGTATCACAAAAAAAAATGTGCTCTCACAAGCTGCACCAAACTGTCACAATAGAAGTGTCTCTGAAAGAACGTGCACAACGTATGTAGTAGCACAAAGGACTTCCCCCAAAAACAACACTTGACAGACAACAGGTTAATCGAATGCCTTGCCGGATTATTAGCTCTCCGTGCTTTCAGAGTTCATTTTTCTTGAAATTCGGAGGCTGTTTTCAGGAGTTTTTTTTTTTTGTAAGACATTTGGCGTTTGTCAGAGTTTATTTCTTGCCAATACATAATTTTCTGAAATTTGGTGTTCAAAACACGCCAAGCGTTGCGGATTGTGGCACCGGCACGAAGCGAGAACGGCGAGAACACCAACGCCAACGAAATGAAGGCAGCTTGGTCTCGCATCTCGCTCGATACGAAGTACAGATTCCGTTTGTATGTTTTAATATTTCTGTCGACCTTCTATTCAGGCAACATATTGCACAAACTACACACATCGCCTCGAATAATTCTCGCAGTGTGACGTACTATACTCTGACGTACGCAGGACCATTCCTTGTTGCATAGGTCACATCCACCACGTTGGGGGATGCGCCCGGGAGATAAGGTCATGCGGCGTTCAGTATGACATTTCACTTCTTTCCGGGGCCAGTAGAATTGCAAATCTTGGCAGATGACATCGTGAGTGCCCAGTGCACGCGTTCCTTTTGTCAGCTCGAAATTCTCAAACATGATGAAGGGCCATTCAAGATGTGCTCACAGACACAAGATAACCTGTGCGGTTAGACCAAGCTAATAGGAAGCGAAATGGCCCTTCTGGCCAATATGCGCCATGACTATTTGCTCCTGTGTTGCCCTTCTCAGCGACGCCGAAAAGAGGGACTCAGGAGCATCTTTGTTCGACAATGGACACTAAAGCTGGACTAGAATAGGGGAGACCGTATTCACTTTCACTCTATTACCTTTCCCGCAAACTCTGCGGGAAAGAACATTTCATGGCTACGCTGAACTGTTGGCGACTTTGCATGCCGTCATAAACTAAAACATTTCTGTTGGCTTTCCTGTCGTAGACAGAGATCCCGCACGTATTTATTCGAAAATATGAATTTAGTTGAAATTTATTGCGCCTATACTTACGATTTTGGGGGCCTAAAACAGTGTTTTGTCCACCTATTTTGACGCCTAAAACCTGTTTTTTTTTGTGCCTCTAAATCTGACCTCTACTTATTATATTAATACGGATAGACCGAAACATGTCATGTGATATGTCTTTGTTAGCGAGATGAATTGCCGGATTTGTTCGGTGTTTTTTTTTTCCTGAGTGCTTCCACAAGTGCACCGACCAATACCAACAAAGATTGCGAACTCCTGTTGGCAAGATGCATCGTCACTACTGGCAGTTGAACTCTCTTCACTGCTTCATTAGAGCCATAGGGTGTAAGTGCCCGCACGCATTATTTACCAAACATAAGACGAAACGAAAAAAAAAACGTCCACCAAAAGCTATTCACTGACATTTGTGACAGCTGTAATCCTTCTCACAAACATACATAACGACACATGCTCAACTGTACACCACATATCCGACTCTTTCAAGTTTGCGTGACGTTAAGAACAAAAGCTAATTCTCGCTGTGCTATATATTTACGGGCGAACGCTGTCGTCACAGGTCTCCAATCGCATATTTTTAAAGCGTTCATTAGGCCCGTGTGCTCAGATTTGTGTGCACGTTAAAGAACCCCAGGTGGTCGAAATGTGCGGAGTCCTCCACTACGGCGTCTCACATAATCAAATGGTGGTTTTGGGACGTTAAGCCCCACATATCAATCAATCAAAGCGTTCATTATCAATACGACGGTCAAACAAATATAACTCCCAGACAAGTATCTCCGCCCAGACATTTCATTCCCCACATCCACGCGAACCAGATTGACCAAACGGAACTCGCATAACAAGAGAACAAAAAGTTCCAAAAGTTTTCGGTGAGAACCACGGAATGCGAGAGCTTATACAATAAAATATGCATGCTCGCATTTCGTGACAGGCGCCGTTCTCTCGTTTGTTTTTTTAAGCGATACGGTAAGGCAGGACTTGATTTTCGAATGCTGCAGGCCGCTGTCCCCGCCGACGTTTCCCAAGAAATCAATAATAATTCGCAGTCCGAAAACTCCGTCATGCAATGAATCGACCACGGAGATGTTTGTGGCGCGTGGCAGAGCATATATATAGGACACGACGTCCGCAGTAAATATATTGCCTACGGCGCACAGCGTTTGTGAAGTTTAATCGGCGCTTTCTCTATATACTTCTGAAAGTAAAGAACGCGCTCGCTTAATGTGCGGTGAATGAGGGTTAAGTAACGAGTATTGTCCTGCATTTTTGTACTTCACTAGGGTTCTGGTAAAGCGCGCGCCAAGTAGCTCTGCCGCAATCCAAGCAGCCGGAATCGTAGGCAGAGATATTTGAAAAGAGCGGCGTTCCGATCCCTTTCGTGTATGTTTATGTGGCTTTTCATATGTGCACGCACGTATATAAACATGCTAAACGTAAAAACTCAGGAGACGAACGGGTAACAATTATCGCCCTGAATTTCTACACTTAGGGTTGCAGTAATGCACGTGCATTCAATGGCTCATCCTCAAAATCCAGACAGCCGGAATCGAATCCAGGTATAAATTTATGCAAAAAAAAAGCATTCCCCCAGACCACCCGCCCAGGCTACGCCACTGCAGGCTATCACTTATGGTCCCCGTAGCTTGCATGCAGGGGACAACAGGCGGACGATGCGGACATAAGCAAGAAGATCTTCACTTAACAAGGAGCCTGCACGCAGCTTCATACGGCTGCTCGCTTTATACTTGCTGGCGCCACTATCGTACACCGGGAACCAAACGAACGAGCTGAGCCGAACATCATGAACACCTTCGCAGAGCAAAGATTTCGACTTGAGGCACGCCTAGCTCGTGCTTGCCTCTGCTTCTTCGCGTCGGGCTCGTGGCAGGGCAACTTCGAGGACTACGTAGTAACGTCCTTCCGTTCTTGGTACGCCGTCTACGTCACCTTGACGGCAACCGCAATGCTGGTATTCGAGGGTTTTTTGACGGTACGACGCTTTCATTCCGTGACACCGCTTGGTGAATCGAGTTTCATCGAGAATATTTACACAGTGCTGCGTCTGATCATCACCGTCAAAGTTCTCGTCACCTTATTTATCGTCAACTTAAGCACCGACGCCATGGTACAAGCCCTCCAGGCCACCAAGAGACTCGAACTGTCAATCGGTTTCTATTTGCGGGGCGAAGGAGGCGATGGTTACTTCTGGTTCAGGCGCCGTGCGAGGGTAGCCATATATGCCACGCTGCTACTGGCCCTAGCCGCCTGCCGTGGCGTAGTTGTCTTGCAAGAGACGCGAGACATGTCCAGCCGGACGGCCTACCTTCTGTCAGCGATTTCCGTGATCTTTACCCTGTACTACGGAGTCATAGGCACAACGGTTACACAATTGGAGAAGTACATGTGTGTGGTCTTGTCGCGTTACCTCAAGTTTCAGGTAAGTTCAGCTTCATAATGTCGAAGCGATAAGCCCAAGTCCATATCGGTGCACCCGCCTTAAAACTAAACCAGTTGCTATTTTCTCCGTCTCTCACAACATTCCCTTTATTTCCTTTTCCCTTTGTTATTTGTCTTCAGAGCTATAGCATTCATGAGCTCGTATGGAGGGGCATAGTCCAGCGAATGAACGCGTGCTTAATCGATAACAGTTAACAGGTCAAGCGGCGGGCTTGCAACTAGGTATGCTGCTACAGGGATTAACGCACCGGGCCCGTGCCATGTCCTCTTAATCTGAAACTCTCATCCATCACAGGATAGATGGGTGTACTTTTCAATGTGTTTTTTTTTGCAACATTGACTTGATGAAAGTCATTGAAACTTTGTGTGCTACGTCTATGGCACCCACAGATTACAATTTACTTCAATTTTGTCGATTAGAATTTACGTAGGACCCAGTAGACGCCTTCGAAGTTTTATGACGTCACAGTGTTTTGTGCGCGAATCTCAAGGTGGTGTATGCGCCCGCAGTTTTACGCTGCATTTCATTAGTTGGCATCGTTTCGAGGTTTCACGATGCTCTCGTGCGCTTTCCCGATTTCTGCATAACAAAGCAGCTTCACACTTGTAACGGTACAAGACGCAGTATCTGGCTAGTTCACACCGTTTTGTGTGCTTCGCGCTTACAAAGTGTCGTATCACGGTAAGAATGCATGTTTGCGGGATTGTGAAATTGTGCTTTACTAATACACACAAAAAAGCGTGTTGCTCTTCAGTGCCCCTTTAAGCCCGCTAAACTCTATCTAATCCGAGCTATGTCTCTGCTTTAGGTAGACGGTACACAGCACATCCTCTTCGGTGCCCATGCGACAGGTGACACGAGGCGCGCAGTGCGAGCCATCGAGCGGCTCCGCGCGAGCCTGGTAGCCGTGACGACGACCGTCCGGAAGACGGACAAACGGCTGCGTCCAGCCGTGGTCGTCAACTTCCTGTGTTCGGCCATCGCCGCGTGCGTGGCGGTGCACGCCGCGTTCTACGCGCGGGCCACCTCGGCCAAGCTAATCTTCACGGCTCTGTACGCGATATCCACCAGCGTGTCCGTGCTGGACGCCAGCCTGTCGGCGGGCGACATCCGGACGCAGGTGCAGAGCCTCAAGGCGCTCCTGGAGACGGCGTCAACACTCTCGTTTCCCCCGAGGGTTTCGCGACAGGTGAGACGCGTAATTAGTTCGGATCTCGATATCGTCTACTCCATTCTTTTGCTCCACTATGTGAAGTGCGACTTTGAGTGCACGTGCCCTTCTGCGTAGAGTAGTCTTTCTAGACTGGTTAACATCCCCGCCTCTCAGTTCCCTCCTGTTCATTCCTACTTCTTTAGTGAGTCATGCTCTCTTATAGATGGGCTGATGGTACCCCAATGTCAACTGAGAATCCTTCTGTACTTCTAAATATTGATGTCAACAAGGGGCGTAGCCAGACATTGTTTTCAGAGGTGGGTTTATGTTGGGCCAATGTCCGCACACTGATGGAACAGAATAAGTAAAATAAATAATTCCAATCAATATTGTTCTGCTTATGGGAGAGTCGCAATGAAGGCCTAGCCAGCATTTTTTTTTTCTTTTTTCTTGGGAGGGGGGGGGGGGAGTGGAGTTGAACCGTACTGTCACGGGGTCGTGACGTCGACGAAGGTAGAGACGGCACTTGTCCAAAATGAAAGACTTTTTTTTTTGCCGGACTTGTGGCCGGACAAAAAGTTAGATTACATGCAGCGATGCACACTATCACTGATAGTGGCAAACTGAGCTTCGGCCGTCGATCAACTGGGCGAAGCGTGTCGGCATTTATGCATGAGCCGTCGAATATTCCAGCCCTATCACTGGTCGTCACGCAAGCTCCAGAACAATATCGAGTGTACGCGTCTTGCGCGCAATTAATTTACTGCAATTAATACTTTGTTTTGGCATGCGTACACAACAGTTACATGCCACCGAGATGAGGCAAAAGGGAACAGACGAAACTGTTTCCTGACTAGGCCTACATCCCGGCTCGTGAACAAAAAAAAACAAAAAAACAAGGAGTGAGACATATACTCGTGTAAACAGTTTCGTGAGCAAAAATAAAATAAAAACAAAGACAGCGCTGAGGAAAGCGAAAAACATCCAGTACAGCACAATTCATCAGCATCACTGTAGAGAAGTCATGGAATTTCGAGCAATATCGCTATAGAAGTACGAAAACCTATAAAAACCATTTCATGTTGATATGTCCATCAGAATAAAGTTGTGAATAGATTTAATGAACGAAGAGGTGCAATAGTATCCATCAAAATTCAGAATTCACGTGTAGCTAACAATGTGCGTAGCTTAACAAATGAAACGCAGTGAAGTGCAACCTGGTGAACAAAAGTATGCATCGCAAGTGGCAAAACACATTGCATCAAGCACTTTATCCTGGATCGAAGAGTAATCTTACTTTCTTTTTAAAAAGATGTACAGATCTGTTTATCTGTGATAATTCTACTACAGAAGGAAAACTGTTACATATATCTACAGTTTGATGGTAGTTTTTTGATCAGAACGATCTACAATAATCGCGAACCGTCTCGAACAATGAGGCACACTTTGCGCTGAGCATTTTTGGCAGGGGCGAGAACCGAACGAAACGGAAATGTAAGTAAATGCGCGTGGCAATAGTTTATGTACGCCCTTGTGTGCGTTTGCACGTGTGCATATACTCAATCACAGTAGAAAATTTTTGGAGGGGGGAGATTAACGCCCAACCTCCCCCCTGGTTACGCCAATGTGTTGTCCTTTCGAAAACACGACACTACATATACAGCTCAACGAGAGACAAAAAAGCGTGCACGGCAATGAATTTCGGAATGGCACTTACCGTCAAGCGGAGAACGTCGACACCGTCTGCAGACTGACACGAGCACGACGTCTGTGTGCCTCTCGCAGACGCGCCCGCCCGCCAGGGCGCCGCCGTAACCAGAGCCCTACCGCACGCCGGTATTCCTCCACGCGAACGGAAAAGGTATCAGGTGAGATTCGGCGAGGTGGAGCAGCCGCGATACCCCCTTCCTCACGGACGCGACTAGAAAAAAAGAAGTATACCATGAAGTGTGTTCCGTTGGGCTGGTTGGTCCAACATGGTAAAGAAAAAACAAACAGTGCACACTAGAAGAGACGACCAAATAAATAAGAGACAAGACAAGCGCTGACTGACTTTTTCTTTTTTGGTTCAATGCAATATCGAGGGAAAAGGTGCGGGGTAACAAGTCACGTCAACTCTCAAGCCATTCGTCACGATACGATGTGTGGAACGTGTTAGTCGAAAATACAATTTTAAGATTGTAGCTAGACACATGAAAGATAGTTAATCTTTTTGCTTAGTGCCACGGACGGTTCACTAACAATTAAATGTGTCGCGCCTTAGTTTAATCGCGAAAGCCTCGGCTATGAGACGACCGTGCACGCTTGGGTATCTTTCTGTGACTCACCCCCGTATTCTCAAACGCTCCTCGACTCTACTTCCACCCTTCACTTGACAGAGTTGAGCACTGCGCTACCACTCGGCTGAAAATGACGCTGCGCTACTCAAGAATCGCAGCACACTATTGCTAATATGCAGTGACTTGCCGTACCTAGAGATGGCGCTCCCATCGGCTTTTTCAAGTTCACGGGAAGATGACAAACGAGGCTGTAAAGGGCGATATGGGGTGGGCAGGTTTTGAGGCGAGGGAAGCGCAGAGCAAAATAAGGTTCGAAGAAAGGCTAAGAAATATGAAGGAGAGTAGATGGGCAGAGAAGGTGTTCCGTTATTTGTATAGGAAGAGCGTGGACACACAGTGGAGAAAAAGAAATAGAAGACTCACTAGTAAATATACGGCTGGTATTGTAAGCCATATGTCAACAAAGAGCGTTAAGGGAAAAGTCAGGGAGGCGGAGAGGATTTACTGGATGGCAGCTATGGAGAAAAAACCGGCTTTGAGTAACTACCGAAAGGGCAAAAATGAAATAAGGAGGGAGGCATTTTACGATAATTCAAGGGGAAGCGCTTTACTGTTTGAAGCGAGATCGGGTTGCCTTAGAACGCGTAGTTATAAAGCAAGATTCAGTAAAGAAGAAGAACAATGCACATGCTGCGGGAAAGATAAGGAAACGGCGGAGCATGTTCTGATTGAATGTGGAGATATCCACCCAGGTGTACGTTTGGGCACGAGCCTACAGGAAGCCTTGGGTTTTAGGGACAACAATGGAAAGCTGAACACACCCGCGATTGAAATAAGTAAGAGACGGTTAGAGTATTGGTGGCAGAAAATTAGAGAGAAAGGACAAAAATAAATATTGGAAAAATAAAATATGGACAGTGTGCCGTAAATGGCAGAGAACTTAAGCTGAAAATTTACCTTTTTTTCCATTAAGATAGAATTTATCGAAGTAGAGGCATTAGGCCAACATCAAAAAAGAAAAAAAGGTTTAATAAAGGCAAAGACTGCTGCGCCGCGCGGCGCACCAGCCATTCCCACACAGAAACGGCTGCTGCGCCGCACGGAAGTGACGTGTGCATTTTTCGGTTAGGCGCTTTGTTTGAATAGTTGGGAGTGTCTAGCGGTACGTCTAGACATAACGATAAAAGCCGTTAAAATTACGTCCACACAAAAAAGTGAACAAAAATGTTATTTAGGTTTAGCGTGACAACAATACAGAACCGGCTTGTTTGTCATCTCAAGCCGATCGGCAGCTGTGGCGTGGTTGGTTAGAGCAACACATGAACTGGTGAGGTCGGTGGTTCAAGTCTCATTGCAGTTATCGATACTTTTTCATTTTTTTTTTGTTCACGCATGTATTGTTTTAACATTTGCGCCTCCTCATTAGCCCGACTTGCTGCTGGTGGTGGTGGTCCCGTCCACAAGCCCTTTAATATTGGATGTTCGATGACTTTTGCAGGATTGACTATATTTATTATGATAAAGTGTTTTGCGAATTAGTGCTCTTAATCAGCGAGATGCAAAAAACATAAAAAAATCGAATGCAGCTGGCTGCATTGGTTTCTTGGGCACAAGAATGTGGATTTCCACGGTTTATCAAAGTTTTGATGACAGAAAGGTGCACTGCAACGTAGTCTCGGGCAACTTTTTTTATGTCGCTCAGTGTACCCTCACCTAACGAGGTAACCGGCAGGCCGCTTTCTTTAAAAATACTGACGTGTCACCGCAATACTCTAGGCGATCAGCACTTGATAAACAATGCCCAAGGGCAAGTGCCGACGGCGTTAGTCCATCTAACTACAAAACAGCTTGTCTGCCTTGCTCAATAACACGCGCGGCCTGTGACAGCACGGGAGCATTCACGTAGCAACGGAGAACGGCCGTACGTGTTCGCACTTGACAAAACAGACAGCAATGCAGTAGCTCTGGCCTTCGGAGATCACAGGCTTTGTAAGAACATTACAATAAAGTTGTTTCCATTCATCGTATGAACACTTCGCCGACGCACTGGGGTTTCATGCATGGGCGTCCGGTCAGTCACACGTGAACCCTGCGAAAGCATTTATTTCATCGTCGACCTTGTCCTTCGTGACAAGCAAAACTCGGCAGCAAGAACACTTTCTCCTTTGACAACACCACGCTTGGCATTGCAATCTAGAAAATGCAGTACGTCCAACGACTGTAATCCGCACATCATACCGAGAAACTTTATGGCGCACACACTCAGATGAAGCTGCGGCGCGGTGGATGGCCCCGCTAGCTCCAACCATAAGGTTCAACTAAGCATCCAGCAATCACATAAAGCAGCGACGACACTCCAGTCCTCCTTGGGAGTGGCCTAGGCCATGGCCACGATTTCATCGGAGTTTTCACCATCAACACATCGCAGGCGGCTACCATCTCGCTGTGTTTACCTTTTGCAGCCGCCACGGAGGAAGCCGCAGTGCCCATAGCGCCCCCTGAATTCAAAATACTTGTAATATGTATTTAAATAACAAACCTAAGCTAATTGACTCGCTAAACACATGTCTAGTAAACATTTTGAAGGTTTAACGCATTACGCACGAATAATTTGCATGTTTAACTAGCTTTAGGTAATATTTTTTTAAGTGACGTCACTTTCGTGCGGCGCAGGAGCCATGCCTGTGTGGGGATGGCTGCTGCGCCGCGCGGCGCACGAGACGCTGCCTTTTTTTTTTTTGTCGAGCCTGGTGGCATACTTGTCACCACCCCGTTATAAAGGGGACGCTCATAGCATCCATCCATCCATCAAGTGAAGGCGAAGCGTTGAGTGAAGGGACGTTCTAGAATACGGGGGTCAGTCTCTGAACTTTGGCGTGCACGAGCTGCAATGGAGCGCCATGTTGCTGCCTTGTTTTAGACGATGATTGTTAAGATGTTCGCCGACTCGCTGATTGATACAAAGCCCAGTGTGTCCAATGTACATCTTCTTGCAGGAGAGCGGTACCCCATAGACGACGTTGGCCATGCATTTTACACATGGTATCGTGTGTTTCGTTGTGCAGGAAGGCTTCTGAGGTCCTTCCCGGCTGATGCGTCTACAAAGTCTACTTAGCTATATTGGGGGCGCTAAAACGTACTTCCACGTTCAATTTCTGCGCGATTTTCTTGATAGTCTGGGAAGTGGCCTGTATGTACGGTATAACATTCTTCTAGAAACCGCCTTCAGAGCATCTGTTGTTGCCGTTCACCCCATGGACCCCTGAGAGCAGCTTTAAACCGATGGATTTAAACCACGAGGCCAACTTCACTGACCGGTAGTCTTCACGGCGTTGAACTGCCAGATTTTTCGTTGTTAATTATTTTAATTGCCGGTTGGCGCCAGCCATTCGGCCCCCATGTACTTTGGTACTATTTTCATCTTAAGAGCAAAAGCTGTGCGCTGTCTGCCAGGGTTATTCATGACTTTGCAATAGCCGTGGGCCAAGGAGATAGGCAGAATTTAATTTTCAGGTGGGGCTTCCCATTGTTATGGGGCCGGAGTGGTCGAGTGTCATTTTGTGTCGCGTTTGCTCCGATGAAAAAAAAAATTCCAAGGCCAGAGGGGGAATGGACCCGGTGTGTCACATCCAGGTTACGCCACTGCCGTGGGCCGATGGAGCGCAGGATGATGATAATAATGACAACTTTACTTGTTCCGCCAAATAAGGAGGTTCCCTACTCGCCATCCCCGGAACACAGGCTTAGGTGACGGGGGCCGGCACCTCCGCGATTAGAAGCAGGCGAATAGGTTTTGACTCCTCGCTACTTCGCCAGGCGGAGGGCTTCTTGCTGTAAAGCAGGGTCCTCGCTCAGCAGCAAGGCTTCCCAGGTCTGTCTTATTTAGGAGCTATCACACTCCTATATTATGTGGTCGAGGGTCCCTCTCGCGCCACTGTGCTTGCGACTATCGTTTTGCCCATCATTTTTCTGAACATGATATGCCCAAACCGGGTTTACAAAATTGTCAGCTTGCAGGCGCACGTGACTATCCCCCGCGGCGCGACGCCAAGCCACGTGACCCGCTGTGGTACCACGTGACCACGCGAAGATTGAATGATCGGTTCGCCTACGCTACAATGTCCTGTACGGTGTCTTCTAGTAGATTGTATCTATGCTTAGTCAGCTCACCATGGACGCCATGGTCTGTGCGTGCGTTTCAGCTGAAGTGATAGACCGAATTCAATCATCCAATAGGTTTAGCTCGACGGTGGTAGTAGTTAACGAAATCTCAACCAAACTTGCCCGCTAAAACACAGGAGCAAAGGGACGCCGAAATTTCGCCAAGACCGAAGCTACAGCGGCTGCCGGCGCAGTTCAAGAACACGAACAAACCAATACGCTCGTACGTAACTAGTCACCCCCAAAAGAAGAGCACGCAGGGGCTCGCGGATACGCAAAATAGCTTGGGGCCCGTTCACTAAACCTTTCGATGAATACTCGCTTATAAACAGTTTATTTGACGTTATATACTATAGCTTTCACTTCCATACCATATATTCTTTTAGGCGGAACTGTTGGTCATCACGATCGACGAAGATCGATTCTGCTTCACGGGCTCCGGATTTTTCACCGTCGACCGGTCAATGTTGACTTCGGTAAGCTGATCATTTCTCCCCTCTCAGTTTACGCAGGGAACCGCGTTTGCAGCTCTGTTCCTGTGCGGGAAAATGACGTTGCAACGATTGATATGTGGCTTTTGACGTCCCAAAACCACCATGACGTTGAAACAAATTAGCAAAAACAAATGAAGCAAAACGTGTGCAGTGTTTTTTTTTCCCCAGAAATTGTGACATTATTGCAACGGTATACACTAATCTATTTCAATGAACAGCTCTGTAAAAAAAGTTCCGAGAACTTTTTTTTGTTTTATTTTGCCTCAACCAGCATGACAAATAGAATGCTATAAGAGCCCGGTGTACTGACTGAAGGGGCGTGCGCACGGGGGGGGGGGGGGGGCTTAGTACCATAAGAGAGGTGCGCAAAGTCTGCCCCAAACTTCGACTTAATGGGGGAGGGGGGACGCTGCGATAAACCTTTGCCCATCCCCCGCTACACTGATTGAGAACCCTGCGAACGCTTATGAAAGGAGCCCTGGAACACTAATTTTCAGCATGGTCAGGAAACGCGGCCTGGAATTTACATTTATTTTCAAAGTAAGCTAGAAATCGTTCATAATTAATATGGTGTAGCGCATAATGGCAGGGGCAGGCAAGGACACACCCACACATCACGCCTGGCTCCACGCATCCGTCGCAGCGCGAGGCCTTTTGAGACAGCACTGTGCCCTCTTTCATATAGGAGAGGACTCAACCCCGCGTCAAAAAGACCCGCGCCGACGCGCTGCGACGGAAGCGTGGGGCCAGGCCTGACCCGTTGCAGCGCAAGGCTGGGACGGCAAAGCGTGACGCGGCGCGTCGCAGATCGGCATTTGAGAGAGAGCAAACATTCCACCGTAGCCTTTTCTTTCCTTTTCATTTTCTTCGCGCGCAGCGTTGAGGTGTGGTAGGTGTCGCCGCGGGATCGGGCGGTGTGCTGAGAGAATTTTCCGGGCGCGGCACGTTCGAATTAACCGTCGTGAGTGCTTGCGCATTCGAATTATTGGGCGTTTTCGCCCATTGGAATACACATGGCTTTGACAGGACCTCATCGTGAGTTCCAATTAACTGGAAGTTCGAATTAAGCGTGTTCGAATTAATAAGATTCGACTGCAAAAGCTTCTGTACCGCATTTTAACAAAGCCTTCATGGCTTTGGTAGGTGTTCTGTGGCGTGGGCGTCAAAGCGGTTGACGCGGGCCAGTGGTTGCGCGCCCTTTTCCTCCGCAGGCGCGACTAGACGCTTTTGACGCGTAGGCGCGTGCATACGCGTGCCGGTGGTTGGCACTTTACAGCGCGTGGCCACAGAGCACCTGCTACTCCGTGCCGCGTCAACAAAATTCTACGCGCTGCAAGTGCGAGTGGTCAGGCCTTAACATAGCTCCTAAAGATTAAAAAATTGCCCGCAGCTTCCCTCGGGGGAACACTGAGGAGGATGCGGAGCATATAATTGGTTAACGGGGTGTTAAAGTGCGACTTACTTGGGTCGATGGCTAAATTGGTTAACGTGGTTGTGAAATGGGGTGTTAAATTGCGACTTACTTGGGTCGATGGCTAAATTGGTTAACCTGGTTGTAGGAGGGGGTGTTAAATGAGTGAACACGTACACACGTATGCGAAAGGGCGGCGCTGGTCGAAGGGACGTCGATCATTGTGTTCGTGGATTCATTGGAATTCATTTCACCGCGACCTTGGACGTCGACGCGCCGTACAAACCAACCGACGAGCGGCAACTGAGCGAGCGAGCGCCGACCTTGAGTATATATACAGCGCGACGGCGCATGCACTGTCAGCTGTTGAATGTTCTCGAAGCGCGACGGCGCATGCGCGTCCACTGGAGAATCAGGAGAATTGTAGAATGTTCTCGAAGGGGAGAAGCGCGCGCGGCACACATGGTGGGTGACGATGCATGCGCGCGTCAGCTGTCGAATGTTCGAGAAGGGGGAGAAGCGCAACGGCGCATGCGCGCGCGTCAGCTGCCGATGTTCTCGAAGCGCGACGGCGCATGCGCGCGCGTCAGCTGCCGATGTTCTCGAAGCGTGACGGCGCATGCGCGCTACATTATACAGCTAGCGAATGTTCGTGAAGAGGAGAAGCGCACGCGGTGTGTAGAGGAGGAAGGGTGCACAGATGGTGGAGGAGTGAAGCGCGCGCGGTGTGTAGAGGAGGAAGGGATGCACAGATGGTGGAAGGAGGAGGAGGAAGCTTGCGGACGGCGCCGCACTACAAGCCTCGGGTATTAGATGCTCCGCATCTAAAAATGCCCCCACCTCACCGAAGTGGATCGTGAGGAAATGGGAATGCATTGCGCAGCGTCCATAACGGCGTTTCGCAGGTGAGAACCAAGCGTTAGAATATTTTCTTTTACACCGTGCAGCCAATATCGCCGTTCGCCGCACGTGGCGTTTTTGTGTCGCAAGAAACGCGGTATGCGTTTCCAGCTCTGCTAGCTAGCGTGCACGGTTAAAAAATACTGTGAAATGAACAAAACAAACGGCGTTCTCGGGGCTCAGCGTTTCACAGCGACGCCTCAAACACACATTTCCGGATGTTCTTGAGAGACGCCCAGCCAGGGAACGGTCGAGAGTGAGGCGCGAGCGGGCGAGAAAGTGGGGCGCAGCGAGGAGAGAGAGCGAACGGCGAGAGAAAGAGCGGCGAAGCACTGAACCTGTCATTGTACCTGATGGTCATGTCACCGTCTTATCAACACAAACGTTACACAAACGCTGCAAACGCGTTTCGAACGCACTGCACTGAGGCGGTGGCAAGTCACGTTCAAATCAAGGAGGTGGGGGCGCCGGTTGCTAGGGGCGAGGATAAGCGCATGCGCCCGTAGCTGTTGCTGACAGCTGCCGACGCCGAAGCGTGACATAATCGAGGCTCTGGTTGCGCGCGAGCCCGCCGCTGTTGCTGTGGGAGAGGGCGGCCGACGGATCCCGACGGACGCCTGACATAGCCCGACTAAGAAATGCATTCGCATACAAAAAAAATTGAGGTCATGACACGCGCGTGGCGTCACTTCTTTCCCACCAGCTTAGCGTCGAGCGCACTCGTAGGGACGAGAGAAAGTGCGCGACAAATCTGTCACTCCACTGGTATTTGACGGATTCATATTCCGGCAGCCAATTCATGAGGCATTGATGCCAATCAATGGTTAGTTGGAAAGGTTCCACAGGGTCTCTTTACTATTCCAGTTTCATTGTAATCACAGCTGTAAGGACATTCTAAGGGAGAACTAGACACCAAGTACAATAATATCGTATAGCTCTTTGCAGTGAAATCGGTGGAGCAGACTCTGTTCACGTTCACGGCGGTAGATGTGTGCGAGGGCGGACAAGGAGAGTGATAAAAATGTGCGAGCCGTAGCTGGAGTTGAAAGCTGAGCGATGCTTCCAACATGTGTGTGGTCCAAGCATAAATCGAGTTTCCTAAATGGTCTAAGTGCCAAATGTGTGCTTTTGCTCTAGCTTGCGCTGCTGATCAGTAAGGCGTTCGTAGTCGTCACTCTATTTTCATGTTCGTCCTTGTGCGCGAGACACGATGCATGCATGTTTGGAATATTTAAAATGTGAGCGTTCTCCTCCGTTAAAGCTACGGGTCTTGCATAAATGATTGCAGATGCCGAAGGCGATATTTTTTTCAGCAATTACACTCTGTGAAAACTTTGAAATAAACTCTGTAAACGATGCTGTCTTCAATCGCACTGAAAACGGCAAAAATTCTGCTTGCTCTACTGACATTTAAATGCATACCCTTTTTTCTTTTTCTGCACAGTTTGTGGCTGTCGTTATAACCTACTCGCTGATCCTTGTGCAATCTGTACGCACGACTGATGCACCAGTGTGTTCAAGCTAATGTTCCTGAAATAGTACGTGCTGTGTATTCTAATGGACATCGCCTGGAACCTAGCGTTTGCTGCAAGAAGGTCTCGGCACACCTGACCGTTAATTAAGAACATCTATAAGTGGCTTTAGAATATCAAACTACAACACCCTGAATGCATGCCTACTGACATGACTGTCCATGTCAAATCAAAGGATGCACCTAAAGCGTTTGAATGGCCCTTCCAACACAGTTTGTGTGCTAGCCTAGTATATTTAGACACCTTAGTGATGCTAGACTTAACAAACTGAATTCATGCATCTTTATAGATTTCACAAACTATTAACTTTTTAAGTCAACTGCGTACAGATTCATAAGACGGGACTAAAGAAGCAGCCCACAGACAAAGCTGATCTAGTTTTTATAAAAAGTGCATATATATTTTGCCACAAATGTGCACCTGACAACAGCAATGTGCAGAGTTTCCCAGAGAATTGTCAGATTTCGCTGGTGTGACACTCATCATTGCAGGATATAAGTTCAGGATAAAATTGAGGATACAAGTGATAAGCGATGGGCGAAGAGCAATTTTCAACGCAGCCAACATTTCCCCAACTAGGACAGATCATATAGCTCAAATGTTGGCACGGGCAACATTCACAACCCGAAAAATTTCGCATCACTAGGAGCAAATGTTTTTTTCAAAAATGTACATGGCTAACGATGAAGTTATCCTGGTTTGTTGTTAAAATATGGTAGAATCAAGAGTACTTAAATTAAGTTCTTTCCGATAAGCTTCACTGAGATCAGTCACAAACCGTGGGTGCCAACTGCTCATTGTTCGAAGAGAATGCGCACACAGGAAAACCTCGTTCATACGCTTTTTGAGAAGAAAAGGTAGGATCTTAATAACATACGTTTGGAAGCTGCCAAAAGAAACTCAGCATTGCCTACAAGCTGAAGCACAAAGATATTCAGCATATACATAAAGTAAGTGTTTTCTCAACACCATTGTTACAGCTGTTGAAAAGACCAGTGCAGGTGTAATGAGTGCAATGAATTAGAGCAAACTGTCCTTACGCCAGAGCACTTCATGGATCTACAAGCTGTATTCGAGAATTACAAGTACACTAAAACCTCATTATAACAAAGTTGCATCTTGCAAGAAAATAAGCGTGTTACATCCACAAATTCGTTATAAGGGTTATTCCTTACAATGTACCTAGTGCAAGATTATTTTTCATTTACTTCGTTATTATCAATATTTCATTATATCCATCTTTGTTATATTAAGGTTTGAGTGTAGCTTGTTGAGCCAAAACTTCGACATTGGGTTGCTTTCAATTCTGCGAGCACTTGCACCAGTCCTACCAGAAAATGCGGCAAGTAACAGTGGTGCATTTAGATTACTGCCTGCTAAATGTGCGCAGTATGCCTTCAGCAGCACCATTCCTACTATGCCCCATGTATCAAAAAGGTAGACGTACAGTCGAGCACAAAAGATTACGAACCACGCGAATATGTGGCCAAAAGCCTTTTTGCTACACTTCCGCTACGTCAACGGTGGTCGACATTACCGTAGCACCCGAAAACCATTATTCCTTTAGTCTATGGCCTGTTTCTTTCCTGACTGGGTAGAAACAATTTTTACCTTTCACTTTTTAACACAACACAATTTTTGGAATCTGCGTATACGCGCTTCTGCCTCAAAGCAGCCTATGACCACAACTGTTATCAGTCGCAATTGTCATCATAAACTGACACCTAGCCAACAGAACGCCATTTGAGACAAATCGTGATAGCTTGGATCCTGCTATGAAAACAGCAATGTGACGGTCATACAGCAGATAAGCGCTTCGGGTTAAAACTGCAATTTAACAATGCGCTACGCAGCATAAGAAAATTGAAAGGCCAGTGAATAACAAGACACGTTTCCGGCCCCGTACAGTGGTCGACGGTAGATGGTGCACTGCTGGGTGGCACGAACAGGTAGTTTGGCAAATGCTTGCGTGATCCGCAAACATTTGTGGCCGACTGTACATGGTATCAGGATACGGGTGGCAGTGATGATGTGAATCAGCGACCCAGAAGGAGATGTGATGGCATCGTTTTCATGTGACAAGTGGATGAGCACTGTATGGATGGGTAACTACGGCTCTCAATCTCATGCACCCCCCACTTTTTCTTTCTCACATGGCATCAAGTGGCTGAAGAACGTATCACCTGGTTGTAGCCCGGCAATATATTGAAAGTCGGTGATTTAGCTTGGAAATTTGCAGGAATGTATAAGTCAGTAGAAATGAATGGCAACTACCCTGGATAATTTTTCTGCGCCCTTTTCTACTGCTGGTGTTGGAAAATCGTGTGAAAAAGAATCATATAAACGAGGTCGCACTATAGTGAGGACATTCCAAAGTACAGAACACTTGATCACCATTTCTCTCTAAAAAAAAAAAACAGTTCCTTCATTCAAGGCCAGACACATAACCTGTACACATGTAAAGCAGATGTCAAAGAACGTTCGCATCACCACTGATAACAAACAACTAAGCTGGTAATACAACAGCAAAGAGCTCAAGGAACTTTCTGTGACATTAGAAATAACTCGACAAAAGGTCCTAATGCACGTGAACTTTATTTGTAGCAGTGAACGTGAGCAACGAATAAAGAAACGCTCATATCAGCGAACCTTGCTTTCAAGTTTATGTTCTATTTAGATGCCTAACCCAAAAATTTGTCATTCCTTCAATCCAAGCTACAACTGAACCACAGAATGAAATCACTGTGCAGCCAATCTTTTACAGCTTCCAATAGTGAACTCTTTGGTGTAAAAGTGCAACGGCCCATAAGAGAACACCTCCCCAGCAGAAGTCTTTATGAACAATGAGGCAAAGGCAATTCACTCCTCCTAGTGATGTACCAAAGGGCTTTGTAAAAGAAAGAACAAATATGGGAGCAAAATGCTCAGGTAAGGTACAAGAAGGGCTGACATGGTTTCTTAATACAGTTAGCCAGCCAACCTCAAGGTTTGCGAGGTTCCAAACATCGTAACCAGCATCTTGCTGAAACTGCTGACATGACCCTTGGTTCGCCAGTCATCACAATAGCGATAAATCAATGTCCAACAGAAATTTTATAGAGTCTAAGAACATTGTGTTTCTAGTAGGCACCTCAGCCGTTCAACAACCTTGGAGACAAACATCGTCCGGCTTCCGCTCGCCTTCAGGGAAGTCTGGACACGTGACAAGACTTGTAAAGAACTCTTAAATTCCTTCTTGCTGACCCTAGTTTTTAGTGCGGCCGCCACAGAGACATTTTGGTAGACGCGAATCAACACGGGATCTATGTGACGGTTTAAGAGCAACGCTGCCCAGTTACTGACGGTCTCCGATCCATCGCGGTCGACGTTGCGAATGCAGTGACGATACAGGTCGTGAATGCTCAACATTACTGGTCCCGCTTCTTTTTCATCGAAGCATATGTCAAAGAAGTCCGTAGAAGCAAACACCGTCGTCCTGGCCAACTTGCTCACAGTGCTGGACAAGAGGCCAGCGCAGATGTCGGTCAGGAAAACTTCTTCAGCGAAGGTATTCAATTCTCCCTTGTCAAACGGTTGTTCGTCATTCTGAAATGCAAAAAGTATTGAGTTCAGTGAATATCCCTGCAGGCTGTATTCAGTTACACCTAACAAAGAATGTCTGTTCCACCCTTAGGCATAGCATGTGTCTCATACAGAGAAAATTTGAACACTGTAAAATCTCGAGCAAGCGCCTCACCCTAGGGTTGAAAGATAATCCGACAAACTTGGAGGGGGAGGGGGGGGGGGCTTGCTTGGAAATGGAGCAATATTTGAGACTAGGGACAGCCCCTAAGAATAAAAAAATGCATACCCACGGTTTCCAATAAAATGTTTTATTGAGTACAGGGGCACAAGAACAAAAATAGAATTTGAAGCAATTTTTGGAGCAGCAAAATGTTACTTTTGGAACACGAAAATTGAAATCTGGAGCGGGTTACAGGAAAAAACATTCATTTTTTTAATCAAGAAATTGCAAATCTGGAGCAGTATAACAAAGACGGCTTACATTTAGATAAAAAAATTAAGACATGCACAAACTATTTGATGTCATCTAAACCATGCACTGTGAACATGAGCACTGCTATTTCAATTAAAGAAAGTCATTTTGAATCATCACATTGTGCAAACAATGGTGAAGCATTTTCAGCACCTGTCAAATCCTTGGATAAACTCCAAATTAAAATGAGGATCTGTGCAGCTGGCGACCTCAAAATTTGTGCGATTTGTACAGCAGTAACCAGTGGGAATGACGACAAAAAAGTTTTCTTTGTTGTTTTTAGGGCTGTAGAAATGTCATACACTACGCCAGTAATATTTTAGACATCAGTGATCATACAAGTACAATTAGTTGGCACATGCATGAATGACTGAATGAGGAGCAAAATGTGCTGTGCCCTGTGACTAGTACTAGCAGCACACTCTAAATTTTTCTTTTTTCTCCTTCACAGTGGAGTTAGGTTTATTCCACAATTTCTTAACTCGCTTGTGTTTGACCAGATAACATAACAACAGTGCGTGTCTGTTGGTCCAACGATGGCACCGAATATCTATCGGCGGGATGATGCAACTTCAAAGCTAGAAAATGCCGTATGTGCTGTAGTTATGGCAAACCAACGTGGTCAGCGGCAACGACAGTGTTAGAGGCACATCCAGTTCATTCGTACGCGGGAAATGCGGCAGACGCTTCCACCTCTAGTTCCTAACATGCTAAGCTGAGTTCACCCACTATGAAATTTTAATTCCAGCAAAGCGTAGGTGGCTCCAGCAATGACTTTTCTGTCTTGAAGTTGCGTCATACCGCCTACCAGGCAACTGCTGTGGTCAGCAGATTGATGGGCAAGTGGTGTTTTACTTTATCTGGTTTTACTTTATCTCGCGGATGCTCTCCACTATAGTGTACATATAACTTACACTACGGTCTAGGGTTATGGTCTGCGCACCAGTACTGGACAGCAGGCGGCCAACGCGGCCTTCCTTTCTCGCTGAAATTAGTGCAACTAAGAAAATTTAGAGTGTTGTCCGTCATTTCAGCACAGCGTGTTTTAGCGAATTTCATAGTTCTGGCTCCAAAAATTGAGAACTGTATCAAACTGGTGCAGCCGTTGCACCCCTGTATGCATGTATTCAGCATTTCCAAAATAGTGAATGAAACGGTGAAAATGGCCGGATAGTGGGGCGCATATTACAAGTCATGGGCGCATATTACAAGTCTCTCTAAAAAAAAGGAGGGGGTGCTTGCTCAGGATTTCAGGGTAAATGCACCATCTAATAGAACTTACTCATTTTCGTGATGTCAAAAACTGCTCTCGTGTTTCATTATTTTGGCTTTCCCATGTGGACCCACATTTGTGCCTCCGGTTTTAGGTCAGAAGCTCGAACGAATGTCCTGGTAAGTTTCATCAGGCATTCTGACATTGCTGCCCAGCCAAATGTAATGTTTAAAGTAAATACAACGATTCTTTGACTCGTAGCATGCGTAATATCTATATTAGCTGTGAAAAAAGTACTAATGGCTCAAGCGGAAACAAGCTAGTAGAATGGCTTTCACCAGCTGAAGGGCAGGCACGGCACTGTGAGCGGTGCTCACATTTTTTTTTTCTCTACTACTATAACACAGTCAAGCTTACAAAAATAACAAAAACAGAGACAAAAATGTGCTCCTACCTCAGTATCTAGAGCTGGCATCTGACTAGCTAGCATCCAGCTCACCAAACTAGGCACAGCCACAGCCGGCTCGCAGATATGTGCGAAAAGGCACAGGGCCAGCTCTAGTGGAGTCTTTTTCAAAAGAGAGGTTGCTGGAAACTCTGGATCATCTGCAAGCAAACAAGTGGAAAAGATCACACGGTGCCGGCCAAGAAAGGGTCACACATTTAATTTGTGAATATGAGGGATTTTCACTACGCTGGTGCTATTGCTAAAGAGTTCTGCGAAATGCTGCATGGTAGTGGAAGGGCTGTGGCAGGGATAAGTGACAACCATCTGTTTTCAGCTCGAAGTCTCGTGGAAAACTATACAAATCTTTCAGAAAGAATAGCTTCAAGTGGAAGAAAAACTCACCGTAGTCTGGGGATAGAACTTGAAAACAACGCCTTTCCAGGACAGTCACTCTACAAATAAAGCAACCAAAATACTAGTCATTGGCAGCACAAGGGTGATTCAGTCCACTAACTAATCAGGCGGTTAATTCACACTTGTGCTGGAAATTTCTAGTATTGTGGTTAGCTATATTTGTAGAGCGGCTACCCAAACTGTAGGTCCCGAATTCATGTCCAAACCAGAGCAAATTTTTCTTCAACTACAGTACAATATTGCTAAATAAAACTGGAAGAAAAAAAAAATGCTATCGGGAATTTTGTGTGCAAAAAACAAGTCATTCACAAGAACAAAGACAGGACGGGCATAATATTAAAAAAATACCCCCACCTCCCTGAAGGGAATCGTGAGGAAATGTGAATGCATTTCTTGCGCCGAGAGAGGGTACTGTTGCTGTCATACATTCACCTTCACTGACTTCTGTCATCGTCTTGAGAGGCGCCCAGCCAGCGAACGGTCGAGAGTGAGGAGCTAGCCGATGGGAGAGAGGGGCGCCAGCGTTCTCGGCTCGGCATTGGCATTTCACAGCGGTGTCTCGAGCACACATTTCCGAATGTTTTTGAGAGGCGCCCAGCCAGCGAATGGTCGACAGTGAGGCGCGAGTGGACAGGAGAGTGGGGCACGAAAAGGAGAGAGAGCAAATTGTGAGAGAAGGAGCGGCAAAGCACTGCACCTACCCTCTCCTACACTCTCTCGCACTCCATGCTCCGGTTGCTAGGGGCAAGGATAAGCACGCGCGCCCGCAACTGTTGCAACAGGAGAGGGAGTAAGAGCGGAGAGATAACACCTGCCGGTGCGCGAACAACGTCGGATGCCTGACATAGCACGACTGAGAAATGCATTCGCATTTAAAAAAAGTGTTGATAAATGCAGCTGCATAGCGTTCAAGAAAACTATAAGGACATTACTATTTCCACACACAACCCAAGTTATGCATGCAGTGTGCAGTAAAAGAGCAGTACTCGGGCCACTCTCTTTGTATACAGTTGGACAATGTGATCAGTATATTCAGTTGGTCTGCAGCACAGCACTCATGCACACATTCATGTCTTGTTGAGTTCGAAAAACTATAACACAATAACACACTCTATTACGAAAAGTGTAGAGATAACTGTGGCTGAAGAAATGAGCCAAGGAAAGCAGCGCAGCGTTGCACAGGTTGGGTAGAAGCAACGTGTGGATATCTGGCGAGCGCTTATGACGCATGTATAAAATATGGAGATTCGTTACGGTGCGAGGCTACCTGAGAAGTGTACGTGAAGTGTGCAAGGCTCTTGGTTGTGTCACGGATTGCTGTAGCGCCTTTTTACTACCAGCAAGAGACGAGCACTTGTAAAGAAATGTCAAAAGTAAAGCGCGTAGGTGCCGCTGAGTTCACATCTTTTTCATCATGATAACAATTGCCAAAATGGCAGAGGTCAGCAAGATGAAGGCTGCCTCGAAGCAGCTTGACAAGCCTCCTTGCGCCATACAGCAAAGGCAGCAGACGGCAATGGAACGGTAGTGTTTAACCCACATCATATATGTATACCGAAATGCAACACATACGAAACATACAAAATGCAGTGGGAGCTCATTACAATGAAATCGCATTTGTCAAAAGATAACTTCACTATCAAAGATCTTCCAATATAAACATACACCTGCTAAATTCCCAATTCTATTAGTAGTAATGCAGTTTTCTATTTAGTTTCTGAAATTGAATGACTGGTGCTATATTTGCATTTATGATGTCGAAGTTCTGCTGAACACATAGACCAGCACATCAGAAAGAGAAAAACAAAACAGAAAAACCTGATAAAAAACACATTGAAACATTCAATACATTGTTTACATTAAAACATAGTTAGCGTGAATGAAAGAGAAAACATAGTTAGCGTGAATGAAAGACAGCAGTAAATGCTTAAGGGTAGATGCGAATCGAAAAACTCGTGATTTTCCCAAAATTATATTTTTTTTGTTTTCATTTGCTTTTACAAGTGTAGTTTCTCTACTTTCACAATAACAACAAAAAAAAACCCAGAAGATTGCAATTAAACTCGAAGTAGGTTGGAATCCCTTTTAAAAAGCACGAGGTGGCTACAGAAAACCAAAAGGAGCTCGTTGTCCAGAGTCCCCTGGAAATGGTCACCTGGCTGCTTGCCATTGCACTTTGCATGAGGAGTTCACTAAACCCACATGCTCAAAATGAACCATCTATGCCAATCTCTCATGATGGGAGAAATCGTCTTAAACAATGTGTCTTTTCAACATAGTAGATGAGCTTCTCACTTATACCTCTAAAATGCCTTTTTCTCAAGATCTATTCTTGAGCAACTTCTCGAGTCTGGACACCATGTTTTTGTATCTATGATAGCAGGACTGGGATGAAATTCCGCCCACATATTTTTTGACATGTCAAGGGTGCAAATATCTCCTTTGAAACTTGACATGACCTGTATAACTATGACGAACCTAAATTCACAATTAGTATGGACTGACTATTCTAAGAATTGTCACATTACAATTTTCCTTGTCCATCAAAACGTCTAATAGTACTCACTTTCTTTGTAGTTATTTGCATTCTACTGTTAATGTAGAGCAACATGATCCATGGCATAAAATTAAAATTGTGCAACTTACTGTAAAACAAATTACATATTTGAAATCAGCATAAAAGCCCATATATACAGCAAAAACTTCATTGCCCTAAGCGACAGATTAATGCAGCTACTTTTTTTAATCGCATGTCCTCTTAAAGGGCCAGTAAACAGGTCCCGATCTTTTTTTTACACCCCCCATACAAGCTCAGCGATTCGTAGATTAGACCGCAGCGATCACGTTTTCTGAATATTAGAGCGCTGCGGGTCGCGCAGGGCCTCTATATCAAAAAACAATTCCCGCGCATCTTTCCTACCCTTGACTGACCCCCTTGCACGCGCAGTGACGTCAACTTTGCGATCGGCGACGTGACGTAGCACGCTGCTCGTCAAAGCAGCTTGCCGATTGGTCTAAATCAGGTGTGAAAAAACGGTAGTGAAGTCAACGTCAGTTCCTGTTCCCATCCACAGCTATGAAACTGCCCTTGTTTCTTGGCACTGCGGTGAAAGAACCAGCCTCGCAGTTATCGCATGCACATGTACACTATTCACTCAACTACAGTGCCTGTGCGCACGTACGAACGTAGTTCACCCTTGACATGAACAACACGGGTAAAAAGCGTTGCTCTGTTATCGGCTGCAAATCGAGCGACTGGGAAGCGGAGAAGCATCGGCACTGGGTGCCTCACGATGGGGCCCTGAGCGCTGCATGGCTGAAGTGAATCGGCCATCCAGCGACGTACGTCAGGGACCTGATCGTTTGTGGTTGCACCTAACGTTTACACGGTTGACCTGCGGCTGGTGCGGCAAACCGTAAACAAACAACCACGCTTCGCAGCAAGCGGAAGTGTGTTGCGACTGATCGAGTTCACCGATGATGTCAATCGCTGACGTGTTCTCATGTTTCCGAAGTGGGCGGAGTCACGACGATGGGCTTCGCCTTCCCCTTCATGGAAGGAAGAAGGGGGGCGAGGCCGCGCCAAACTAGTTTACACCGATGTTCTAACCCCTGTAACTTCCTTAATATAGCAAATATTTGCAAAATTCTTGCAGCAGCATGTTCACAAAGAAAAACAGCACATATATCTCTTTTTAAAACTTTTTGGACCTCAGCGCTGTTTACTGGCCCTTTAAAACCAATTGGTACACGGTTGTCTTAAGGTGAATTTCTCTCCTTGTGGTGAATGATGTTCTAATATTGAGGGCTAAAACTAAAAAAAGTAAAATTTCTCACACTGAGACTGAAACACATCGATAGCAGAATGCATTGTTATACTTGAAAGTATGCTGCATAGCAATTTGGTGAAATGTATGCAGAATAAACGCGAACCTCATCTACAGGCTTAGTAGAGACTATGGTGGCAATTTAAATTACGTGTTTTTTCAAACCCCATGTTAATTACCTTTTTGAATTAAATTTAAGTCATGTTTCAGTATGTAAATACCAGGACTTTTCTTGGCCTCTAGTTTAGATAGCCGGCACAAGTATGTCGACTGCCTTCAGGCACACATACACGAAATCGCCAACACAGCAGAGAATAGACGAGTATATCTGCTGAGAAATTTTGAGTAAGAAATTTGTGTTACTGAGCAGAGTGATGAGTTTGGTGACAGCCTTCACAGCCCCATCCCTCACGCTAGATTCGTCGTCCTGAAGGAAGTTGATGAGTGCCCACCAGAATGACACAATGGTACCACCTAAAAAAGAGGGAGGGGGGAAAGAAAAGGAAGTTAGTCACTTCTATGCCATGAAACCCATCGGACAGCAAGCTGTAAGTCCACGAGTGTACACGATTGGCAGCGAGAACGCATTATGTAGTAAATCCATTGCTTGATTAGAAATACTACATGTGCTTATGCTTGATTGGGTAAAACACTATCACGAGACCTGGGGGCCCTAACTAACGAAATTAATCGAAATGTGCATTGCTCTACTGTATTTGGTACCGAAATTCGTCATCATCAAATATAATAATTTCGGGTGTCATCATTTGATTTGGTTTATTTACTCACTACACCCTCTGGTCACATGACCTGTGTGACTACTACTACTACTACTACTACTACTACTACTACTACTACTACTACTACTACTACAGTTAAACCTGGATATAACAAAACTGATAAAATTCCCTGGAAAATTCGTTATAAAGAGGATTTCGTTATATGCATGTTTGGCACGAAAATTAGAAAAGATAAACGCACAAATTAAACAAAAGGGGGACTGAAGGCAGAGCTAACCCAAAATTCTTGGTTTAAAGTAAATAACTGCATTATTATTGCGATAGCAATTGTATGGACACTCTTGGCGGGTTTTTGCTGTCGCCGCCATGTTTCGTAACAAGTCCAAATTGATAACATGCCCCTGCGCCTCCCAACTTTCAAGAGCGGGTAAAAGCGCGCGGGCGCTGCTGAAGCAGAGATCAAAAGTTTGTCCATCCCTATCGCCTGGAAAGTGCATAACATCTCTGGCGTGTTAGAACTGTCGTCGAATGCTCAAGCAGAAAGTAAACCACCAGTCTTGAACGAGCATGAAACAATGCGTGGGGGAAAGGGGGGGGCGCTCGAGTAGCAATAATGCTATCTGGACGAGTATCAGTGCTGTTTCAACGCGAAAAGACTGTATTGAAAAGAGCACTTCTCTCTGGAGCAGCCGTATTTGCTCACACCAGCGTTTTGTACGGGTTCTTTGATATCGGATCCAAAAGAGTTGGCTGCCAGCCTTGTTACAACATTACATTTTTTTGCTATAGTGTTCATTGCATTGCATTCAATTCACAGACATGTTGCCAGAACTAATCAGCTAATTGCGAAAGCTACCAGCCTGCGAACTCGTGGCGCGGCACAAAACGGAAGCGCGTGACGAGTCAACCTCTGAAATCCGTCGTCACCGTGGTCTCAGAGAGTTTCCATCAGCGCCTAATCTGACATCCCCTCGGTTGTGACGACACGGTTGTCCGAATATAAGGAAAGAAAAGTCACAGCTTTGCCGCAAGGACCAAGCAATGAATGCGATAACAACAACAACTTGAAATGTAACGATGAGAACGACAAGCACATCGAAACGTGCAGCGCGCTACTCACGCACAAATTACGCACGAAAACAACATGCACAAGACGAGAACAAACTAACGACGTTTACCGCTCGACCCTTAACGGGCTGTTTAAACAAAAATAAGGCACGAAACGTATTCACAGGTACAGGTGTGAGTGCGTACTAACAAGTGCCCCAGTTACTTCGCTGCGTTTGAAAAGCGCATGCACTCTTTTCGCGAACAGCGCCTGCCCAGCGAGCGAAGAGATCTTTGTGCGCCCGGCAACTAAGCGCAATCATTCCGGTCAAAGTCGAAGGCACGAGATTCTCCCCACTGAGTGATAAACGCACGCACGCACACGCATCTAACCCCCCCCCACCCTCGTGGGGCAAAGCATGCGTGAGATAAACGCGCATCGCGGCATCGTGACGAGCTGGGTGCCGAGCACGGGCGGCTTTTTTTTTTTCTTTCTTGATTTTTCATGTGTATGTGAGTGTGTGTGTGTGTGTATGGTGAATGACGGCGACGGCGGCAAAAAAAAAAAAAATCCAGCAACAACTGTCCATGTAATTGCTATCACAATAAAAAAACAAAACAGAGCTAAACGTCGTCGGAGCCACACTATGCGCGCGTAGTGAAACTATGCACGTGCGCACGGTGTCAAAAACAAAGAGCGAACGACACGGATACAGACACCGCATAAAACCATTTGGTAAAGCGCTCTTCATAGGCAACGCGGCCTCAGATATGTGGCGCTAACTAAAAGCGTGGCACTGCCAACACACAAAAGTAGTTTTCTTGTTTTTTGTTTAGATTTCGGTTTGGTGTTGGAGAAGGGGGGGGCACACCCGCGCACGCACCCATGCCAGCTCGTGGGGTGCAGGCCGCCGCCGCTTCGCTCTTCGTCGACGGCGGGGCAGCCATGAAAGATGCACGCTCGTACAAAAATGCCAAAATGCAGAGCGAAATTTCTAGATCGTCCGTGGGGAAAATTCGTTATATCAAGGTTGTCTCCCACTGTTACTTTGCTACATAGAGGTTGAAAATGCATGTGCTTCTATGGAGCAATGGCAAGGAATAGTAAAACTTCCATTGTATTGAAGAATTCGTTATATGGAGATTCATCGTTATAAGCAAGTTTAACTGTACTGTTACTACTACTACTACTGCACATGGTAGATTAAGACACTTGCTGTAAAGAAGAAAATCAAAACTATTCATGAAAAAAATCTCTTAACACAACTGTCACAGCCACAATGAGGTTTGAATACACTGCCACAGACTGAGCTATAATTTGTGGGCACGATTACATCCACAGGTAAGGCATTTTCACTGCATGATACTTGAGATTCCAGTAGGCCAGTTTCTCCATAAATCACAAACCAAGAGTGAATTTCATTGGTAGATTTGAAGCACTTTGGGCACCAATATTTCTGCTCCAAGCAGAGCAAACCTGTTCCGTTGGCAGATCTGTGATAGCTCTGCCGCCAGATACACACCCTTGAGCAGCCTTCTCTGCCCTGGAAGCAGCAGATTCAACAGGAAGACGCAAGCGCCTCACATGTGCGCACAGCGTGGCGTACCATCTGACTGACACGTGTTGCTAGAGTGCGCCCATTCTCTCCCCACATGCGTGTGAAGGCAAAAACAGCACGAAACACGAGAAGTGCTGGGCGGTTTTAGAGGCAGGAGCGCTAGCGCCCCCATACTATTTGCTCTCTGCAGATATATGCAGCCAAGCAGTCATCTGCAGATATCTGTACGGCTGCGCGTGTTTAAACCGCATGGAGTAACAGCAGTACAAGCGCGTTATGCTGCCGTTTGCAAGTTCGCCACATTATGGGAGGCCGCTGGTGTTTTGCTACCAAAATGCGTGCCTTCGTCGTGTTGAATGAACAGGTTACTCGGCACACCTGAGCACGATCCGGAATGAAGCGTGCCCGAAGAACGCACCAACGTGTGAACAGATTAGACCGCAAACGGCTTGTGCAACAGCGAGAGCAAAGTAAGCGACATACTGCACGCAACTAGCCAGGAACAATTGCTTCCACGTGGAGGTACCACACTTAACAACCCGAGTTCATTGCGAAGTAGTTTAATTCACTCCTGAGCACAGAGTTGTTAACATGGAAAAGGCCCTACTTCTCACAAGAGGGGCTGTTAGCACTTTTTAGTAAAAATACACAGAAAGAAAAAAAACAGTTTGGTTGCTAAGAGCACGTTTTTAAGGGTCTATATACAATGAACAAATGATATAACGGCTACTTGTTGCGGCACTTTGGAGTTCGTTATTAACGAGTTCAACTGTATTATATTGTATGTTACGGCAGTGAGCAAAAAACAATGCTCAACAAGTCACCTCCATAATTACACCACTTACCAGACTGGTGGGCTGCTACGACAACTTGAGCAAGAGTGGACATGGCTCCACTGGCCATAAGCCTCCTAGACAGATCCTCTGTTGGTTCTGACAGGTCGAGCAGTTGTAGGCTCCACCGTAGGATTATTGGATGCTTCCAAAGGTCCTGCTGCAAAACGGCAGCATCAGTAGATCAAATGAAAAAAAAAAAAGTTAAATTAACAGAAACGGTTGTCGCAAACATGCACTGAAACTTGGCTGCTTTGCATGAAAACGAGAAAAGAGAGCACCTAACAGAAACAATGAAGCGGCAATTTTAGTGATGTAACGGTTCTTTCAGGTGTGCCAGGACGGCGAAGCCGTTGGCCACAAGAGGCACTTACATTCTTCAAGATGATCAGCTGCTCAGCAGTGCTGCATACGAACTCCAGAAGAGAACGCTTGGTCGGCTCACTGTTTTGGAGGAAAAAAAAGCAGTCTGTCAAATGTGCTCAATACTGGGTAGCGGAAATACATGAACTTGAACAAAGACTGCTTTCCAGCCAGCTCAGCTTAAAGGAATAAAAAATAAAGAAGACTTGAAGGCACGTTCACTACTGTGTATAGCTTTAAATGCTTTTAACAAAAACACCACCATGCATCTTTTCATTCAGGCCTGGACAGCGCCCTTAACTTTTTTTCTAGTAAGAGACGCATAAGTTGGGGAGATTTGCTGTATGACCAAACCTAATTGAACTAAACAGCCTTGCTTAGTTTCTCATGGTGATTCCAAGTACGCAATACTTTTTATTGTAGGTCAAACAGTTTAAGACGTGGACAAACCTGCATCTTTACTTTTTCCAGGGGCAGTAGAAAAAAATAGCGTTGATAAGAAAGTGAAAATAGATAGCTAGATACTCTAAAGTGCCATAAACCAAATATCGCAGGCTGTTTTCAGGTTGAATCATAACTAGTCATTCTGTAAATCACGAGTTTTCGAACTTGCTGGCCTTGGAAAACCCCAATGACTTTTTGAGAGTGCCGTGGAACCCCCCCAACTTTTTTGGAGGGGAGCAGGTCATAACACTTTTCGATGTGCGCAACCACAGTATTAGCAGTGACCATACTGGTCTCTTTTTTTTTTCTTCTTTTCATATTGAGGCCATCTCAGTTATTGTAGAACTACCAACAATGACTTGCGATTCCCCAGCGTCTCTTCGTGAGTCGCATACATCTTTCACAGACCAACACACTGCATGCTGCAACACACTGCATCACCAACACGCTGCAATGTATTCACACAAACAAAGCGACTGACATACAAAAGCCTGTTTTGTTTATTTTAAATTTTTTTTGCAAAATAAAAATAGAGGCATGCCGTCGAGCATTACACCAGCCATAAAGCTAAGCCTAAATGCCTTTGTATCCCATAGGCGGCCCGAAGCAACACCTTCTACATCAAAGCACTCTTGAGCACTTGGATAACAAAACAGACACAAAGCCATGGCAAATCAATCAGTATGAAAATGGCAAAACATGACTGCAGACACTCCATGAGCCACAAATTATGTGTCGAAGTGCCCGTTAACATCACTTGAAAAAGTTTGAACCCTCACGAGCACGACCAGCAATGCGCAAGTTCTGTCACCACACGTCTGCAAATCATGCAAGTTTTATGGCACACACTTGTGCAGCTACCACGCGAGTCTCTCGCTACCCGCAGACACCTGACGTGCGGATGCCGTGTGCAATGGCTTTGTTAAATGCAGAATTCAATGCTAATTTGCTTGTCTATAGGAACAAATTAGTTGCTAATGGGAGTAAAATGGGAGCGGGTTGCCTTTGTTTCACAGAACACCTGGCTTCCACAGAACTCTCTTTGAGAACACATGCTGTAGGCGGTCAAACTTGAATGTTTTACTATGACTACCGTAAAGAAATAGGAAAATGAATGCTAAAATGTACGTAGAATATTAGAAATTTTTTCTGTAAAATGCACATTGCATTTTTGTTATAAAAATAATATAGCTTTAGCTGCTCTTGATCACGAGTTATCACTCTGACAAACATATTACAATTAGCTTGTACACTTTGCATAAACCTACACTGCAGATGAAATGCTGATATTATAAGAATAAAATTTGACTTTGCATTCATGTGGAATAGGTGCAAACTTCAATTATACAATCAGTACAGTGAATGTACAGCCATGTCTTTTGGTGTTGTGAAAATTAGTGCTCAATATTTTTTTTTTAAATCTTCCTGTCTTGCTACACTACAATATAAGTTGCATCGAAAATTCGTTTATTAAAAACACTCACTTTTTGATGTTCTCATACCGGTCGAGGAGATAGGAGAGCACCTGCAAATTAAGTTTGTGTTAGCAAGGACAATAAAAATGTTGACGCAAATAAAAGTTTAGTATTCTGGAGTGTATAGGGAAAGACTAGAGATGACAAATGAAAAGGATGAAAAAAAATATTGCAAGAATATATGCCACGCCACAAATTCACTTCAATGCCTTTCAATGTCAAATATGCGTAGGGCAATCTCAGAACACTCACATCTTCAAATGTAGAGCTCCCCTGCCAGTCGAGCTTCTCCATAAACGGGCCATTACAGGCAGTAAGCACTGAACACGCCTGAAACAAAAGGCAACAAAAAAAGAATATGAGCAACACATCCCCCCCCCCCACTGAAATGACCAACACCATTATAAATGAAAGGCTTCCATATTTTGACATGTTAGTTTGTCTCAATCAACAAACGAAATATCTGTATCACGCACAAAAAAGAAAAAGGGACTACAATGACAAATATTTTACAACGATTCAACAAGTGCGAAAAAGTTCCCTTCCTTAGAAAAATTTTATGCTCTCTTAGATGGGTGTCGACCCCCTGACTTGTTTGCCCTATGTACACATTCGAACAGGTTAGTGTTATCTGGTAAATAACATGACACCTACATTTTTTTTTATCTTGAGTCAAACTTGTTTGTCTCTCTTCTTTGCGTCCCTGTCAACTATGCGTTCCTCACCTACCAACTCGCCCATATAACAGTTTTGCTGCAGTTACCTCTGCAAAGCATGCCATGTACTGCTGGTGTTCTCCTGGCCCATCGCAGACGGTGCGGATAATGCGGTTGAGGACCAGTTGAGCCATCCGGTCGAGGTCCATACCGGTTGACAAGACACAGCTGTTGCACAGATGCAAGACCGATGTACGCCTCACAAACTTCAGCGTCATCCAGCGGGCCTCGAGCGACGTGGAAGACAGCGACCGGAGCACAAAGCCGAAGTATCCGTCCGGTCCAGGAAACAGATCGGGCCAGCGCAGGCCCAGTTCAAGGAGGAAGTCCTGGCGAGTGGTGATGAGAAACTCCTGTCCCGGTTCCCTCCGGAGGATGCCGGGGCGTCTCTGGTCCGCCGGGGGTTCCAGTAGCACGGCTGCTATCAGCTTGTATGGCAGTGTGCCTTTTTGAAAAAAAAAAAAATGCAAAGACAAGATGGCTACGAGTTAAAAAAAAAAAAAAAACGCCAGGCCTATGCAGAACATGCAGCGCAGCCTTTCTGAGGTTCTTTGTAAACCCTCTTGAAGGGACTACAGCAGGTACAGTTGCAAGATACCCAGTACACCATGTACTATTATATTTTTATGAAGTAAGGTAGTACCCATTATGCCATTTATTCAACATTCTGCAGAGTACCAAGATGCCCACCACGCATGTGTAAAGCATTACGTGCACTTTGTTGATACCGTGGCCGACGATGAGTTAGGGCTGAGCTTTTTTCCATAGGTTGGAAGCTTTAAAATCATCAACTCATTATGCAATTCACATTTTGTGATGCCTAGTTGTTATTTTACTCTTCTATCATGCTATATACAATCGAATCCCTTTGTAAGAGACACCGATATAAGAGACAAATGAATACAGGAGACATCAGTGTGCCTACACTAAAATACGGGTCGATAAGAAAATGCATATGTGGTACCCTGCTTATAAGAGACATCTCATGTAAAAGACAAGGACTGCTGCCCGGAGCATGCCTTTTATGAATGGGTTTAACTGTAGTAGACATGTAAACATAGAGAAAGAAGAAGACAAGAGCGGACACTCCGCAAAACCTGGCCTCAGGAAATGCGTCACGACTACGTAACGAACTAGTGCTCCCACCAAACTTCAGAGGGCGCAAGCGCAAAAAAAACACAGTTATAATCAATGCAACAAAATTGTTTTCACAAATTAATAATTACACGCCCAAATTTGGTATGTTCTTTATACATAAAAACGATTTATTCAACACACCTTACGCAATTATTTTTCTTCAGCCGTACTGTCATAAACACCATCTACCCAGCGACAAGCCCATGCATGACTGACGGCGAGAAGCATTCGTCGCTTTCGTCAACGTCGGCTGCGTCGGCGTTTTCAAGCGTGAGATAACAGGTGAGGCACGTTTTCAAGCGAAGCTTGTTGAATGACATGTTGTTGGTCTTGTTGGGTCATTTTTTCAGAAAACGGTTACGCCTGCGCGAAAAAGACACCATGCAACAAACATAGAAAGATGCACACACACACGTTGCGCTTCGTGTGTGCGAGTTTGTTTCTTACGTGGCGTCTCATTTACGCAGTTGTAACCTTTTTCTGAAGCTTGTTAAGGACTGGGAGGTTCGCTAAAAAGAAAGTTTGTGGCTCTATGCGGCGGTTAGACGGGAACATTGTGCAACGTATGCAGTATAGCAAAGGCGGCACGGCGTCAAGCCGAGGCGACGCGTGCTGCGTCTGCCACGGACGCGAGCGTCTGTGCGCTGAGCATAGCTGGGCAGCTAGGTCATAGGCTCGGTGGCTCGGTGCAAAATATTGAGAATAGTTCGCTGGGCCTCGCATGCTTCACGACGCGTTTCCCTAAGGCTCGGAACACGAATAATTCTTGGTGTGCCGGAGGCAAATCTGGACTAGCCTAGTGGCCATCATCTTCGTTTCTTCGCTAGCCTTGTGCCACTAGTGCAAGCTGCCCACAAATTTTTTTTTACGTTTCCAATATGATTTTACCGCACAAATTTCAACTACGATTTTTCTTCCCAATGTACTGCTGATACTGCGTACGCACGAAAGTGTTCTAAAGTTTCCAGGCCGCGATACCATTGCATTACAAGGGATAGCGGCCTGGAAACTTCTGATCTTTGTTCGTGGTCTTGACGTATATCTTTGTAAGTCAGAGTTTTATGGGTCAGAGATGTATCACTGGTTTTGTATTGTGCATCGATTAGCTAATCATTCAAAGGGGTTTGCTGGTACACTTATGACGTGCACATATCTTTTTCGTAATTTGACAGCGAAGCATCCACTTACTAACATTTTCAGACCGCGCTGACGCCATGCCGTCCGGCGGTCCAAGCTACGGCAGCTACTGCTGTGTATCGTGGTGCTTCAACAATGGCAGAACCCACAAGAAGCCTGGGACGAGTTTCTTCCGCGTACCACGGGACGGCAGGTGTGTTAAAGCTTTTGTATGGTTTGCATGTCTGTAGGCTTACTGTTCGTACTTGCTAAGTGAGGGTAACAATAAAAAATCACTATTCAAGCACTTCCCCTTTCAGCTGATAGTTCATTGCCAATGCAGGATGAAAGCATGGATGCAGTATGCTGGACGCGATGATCTCCTGAGTAAGCCGGCCAGCCTATTGTACGCAACGTACAGGGTTTGTAGCGACCATTTTACTGCTCAAAGTTTCATGGACCCTGGGCACACAAGGCTTACAAGAATGGCTGTTCCCAGTGTCCAACCAGCTGCACCATGTAAGTGATTGACTGAAACTCAAATATGTGCAATAGCAGCCACTTGTATTGAATCAGTGGCGACAGTTAACCGTGAAGATCTTTGTAGCCGATGGAGAAACCTCACTACAGAAGTAACACTTGGAAAGTCTTAAATTCTGTGAATTGTGGGCTATTACCTTCCTAACAGCAGCTTTACATTTCTGTCATGTTTTGATGCTCTGGACCTGCGCAACTTGTTTTGAAAGACTTTAAAGGGCTATTTCACGTTATCTTCAAGCCTGAGTGCACATGTACGTATACCTTTCATCAGTGAAAGCTGCCACTGTTGATAATTCCAAAAATCACAAATTACTTGTTTCCTAGTTGGTGCCATCTCTTTTCTTCCACGTTCGACCAATTTATGCGTTTGAAAGAGCTGTTTAAGTTTATCCATGCTACAAGCTTTGTAACTTGTACCAACTGCACATATATGCAGGTTCTCTGAGCGTCGCTTCAAGTAGTGACTGTGACATGGCTGCAGAAGCTGCACTGCAAGGTGCGGATGAGCTTCAGTTTGTGTTATTTTAAGCCTCTTACTGACACATTGTCGTAATTTCATTTCTTCAGGACCTGCGGTAGAGGCTTCAAAAAGCGGCTCCCACACATTGAGGTGCCCCGATGAACAGGGTGCGTTCAGTGTCGCGATTTCTTTTTTTTTTTACCCAAATTGACTGTTGACCAAACCTCTGCAGGTGGCAGCTCCCTTGTAGCTGGTGAAAGAATTTTTGCTGATTTCGTCTTGCCGGAGAAAACCTTAACCAGTCGTTCAGCTGTCACAAAAGGAACCTGTGTGGCCGGTAAGTTGTATGTTCACTTCAACACCAGAGTGGATTGATATAGAGCCTTCCGCAGGCCGCTCGCAAGATTGTTCCGACAGCACTGTCCGAGGCACTGAACAAGCTTCACAAGACCCTCCAGAAGACGTCTCCGCCAACAGCTCCACGCCTGAGTGCCTTTGAGATAATGGTGACTATGCTTTTATTGCAGCAGTTTTTAATGTGCTATTTTATGTTTAGGACATTCTGAGGAAACTATCCTCAAAAGGACAATACGTGTGCACTTACAAAATGTAGGGGTGGGCTCTCAGTGATTTTCATTTTTTTGTGCATTGTCAACATTGTGAATGGTTTGTTTTTAGGTAGTGGAATCGAAAACTTTGTATCACAGAAAGTTGTGCACCTTGGGTCTGAAAGAGCGAGGAAAGTGCTCGTATGGGATTAGTTGTTCTTCGCTTTTACATCAATTTTTTTGTTTATTGCAGTGCGTTCCTGTGTGCCAGCGACAATGTCTCCATCAATGAAGTACAAGCAAACCATTAAACATCTGCAAGCCAAAGTAGCAGCACAGCGGAAAACTATCAAAAGACTGCAAAGACAGCCTCACCAAGCACCGTCATCGACTTCGAAGGCCCTTGAAGTTATCCGACCGCACGTCACCGAGGAGGTTTTTAAACTTCTTTCTGCACATGTTCGCTTGAGGCCCAAACGCAAAGGCAAGCGGTTTCCCGTGTGGTTCAAGAAATTCGCTCTTCACTTAAACTTCCGAGGCCCGCGAGCATACCGATTTCTGGCTCCATATTTTTCTTTGCCCTCCCGGCGTTCATTAAGGAGGTGGCTAGCTAATGTAAAGATGACTCCGGGCATAATTCCAGGAATCCTTACTTCCATTGCAACAAATACTCATGCTTGGAATGAACGGGACCGAGTGTGCGCTTTAGTTTTCGACGAAATAGCACTCAAAAAGAATTTGTACTATGATGCTTCAAGAGACGTTGTCCAGGGTTTTACAGATGATGGCACTCATTGCACTTCAACCATCGCTGATCGAGCACTGGTTTTTCTGCTTGTTGGTGTTTCGAGAAAGTGGGTTCAACCGGTTGCTTTTACTATAGGGCACACATCAACACCATCATCTGTTATGCATAACTTGCTGGTGTCACTCATTTTGGAGCTTAGGAGCATTAATATTGCAGTGAAAGCAGTCATTTGTGACCAGGGCAGTTCAAATGTAAGTCTCGCTAACCAACTAAGAGTGACTGTAGCAAAGCCTTTTTTTGAAGTTAATGGTGAGCGGGTATATTACATTTTTGATGTTCCGCATTTAATTAAAACAACGCGCAATAATGTCCAAGCACACAAGTTATACATTGGGGATGACATTGTTAACTGGTCGCACATTGTAAGCCTTTACCAATCCTCACATGAGTTGAGGTTGCGATTGGCTCCAAAGTTGACTGAACGGCACGTTCATCAGAAACCTTTTTCTAATATGAAGGTCAGCAGAGCAACTCAGGTCCTCAGTGCATCAGTTTCGATTGCTATCACGGCAATGGTGTATGCGAAGGTGCTGCCTGCCTCGGCCATCACTACAGCTCAATTTTGTGATCGTATGGACAGGATTTTCGATGCCTTGAACAGCTCGAGTAAAAAAAGAACTTCGCAAAAGCTGCGGCATGCAATCATGAAAAATGATTCAGAGCTGATTGACTTCCTCCGAGGCCAGCTTCCCTGGATTGCATCATGGCAGTTTGTTGGCAGACGTCAACCACAAACCATCGTAGGTTGGCAAATTACAATTCAGGCAATTTGTCAACTATGGGACGACCTCTCCAAAAATTACAATTTTGAATACCTGTTAACACGCAGGCTTCAACAGGATCCTCTGGAGAACATAATTGGCCACATTAGGCAAAAACAGGGTTGCAACACCAACCCCAATGTAGCACAATTTATTTGTGGCCTGAAGCACATCTGCATAAGAAAACTCTTCAAGCTGTCAGAATACGGAAATGTCGAGGATGATGAATGTGACGTCCTCCAAGAGCAGCTCTCGCCATTCTCCCTCACCAGTGCGTCTCTTGTGGATAATGAGGAGTGTGCACAGCCACAGCCTGACGACTTTCCCGCTCTAGACGATCTCTCTGAACTTGCGACAAACATTCACTCCAATATTATCAATGACTCCGCTGCATATTATGTAGCTGGTTTTCTCATCAAACACTTCCTTCGGAATGCATGTGACGGTTGCAGTTGCCCACAGTTACTGAAAGACGACAGTGAGACGCTTAAGGGTACCCACCAGTATTTCACAATGCTCAAAGCATACCACGTCCCCAGCAAACTTTTCGGGAATCTCACTGTGCCATCAGAAGCAGCTTTTGCATACGTACAACAACTTGAATCTCACTTTCTTGCCATAATTGAGGCCACTGCACATCACCTGAAAGTGTGCGATGTTTTGTATCACCATCTGTCAAGTGTTGGCGATTTTCATTTCTGCTCTGCTGGGTGTCGCGCTAAGTTTCTGAAAATGTTTTGCCGGGTTCGTTTATGTTGGCATGTGCGTTTTGTGAACCGAAACTTAGACAGGGTTAGGTTCCAGTCTTCAATCTCGGGCATACAGCTTGACAAGTTCAAAGGTTAGCAATTAGCGGCGGGTTTACACTAAAGTATTCGAGTTGAGCCGAATCCTGCAATAGCTTTGTTATGTTATTACTTCGTTACAGCAGACTTCATTATGGTCTTATATGCTTATATTCAGTTCAACTGGACTAACCACTCCTTTGTTGCATTCATTGTTTTGGTTACCCGCTATGAGGAGTACGAACACTGTGTATTCGCTCGAAGTGATTTGCATAACCTTAAAAAGAATGTTGGGTATCCTGTCTGTATTTTTTGTAGCAAATACGGGCGAACTGTACACTTTACTATGGGTCGCTTGGTCACTGTGTATGCTTTATCTCTCCAGCTCAAGTAATATATCGATAACAAAACCGCTTGTTGAAATGTCTTCGAGCGGGTAAGGAACACAGTATGAAGTGGGCACGGTTCATGTTATCACGCTTTTCGTATTTTAGCTTCTCATCAACCTCCTCATCTTGCCCATCAAAATTTTCAAAAGAATACCCAAATTTGTAGCGTTTGATGGGGCTGCGGACGCTGCCATTTTATTTTTATATAGCTTGTGAGTGATAACGTACAATGTAGAGCCTTTGTGAAAAATAATGAGCCAAAGTGGTTTCCTTCTGCTATTTATTAGCCCTGTAATACCGCTCTCGTAGCACCAATTAAAGTCCACAATTCTGGATAAAGTGATGACTACAATCTATTTTAGCTCGCAAGCGTCACAGCAACACCCAGACGCAAATCACTTGGGATCTTTAGTTTTTGATGAAGGCGACGCATAACAAAAGCCACAAGACCTGCCAGTGTTGTAGCATAAAGTTTGTCTTTCAGGTAGTGAGCAAGCTGCAAAGCCCTACCTTTCTGAGGACAAGCAGGCATCAAGTCTGCTTTTTTTCATTTTGGACTAGCTGTTCTTAAGCACAGCCAGCACACTGCACCTTTGCCTTTCTGCTATATTGTGTCGTGTGGTTTCTGTGCGCTCTTTTTTTCTATGCATTATTTCGGTTAAGCCCAAGCGTGATTTGCGACTTCATTGCTGTGTATATGTCACTTCTTCCTTCTTCATCAGCATTGTGCGCTGTGTTTTTGCCATAGATCCTTACTTACCCACTGGCCCGGTGTGTCATACTTCACCAGCTTCTCGGCTTCTGCCAACTCTAGCGATGTGTGCGATGTCTGTGTTCTCTATGTATTTGTTACAATATTTGTTACAATTTATTTGTAAAGCGAGATGCATTTGTTGTCTACCTTTGTCATATTGTGCTTTTTATATTCTCATACACTACCTTGCCTTTGAATAAAACATTGCGGATGCTCTGTTTCTTTGACTGATATATACATTGATCACTTGTTCCAAAAGAAAAACACAAGCGCGATGAATAAAACCGTAGTGAATTATCATTACCTGCATCTCTTTTTATTATAACTTAATCGAAATAAAAATTACGTCACGACCGATTCGCACGAACCACTGAACAAAACAAAACAGGGAATCGCTAAATCAAAACGACCTACAAAAACTATCCATTTGGGCGATGAATAGTGGTCTGAAATCATGAACTTTCGTCATAGCCAAACGTCGGTATGCAAAGTAATTCAAAATTTGCGCCAGTGAAACCGAAACCGGAAGCGCACGCCACTTGCTCTCATCAACCTCTAGGTGTGCAAGAGTCGATTGGGCCGCTGGGGTCTATGGGAGTGTCCACTCTTCACCTTTTTTCATTTCTCTATGATGTAAATGTGATTCCATCCCAGACATGACACCTGTATAGGGCCTCTTTGTGAAGGAGGCTCAAGCACCTGCATAGCTTTATGGCAGAATACCCGAATGCCACGTTACACAGACTGGGTGCCAATCCCGTTTGACTCTGGTTATTATTATTTTCTCTCATTGTGCGCAAAAGCAGTTACGAATAGCTGCAGTCGCAGTGGACAACTGTGCGACTCCAATCAGCTTTTATCATGATCTCACAACAGCTTTCACTGCAAGACTTACTCACGCCCACTATACGTCATAGAAGAAAGCTATAAAATGAAACTGTTCTTTGAATTCTAAAACGAGTGCTTGTTGGCAACCGACTCATGAGCAGCATGAATTGTAAAACAGGAATTCATCATTTTCTCATCTTCTGAGTGTAACTCTTTGATCAAACAAACCCGCATATGTTGAACACACACATACAAAATTGCTGTCTTCACTGAAAAGTTGTGATTGTTCCATGATAATATTTTCGATAATTAACACTTTTTACATATCGAATAGTTTATATAGAAAACCATTTTGTGACCCCTTCAAAATCGATATAACCAACTTTGATCGTAGAAGGCATCACAGGAGAGAATGAACACACAAGATCAATACTAAAAAGTCAACCTAACTTATACCCCCGCCACACAGGCACAAGAAATCACACCTAGCAGTTAACCTTAAAATTCCTTAATTACATCTTTTTTTTTGTTGTGTCTGAATTTAAAGGGGCCCTGCAACACTTTTTTTTAGCATGGTCAGAAAATGCCGCCAATTTGTTGTAGATGCTCCTGAGAACACGCGATCCAAATATTATAGCACAGCATGCGGCCTCAGCTAAAAATTGCCTTCTCTCAACAAATGACACTAGAAGCTCAGAAATCAGTCGTAGCAGCCATTGTATCAGCCACTGGCTGTTTAGGGCACGGCGCGCTTTGTCGTTACCAGGGCTGCAGCAGGAGGCCATGACTTGTCCATGCGTGTGTGCGTGCATGATCGCGCTGAAAAGTCGTTTATTAAAGGAGAAAAAAGGGGGGGGAGAGAAAAAGTGCTCAAGGTCACGAGGCGTGCGTGACGTATTTTCTTTCCCCATGTTGTCCCTCCCTGCTTAGCTTCCAGTGCTTTCGTTGAGACCAGAGAAGAGAGAATGCAATCACAGGGTGCGACAAATCTTTGTAACTCCACTCGTATTGAACAGATTTTAAACATTTTTGCGGCGGTGAATTAGAGGCAACAAGCTTGCTTAAAAAATCCATTCAAGGGCTACTTGTGTTGCAGGGCCACTTTAATGGCACTTGACGGGCTGACAGTGACAACAGTTACTTTTGAAGGGAGCATTCTTAATTAAGGTACTAAAACTGAAGAAAGTAACAAGAAATAAACATGCATTTTTCAGAAGTGCAATTTACATTTGGCACTAGAAATATGTAAACATAAGCATACTATGCTGTCATTAGCTTGAGCATGTAGCCTTCCTTTACAACACTGCACCCAACCATTGACACATAGCACCTTTCATGACAAAGCCGTAGCAATGCTAAATTGAATGTCACTGAGTGCAATTAGGGAATGATGACAATAGGTTTGTTAAAGGTAAATATAAAACGAGTTTCACACAATAAAGACTATTTGAAATGTTTCACACAAACTGAACTGTGCAAACTTGGCACTAAGAGTACATGTTTTGCAGGCATTCAATGATTTCTGGCAAACTCATGAAGCCGTAAATGGTATTATGGCAAATGACATGAAGCTAATGTGACTTTCTGTGCCTATGGGGTACAGGTATTAGAGGCACAGTCCTACCAATTTGATTTCGTGCACTGCAGCTGCATTGCTAAATGTGTGGATGAGCAACTTA
The DNA here is from genome assembly GCA_013436015.1 of Rhipicephalus annulatus. Lineage (NCBI taxonomy): Eukaryota > Metazoa > Arthropoda > Arachnida > Ixodida > Ixodidae > Rhipicephalus > Rhipicephalus annulatus. The sequence goes on along the minus strand of WOVY01011319.1, from coordinate 220,362 downwards.
CGGGCAGCAGGAAAAATAGCAAATAAATTCGAGAAATCATGTTGTGTTCTCTTCAGCCAATGTTCAACACTCCCCCCAATACCGTATTTACTCGCATAATCCTCGCACTTTTTTTGCCGGAAACTTGATGCAAAGTTGGGGGGTGCGAGAATTACGTGGGGAAAACTTTCCACGAAAACGCAGAGAGCGAAAAAAAAAAACGAAGTGGCCGCAAATCGAGATTCTCACACCAGCAACTTACAGCAAGCTTTACAAAGTACTAATTAGAACTTACCTCAACAATAAAAGCAGAGATTCAACACAAGGCAAGATTTATTTGAGAAATAAAAAGTGGAAGCAAATAGTCGAGAATTAGAATACCATACGCGAAGCTTGTGGGCGTTGCGGGCGTAGCGGTAGCGGTCGGCACTCAACAGGAGCCCTCGAAAGGTAAGCGTCAGTATTGGGCTGATGCACGGAGGTGGGGCTGATGGCTATTTAACAGAATCGTCCGCAGTTTTCTTCTGAAGAAATAAAGTTTACCATCAATCCCAGTTTTAGGCACACGGCAGGCCCAACGCGTCTCGGTGGCTTTCAGCTGCCGTCACTAGTAGCGAACACAAAACTCGTAGGCTTTGAAGGGCCTACCGGCGGCCCTGTTGCCGTTGTTTAGCATATGATCTATCACTTGCAACTTGGAGCAGCCGTATGGTGGCTAGAAGGGGGCAGCCGTGTGGCTTTAGTATCGCCCCATAACGTGCTAAGATAACCGACACAACATACAAAACACGCCACAACGCGCAGTGGCCACTTCGGCTTGGCTTGGATTGAATTGAGTTTCCGTGCAATAGTATGCTTGATGCTTAAGAGATGGCGCCAAATGATGCGTGCTATCATCATCAGTGGCTGGAACGAGCAGACGACATTATTGCGGCAGTTTTCGGGGGTGCGATAATTACTGGAGGAAAAAACTTTTTCGTATTTTTCTTGGGCGATGTGGGGGGTGCGAGAATTATGCGAGTGCGAGGATTATGCGAGTAAATACGGTAAATTTCACAGTCTACCAGGGTAAGTTTTTCATCTTTTTAAATGCCTGAAACGCAGTCCTTCCGGCCATATTATTGTGACACACAAAACAAAAGACAATCGGTAGTAAGACATTCACAGACTTTCACGAATGGTGTCACCTGCACCAAATTGTACTGCCTACAGTAGCTGTCTCCTGATATGGAATCTCACAAACTACATCAACCGTACCACACAACATGTATATTACTCTACCTTTGCATTGACGGTCAGGAAGGCAATGGGAAATGCAAGGAAACAACTTACCCAGCTGGCTGGGTTCTGGAAGACATTGCAGCCAGGACAAAACGACGTCCAGATACGCTGCCCTTGACACAAAGCACTTGTTCATCCTGAAAGAGAATAAAATGGGCAATATGCTGCGCTATCCACAACAGTGAATCGCTGCACTAACCCAAACCTAAAGTGCAAGGAACTCTCGGGAATTCAAACTCCGAAATTTCATACACAGAGTGATGTTTGTCTTTTAGAAAAAGATTTTAATTTATATCATATACAAATCAATTCTTCACACTGAGTATTTCATAGCCTGCTAAAAGCAAAAATATGATTCCTTTGTTCTTATCTGAGGTAATTTTATGCGAAGCTATTTTTTGGACGATCTACGCCGGCCCCGGGACATCAAGGCCCACTACTCGCGACTCCAACTCCCACGACACCCACTACTGCTCCTGTCGCTCCAACTTCATTCACCCGCTTCACCCAGTGCATTCAACCAGCTAAAATAATTGGCAAAACAAAAGATTCTTTGCGAGCCAACAGCTTCGCCATTTTATCGGTGCCTGCTACATGCAGATGGTTGATATTTTGAGGTAATTAAGATATTATAAAAACCGATTTGCCCAATTTTAATGATTTTCCCAATTTTATTGGGAAAATTTATCAATTATTCTTGAACAAATTGATATCAGCATATTTTAGAACAATCGAAGATTTCAGCTACACCATTTTTTGCTGGCCTGCTATGTTTTCAATGCGTTTATAGGGTACTCGATCAAAGCTGTACCGGTTGGCTTATTCTGTTGATTCATACTTTTTGCCTATCCATACAGGAAATATTTGCTGCCTTTGTCCCTTCTAGATGAACATTCGCATTTGTATATTTTTAAAAGTGTCAGAAAGAAAGCCGATAGTCATAGGTCTGCACTTATCATAAAGCAGCAACAGATGTGATGATTTGCCATCCCTGCTACTTCTGGCATGTTACACTGAGTCAAGCTTAACCTTGCACCTGATGATTGAAACGTCATGTACAGTAGACCCCCAGTAAACAGAAATGTGTTAAACGCAACCGCTGCTTTAATGGAACAAACACTTTTGACATGATTAGTTTCGTAGCTGTATTCTGCATTGTTGCTTCTCTCAATAAATGGAACTCCTGGTAAATGAACATCTTTTCCTGGTCCTTTCAGGTTGCGTTTAATGAGAGACTACTGTACTTCAAACAAAATTTGGTGTCCCCTAGAGTTCTGAATTACTGAAAGTCTACTATGCCCAGTCAAATAAGAGCCCACCACGGACACAGAAAACAGTTTAGGAGCCTCAGGCTATAACTTACGAGCTGGCCAGCCAGACTTTTTCTTCAAGCTTGGTCGAGAACAGCGCAGCAAAGGATGGCTCCATGCAAGACTGCCTCGTGTAGCCTATCACTTGCAGCACCTACACAAAAAAGCAAGAGACTTTGCGCACGAATTTCTCAAACTTGTGGTACGGGTTATGTGTGTGTGTGACAATATAGCATAAAATGATAGGAAGCTGATCTAGTTGGTAGGGGCTCGCCACAAACGATGGAAGGCATGCAAATCAGGCGCAAGAGAAGTCGGGACAATGCAAACGCTGCTCAAGATGTCCCTGACTTCTCTCTCATGGCCGTGTTTACAAGTATAGTAATGTTTATGAGTGACTATACTACAGTCAAATGCCACTACAACGAATGCCGGTTCAACGAAATTTCCACTACAATAAATAATTCTCAGTTCCCCGTCAGTAGCCAGTAGGAGTCAATGCATAAATATTCTCGCCACAACGAGCACTTCTTCTTCTGCCATCCCTCTTCAATGAAATTAGACGGTGTGATTCCAGGCTCAGATATTTAATGTTATGCAGTAAACACAATCTTTAACATTTTGATGGACCTTCAGAACCTTAAAACATGTCGACGAAGTCTAAATAACACGTTGGCACAACCAGAAACCGCCGCTGTTTACCAAGCATGGGTGCCGCCATTGCTCGACAGCAATGGCAATGAGACTGCCCTGCTTTTGCCACTGGCTTGCTTTTGAGCCGCAGGCGATCCAAAGCTGAAGCTCAGTCACTCTGGGGTGCTATTTTACACACTGTATAATTACACCATATTGTCAAATTTCGTAATGGCGGAATTTTAAGCCAATCAGAGAGGTCATAGCAGCTCACTTGGTCAATTAGCAACGATCGATGGCGGAATCTGACATGGCGAAATTTGACAATGTCCAGAATAGCACCCCAGTTCATGGTTTATTTCATGCAGCTGCGGGGTGCAATCACGGAACGATGCCTTTTCCGATTCCGATGCTTATCATTCTGTTTGCACTTGGCCAGTTTGGTAACTAATCAGAGCGGCTGTTTGTCTGCATTATAAACAAAATCAGCCAGCCGCAAGTGATGGATAATAGGAATAGCATAGAATAAGGCAAAAGTCACCGCTGTACGATACCCCACCTTCATCTCGGCATTGTTGCATACACTTTGATGGTGGACAGCTGCTGGTGTTAACATGCTAATGCAACTAACTGTTAGGTTCGTTCATGAAAACCATTGTGGCCATTGCATGGCCACAACGGCATGCTGATGAAAAGCATGCTGATTATTTCAGCATGCTTTTCACCATGGCGTCGCAGTGCATGAGTGAGAATCACATCGTGACGCTCCAGGAAGAGAATAGGAAGCAGCCAACACTTTTTGTGTTATGGGAATAAATGTTTGTTTGGCTAGCTCAGATCAGCTATAATTTTTCGATTTCACTACAATGAAATTTTCACTTCAACAAAATTTTTTCCTCACCCCATCAGTTTTGTTGTAGTGCGGTTCAACTGTATGCCGCTTATTTTTGTCTACAGATGCTGTGACATTATGATAATTGCACTTATGATATTAAGCCGAGTGCAGCACAAGATGCTAAACTGATCATTTTATAACAATGGCAGTAACTTTGCCTGACTGTAAACAACCAACTGTCACACATGTCATGCTTTAGTGTTGGCTGTTGCGTTGCCTGCATGTGCTCTCAGCTGCAGTTGTGTAGATAGCACTAACATGCACATGTTGTCACATCCAGCACAAGCTAACGTTTTAACAAGATTGCATTACAGAGCTCATTTTGCACAACTTCCGACGTCGGCGTCATTGGTGGTGAGTGAAAAAGCAGCATTGTCCGTGAACAAAAAATAAAGAAGCGTGAAAATAAGATGAATAATAAAAATCTTCGATTAGAGCAAGAATCGAACTCAGGCCTGCTGCATGGCAAGCAGATGTTCTGCCACAAAGACGTGTCATTGTTTTAAATTGCTTAGGAAAAAAACACTGTAATCGGACACAGCTTTAGAAGTCCACAGAATTTCCTCCTCAAAGGCAGATGAACACAATGGATGCATACTTCAGAATGGCGTCATGAGCCAGACAGCAGGCGACCCCACCTTGGAAGAACTTTGCTGAATGACATTAAGAAATTTGTAGGTGCACGAAGACTGAAACAAGAAGACGACACACAGAGCGCTACTTTAGTATAACTGGTAGTAGTGCTCTGTGTGTTGTTTTACTGCTTCCGTCGTGGCGCGCTTACCAGTTTCATAATGGCACTGTACCAACTAGCTCGGACCCATTTACTGATTCAGTAGATTTGCAACCTCAGCAAGATTATTTCTTTAGTCGCAGAGGCTTAAGGCTGACACGCTTCAGTCTCCAGTGCGGGGCCTCTCTGGACTTTGTGGGGATCTGAGGCACGCCCGCGACCATTTTGCGGGCATTCCGCCGCACGGCCACACCTTTTTGCTCTTTATGCTCTGATAACGGCGTGTGGCGATAGATGGCGCCACGTGCGGGCACGGCACGCGGTACGCGCGCGCCGAGGGAGCGGTTTTTTTTTCCGTGGTCGGCGCCGGGTAAGCACGTGTTTTTCTTCGTCTGCGTCCCCTTTGGGAATCACCGGACTGTAGCCTGCCTGGGGTGGCCTTGGGCACCTCGGCAGGCGTGTTTACTTGAGTGCTAGCTTCGATAGCGTACGCGAAGTCCACAGCGGTGCCTATTGCTTGAGTGGTCGTACCACACCGAGCCGCACTTGCCGTAGGCCTACGCGTACGAGGTTTGCCCTAACACTTGCGACCAGGCCCAGTGGCCATCGAGAGAGTGCGCAGCATAGCCGCGAGGGACCTTTTCCCGACCGGCGTGTCAAAGCTCGCCATTGCCAGCTGCGACGTGCTCGCGGTTTCCCCTTATTGTGAACGTCCGCGTGCGGGTGCCTTTGCTCCCCGCGTTCCGGGAGCGGATGTTGTACTGTTGTTCGGGGCGCCGCCAAAGGCAATAAAGTGTTGTGTGTTTTGTATTGGAACACTGTGTGTTTGCTGCGCCCCGCTAAATGCCTTATTAGTTGAGCGCGTGCGGAGCGGTGCGCTACACGCGAGTAAGTGACGGAGTCGCGGCCCTGTGGCTCGCTAAGCGTGAACCCGCTGTGATCCGCTACGGTGAGTAGCGGGGTCACCATAACTTCTTTCAATTTGTATACGACTATGTAAGAATGCCATGTAGGGGAAGGAGTCTTGTAATGCACATGTAATATAGTGCGGCAGAAATGCAGAATCGTGCCATACGTCAAAGCATGTGAACTGTGCAACGAGTGGGCGTTTAATCATCGTCACCACATTTAATCACATTTAATCATTGACATCCACAAAAGCATGTATCAACAAAGTGAGCAGCTACGTAAGAATGAAAGTTGCCTTATAGACGTGCAGTGGGCCTTTCGCTCACTTGAAAAAGGAAGAATTAAGACACAGTGGGGACTTCGCAAGTGTACTTACAGCATACATTTTAGGATAGTTTGAAATAGGCAATGTTAAGAGCACAGACATTAATTTCCTTGTGGCACCTTTGAGGCAGTATTGAGAACCAAAGCAGGCTAGCTATTGAGAAGGCCCTGATGACGCTGTAGAGCTCCATTCTTGAAGACCAAGCTATGCTTATTTAAAAAAATACCACCATGGTGCCACCTCTCTCGATGCTCTCTAAAACTAAAACTGCAACTGGGCATTATAAAAGCCTCTCCAAATATTTAACCGTATCGTGCTGGTGCAAATGAGGTTTCCAGTTGTAGTAAGTGGGCCATCAACCACTTACCAAAGAAAAGAGAAAGTGGATAAAAAACAAACAAGAAGAATGCCACATTTTTGTGTCAATGCATCTTCAAGATAGTACTAACGATTTGCCCTGGTTTGGGCCTAACTGCTTACAAAAAAAAAAAATTCAGCCTGTTCAACATTGTGAAAAACCATGGACAGCAAAGCTGTAAGCGCACGTGTCTATGTGATTGTATAGTAAGATTACATGGTGTCACGAATCTGCCACAACATTTGAAATACACGTTTGCGCTCAACTGGTCTAAGTGAGATCCCATGGTCTGACAGCTTCAGCTTCTGGAAATAAAAGGCTCAATCAAGAACAGCTTCGCTGTTAAAACATGTCAGAGACAGCTCATAAAGGTGGGAGTATCAGCATTCTGACCTGAAGGAGTGTTCCGTGAACGGCGTTGTGGCTAATGCAGCGGTCGTTGGCTGCTGGCAGGGACGAGATCAGCTGCAGCAGTAAAGTGCGTCTCGCAGAGGGGGCCACCAGTGGCACCAGGGCACGTGCTGCCAGGGCACGCACCTTCCACACGGGGCTGCGGGCACATTGTGCAACGTACGGCACAAAGTCTTCCAGCCGAAAGCTGCCTTCCACCACCGATGGGAAGAGGCGCGCCAGCAGCAGCAGCACGGGAAACGCATTGGATGCCAGTACCCTGAGTGACAGATTCATCCCGCGAGATTAAACGGACCAAAGAAACAATGCCCCTCTGAGAGACAACACTCTTCCAAAGGCTGCCAATGCTAAAGCAAATGCTTGGGCGAGTTTGTTCATACTTGAGATAGAATAGCTTAAAAAAAAAAGAAAATACACAAAAAGACCCACTGAAATGAAGGAAAGTGTAAATTTAAAGGCTCGTTTCCTTTTGTTAGGCACAATATTAATGGGAACTAACACGCACTAATGTCAGAGAAAGCAAAGGAGATGTCATTACAAGTAATTGTTATGTAAATTTGAAGAAAGAAAAGTGGACAGAAAGATGACTTGCCACCGGCAGGTTCCGAACCTGCGAACTTCGAATAAGTAGTCTGATGCTCTACCACTGAGATACGGTGGCATTTATCCCCCTGTCTACTTTATATATATATATATGTACATTTATACAGGGTATATATGTGCATTTAGACATGGGAGTGTCAGTCAGTGCCACCTATTGACGTGGCGGCGAGTGTGGAACACTCTTCTTGCCTGTTTGTTATCACGCAGTACGTGACCTTATTACGAGATGGCAGCTGACCAATAATCCCTTGCGTACCTCCTCAAAACATCAAGTCTGCCAGAAATAGACCCTCGTTCTGGCAGACTTGATGCCTTAAGGAGGTATGCGAGGGATTATAAGTCAGCTGGGGTCAGCTCACGAAAGCTTATTTTACATAAGCTTTCGTGAGCACTGGCTATCAGCAGTGACTGAAACGGCAATACACATACTTGTGGAATTAAGACTTGCTTCATTACAATCTTGCGACAATGCAAAAAACCTCAACATGACGAGTGGGGTTTCATTTTCATGTACAACAATAATTCAGAGACAATGTTGAACCCATTTTCCTATTATCGATTAGAACCTAACAAAATGTGAGCCCTGCCCACAGCATCACGGTGTGCCTGCCATTCACATGTGAAATGCAGTCGTGTTAGCTGGTTCACGCTTAGACTGAAAGTATCTGTTCCTGGCTAATGTAAATACAGCTGAACCCCGCTACAACAAACTCACGGGGCACGGAAAATATTTCGTTGAGGCAAAACTTTTGTTGTAGTGAAATCGAAAAAATATAGCTGACTTGAGATATCAAAACAAAGGAACGTTATTCTTAAAATTAAAAAAGTGTCCACTGCTACTATTCCTTCCCAGCAGCCTCACAACGCGATTCTCAGTCATGCATAGCGAGGCCATGGTGAAAAGCACGCAGAAACAACGCCTACATCCGCTTTGGTGAATGTACCAAACAGTTGCATTAACACGGTAACACCAGCAGCTGTCCGCTGTCAAAGTGTACCGACAACGCCAAGATGGAGGCAGGGTATCGTGGAGCGGTGACTTTTGCCTTATTTTAGGCCATTCTTATCATCCATCACTCCCGGCTAGCTGATTTGGTTGATAATGCCAACAAACAGCCGCGCTGATTAGGTACCACACTGGCCAAGCACGAATAAAATGATAAGCATTGGTATCGAAAAAGGCATCGCTCGGTGGTTGCACCCAGCAGTTGCGGCAGCTGCGTGAAGGAAACCATGGACTGAGCGACTGAGCTTCAGCTTCGGATCGTCTGCGGCTCGAAAGCAAGCCAGTGTCAAAAGCAGGGCAGTCTCATTGCCATCGCTATCGAGCAATGGCGGCGCCCATGCTTGCTGAACAGCAGCGGTTTCCGGTGGTGCCAACGCGTGTTTTAGGCTTTGTCGACGTGTTTTCAGGTTCTTAAAATGCATCAAAATGTTAAATATTGCGTTTCCTGTATAGCAATTAATATCTGAGCCTGAAATTGCATCGTGATAATTCGTTGAAACGGAACGGCAGAAGAAAAAGTGTTCGTTGTGGCAACAATAATTATGCGTTGACTCCTATAGACTGCTGTCGAGGAATCGTGAATTTTTCGTTGTAGCAGAAATTTCATTGAAGCGGCGTTTGTTGTAGCGGGGTTCGACTGTACCACACCTATTAAGAGGTAACTGTTTGTCACTACTGCTCGAAGCACTACGTTTGGCTGAACAGAGATGTCAGAACCCCTGACAAAATTAACCATGACATTGAAGTTTCCGAGTTATAACAGGCATGCCTGTGAGGAAAAGTCAACAGTTGAAACTCTCAGGAATTTCTTAACGTCACAAAAATGGGTAAGCGCTAATCAGGCAAAAAGAGAGAGGATGGTTATGGTTTGGAGACAGGATAATCTGCGAAGTATGCAAACGTTTAAGAGTGAGGGAAAAATGAGCAGGAGAAAGCACTCACAGATCACGTGAATATGCGGCCGACTTGGAGAGCTCTTGCAGAAGGAAACGGAAGAGCGACGGGAAGCGCAGAAAGAAGACATGGCCCGTCAGGCAGTTCTTCCTCTGCGTCTCCTCTCGGCTACGGTTGACACCGAAGATGCGAGTCATCAGTGTGCTGAAGAGCAAGGTTGCAGCATTCCTCACCTGCACGTAGCCACGGCAAATTCTATAGACTGCATGTGTCATCCGCTACAACACAAACCTATATTTTAAAACATCAGTGTCTAAGACCAGAATATAGCTCTGACTAACACAGAGAAATACAGCAGACTCTCAATACTTTGATGACAGGCCGAAATGTGGGAAAAAAAAGTGTGATTTGATCACTTTTCAAGCTGCGGAACACACACACACATACAATCTGAATGCAGTGCAATCTTTAACACTTTCTTGAAATTTCAATTGCACGGTGCCATAATTATTACGGTAGATTACAGCTAAGAGTATGAATAGCCAGCCTGCCAGCATCTATGTAAAACATGCATCTTTGAAAAATACCACCGAATTATTTACTGATAAAGAAGCAGAGAAATTCAAATGATTACCAGTGGAGACCTTAGTAAGTGCATGCACAGCTCTCCGAACCCATTAACAATGCTCAAATCTACATTACAAACATGCAGCTTAACAAAGCTGTAAATGACAAATAACAGCAATACAGACACTTTTTATCTGAGAGCTAGTTGCTCCTGTTACACACAACAAAAGGGATTTACTCTTTTACTCGGTGGCCTCAGTTAGAAGAATTGGAAATGCTGCTGTGATGTTTGAAAGCCTCGTGTTACACACAACAAAAGGGGTTTACTCTTTTACTTGGTAGCCTCAGTTAGAAGAATCGGAAATGCTGCTGTGGTGTTTGAAAGCCTGCGTTGTTCACCGATCCGTCAAAACAGTGAGTAGGCAAAGGAGATGCTTTACTCACCGACCAAATCTTAGATTCAAAGCCAATGATGGCCACTTGAATGCCATCGGCAGCATACGGCATCACCGCATCACCAAGCCTTGCTTCACGAAAAAGTGCTCGCAGCACATTCATAGCGTGAACCTGAAAAACCATCACTCGTTGATTCAACTGTATAACATCACCATGTCATCAAGAAAGCAAAAGAACATTGTGAAAACTGCCTCCTGATTACCAGATCTGTCATTATCAAGCAAAATTTCGAATTGACCCATTGGCCTCTGCAGCCGACAATCCGCCGGCCGCTCAGAAAATAGTTGCTTTTGACAATGTTTTATAGATGACAGTACATTATTTGATGTTTGTGATTTGCATTTTCTTGATATGTTCCCCACTAGATGGACATAGTTTTTGGTAGTTGGAGCTGTTTGTAAGTGTGCGGTTTTCATTCAGCGGCGAAGGGTGCACGTTCCCAGCTTTTTCAAAAGACAGCGTAGTGCAAAAAACGTAGTCCAACAGATGAAGAAATTGTTAGTCTTGTGCTTGACAGTGACACCGAAATTGACATGTGTGATGATCATGATGTTCTGTTAGAGGACCCCTCAAGGCTATGCTCAGTTTGCAAGGCACACGGCAAAAAAGTTCTAGAGCCGATGGAAGTGCAAAAAATGTGAAGTTTCTCTTCACATGCCTGTGTGCTTCAAAGTTTTTCACATGCAAATATAGTACTGAAACTGCTGATGCAGTGACACATCGCTCAGAGGATAAAGCAAGCTTTGTTATTATACGGCATCTTTTGGAGATTTTAATGTCATTTATATTCCCCGACCCATGCCACCTGCCGATGCAAAAACTTACCCTCAGGATACTTGGCAGGAACAACCACAGTGAGCACAAAAGCCAAGGGGTTAACAGTGAAGCTATTTAGGCTTGCCAAAAGCCAGTCCGGCTTTATCAGAAAACTTCAGCCGTGGCATCCAACGTGCCGAAAAAATAAAAGGAGGAGGAGAGAAGAAAAACAAATAAAACAAAGTAAAACTTCTCGGCAGACAGGATTTGAAACCGCACGGTCCGAAGTCAAGCTTCCTAACCACTGAGATATCCAAAGACGCTATGGCAATTGTGGGAGCGACTGGGTTTTCCTGCTCTGGGAGAATAAGAAAAAAAGTACGGAGAAAGAGAAACTAGGAGAAAAAAAGCATAGCATTAAAAATATATAAATTAATTTTTCTTCACAGCAATTGTGGTATAAGGCGTCGCTACCGACTACAGCGCTGTGCGGTGGCACGCGCTCGGTGGCCGCCACGGGGAGAAGAAGAAGATGGAATAAACAAGATGTCTCCGTTTATGCTGTGCTATTCATTATGTACGATGTAACATATTTTGGCGACGAGGATTCACCAGCCCATGTGCTACCGGCCTGAACCTCATCTGTGCCCTCGTTTATTGCCTACCATCTTCTACGATGAGTATTTCGGGGCTACAGCCGCCACCTCCGTTCCTGTCGTCACCTGGACACCCGGACATTCCATGGGAGCAATGGATCCAGGCTTTCAAGAATTACATGGTTGCTTCGGGCGCCTTCGACCTACCTGCCATTCGTCGGAAGGCGATCCTGCTCAACTGCTTGGGCTTGGAAGGACAACGTATCTTCCAGACTCTGACGACTACTGACGACCCGTGCCTCGTGCCTGCGAGCGCTGCGGCAGGTACACTGACGTCCCCTAGTCCTGATGTGTTCGACCGCGCCATCGCGACGCTGGAAGGTCACTTCAAAACCACGTCGAACGTCACTGCAGCGCGTCACCGTTTCCGTCGACGTACGCAGGCCCCAGGTGAGACTGCGGCTGATTACGTCACCGCGCTGAGAAGTCTTGTAGGAGCATGCAATTTCGGTGATCTAACGGACGACATGATACGCGACCAGCTCATAGAGAAAACCACAAGTGGATACTTACGTGAACGCCTTCTGCTGGAAGAGTCTCTCACGCTTTCTAAGGCTCTTACCATTGCCAAACAGCATGATCAAGCGACTAATGAAGCAAGAGAACTTGCACAAAATGACTTGCAAGTTCATCGTGTAAAAGATACTTCAAATCACAGAGAACGGCATTGTAGCACATGTACTTGCTATAACATGCACGGTCAAAGTCGCATATCTCCGAAAGAGCAAGTATGTTATCGTTGTGGTTCTACGGCACACCTTGCAAATAGCTCTCTGTGCAAGGCCAAAGCGCATAGGTGTCGACAATGTGAGAAAATTGGCCATCTTGAAAAGGTGTGCAAGTCATTGCGGAAGTTTGAGAAGAATGTTCAGCATGTAGCGGAAGGTAACGATACAGCTGATCCAGACGACCATTTAAGTGTTTGTCAGAGCTGGAGCCGTAAGAAGGGAATTTACGCAGCGTTGGAAATAGAAGGAATTTCTGTACCATTTTTGATCGATACAGGATCATCGGTTTCGATCCTGGCCGAAGAACTTTACCAACGCTATTTTTCTAAAGCGTATCCACTGAAGTCTACATCCGTCCAGCTTCTCGATTATTCGAAGGCAGCAATTCCTATACAAGGATGCTTCATTGCTACTGCCTCATTTCACGGCCGATGCACTTCTGTTCTACTATACGTTGTGCCTGGGGGAACAACCATTCTGGGATTAGACGGCATCGCTGCTCTGGATATGAAGATCCAAGGGTCACCGCTCAGGTGTCTTCTAATGACGCAAGAAACTCCTGTGCTACCTCCAGAATTACGTTCTGAGTTTGAGCACCTATTTGCAAAAGAGCTGGGAACTGTGAGAGGTTTCACTCACAAGGTCAGAGTTCGCGCGTCTGTACAACCGGTGGCCAGCAAACTGAGACGACTGCCACTTGTCATTCGCGAGCAAGTCTCGGCAGAAGTTCAGAAATTAGAAGCTCAGGGCATCATTGAGCGTGTCGACTCTTCTGAGTGGGTCTCCCCTATTGTCGTAGCCAGAAAAAAAGACGGCTCGATTCGCATGTGTGTTGACTTACGGGAGCCAAACAAAGCTGTGGTAGTAGACAGTTTTCCTTTGCCACAAACTGAGGAGCTCCTGAACAGCCTGGCTGGGGCACAGCGTTTCTCGAAGCTAGACTTAGCTTCTGCATATCACCAGTTACCGCTCAGTTCAGAGAGCCGTGACCTTACCACGTTCATCACTCACGATGGACTATTTCGCTTCAAGAGGGTTTGCTTCGGACTGGCGTCGGCGCCATCAGCGTTCCAGAAAATGATGCACATGATCTTGAAAGGGTGCAAATGTGTCCTATTTTACATTGATGACATCATCGTGTATGGGCGATCCCGAGAGGACCATTTGGGAAACTTGCGCGCTGTATTGCAACGTCTTTCTGATGCTGGCCTCCGGCTCAACAACAAGTGTGTCTTTGACGTGGCAGAGTTGACTTTTCTAGGTCACGTTGTGAGCGCCAAAGGATTATTTCCGTTGATGTCATCCATTGAGGCGATAACAAAGGCACCATCACCTACAAATATTAACGAACTCCGCTCGCTACTGGGGCTTGCAGGCTTCTATTCCAAGTTCATTCCTCATTTTTCGGATGTTGTCGAGCCAATGCGCGCCTTGCTACGAGGACAAGCCTCTTTCGTTTGGAGTGCGGCAGCACAGAGCAGTTTGGAGCGCCTGAAATCTCTGCTCACATCTTGCGAAGTGCTTCATCTTTTCGATCCTCACTTGCCTGTGTTCGTTACAACTGATGCTTCAGGATATGGATTAGGTGCAGTACTTCAGCAGGACAACGGGACCTCACTGCAAACTGTCGCATTCGCCTCCCGCACACTTCAACCGCATGAGCGGAAATACTCAGTCGGCGAACGTGAGGCCCTTGCCTGCGTCTGGGCTTGCGAACACTGGCACGTTTATCTATGGGGACGACCTTTCATCTTACGAACGGATCACGCAGCGCTGGTTACGCTCCTTTCGACGAAAGGCACCGGTCACCGACCATTAAGGATTGCGCGCTGGTCCTCACGGTTGCTCTGCTACAACTATACCGTCGAATACAGGAAAGGTAGCGAAAACGTCGTGGCTGACGCTCTCTCCAGGCTACCCGTCCAGAGTTTAATCCGCGATGCACCAGAAGAGGAATTTATCTGTTTGTTGTCTCCCGTAGTTACCATGCCAGAACTTCAAGAAGCAAGTGCCAATGATCAGATTATCTGTGAAGTTAAGCACTTCACGACTACTTCTTGGCCTGACAAGAAATCACTGTCAAAAGAATTGCTACCTTACTTTTACGTGAAGGCTGAACTCTCTGTCGTAAGTGATATCCTATGCCGGGGTGACAGGATTGTCGTGCCTGCAACTTTGACACGCCGCCTTATGGATCTGGCCCACGAGTCACACCCAGGCATTAGTCGTACCAAAGCTCGCCTGAGAGAGTCCTATTGGTGGCCATGCATGGATAGTCACATTGAAGAACTGGTGCGCACATGCGTGATTTGCCAGTCTTGTGACAAGTCCGCACGTACCTTTCCAGCGCCACTGCAACCTGTTCCTCTTCCTGACGCGGCGTGGGAAAAAATTGCCATCGACATTGTGGGACCATTCTCGCAAGCTTCGGCCGACTACCGTTATGCAATTACTGCCATTGACTATTATAGCAAGTGGCCTGAAGTGGCGTTCGTGCGAGATGCGACCACTTCTACAGTGAAGAAGTTTTTACTTGAACTTTTTGCGCGAGAAGGCTACCCACGTAGTATTGTATCCGATCATGGACCACAGTTCTCTTCAGCAAGCTTTGACGAGTTTCTCACGGAGCGTGGAATAACGCACTACAACTCTTCCGTGTATTACCCACAAGCTAACGGCTTGGTGGAAAGATTCAATAGGGTGCTGAAGTCGTACATTCAACTAGCCCTGCTTGAACGTCGTGACGTACGAACAGCCATGCTTGATTACCTGCAAGTATATCGCTGTACGCCTCACGCGACTACTGGTGCGACACCCGCTGTTCTTCTTCATCGACGCCAACCTCGCACCAGACTTGACATATTGGGATTGCCCGACAGATGCTTCAGCACGGACCCGTCAAGGGCGATTGAACAGTTGCGAGAGCGCGTACAAAACAAGCAAATGATCTCGAAGAGCTACACCGATGAAAAACGTGGAGCCAAGGAACCCAGTTTCGTCGTTGGTGATTACGTGCGCGTTAAGACAACTGCAGCTCACGGTAAGCTGTCTTCACAATTCTCCGCGCCCAAGAAGATCATTGGAAAACGTGGACCGGCCTCGTACCTCTTGGAAGATGGGCGTGTGTGGAACGCATCCAAGTTAATCGCAGTTCACCCCGGAGCGGTCAACAAAATGAAATCGGGCACCCCTGCTGTTATGAACTGGACACCTGCATTTAATCGGTCTTCTCATGCAGTACAGCCTGAAACCTCTGCTCTTATGAACTGGTCCCCTGCATCTGATCGGTCATCTAGTGCGCCCCAATGGGACACATCAAGAGCGGATGGTCATGAAAGGGCAGACCCCGTATCATCTCCACTAGACGGCACGCAAGCTTTGACCAGTCCAGGATTTAATGCGCCTGCAAGGAAAAGCAAGCGTAAAAAGAAGACCCCAAAGAAATTGAAGGACTTCATTAGGAAGTAGACAAAAACAGTTTTGTGTGTTTCTACCATTTATTTTTTATTTTATTTTATTTTATTTTTTTTTTTGCAAGAGGGGATATGTGGTATAAGGCGTCGCTACCGACTACAGCGCTGTGCGGTGGCACGCGCTCGGTGGCCGCCACGGGGAGAAGAAGAAGATGGAATAAACAAGATGTCTCCGTTTATGCTGTGCTATTCATTATGTACGATGTAACAGCAATGTACACCATATAAAAAAAAAACAAAGAAAGAACAGACCACAGATTCAGTGCACTACTGTAATAAGTGTTAAGCAAAGCAATCATGCCTATTCTGCTGCCGTGTCGTTTTATCAAAGCCTCGTGTGATGCCCAAAGTGGTGCGATGCTCATCCTACCTTGTTCGCCGAACCAAACCATTTGCTCTCTCCCCTTAGTTCAATGAATGCGCAACATCGAAAGCCGACGCAAGCGATATCACATTGTGCAATTCACGCCGTAAATAACCTAGCCAAGCACAGCAAAAGGGTGGGAAAATAAGTGAGGCCGAGGAGCAGGCGACGAAGTAAAGTATAGCACAGTCACGTAGCACATGGCTACACATAGCGTAGCCATGTGTAGTTTAGTAAAGCAAGGGGGTGGAAAGGGCGAGGAAGAGGGGAACGCACCGAGCTCTGCTGTTTCCTCAGTTTTCACACAACTAGTGCGGTGAGCTACCCCTATCTTTTTTCTTCTTTTTTCCTTCTTTAAAATTTTAAATCTTTGTAAAAGGGTACGAGTAGGTTAAGTACCTTGGGTTCTACTGATGCATCAGTGTCCATGGATGCCAGCACAAGAAGTTCTCTGATGGCTCGATGGAATGTTGCTAGTGAGCGCACCTCCGGCTCCGACACAAGGATGGCCTGTGGGTGAGCAAAGCCCAGAGTTCCTCATATAAGCATCACCACAACCAATTTTCTTCAATGCATTTACCGTATAAAACAGAATATAGGTCAAACTGGAATATAGGTCAACCCCCCAAACTTTGAATCTCCGAAAAAGAAATTCTTAAATATCACAAAGTATTGCGGCACACCCTTACCTTGATAAATACATGACACAACCAGCTGCACTGTGGTGATGTTTCTTTTTATTGGGACACTAATCTTATGTAGTTAAAAACCAGAAGGCCACAAAGCGCTGTCATTCGAACTCTTCCGAACTTCAGTCCGACGACATCTGCTTTTCACTAGTAACATCCCAGAGTGCATCATCCTCCGTTCCATGCACTGCGTTACTGATGCAGCATTTGCTGAAAGATGGAGGTACGCCACCACAGCGCAAAGTCCTCTCGCTTCATAAATCGGCGTACCCACGATGACGATCCCTTGAATTGCACCCTCGTGAGCCCAGAGTCGCGCATTGTCTCCAGCGCTTTTACGCGGATGCACTCCGCTGTTACGGATAGCGATCTTGCAAGCAGCTCCCGGACGAATTCGGCGAGTAGCATTTCCAGTTCAGGGTGCACTGCAGTCCGTCCGCGAAATGATATAATATACAGTAGAACCCTGCTGATACGTTTTTCACGAGACCGTAAAAAAAAACGTAGGAGCCGGGAAACGCAAGAGCCGAGAAACGCGAAAAATTGAGAAACAAGAGTAGTGGTGAACTGCACATAGTTTTATTTTAATTCTTTCACTTTAAAAATCATGCAGCGTTGCCTGGCGCATCTTCTCACACCCGACAAGCACACAAGGGGTTTTTCAAGCACCTGTAGTGCCATGTGGCTCTCACCATCGTCACTGCTGCGCACATATCTTTGCAATAAATCCAGTGCCGCCACGGCCGATGAGGACGTTGGCTCCGGTATCCGCTCCATCTCCTCCTCAACTTCCTCGTCACTGGTGCACGGAGCGGCGCACTCAGCCACGATGTCGTCGACAGATAATGTCACGGAGGTGACAACGGCGGTGTCAACAGAAGCGTAGTCACTGTACGCGATTCCACTGGCACCAACAGTCTCCATGGCAGTGTTCAGTTCGTCGCAGTCTGCGAACGCACCGTCTATTTGGAGTGTTGGAAGTGTAAAGGCACTATGGAAGACTATTTGGAGCGTTGGAAGCGTAAAGGCACTATGCTGCAAGCTCGTATAACTTTCACAACGACCGACACGAAACAAAGGCAATGCGAGAAGACTGCAGCAAGCACGGGTAGCACGGGCACACATGGGCGATGGTGACGGCGATCGGGCTATACCCTTTAAATCGGGCCGCCTGCGCGACCCGGTGGCGATAAGTTTAAACCAGCGTGGCACCCCAAGAAAACAAAAACAGGTCTCGGAGACCTTACTTTTACAGATGCCAAAACCAATTTTAAGGACCCAACGCGTCATAAACACAATCTTTCTTAGAGTGCAAATACGGATCTCAAAGGTCATGCTTTTGCTGGCATGAACCGAAAATACATCATAGGTGTTGCCCCCGGCACTTTGGGCGGCCAATCCCATCGTCAAGCCGCCAAGCCAAGCTGCATGAAAGACAACAAGGCTGCTCGAGCCGGCGCTTCGTGGCACTTCGCAACGTATGATGCGGGAACGGTCCCACAGTTGCGACGCAGCAGCGGGGTTCCCAATGCATTGGATCCTATGGGAGCTGTGCCGGGACTGGCCGAAAACGACGTAACAACCAGGAAAACGCAGCACACGGGAACGCAACAGCGGGATTCTACTGTATATATATTTTTTATGGTTGCTGCACGATGTGGTGCGCTGCTTTTGGCTCATCCAGCATCGGAAGTTTTTCTTCAATGCACCGAATCCCTGTTGTGCCACCTGGTTGCCGCGCACCTCTGTATTTTCAATAACCTTTTTCTTAAAGCTTATCATAAACTGCCGTTGACTACCACTCATTTCTGAAGGAAATCGAAAAAAGAAAACAGCACACTGACAGCAGATAACCAAGACAAAATGATGTCTAAAAGATATCTCTGCCTCCAGAGCAGCTAGGACTGTCATTTTTGTTGTGACATATAGCTGTATCTTTAGTTTACACAATGGTAGGTGTGAATTTTTTATTAAGATCGTCAAAAAATTAATTTTTGCCGAAAATTGGAGCATAAAGTGGGCGTGTCTGCAACACTGAAGTGCAAGGTGCGACAAAACTTGCTAAAATTATAAAAAAAAGCACTCTTACCGTTGTGTAGCTTATGTTCATTAGTATACAGGCATGTGCAAATAGTAGCTCTGCAATACAAATTTCCTGTCTTTATGTACTGGCAAACGATAGGTAATTAATTTTAGGATATCTAGAAAACTAATTGGTTTAGAAGAACAGTAATTGAATTTTTGAAATCAGCATCAAAAACTCGATCACATTGTAAATTTTCTTTATAAACGCATGAAAATACC
Organism: Rhipicephalus annulatus; assembly: GCA_013436015.1. NCBI lineage: Eukaryota > Metazoa > Arthropoda > Arachnida > Ixodida > Ixodidae > Rhipicephalus > Rhipicephalus annulatus. The sequence goes on along the minus strand of WOVY01011319.1, from coordinate 201,032 downwards.
TGACATTTCGTCTCAAGTACAGTGTTCCCCCTTAATCAAAAGTGACATCGCGGCAGTGACTACTTGTTGTGAGGTCACATTAAATGGTAAGATCATGTTTAAAACACCAGTGGTTTGATTTTTTGGTGCTTCCAGCCTATACTTGGTGCTTCCAGCCTATTAATGCAATACGTACAACAGGGTCCCACATTAACAAGGGTGCGCTACTTGACTGATGGACTGAGCTACGAAATGCATCAATGTGAAGCAAAGATTTTTCACCCACCTGAACCATAAATGGAATGCCAGCACTCCGACGTGTGGCACAGATGCCCTTGTCCTTGATGACTGCCATGATGTTCCCAAGCCAGGTGCCCGGAAGGTTTGCCAACTCTGGGTGTTTGCATCTAGCATGGCAACAACAGGGACGCAGAAAATGCATGAAAGTGGCTGTACACTTCAGTGGATTCGTCATAATTCAAACAAAATTCAAATTCTCGATTGCCTGTTTCTGTTTTCAATGTAATACTATTAAGTCAAATTTCTCCAGTGCATAAACTTGGTTAGTTCATACTCTCTGCTTGTCGATCGTAAATAAATATCTGCTGCCTTGTTGCTTCTAGCTGAAGTGGCCAAAGCACTAGCTCTTCCCTTCAATCCAATGAATTGGCAACATCGAAAACCATCACAAACGGTATCACACAGTGGAATTCCCAGCGTAAATAACACAAATGTATTAACTTCCTAAAGACATCACAGAACCAATGCGCTAACGTAGTACGACAATTCACACACCTCCAAAGCATGTGGCACAGCTTTTGGAAAGCACTGTATGCTTGCTCGAAGGCTCCGCGATGCCTCACTGTCGACATCTGCTCCATGAAGAAGTCTCCAATAGACAGCACCTGTGGAACCCAAGTTGTGTGAATGTAGGCTTCATTAAACCTCTACTTTGTAATCTGCCACGTGCCAGCATGTACACCACAACAAACTTCACAGAGTGGTCGCAACAGCTGACACGGGCACCCATGGTTTTGCAATAACTTTAGCCGCAAGCTCAATACAGTACACTCTTGACAATTTAAACTGCGACAATTCAGATTTCTAGTTGATTCAAAGAAATATTGAAATTTTTGTCTGCTAACTATGCTCTCAATTAACCTTATGATCACTTAATTCTAAACTGCCCGACTGCATTAGTTATGTTGATTCAAATATATTTACTTGTCCAAAACTGAAAATATGTGCTGCCTTTGCTGCTTTACACTGAAAATTTGCATGCTTGTGTCACTAAAACTCCAAAATGAAGTCTATTTCTGACCTACAAAGCAGCCAAACTAGCCTAGCCATGTGCACCAACAATTTCATGCCCACTGAAGAAGTAAAAAAGAATAACGAAGACTGTCTGGCAATGACCTCTTTCGGTGAGGTCTGGCAAGGTCACTTTCACCACAGTACACTTCTGTAAAGCGAAAAAGCGAAAAGGGGCTTCTAGCTGTCATAGGACACAGAAACCCTTAATTACACATGCATGCAAGCACTATTAATTAATGAGAACCAGTATAGATTGCTGGAATCTAAAAATAAAAACTTCACTGGCAATTATGCAGAACTGCCCATGATGTTGCAGAAGCACTGAGAAAAAATAAGATACCGTATTTACTCGCGTAATGATTGCACACGCATAATGATCGCACCCCTAAATTTTGTCGTCTAAATTCGAGTTTTTTTCCCTGCGTAATTATCGCACCCTGAACTTGCCGCATCGACATGTCATGTGCCAAGTCTAGCTGAATGCGCCTATCATTGTTTCTGTGATATGAAAGCGGGCATCGCTATGCTAATGCTGTAAATTTACTGATTTAAGTGAAAGCATTCCTTATTTAGATGGAAGACACTGTTCTGACGCGCGTGACGTACTCACAACCTTCATAACTGATGCAAAGAAGAAAAAAATGCGGTGGCTTCGTTTCATGGAGTGCTTCACTCTGTCAGCCGCCATGTTTGTTTTGACATCCCGCACTGTTACAGCGGCGGCCACCTGCTGGTCGACCGTGTTTATCCCGCAGCAATGTTTTTTTTTTTTCCCTGAGATTATGTTTTTTTGTGTGTGTGTGTGCTTTGTGATCATCTGTTGAAGCGCCGTTTCACCATGGGGCGGCATGCGAGCTTTACTGCCACGTTCAAGCTGAAGGCGCTTGACTACGCGCTAGAGGACGGCAACCGCGCTGCCGGCAGACATTTCGGTGTCGATGAAATCCGGATCCAATATTGGAAAAAACAGCGCGACATGCTCATGGCTACTAACAGCACGCAATGGGCTTTCCGCGGACCCAAATCTGGCAAGTTCCCTGACATTGAAAAGGCAGTCCTCGAATACGTCAAGGACATGCGCAAGGACGGTTATGCAGTGTCATTAAACATGATACGGACGCAGGCATGCACAGTTTCCCGGAGGCTGGGAATAGCCACAAAGGACTTCAGCGCCAGTTCTGGCTGGACGACACGCTTCATGCGGCTGAATGAACTGTCACTGGCATTTCCAACGCACTCGACGGAACGGAATATGACCCTCTGTGGGACAGTGAAGACACTGCCAGTTCCAACAGGGAATCGTGCGGTGACGGCACTGACGCCAGTGATGCTTCGGAGTTTGAATGAACGTTACGGGGACAGAGAGGTAAAAATAAAAGGGTAGTGTGCCATGCATATAGCTCCTGCGTAATGCGTGCATTTTATTACAAAGGTAAGCCTTAATTTACTTCTATTTTTGGTTATGTTCATGATAGCTACCGTAAAAATTCTGATTAGCGACTTTTTTGCGTTTCCGGTGCTCAGAATATTTTTCCACGGAAAATTTACCCCGCGTAATGATTGCATCCCGAAGTTGGAGTCAATTTTTTAGAAAAAAAAAAAAAGTGCGATCATTATGAGAGTATATACGGTCATCATCATCATCATCATAATCATCAGCCTGGCTACATCCACTGCAGGACAAAGGCCTCTCCCATATTCCGCCAGTTAACCCGGCCCTGTGCTTGCTGCTGCCAATTTATACTCGCTAACTTCTTAATCTCATCTGCCCACCTAACCTTCTGTTTCCCCCTAACCCGCTTGCCTTCTCTGGGAATCCAGTTAGTTACCCTTAACGACCAGCGGTTATCCTGTCTACGCGCTTCATGCCCGGCCCATGTCCATTTCCTCTTCTTGATTTCAGCTATGATATCCTTAACCCCCGTTTGTTCCCTAATCCATTCTGCTCTCCTCCCGTCTCCCAAGGTTACACCTACCATTTTTCTTTCTATTGCTCGCTGTGTCGTCCTCAATTTAAACTGAACCCTCTTTGTAAGTCTCCAGGTTTCTGCTCCGTAGCTAAGTACCGGCAAGATACAGCTGTTATATACCTTCCTCTTGAGGGATAGTGGCAATCTACTTGTCATAATTTGAGAGTGCTTGAAAAATGTGCTCCACCCCATTCTTATTCTTCTAGTTACTTCAATCTCGTGGTTTGGCTCCGCGGTTATTACCTGCCCTAAGTAGACATAGTCTTTTACAAATTGAAGTGCACTATTATCTATCTCGAAGCGCTGGTCTTTTCCGAGGCTGTTGTACATTACCTTCATTTTCCGCAAATTAATTTTAAGACCCAGCTTTCTGCTCTCCTTGTCTAACTCCGTAATCATGAGTTGCAATTCGTCCCCTGAGTTGCTCAGCAATGCAATATCATCGGCAAAGTGCAGGTTACTAAGGTACTCTCCATTAACTCTTATCCCTAACTGTTCCCATTCTAGGCTTCTATACGGTACCTGACATTAATTAATATGTTCCCAAGTCATCTTTACGAGAACGGCTTAATTCAAACGAAATTCTGGGGTCCTCTTGATTTTGAATTATCGAGAGTGCATCACTACACACGCATGCAATAACTCATAAAAGCTTCATGTCATTTAGATTAAAACACAGTGGTATATTTAGGCTGGTGTGAATGTTTGAGTGCTTCGAATACTCAAATAATTAAGTCAAACTAAAATATTTTATACGTATTTCATGGATCCAGTGTGTGGACCGCGATAGCACTGCATGCCAAGTGGACGAAAAATGCCCATTTTGCAATGCGTAAAGATCATGCCAGTACTCTTTCAAAGGGACACTAAAGAGAAAAAATAAGTTGTTTCAGATTGATAAACTGCGCTCTGAGAGCTCTAATGCCATAAGCTTCACTGTCATAAAATCATTATTAGTGGAGAAAATCAAAGTTGAAGCTTCATTTTTAAATTTCGTACCATAATCTCTGCACGTGACGCAAGAAATTCCACAACGTATTTTTGGTATTTTTGCAGCATTCGCTCGATGAAGTTTTCTGAACTTCGTATGCCAAGTCTTCGGCAGCCACAGATTACAATGTACTTCAACTTTATTGATTAGAAGCTATGTAGGAACCAGTAGATGCCTTTGAAATTGATGACATCACACTGTTTGGTGCAAGAATGTCAAGGTGGCGTTTCCACCTGCATTTTCATTTCGCACGTTCTCTCGCTTACCAACACGATAAGAGTGGTGTTTTCTGGATTGTGGAATTGCACTTTACTAATGGGCAAAAGATCGTTTTGCTGTGTAGTGTCCCTCTAAGTAGAGAACACAAGACACACTCGCTCTGCACTACAAGTGGTCCCTTACTTGCTTTAAAGAGAGACAAACGCCCATGCCGGCACATCCGGATTCCAGCGGACATGCCTCACAGATGTCGCCGAAAAAGAGGGACACCTCGCGGTGCGCGCGCCAGCCGCACAGCAGCAACATCTGCGCTGCCACTGCGGTGCTCTTCACGGCATCCACGGATGGCCCGTCGCCCCTGTCGGCCTCAAATTTACGGCCCAGGCCTCTGTGCAGTGCCACTTGCATTTCCCTGAGAAGTCCTGCATGTGGATTCGTGGTTTAGAAGGTCACTTAAGCCAAGCAAAGAATCGACTTTTACTGATAAGGTGCACTCTGAAACCCTAATTTCGTCTAATAAAAACTGCTGTGATTTTCGACCCCAAAAACATGACTTGAGGAATACCACAGTGGAAGGCTCTGAAAATTATGACCATTATGTAGTAAACAAAGTTTCCATGCGGGAACCGAGACATGCCTCTTCAATTTGTTCTTATTCGCGGTGAGCGTTCAATACAGACTTTTTACAATGCCTTCTCCCAACGAAAAATGGTTCTGTGAAACTCAAAATTTTACGTCTACTCTTCCATACCTGTATTTTGCATTGCTGCCTTGAATAATTCTTCAAAAAAAAAAACACACAAATGCATTTATGATAAGTTACCGGTCACATAACATTCCAACACTGGCGTTCTTGCTGATTGGTTATTGACAGCAGAACATTTCTCACCTGGATCTTCGTCAATGTCCAGTTGACCTTCGGGAGATGCGTTGCTCACTACACGTCCCACCACAGCGGCCACTTCAAACGCCACTTGCATTGACTGGCACAAGACTGCTTTCCACGAGGCCACATTGTCACTAGGCAAAAGCCTGTGATAAAGAAAGAAAGGAACAAACGCACAACCAAAAGTACTTTAACCCAACAAGTGCCGGTATCCGCCACAATCTCTTGTGACCATACTCTCTTGAAGAGCAATTTATATCCCACAACAACACACCAGAGCTGAGAAAATATTTGATTGCTTCAAATGTTCAAATGAACATGACAGTACATTCAAACCTCATTATAACAAAGTTAATTCTCACACAAAATTAGGTTCATTATATCCGAAAATTCGTTATAAACACTATAGTTACTCCAAGGCTATTTTTCTTGCAATTGTTATAACCAATATTTTGTTATATCCCGATTTGTTATATCAAGGTATGAGTGCACTCAAATTCACATTGACACAAATTAACATTCCTGAAATTTGAAACACAGTAAAACCTCGTTAATACGTTTCCGAAAAACAGCGCAAGATGAACGTATGATCCGGAAAAACATCAATCCGAATCCAGCGAAAATTGAGGCTGAGAAGTTCATATAAGTTGTAGGAGCATAAAACATTTATTTCTCAAAAAACACAAATTTCTTATTGCTGTGATTCACACTTGGACAAGTAAAGCACCTTCAGCACACATTGCAGACCCTTGTTCATATTTTCATTGTTTTTCATGCAAAATAAGTTTTCTAAAGCTTCTAGTCGAGCTTCGAGTCAAGTGGTTACTTCGCCCTTGTGGCGAGACTCTGACTTTTTTTTTTAATTTCGAACAATCGTGTCTTCACCACCGAAGAGATGTCAGATTAGACGCTTATGAAAACTCTCCGAGACCACGGTGACGACGCACACTTTCGTTTTGCGCCACGCCGCGATTTCACAGGGCTGGTAGCTTTCGCGATTAGCTGATTAGTTCTGGCAACACGAAGACGTGTTGAATGCAATGCAATGAACGCGATAGCGAAAAATTGTATAAGAAGTAAGGCTGGCAGCCAACTCTTTTTAATCTGATATCGCAGAACTCCTACAAAACGCTGGTGTGAGCAAATACGGCTGCTCCAAGGAGAAGTTCTCTTTTCACACAGTCCCTTCACGTTGAAACCGCACTGATACTCGCCGAGATAGCAAGCACACCAGCGATCACGAATGGCCTTGAAATCGTGCATTATTACTGCTCGAGCGGTCCTGACTACGTCCTGCTGATTACTGCTCGATCAGCCTGACTACGTCCACTGCAGGACAAAGGCCTCTCCCATGTTTCGCCAGTCAACTCAGCCATGTGCTTGCTGCTGCCAATTTATACCCGCAAACTTCCTAATCTCATCTGCCCACTTAACTTTCTGTCTTTCTTCACCCGCTTGCCTTCTCTTGGAATCCAGCCTGTGGTCCTTAATGACCACAGCTTATCTTGCCTTCGCACTAGGTGCCCTGCCCATAATCATTTCTTCTTCTTGATTTCGACTATGATGTCCATAACACCCACTTAGCACCCTTAAAGGATTCTTAAACCACCCAGCGGTCGAAATTTAGTTGAGGTGAGGAAGTTGTGCTCGAGTTTACAACCAACACGTAGTCATAAGAATTTTTCGAAACTGTGCTGTAATAGCGAAGTTACACACGTTTGATGATCGAAATGTGACGATCGCTTCTTTTTCTCTTTCCTAGGCTACCCTCTTCCAAAACCACTTGGCCCCTCCTCGCTGAGTCAGCTGAGTGTTCCTCCTCATCTCGCGTGGCATACGTCACCACTGACGCGCTGTTCAAGAAAGCGTCTACTTCCGGTTGCCGTGATCTGCCACTCCGACGCCCCAGCTCGCCGTCAACTGTGTTGTGTGTGTCATCTGGGTGCACTGATCACTGAATAACCGCTGTTGCTGTCATGCCGACCTGTGTTCCTACGCTAGCGACTTGGCAGTTGCGTTACAGGCCGCAGATGTCGATTCACAAGCGGCAACACGACCAAGAACAGCAAGGTGCGCACGAACAGCTGTTTGCACACTGACCGAAGTCGTCGGTTGTCGTTCAACCAATCGCAAGCAAGCATCGAAAGTGGTGACGTCATCGAGTTTCACTGGTGATGTCACACATGTCAGTGGCGAGAATGGCGGAGACCGGAAAGAAGCTATTGTCTTTCTGAAATTTTAGCGCGCCCACTACCTGTAGCGCTGCGGGGTGTGGCATCGCTGATCCCGACGGCATTCTGCACGCGATGGGCTTGTTTACTTGAAATGTTTGGAAAAATATCAAAGGGGGTTTAGGGGCCCTTTAACAAACATAGAGGTCATCGTCATCATCATCAGCCTGACTACGTCCACTGCAGGACAAAGGCCTCTTCCATGCTCCGCCAGTCAACTCGGTCCTGTGCTTCCTACTGCCACTTTACACCCGCAAACTTCCTAATTTCATCTGCCCACCTAACTTTCTGTCTCCCCTAAATTCACTTGCCTTCTCTGGGAATCCAGTCAGTTATTCGTAATGACCAGCGGTTATCCTGCCTACGTGCTGCATTCCCGGCCCATGTCTATTTCTTCTTGATTTAAACTATGACATCCTTAACCCTTGTTTGTTCCCTGATCCACTCTGCTCTCTCCTTGTCTCTTAAGGCTACACCTATTATATTCCTTTAGATCGCTCACAGCGTCATCCTCAATTTAAGCTGAACCCTTTTTGTAAACCTCCAGGTTTCTGCTCCGTACTTAAGTACAGGCAAGATGCAGCTGTACAATACCTTCCTCATGAGGGATAGTGGCAACCTACTAGTCATAATTTGAGAGTGCTTGCCGAATGTGCTCCACCTCATTTTTATTTTTTTAATTACTTCAATCTCGTGGCTCCGTTCCGTGGTTATTACCTGTCCTAAGTAGACGTAGTCTTTTACAACTTCAAGAGCACCTTTACTTATCTTGAAGCGCTTTTCTTTTCCGAGGTTGTTGTACATGACTTTCGTTGTCTGCCGACTAATTTGAGACCTACCTTTCTGCTCTCCTTGTCTAATTGCATAATCATGAGTTGCAATTCGTCCCCTGAGTTACTTAGAAATGCAATGTCATAAGTGAAGTGCAGATTACTAAGGTTCTCTCTATGATCTCTTGTCCCCAACTCTTCACATTCTAGGCTTCTGAAAACCTCCTATGTAAGACAAGGGAATACAATTTCTCCAATGCTATTTACCGCCTGCTTACAGACACAAGGGTACTCACTTCCAATTGACTTTCCTCATGAGGGCGCGAAGCGAGATCAGGGCACCGTACAATGGACCGGTCGACGAAGCTTCAAGGAGGCTGTTCTTGGCCACCGTCAACTGTCTTTCCAGCTCGGCCAGCACCAGAAACGCTGTCCAGAAGACATTGTCGTCTTCCTCGTGGCTCTTGCGCAGCTTGATGGCAGTTCCCAGCAAGGGAGACAGGCTTGGGAGCGAAATGCACAGCTTGCGCGAGACCTTAGCGGTCAGCTTCAGCGTTGAGATAAGATCGAAAAAGTAGGCGGCCGTGACAGAATCGGGAGGCCGGGCGCTCTTCGTCAGCGCCACGGTTGCCAACAGGAGTTCTTCAATCCAGCCCTCTTCCTACACAATTCAGAATAAAAAAAAAATAGTGATAAGAACAACGCATACATATTGCTTAGAAAAAGCATTGCAAGCCCATAAATAATATCGTGAGAAGTTTTGTAGTGCCTAGTAAGCACAAAAGCGATTCTGTAAAAAACAAAAGAGCTAAATCTTCAAGGGACGCTTAAGAGAAAGGAGACTTTTCCAGTATTGATAAATTACTTCATACGATACCAGAAACACTACGCCTGCTGCTAGAAGATACTCAGAAAGTGAGAAAACACGCAAAAAGAAAATGTGGGTGGCAATGCTATTTTGTGTTTTCAGAAGCATTTGCTGTCGCATCGATACTTTGCATTGACTGTAAAACTATGGTTTCTTAGCACAAAAAGATAAAAAGATGAAAAAAAGAAAGGATCGATGAGGATCAATGTGAACGCCTACTTTCAACTGATTTAAAGCACAGGCTATGTAACAACTTTTTTCCTTGTGCAAAGTACCAAAAACATACCTTGCCCCCTCTTCCCACTGGGACAGGGTGAGTGCCTGTTTTACAAGTCAAGCGATGCTAATTTGTTTGTAGCTCGAGGTTCATGCGTAGTATGTTTAGTGCGTACTGTGTTTACTCGCATAATAGGCACACCTTTTTTTTCAAAAATCCGGCACCAAGTTCAAGATTCGCCTATTATGCAAGATAAAATTTTTGTAAATTTTATTTCAGATTACAGCGTAGACTACTAACATAAATCGCCAAAGTTCCAAATATCTGCACTACAGCCCGAACAACCATCTTCATAGACTACACTTTCAAAAAACATGTTGAGCATGCAGTATCGCAAGTTGGAGAATTGAGGCATGTGATGCAGTGTGGTTCAAACGTTCAAAATGTCAAAAAATTAACATCGAAAAACTTGCGTTGACAACAAAATGAACGCAGATAAAAAACTGCAAAAATAAAGCGGCACTGCAGAAATTAGCTGATGTACGTTTCAGGCCACCGCCAAAATTTCTGTGCACTGAACGGTATAGATCGTTCGATTTCATGGGCTCTCTTTTTCAAAGACATTGCACTCGAATCGTGAACTAGCATTCGAGTGTTACAAGTGCCACTCACGCCCCATTTTTTTCAACTTGAGTCAACACAAAGAGTTACCTTGATTTCATACAAAACCGCAACTTTTGACCGCCCACGACCGCCATCGAAAAGCGACCAACGCTGATTTAGCCTGTAGGAGGGAATTGAGGCTAGCCCACCACGATTGCTTAGGCTTTGTCACCTATTTCTGCTGTTCCCATGTCCTGACGTGACTCTCCCCTCCTCCGCGGTCTGTCGTGTTAGGGGAGTGGGAGTGACGATTAACCCCTCTCACCCGGTAGCGGATGTCGACTGCGGCGCCGTGCACAATGCCTCACGGGACGTAACACGCGCATGTCTGTAGTGACAGAGAATTTCTTTGGGACGACAAGGGTGAGCACTCATTTTTTTTCCGTCCGTCGGCTCCTTTTGTTTGGGGCTCACACAAACTTTAACTACGGCGCCTTGCGCCTACTGCGAACGTTCACTTTTCGTTGCCCCTTTCGAACGCTAGGCCGAAGAGCGGTGTGGTGTCCTAGTGCGTGGTTGTACTACGCCGACCCGTACCTCTTGGAAGCCAACGCGAGCGCACTTTGCCCTCGCTTGAGTGACCGGGCTCTGTTTGTCCCAGTGTCCCCATGAATCCCTTTTGCCCACAGAGACGTGCTTGCGGCACCCTGTGAAGTACTTCTCACCCGTGGCGCGGATTTGCTTTCCCGCCACCTCTGTTGTAATGGGCTCTGTGCTGCGTTTTTGGCTGCCGCAGGCAGGCAATGAAGTGTTGCGACCTGTTGAGAGCAGTACCGTGTTCTTGCCACGCTGCGCTTGGCGCCATAGCTGTCCGAACGCCCATATGCAGAGGCGACAGTTAACGTGTGCCCTGCAGCTCACTAAGACCGAACCCAAGCTAGTGGCCGTACTCCTTTGGGATATGTGTACACTACAGGCCTAGGCCTACGATTCGGCATGTTTGGTAGATTGATATGTGGTGTTTAACCTCCCAAACCACCATATGATAATGAGACGCCGTAGTGGAGGGCTCCGGAAATTTCGACCATCTAAGGTTCTTTCACGTGCACCCAAATCTGAGCACACGGGCCTACAACATTTCCGCCTCCATCGAAAATGCAGCCGTCGCTGCCGGGATTCGATCCCGCAACCTGCGGGTCAGCAGTCGAGTACCTTAGCCACTGGAACACCGCGGGGAGGCGCAGTTTGGCAAGTTTTTGTGGGAACTTTGTACAAGACAACATGAAGATTAACTGTAGAAAAGATCACACTCATGCACTGATCCAAGAGTAGAGCACGTGATACAATATTTAGGTTATTGGCCGGGAAATCAACGGTGACAAAAGTCCGCCGAGCTTGTGCAAGTCCGTGCAGTGGCAGCAAAAGTGAGAGCTTGCGTCGGAAAGGCGAAAAGCTCTTAAACTTGTGGACGAGGTGGCAAACGCGATTAGGATGACGTTTTTCCCGACAGAAAACTCAAAGCGCACAGTTGATGAGGACGCGATCACAAGTTCCATGCGAAGCGCGCGCTGCCGGAGCCGCACCGGCGCCGGTGCAAAGGTTATTCCAACGCCCAGGCAACCACTCCCCTTTCCTTACTAAGCGAGCCCATGCAGCTGCCGCAGTCTTTTTTTTCTTTTCCTTTTTCTTGCTCGAGTTAACGAAAGAGGGTGCCAAATGGCAGTCATGCAAATATGGTGCTGAACTACTGATCACGACAAAGTTTGGAGTGCACCTATTATGTGAAAATATAAAAAAATCTGATGTCTCGCAGCCAGACTAGGGGTGTGCCTATTATGCAAGTAAATATGATACCGTATAAACGCGTGTAAGGGCCGCACCCGTGTACGGGCCGCACCCCGTTTTTATGACACACATATTCGAAAAAAAAAAAATTCGCGTAAGGGCCGCACCCACACTTTCATTAACCCACACGTATTCAAAACGCGCGCGTGCATGCGAGCTTTTGAACGTCGTCAATAGATGGCGCGAAAAACGCAACCATCATCATCACTATCAAAGTTTACAGCGGTTTACAGGTGCGTCACTAGTATATTTTGTTTAACTTTCTTCGTGCTAAGGTGTTCATAAAGTTTGCTAAATATTTCAACTTTTTTATTAGTGTTCATACGCTCGTTACCTGAAGGTTAAACCGGGATTTTATCCTTCGTGCCTCGCACCACTATACAAACGCGCTCTCGATATCGGCATCAGCATCACCAACTTGTGCAGTTCAGCCGGCCATTTGTAGGAGTTGTGCACGCCGTATTGTCTCTCGTGCTTGTCTTCTGCCGAGTGTTCACGTTGTAGCACGATGGGCAAGCACCTGAATAGTTTGTAGGGGTCTAAAGCGCCAGATGTAGGGGCTGGCCTATGTACGGCTGACGCAGAAGCCTATAGCTAATGTTTCAGCCGCACACAGTCGTTCCGTGCACGATTAACGTCCCCCAACCGTAGCTTGCCTCATTGCAGCTACTACTACGGGTTCGGGCGAATAAGGCAACTGGCCAGATCAACAACAAACACTTTATTGCCAAGCGTTAGCAATCGCGCGTCACTGTCGCGGGGAGATACTACAGATAACAAAGGTGTTGACGCTTACACCTCGGTCGTGGACGTCCTCGGCCCGCAGGAGGGGTTGCGGGTTCGTCCTCCTGGGATGGTCGCTGGTGTCAGAGAGAGCGAGCGACCGTTTGCCCGCTCGTTTTATTCCCCGACCCGATTTCCCTTTCCCTGACGAGAATGGTACCTTTCCTCGCTGAGGGAGAGGGGAACCTGTTCCTGGCGCCGGGAAAGGGGGAATCGCACGCGCCGGCCGTGGGGGAAGGGGTCCCCGCAACCAGGCGCGTGCGCTGCCCTAAAAGGGAAAGGGAGGCTGGGCGCACCTGCTCCCCACATCCCCCCCCCCTTAAGAAGGCCCCCGAACGACAGAGACTGCAAAGAGGGAATAATTCGTTTTATTCGTCCTCTAGATAGGCCAGAAGGGCCTGGTCTACGTCCATGCCCTCGGACCGTTCGGTGTCTGCCGCGGGCACCGCCGGAGCCCCCACCGCTCTCTCACCCGCCTCCAAGGTCATTGACGCCACCTCCGGTGTCAATGCAGCCGCCACCAATGTCTCTCCCGGCCCCGCCGCCTCCCGCTCTACGGTAGCCGTTATTGATAGCGGCGCAGGCGGACTCTCGCTGGACGCGTGGCCTGAGGCAACTCTCAGCAGCCACTGCGCGAAGTCCGCCTCCTGGGCCGCCCGCGCCAGCATGGCCCGAACCGCGGCGCCGGAGCGCTCCTGGGATGATTCGCGGCTGGATGGTTGGGTAGCCTGGGTGCGGTGCCGGTGTAATTTCCCCAATTCGTGGGAGTTATGGATCACCACGGCGCCGCACTCGCAGAACCGCGTCCCTGCGGGCACTGGAAGGCAAGCCCCGTTAGCCCTCCGGTCCGCGTCCTCTACCGTGCGCCCCTGAAAAGGGCGATACAGGTGCGCTGGGGCGACCCAACTCGGGCCCTTTCCTGCCGGCGCCAGGGCCTCGAGGAGACGTAAGACACCGGAGGGTCGCCTCCATCCTGGCTGGTCCAGGTTGCCACGTCTCGGTGGTTGCGGCCGTGAGGCGATGCGGTCGGCTCACCGCGTTGGGACCCTGGTCTCGTTCCCTGTGAACCGGCGGGTCGTGATGGTGACGGCGAAGCCGAGGGTTGGTGACCAGGCGGCAGCGCGCGCGGACCACCTCGGTGGCGGCGGCTCGAGTGGCTCTGCCTCGGCGTTCGCGGCCGGGCCGCAGTGGGGTAGGGCTGCCATGTGGACGTTGGTGGGGGTGGGGGCTGGCCGTAAGGAGGTGGTCTCCTCTCCTTGCTGTTCCGGCGGTGCTGTTCCCAATGGCGCTCCATCTGTTCGGTGAGAGTGATACAGATAAAGAACGACAGGTTAACAATCGCACATGTGTTGCGCGCTAACCCTTGCACCCCGCGTCGAACATATCAAACGCGGCCTACCGTGCATAGTTGCCTCCGCCTGTTACGCAGGAAGTAGCGCGGTTCTGGGCTCCTGACCCGGTGTCGAGCCATCTCACCCGCCGCGCGCGGCTTGGAGGGGGACTGACCGTAGTCCTCATGCGCCTCCCGTGCTATGTAGCGTTTCAAGTCACATACATGCACCGGTCCGCCGCTCGGTTTGCCTTTCATGTTCGCGAGTCGATACACGAGCGAAGAAACTTTCTCTCGCACTCGGTACGGCCCGGACCATTTCGGTGCCAGCGAGGCAGCAAACTGTTTGCTAGCATTACTGAGAACATGATGGCGCCGCATCACCAGATCGCCCACTTCGTAGTGTACGTTCCTACGCGTGCGGTCATACTGCGCCTTCTGCTGTGCCCTAGCAGTGCTGAGATTATGTCGAGCTTTATGTAAAGCTTCCGCTAGCTTCTCGCGCAGCTGCGTTGCGTATTCAGCGCGTGCTGATGTCGCCACTGGCACTCCACTGCGGTCCGCGAGTACGGTCTCCATCGGATTCGGCAGTTCTCTCCCCAGGTTTAGAGAAGAAGGCGCATACCCAGTCGATCGGTTTACGGTCGATCGCAATGCAAAACCGATCTCTGGAAGATAGGTATCCCAGTCCTTATGTCTTTCAGAGAACGCGACAAGCATGTGCTTGATGTTGCGATTGACTCGCTCCGTGGGGTTCGACTGAGCATGGTAGGTGGTTGTTTTCTTGTGCTTAATGCCCAACGCGGCGCACGTGTCAACAAACACCTTCGCAGTGAAATAAGACGCGTTGTCTGTAATCAACTGCTCGGGGAACCCGAACCTGGTAAAAACCTCCATCAACTTCTCTAAAATCACTCGAGCCGTCAGCTTCCTAAGGGGAAACAGTTCTACCCATTTAGTGAAGTGATCCGTGATCACCAGCAAGAACTTATTTCTGCTAGGAGTTGAGGGGTACGGGCCCATTACGTCACACGCTGCGATTTGCCAGGGAGTCTGACTGTTAATCGGTTGCATGAGGCCGGGCGGACGTCCTCCTCGCGGCTTGACGCTTTGGCACACACGACATGAACGGGCGTAGCGAATCACATCCCGCTTCATACCTGGCCAGGTAGCGAGGCGACACAACTTAGCGTAAGTCTTAGGGCCGCTCGCATGCCCACCAATGCACGAGTCATGAAAGTAGCGAAGAAGCGCTCCTCTCAACGCGCGCGGTATCACGACTTTAAATGACTCACTTGTGTCATCGTCGGATGGAATGTACCTCAGCAGGACGCCGTCAGAATCTAGCAGATATGAATCCAGCGCGCTCACAGCACTACCAGCTGTTGCCGAGCGCTCCGCACCGACAGCAATACCAGCTGCCCCCTTGTGCGCGGTGGCCTCACTACCACCCGGCTCCCGGAGCCCGTCGAACACCTTTCGACAAAATGGATCTTTCTGCTGAGCTTCTAACAGCTCCCTTCTGCTGAAAACAATCCCTGCGCCAACGACAGCCTCTACGTGGTTCACGCTCTTAGCTCGAACTAACGTTTGCTCCGCTGTTTGCGTTAGCGCGAGTGTCTCGCTCTCAGTTCGTTCCGAATTAGTCGCGTGACTTGCCTCGTGTCGAACTGGAGCACGCGATAGTGCGTCGGCCGCGGCATTGTTCTTACCCTTGCGGTAGCGGACGGTGAAGTCATAACGCTGCAGCAACAATGCCCAACGCGCCAATCGGCCACTTGGTTCGTTCAAACGCCTCAACCACGTGAGCGCCATGTGGTCCGTCTCAATCACAAACGCAACTCCGTCTATGTAAAAGTCAAACTTACGGAGAGCAAAAACTATCGCCAGACACTCTTTCTCGGTTACTGAGTAGTTCCTCTCCGCCGGTGTCAACGTACGGCTCGCGAACGCAATCGGTCGGAGGGAACCTCCATGCTCCTGAAGCAAAATTGCTCCTAAGCCTAGGTCGCTTGCATCGGTGTGAATAACAAACTCCCTGTTCAAATCGGGTAGCTGCAGCTGAGCCGTGTTGGCCAGCAACTTCGTGAGGCGACGCAGTGCGGCCTCTTGCTCTCGGCTCCAAGCCCAACGCTCACCATTCCTCAAGAGCTTCGTTAAAGGCGCCTGCACTGCCGCGCAATCTGGAATGAATTGGCGATAAAAATTCACCATCCCCAAAAAGCGCCTCAGCTCACCGACATTGTTCGGCGATGGATAGCTCACTATCGCTTCAAGCTTACCCTTATCCGGCAAAATGCGACCCTCGTCAAGCGTAAATCCCAATAATGTTATTCGGGTCGCCGCTATCTGAGCTTTGTTTGGGTTCAAAGTGATGCCCGCAGACCTCAGCCGTTCTAGAACGTCTCTCAAGTGGCGCAAGTGCTCTTCGAACGTTTTCGAGTAAACCACTATGTCGTCTAGATATGCGAGTGCGTGCTGCCACTTTGCATCTCCCAAAACACGGTCCATTAGCCTCTGATACGTAGCGGGAGCGCCCACCAGGCCAAACGACATTCTCCTGAATTGGAAAAGTCCTCTGTGGCACGTGAAAGCTGACTTCTCTTTATCCCGCTCGTCCATCTCAACCTGAAAATATCCGCGGCTAGCATCGAGCGTTGTGAAGTACTTCGCCCCGCCTAGATTGGATACTAACGATGAAATGGAGGGAAGAGGATACGCGTCCTTCTTCGTAACTTCATTCAGCCTGCGGTAGTCTACACAAAGGCGATACGTATCATCTTTCTTTGGAACTAGAACTACCGGGAAACCCCATGGGCTGTTTGACCTCTCAACTACGCCTGTTTCGATGAGTTCGTCCAAGGCGGCGTCTAGTGCTTTCCGCTTAGCTAAGCTGATTGGTCGGGGATTGCATTTCCAAGGGCGTGCATCACCCGTGTCAATTCTATGCTTAACCAGCGTAGTGCGGCCGGGACAGTCAGTAAACATCGCGTCATATTCGTACAACAGCGACGACAGCTGCGCTCGTTCCCCTTCCAGTAGGCTCTGTGCCTGTACCAAAAGCGGGTGCACTGCCCTTTCCTGCAGCGCAGCACATTGCTCCGGCGGGGCGTTTACTCGCTTTCTCGGCGCGCTTTCCTCCTCGCGTACTCGCGCCTCTCCCTGCGATTGGCATGCTTTTGTCAATGCGGAGGCCTTCGAGAAAAGCTTCAGCGCGTCTCCGTCGCGCTCTCGGTAACCACCGTTTGCAATGTCAATGACAATACCCGACTTAGCGAGGAAGTCTCGACCCAGGATTAGAGACATTGACAGCCCTGGAAGATGCACGAACCGTTGTCGCCTCACGCGTCTGTCCCAGCGGATCACTAGCCTAGCCGCGCCGCTCGATTGTGCTGTGCCCGTAGCTAGACGGAAGATGGTGTTGCTTTGCCTCAAGCGGATGTTGTTCTCGCGGAGATGGTGCAACACATCGTCACCGAATAAAGAAGCGCTTGCCCCAGTATCCAAAAGTGCTACGAACTTTTTCCGAGCTATCGTTAACTCGATTAGCGGCGCGGGCGAGTCTACGGCATCACCTGCGCGACAGACCGACGGTGCAAGTGATCCGAACGCATCGGTAGGATTACTAATCGCCGCGCGGGGTCCCATGTGAATCACCGGCGGCGCCGTCCGTTTCCCGAACCGCGCGTTTGCTCCTGACCCGGCGTGCGGTCGCATTCGCGAGCGATGTGCCCTGGCGCGCCGCACCGATAGCAAGGACCGCGGACACCACGCCGGTTCGCTCGTGACTCGCCTCGATCAGGTGGTCCTCGCTCTGGATTGCGCCGCTCGTTAGGCCTCGCGTCAACCACGTGCTCCTGCCTTGGAATGTCACGCGCAGGGGCGGCGTGGGCCGTACGGAGCGCGTAAGCGTAGGGGTCTAAAGCGCGGTTTGACAGCTCCCAACCGCGTGGCACGTGCTCATCAGCGAACGATGCTGATGCGTTACCCCTAAACGCTTCTGAAGTCACTGCGCCGCCGTTCCATGCACAGCGAGGCTCGATTGACTGCGCGGCGGGCGGAGGGGGGCGATACGAACGCGCTGCGAGGATGTCCCCTTGTATGCGCTTCGCCTCGGTGGCGAGCTCTTCGAGGTCTGCGAACCTGCATCCCCTGAAGTGCGCCGCGAAAGTCGGGTGCGCCTGTCGGGTAACACGCTCGACCTTTTCCGCGTTGGTGGCGTGAGGGTTCGCGAGACGATACAATTCGTCCATCGCCCGTACGTATTCCAGCAAGGATTCGTCCGGATGCTGGGTGCGCAGCTCCAACTCCCTCCGCAAACGCCACTCATAATTAGCCGGTAGGAATTCGCCGCGAAAGCTTTCGCGGAACTCTTCTACCGTACGGGCGCGATGTCCGGTTAGTCGGAACCACCGAGCCGCTTGCTCCGAGAGCGACACCGGGACCACGCGCTCGAGAAGTTCGGCATCAGAAAGACCCGTCGCCTGCTGATAATGGAGCAACCGGTCGAGATACTCGTTGGCGCTCTTGCAGTCGTGGTAACCCGTGTAGGTCGGAACGTCTACCTTGACACGTGGTCGCACATTTTGCACGGGGGCCTGCGCTGTGTTCTGCAGGGCGCTCGCGAGGCTCTGCATAACTGACAGCGCATTCTGTAAGAGTACCTCGCTCGAGGGCAAACTGTTGCCCGAAGACTCGCCTATAGTTGAGGCGCGTGTCGTAACTTGTGGCGGCGCCTCTCTGTTCGCGTCGCGAGATGCCGGAGCGCCATGCGGGCCGCTCTCCGTCGTAGGCCTACTCTCTGCTAACGCGGTCTCTGCACCCTCCTGATCATCCCGCGTGAAACGACCAAGCTCTACGCTGTCGGAAAGTCCTAACAGTACCCCCGCGTTAGCCAAAGGATCGCCACTCTGCGACGCGACATCAGACAACATTGACAAATCTTGGAATTCCGACATGCCTGTTATCCTACGTGTGGAAGAGCGCCGGTACTTGCTCGCGTCCACAGAACTAGCCGCGTTGCCAAATTCGTTACGTTGGGCGCCAGATGTAGGGGCTGGCCTATGTACGGCTGACGCAGAAGCCTATAGCTAATGTTTCAGCCGCACACAGTCGTTCCGTGCACGATTAACGTCCCCCAACCGTAGCTTGCCTCATTGCAGCTACTACTACGGGTTCGGGCGAATAAGGCAACTGGCCAGATCAACAACAAACACTTTATTGCCAAGCGTTAGCAATCGCGCGTCACTGTCGCGGGGAGATACTACAGATAACAAAGGTGTTGACGCTTACACCTCGGTCGTGGACGTCCTCGGCTCGCAGGAGGGGTTGCGGGTTCGTCCTCCTGGGATGGTCGCTGGTGTCAGAGAGAGCGAGCGACCGTTTGCCCGCTCGTTTTATTCCCCGACCCGATTTCCCTTTCCCTGACGAGAATGGTACCTTTCCTCGCTGAGGGAGAGGGGAACCTGTTCCTGGCGCCGGGAAAGGGGGAATCGCACGCGCCGGCCGTGGGGGAAGGGGTCCCCGCAACCAGGCGCGTGCGCTGCCCTAAAAGGGAAAGGGAGGCTGGGCGCACCTGCTCCCCACATCCCCTAACGTCCCCCAACCGTAGCTTGCCTCATTGCAGCTACTACTACGGGTTCGGGCGAATAAGGCAACTGGCCAGATCAACAACAAACACTTTATTGCCAAGCGTTAGCAATCGCGCGTCACTGTCGCGGGGAGATACTACAGATAACAAAGGTGTTGACGCTTACACCTCGGTCGTGGACGTCCTCGGCCCGCAGGAGGGGTTGCGGGTTCGTCCTCCTGGGATGGTCGCTGGTGTCAGAGAGAGCGAGCGACCGTTTGCCCGCTCGTTTTATTCCCCGACCCGATTTCCCTTTCCCTGACGAGAATGGTACCTTTCCTCGCTGAGGGAGAGGGGAACCTGTTCCTGGCGCCGGGAAAGGGGGAATCGCACGCGCCGGCCGTGGGGGAAGGGGTCCCCGCAACCAGGCGCGTGCGCTGCCCTAAAAGGGAAAGGGAGGCTGGGCGCACCTGCTCCCCACAAGTTACACGGCTGGCTACAAGTTAAAGGTGGTGGAGTTTGCGCTCGAGCACGGGAAACGTGCCGCCGCCAGAAAATTCGACGTCGACGAAAAGTGTGTTCGAAAATGGTGCGCACAAAAGGAAGCTCTGGAAAACACGAACAGCAAAAAGCGCGCTTTCCGAGGAAAGCCATGCAAGTTTCCGGAACTAGAAGAAGAGTTGTTCCGATACGTGACAGAAGTGCGGAACGATGGATATGCACTAACTACAGACATGCTGCGCGTGAAGGCACTAGCCTTGGCACGTGCGAAGAATATACCAGCCGGGACTTTCAAGGCTAGCGCTGGCTGGGTGCGACGATTCCTGAAAAGGAAGGATCTCTCCTTTCGGCGAAGGACCACGTTGTGCCAGCGGCTGCCAGAAGACTACACCGATAAGGTGCTTAGTTTTCATAAATATGTCATCGGCCTTCGCCATCAACATAATTATCTACTGTCGCAAATAGGGAACGCAGATCAAACTCCTGTGTGGTTTGACTGCCCGGAAAACTACACAGTCGAACTGAAAGGCAAAAAGAGCGTCGCCGTGCGGACCACCGGCGCTGAGCGCCAACGCTGCACAGTGATGCTTTGTGTGACCGCGGACGGGCGGAAGCTACCCCCGTACGTCGTATTGAAAAGAAAAAGAATTCCGAACGAAGTGTTCCCCAAGGGAGTCATAGTTCGAGCCCAAGAAAAGGGGTGGATGAACGATGACTTGGTGCTCGACTGGGTGAAGTGTGTTTGGCAAAACCGACCAGGAGCGCTGTTAGCCAAACGGTCACTTTTAGTATTAGACAGTTTCCGCGGTCACCTTACCGACAAGGTGAAGAAACAGCTGCGCCGTGTCGGCACAGACATGGCCGTGATTCCGGGCGGCCTCACTGGAATGCTGCAGCCTTTGGACGTCAGCGTTAATCGACCTTTTAAGGTGGAATTCAGAAGGCTCTACACGGAATGGATGGCAAGCGGCAGCCACGAGCAGACGCCGACCGGACGGCTGAAGAGGGCACCGCTTGCGGCTGTTCTCGGTTGGGTACTGTCGGCGTGGAACTCAGTCTCGACGGACGTTGTGACCCGAAGCTTTAAAGTCACCGGCATATCCAACAGCTTGGATGGCGCGGAAGATGATTGCTTGTGGGAGGATGGTGCTCCGCAACACACCATCTCGGACACTGAGTCTGAGGACTCGTTGAGCGACGACGATTAAGCACATATGCTGTATGCTGCAATAAACGTTCTTCGTTCGCTAGCTGGTACGTTTTTTTCTTTTGCTTCAAAAAAAAAAATGCACGTTGCGTGTATGGGCCGCACCCTGAAAATTGGCCCTCATTTCTTGAAAAAAAAGTGCGGCCCTTACACGCGTTTATACGGTAGTTATGCTATGTTCCCTTTTGGTCAAACTGACAAGGTTTCACTGCAGTTCCTAATCAGTAAAAATGAAGTACATTGTTCTTTGTCATAGTCTTAAAGGGGCACTGACATAACAATTTTGGCTTCACATTTCTGGGGGGCTGTGAGTCATAAAACGGCACATCGTTTGCTGAAGCACATGACAGATAATTGATTGTAGGCCACTCATTACCAATCAGTTTCAGTACTGGTTTGAAAGAGCTCCAAAAACGACAAGCCACTGGGTGCAGCTATCGCCACTAAGCGTGTGCAGCTCTTGAGCACGTGAGCACAGAGAACTGTGATGCGCTTCCGCACGGTCCGCATCAATAATTCTTTTCGAACAGAAAATGGGACTGCAGTGTCGCCAAACACAAAACTTTCAACGTGTGTGCCGTGGCCACGTACTCTCGAGAAGTAGCCGCGTAGTAGCCTGCTGGAGCAAATATGGCAAAAAGGAAAATGGCAGCTATTACGTCATTATAACTTGTTGTATTGACTGTAGCGTGGCGACATGAGGGAAGCGGGGTGGTCACCATAGGTCACTTATGAGGAGGTGATGCCTGATCGTGCATTCAAACTTCGGAATTCCTGTAAACATACCTTCCAAGCTATGTTTGCTGTTAATATTTCGCAGGTGATATACACATGTTCACAAGAATTTATCGCGCAGGCTATCTCGGCCGCAAAACTTGTGTCAGTACTCCTTAATTAGACCACGTTTCAGAGCCCCGCCGCGGTGGTCTAGTGGCTAAGGTACTCGGCTGCTGACCCGCAGGTCGCGGGTTCGATTCCCGGCTGTGGCGGCTGCATTTCCGATGGAGGCGGAAATGTTGTAGGCCCGTGTGCTCAGATTTGGGCGCACGTTTAAGAACCCCAGGTGGTCGAAATTTCCGGAGCCCTCCACTACGGCGTCTCTCATAATCATATGGTGGTTTTGGGACGTTAAACCCCACAAATCAATCAAGACCACGTTTCAGAAAATTTCGCGGAGTCAATGTGACCAATATACGCAAAATACACTTCAAAATTCGTGATAACGTGTGCGAAGATTTCGGCCCCAAATTTAAAAATGAACCTTTGACCTTGATCTTCTACTCCCTTAACAAGCCTATCACGGTGAAATCAGCAATGTTAGAGCTTTTAGAGTATAGTTCATTAATCTAGACCTATTCGCTGTTTCCCTCAGCTGTACCTTTAAGCCACGTGTGTCATGAATCCAAATACCTTTATAATGCACTACCAGAGGGAAGCACGAAAACGTACCTGAGGTCTCCCCTGCGTTTCAGGCAGAATGGCGAGAAGCACCTGGAGCACTGAGGTCTTGTTGGCTTCGTATGGGTCCTTGAGACACTGCATCAGCGTAAGCACCGCTTCCCATGACCACTGCACCGACAGCTGAGCACTCTCCCCTGCAGCAGAATTGTGCATTGCAGAACGGCCAGCGCTGAATACAGTTTCTTTACTAACAGCATACGTGACACTCGTAACATAGTATGTAGAATCTCAAGGGGATCATAATAGAGTTCTTTATAAAGGCAATTAGATACACTCAAATATGATCATAATAAAATTGTATTTTACATGACAATAAGTTTGTTATATCCAAAAATGTGTTATAAAAGTATATTTTAAGCACTGTATCAATTGCAAGACCATTTATTTATTTACACTCGGACCTCAAAATAACAAACCTGGATATAACATGTCGGTTATAACGAAGTAAATGAAAAATAACCTTGCAATACATATAGCGTTAGGCATAAATCTTTCTAATGAGTTTTCGGACATAACAAACTTATTTTTGTGTTCGATGGAACTTTGTTATCATGAGGTTTGAGTGTATATGAAACGTTATCTACATGAAAGATATATTTAGTCATTTTACCACTGTTCGATTATTAACACAATAAGTTATTGTATACGGGTTCAATGTTATACTGCTTTGACTGTATAATATGATGGCATGAATACAGGTTTTGCCAGCAGTTTAAGAAGTGCCAAATCGCAATGACTACAATGTGCGTACAAATGATATTGGCCAGCTATGTTTAGAAACATATATGCAAAGAGCAAATATGTAACAGAGCACCAACTTCCAATTACTGCTGTATATTTTCAAGAAACATTTAAATGAGTACTGAAAACCCCATACCCCACCCAAAAATGTGAAAGTATCAAGAATGTTTTCTGGCATAGCAGGACACAATTCAGCCACAAAGTAGAACACACACTATTCATCTTGTTATTGTGTTCCTCCCTCTGCGTGTTTTACTTTGCGGCTAAATTATGTTCTTAATTAGAATACTACAAAGAAAACCAGAATGCAAAAGTCACTCATATATCATTATCGTCATTCCAAAATCATCATTTTTGTCCACTGCGGCCTCTCCCAGTGATCTCTAATCCACCTTGTTTGGTGCAAACTGATTCTACTTTTTTACGCCTTCAAATTTTCTTAATTTTTTCACTCCCCCTAACTCTTTGTTGTCCACAGCCATGGTTCTTATCTCTTGGTATCCATTTCCTCACTGACCACTGGCTAACTGTCCTTCACATGACGTGACCAGCCCAGGTCCGTTTTAGTATTTTCATCTTATTACTAGAATATCAGCAATCCCTGTTTGTTCCCCGATTCCTTCTATTCTTCTCCTATCTCTTAGTAAAACTTACTTAATGCTGGATGGTTCTTAGCTTACCAAGTTTTTCCACTATTCTCTAGGCTGCTGCCTCATGTTAGAACTAGCAAAGTACAATGGTTGAGCACTTTCAGCTGGAGTGACACTGGTCATGCGTTGAGAATGTTTACATATGCACACCATCCCATCCTTATGCTTAGGTGGGTTTAACTGAATGATTTCACTATAACTGACTCGCATGACTACAGACGCTGCGGTACCCAAAATTTTAACATTACGAAGCCGAAGCCGGCTGACCTTTTGAAGCATGAACAGTGACCAGGACTTCCAGGATCGCGAGTGCGGTAAAACGGCGGCCAAAGTTGGCTCCTGGGAAAAGCTGCTCCATGCACATTCCATGTAGCCAGGTCACAAACTCCTGTGGAAACAGAGACGGAAGTCAAATGATTGAAGTGGTGGACATAGTAGATCAGTAAGGGTTCGAATGTAAGCACATAGGTGAGGACACACAGGAAAGGAGGCTCGCTTTCAGCAAAAACTTTATTTCTGTTACATAGCAGCTTATGGGAACACAATAGCAAACCTAAGAATGTAGGGCCTGACAGTTTCCTTGCTTCAACTTAGCGGCAACTTAGCATGAAAGTGGCTAGCATATGGCGTCAAAGCAGTGCAAGTCACTAACGCTAGAGAAAAAGGTTGCCCTTATTAAGGAGGTGGAGAAAGGAGGCCAAACGAAATTGAGCATTGCGCAGTAATTCGGCATCCCTTTGTCAACGCTTTTGACGGTGCTGAAAAACAAGCAGAAGGTGCTGGATGGATTCCAGCGGAGCTCCTCCAGCGAGCAGAAGCGGGGGTGAGAATCGAAGCTCCTAGAAATGCCAGAGTGGCCAACCTTCCCGTCACCACAGCAAGAACGATGGAGAAGACAGACTCTCGGGCCTTGTAAATTTAACTGGCGAAACATAGCCGGTTAAGGGGAGACGCTCCTCGAAAAAGTTTTTTTTTTATTTCTAGTAATAGAGACTTGAAAAGTTTGTTATTAGTATAGTTTTTCATGCAGATTTCAAATATGCAATCATTTTTTGTGTAGCTGCTATAATTATTGAGTTATGCCATAAACAATAGCAAAAAGTTACATTTTTTGCGGGCACTCTTTTATGTACTAAACTTTCAGTAAAATCACTGTGTCTGATCTTATTTGACTCTTGGTAGATTGAAAAGTGCAAATATCTATATAGATATGTCACAGAAATATTGGAACCAAGAAAAAAAAATTGTATTGAATGACTTATTATTTTCAATCTCCCTTGAAACAATAAGCTAATATTTTCACAACTAATGCTGGTAGGCATTGCAATTTAGAGTAGATATTTACATTCTGCATGTGTTGAAGAATATGTGTGCCAAGTTTCGTTACTATACAATGAATATAAGTTTCTAAAAGGCTGCCCGGAAAACGTGAAACTGTCAGAAAAAATGAAAATGAGAAAAACAAGTTTGAAAGTTCGCAAAGTTGGCATTTATTAGGAAATCATTCTTTTTGCATCAAATTGGGGCACAATGAAAAGTACCTTGCCTTGAATGCACTGCAAGTGTCTAGAAGTCCCCTGCACCATAGCTTGGTCCTTCACGGCTCTTGCGGTCAGTGTCCTCAACACGAGCTCTCTTCGCTGTGTTGCGACGGTGTGCCCTCGCTTCTGCAGTTTGCTTCAGGTTCATCTTCCCGATGCGCATGACGTCACAGTGGTCACCATGTGTGGCCAGATCTTGTGAGGGGAGAATTCCAATGCTTTCGAGCACTTCTTCAAAGCCCCTGTGGACTTTGTTGTCCCAGAGTACAGCAAGAGCGGTGGCTGTCTCCACAGTTGTTCTGGAGGCGAACTTTGTTTTTGGACATAGCAGCGATATCTTGCTGTTCAGCGATTCGGCTGCATTCTGTGTCTTGCCATGAAGGCACCGAATAAGGAGTTTCTCCTCTGTAAGGCGCTTGTAGATAGGCATAATTGCCAATCCTTGAGCCTTCGTCAACAGTGGGGTGTGGCGTGGTGCAGGCTCCCCCAGTGCTTCCGCACGCTTGTGCTTGCACCACGAATTTAGTCCTACGGGGCAAAAGTTGTGGCTATTGGCACCATCACTGGAGCAGCAATGAAAATACGATGGCCATATGGCAGTGTACATATTTCGGACACTGTCCTTGTTGCTCGTGATGGCGATCTTGTAATATGTTTGTAGTTTTATTATTGTCCCATCTTTCAGTTTTTCGCCTCGTGGCAGTGGCGTTGCCAATTTCCGTAGGGCAGTTCCCAAGCGCTTTGCAACGTGGTTCGTGCACTCTTCTTTGTCAATGGGGGTGTCACAGTATACATTTGCCTCGCAGACTGCAGTGTAGGCCTTGCTGTCACCATCACTTAGGAAGCTGGTGAATCGCAGTGGAGTTTCATAAGACAAGGTCCTCTGCCATATATTGACAGCTGCCGCAGGTTCCATTGCATGGGATGAGCAGTCAGTGTTTTTTTGGCAAACTGGAAGATGAAAAGCTCGCCATATCTCTTCATCCTCCCCAAGGTCCCTGTGTATACTGCAAGCATGGCAGTAGTTCGAAAGAACTTCAAAATCGAGGCAGAGCCCCGTGTCCAGGGACACGACTGTGCCCACTCCATTGTGGCTTTTATGACCTCATTTCTGCCAGGTGCCATCAAACATGACTGGCACATCTCTGCCGCCGACTGCGTCCTTCGTGATGTTTTGTGCCTGGTGCAAGTTTTTGCTCACTGCCGTCATCGCCGCACCATGGAGCTTCTTGCAAATGCCGTTGAATGTCTTGAGATGCATCGGGCTCGGAAGACCGAGAATCGCACAAAATCGTGAAAGTTGGTCGTGGCCTGCACCTATAGCGCGTGCTGCCAGAACTGCCTTCACGTTTACAGCAAAGCTGTCACGCGAGCTGCCGCTGTCAAAACGAGCGCCCGTTCCTTGGTCCCCGGCCGAAGCAGTACGTCTCGACGTGTGCGTGAACGAAAGTGCAGATTCAGGGCAATCAGAATTTTGACAGCACAGTTCGAGGAATGCCGAAAGTCCTTTGCGCTTTCCAGCTGCCTCTCGCACGCCGAGCTTCCGTTCGCGGCAGGTTGGGCATTGCGCACCCGCCACAAGTGCCGTCAGCGCATCGATTTCGCAAAGCAGCGTGTTCGCAGTAGCAGCATCTACCGGTCTACGTTCACTCTCGAAGAATCCAATCTTCCTTTGGGATGCACTGACGAATTCCACGGCAGCGGCTATTTCACAACCACTGTCGCAGGGTTCGGTGACGGTGTTAGGCCTATCCGAAGTCGGAGCGTCGGGGCGTTGGTCGGGGGCGACATCGTCGTTCGCTGTCGCTTTGCGAAGCGTCCGACGCCGTTTCCCTCGATACTTGTGGCGAGTTCTGAACTTTCGATTATCTGAACTGCACTTCTTCGGGCTTGCCATGACGCAAAAATGCAGAGAAACGCAGAAAAACTCGATCGCGACGTCCGAGGCTTCGCTCTTTTGCCGGAGAGATAGGAGGGGGAGGAGCGTGGAGCGCACCGCCGTCCAATGGCGGCCTCGCGCTGTGTGCCGCGATATTCAAAACGCGTGACGTACGCGTTGTTTTTCTCGTTTTTTGTTTATTCTGCATGAAGGCACGAGACTGGCTACTAGTGGATTATGAAGGATACGGCCTTCGCAGCATGCGTGCACGATTGCAAATGGCGGCCAACGCGTCGTTTTCGCGACAGGACGACGCGAACTTCGCCGTTTTTCGCGACTTTCGCGCATTTCTCGCGTCACCGCTGCCCACTTGGAAGCATGTTTTGATAATTTCTCGTGCGAATTTCAGCTTGATATTTTCAGAAGTAATAGATTATAGTCCAAGGATGCCAATACAGCCGGAAAAAAAAAAAGCGAAAATTTTCCGGAAAACCGCGACTTTTCGACCCGTGTCTCCCCTTAAAGTCTCTCATATGCTATATTTTGCTCTTTGAAACCTGCACAAGAAGAAATATTAAAAACTGCCGTTGGAGAGCCAGTAAGTAGTAGTGATTTTTCTGAAAAGCACTCACCTTTCCCAGCATTTAGCGCAACTTTGCTCACCTCAAAAATCCATTTATCTCAAGATTTTTCCTAGTTCTTACATCTTTGAGTTAACGAGGTATTACTGCACTGTGATATTCGTTCGACTATACGACTATATTGTGCTCGCACAAGCCTACTGTTGTCAGATGTTGCCTCCCCTGTGGGTCCCCATTGTTTGCCACCTAGGGAAAATGGCGCCGTCAATCTCACCCACCTTATGTGCTTCCAGTTGTGGTGGAACGAGCTGTGCTTGCTCCTCGGGCAACTCTCCTTTCCTCAGCTGCCGGTTGAGCAGCGTGCTGCTGTCAAAGACCCTGCTCAACACCTGCAGCAGTTGCAAGAAAGAAAGCGTTGCGGTCGTTGGCTGCTTACATGACAAAGAATTGAGAATAACAATTTTCAACATTTATTGGGATAAACTGACCAAATATGGCACACAGATACAATTGTGTTCTGCTGATTACATAACTAAGATTGGTTTTCAGCAGTCTGTTTACAGCTTTTTGGGTTACCATACTTGATAACTTCTCGTCATCTCCAAATAGATAAATTAGACATAAGTTCATCATGACAAGGGCCCACTCGGTGCTTTAAAGGTATTGGTCAATTTTAACGGCACAAATGGCTTATCGAATTGAAAAAGTGACTATTGGAATCAACATGAGAGATGCAAAGAAGTCATGTGATCACAGCACAGCTTGCCAAAATTAGGGATATAATCATGACATAACATGACATCATATTAAGTCATCTCTATGTCAAAAGTTGATCCATCCCAAAGACACTGCAAAACCACACGAGATGCAAAAAGCTTAGGGAATGTGGGAGATCAATACAATCAACGAAGAATAAAAATGACATCACCTCCCGCTAAAGAGAACCATGTGCACATGAAAGGCAGCGAGTGCTAGCACTTACACTGACGGCAACATTGATGCTCATCGCGGCGTTGCACACAAGAGAAACCTGGGATCGCGAAAAGCACCCAGTTACGCACCGGTGTTTCTTACTATATAACATGCCAGTCACTGCTAATGGGCAATGAAAGACAGAAGGCTCCGACTGGACACAGAGACCGGCAGTCCACCTTTAGTTAATGCGCAAGATGTACATTTTTATTGTTCAACAATGCACAGGAGAAATCTCCCAGGAGCACCCTCTTGGAGATAAGATCCAGTGTCTATATACAGTCAATATCCAATTTCCCGAATACCCGAAGTTCCAGACAAGCATAATATCCCGTACTCATCTCCGCCCCCATCAAGTTCACCATAGAGTCAATCTATTAAAAAGTCAGAAATTTCAGATGCTTGTAAATTTTCCGCACTTTTACCACTAACGGCAGACTCGAAGTCACCATCATTCTTTGCTGCCGCACTGTTGGAGCAATGTATGAGTGGCAAGGCCTTAGTTAGGCAATTTTCTGCCTTCGCCTTGCCATACAACACTCGCTCTGTGTCTGAAATAAATCACTTATTATTAATATTATCAATGCCGCCATTTTGGTTGTTTTCGTACAGTCGAACCCACCATACTAATATTGCATGTACGTGTCATGGCAATGCATTGGACGCGGCTGCCGTACTCTCGAAACCGCAACTGACGCGATCTAGCGCATCCCATCCATTGCCAGCCATAGCTTAGCAAAGTCTTTGGTCAATCTTACGTCACACTTTGTGAAGCCGAAAGTAGGGAAGAGTAGAGGACTGCTCCTCACAATGTTGGTCACGCTTCAGCGGCTCAAGAACGTGCGCCAGAATTAGTGAGGCGAGCTGATTTTGGAAGTGCCAGGCGGCACTAAAAATATAGAAAAGTTAAACTCTTGTGCTGATTATGAGCTAATGTGCTGTGATACTCGCTTGTGGAGTGCCTGTGTGCCATTCGCAGTCTCATTACGGCTCATATTGTGAATCTACAATAAACTTGCGGCTTTGCACTTCGTGTTTAATGCGTTGAATGGAAGAGAGAAACAGTGCGAATTGGCCAGATACTCGCCACGACAGGCTGTTTTCTTCTGCAGATACAGTAAGTTCGGGGTACGGGACATTATGTAACAATGAATTTGCATTGCATTTGTCTTGCTATTTAGCCAGATGAAGCACCTCCGAATCATTCTTTGCCCACGTGTGCCACGATACGTACACACAAGTATCGTTCGCCGCAGCACGGGTTGGCCGGCTGCAACCATATCCAAAAAAAATTTGGTCATAGATGAGGTTACCGCACGCAAAACATAAACACAATGCAATAATTCAAATAATAAATCACCTTACTGTGTCAGGCATGTCTAATCTTTGACTCGGCAAGCTCCAGTGACAACAGTGGGCCACGTACTGCTTTACAACAGTTGTGACCGTCGTACACGAGAACGGCTCACCGCCGCCTTTCCCATTAAGAGCCGTAGGCGCTGCCATTCCTGTCTTGGAATTCTAGGCTTGCTTTGCTGAGGTAGGCATCAGCACAGTGCCGAAAGAAAACAGCGAAGCTGCGGCGCCAATCATTTTCGGAGAAGTGCTCGCTAGCTTTCAAAACGACTGCTTTCAACCTCAAGCGATAAAAACTAAACTCGCAACCGTGAAGACCAACGCTCACTGTAGGCTTCCAACACATTGTAACATCTTTAAGTGCAACAGCTGCATAAGAATGCACATTCAAAACTCCAGCCGGTTATCAACCACGCGGTGACATGAGGGGTGATGCAGATACGAGAAGCCAGTGTGACCACGGAATCCCTCAACTTCCCTGCAAAAGCACGTGAATTTCAGCACACTTTTCGCTCTGCAGCTCCCATTACGAGGGCCTCTTCTCAGCTTTCCATTCTCCATGCAGCATTCGTTAATGTGTTATTGTCAGCTATGCGGCAGATGGTGTGCCGCTAAGCGCTATTTTCAGCGTTGACATTTGCCAATTTTCAGAAGCCACTGAGTTTCTAGCTCAATAGCTGAGAAAGCAGCCTTGCCCAGAGTGGACAGTGTGTGTGTGACGGACTTCCATCCAGGAAAGTTGCCTTCAATGATCTGCAAGCTGCCGGAATTTCGATTCCAGCCAGGGTAACCCTTGAGGGCTTCGCCGACGCTGACAAAGACCCCGAACTGTGTGTGGAATTGACCGATGCCAAAAACTACGACACCGAGATCGAAGATGCAGCGCCTACGTGGCCAACAAGCTCGGAGTGGATGCGAGCACGGAAGACACCGTCATTGGTGCACATCGACAGCATGACCTTAGCTGAATTTGAGGCAGATATCATTGTGGGCAAGCAGAACGCTGTGCAAAAGAAAATAAGCCACTTTTTGGGCCAAGGACTTGACATTGAGGTAGTGCCGGCTAAGTCAGACTTTTTTCCTCTTGTTGTTCTTTCTTTATTTAATAAATGGCTCTTTGCAGGCCACCTAAATGATGCATTCATTGGATTGCAACAAGAATCTTGTACTCCTGCCGTGAATCTCTCCATCTGCGAAAAATACCTGCAAAAAAAAGGTGCACTTTCATGTGCATTCGTTTTTCCGGACTGCTCAATTTTCTGGACATTTTCGTGGTCCTTTGAGTGAGTGGAAAATCGGATGTCGACTGTATACGTAGTGGCCAGTGAACGGAACGGTTATGCAGCGCGGGAACTGAGAAGTCGTTTTTTTTTTTTTTCAATCAAGAAACTCGCTTGCAGACGCTGCTTGCGTTGGCGTTGAAGGCGAGAGAGGGGGCAGTGTCAGAGAGGAGAGAAGGGGAGCAGATGCGCATGCGCAGTAAGGGTGGTCACACCGCACAACTGACTGAGCTCGACCCTAAGCTGCTTCACATCTAAAGAGAAGATGACATTCATCTTTGAGTCGTCTCAGGGAAATGCATTGGGCATGTTGTGACTTTTCTTATTATTTGAAAAGGATGCGGTATCATTTGGAATGTCACAACCATATTTTGGCATTAACTTGTGGAAATAACCAATTATACAACTTCGTATGAAGTGTGAACATTGATCAGCTTTAAAGCACTTACCAATGTTTTTGGATCTAAATGTGCAAAAAATGATATTATTCAATTTTAGTTCGCTTTGCAACGGCACAGGGATGACAGATAGCACTTGAACAAGTTATGAAGTAGCGGACCAACCTTCTTGAAGCAGGAGATCATCTGCTGCCGGAATGGCGCGCCTTGCATGTTTATGTTGAGATGCAGGAAGGAGCGCAACAGCTGCAGGCACAGTGGTTTCACGGGCTCGCACGATTTGGGATGTTCCGTGAGCAGTTGCAGGGTGTCAAGACGCACCTAAGCCAAAAACAAGAACCAACGAAACCGAAGCACAAGCTTTCAATCAATTACAGTAGACCATACTTACTAAGGAACCTGAAGTGACCAGGAAAACATGTTCCCTTTAACAGGAGTTTTTGTTTACTAACAAATGAACTGGGGTGCGCAATTCAAGTACCCACCAAGTAGGGGCTCATCTGGTCCAGTCAGAAACCTGCAATCGTAGTTCTACGCTAAAATTGCCTCTTATTAATTAGATTAACCGGCCAACCTAAACCAACATGATGATCATATGCAAGATCTGAATATTGATGTTTGCACCTCAGTTCTGTGAAAGGCTGCATAACTCATGATGATCTTTCCCTTTTTTAAGCAACATTTCATTTGCAATATAATTTTCTGATTCAACACCGGTTACATGGTATTCAGCATATCAGGCAGTTGCAAGCTAGTGCTTGTGCTGCAATGTGTGTCCACACTTAATTTTTGCTCTTAAGCTCACTGTAATGAGCAAACTAAGAGCCCAGCAATGGGTTCCTTTAAAGTTATCAGTTTCATTGTTAGCTTCCAATGTCCCACCCACACGCTTTAACATTACAACATGGCAATCATATCACCGAGATTTTACTGCACAAGATTGTGATGACAGGCAAACTTGAAGTGATTTTGACTAATGTGTGGTATAAATCAATTAGCACTACTAATGACCTTTTTAAAAAAAATCTAATGAAGCAATAACAGAGTTTCCATTTTACCTGGACGTCCCGGTGGGACATTCCTTGCAGAAGGACATGACGCCATCGCTCAAGCTTGCCGGACTCGATTAGTGCCTTGTCAAGCAGGAGACACTTCAGTGTGGCCGGGACAAAGTCACCTGCAGTCACATTTAGTTGTTCTAACCATGTAAAGTGGTTGCTAGGATGACACATCTTTGAGGGTGTAAAGGACAACACTAACAGAGGCCATCCCATATCCGTACTTTTGTTTTGCCTTCAATTGCTCTGTAAACATTTGCATCATGATGACCCAACTGGCGTAACATGTTTTGACAGGTAGCAATAGAAACAAAAAGAGAGACATAAATGATAAATCATGCGAACATGTCTGCAATATGACAAACACTTTTTTTGGCTATTTATGTAACTGTTTACTGGTTTTCGAAAACACCACTGTGCTATGCAAAAGCACAGCTAAATGCACTCGAAGTAATTTTAGGGACAGCCCTTGTGATGACTCAACTGGGTTAGTGTGGCAGTATGTGGCCGCTTTTGGCTTCTCCATAGTTTATACCATAGACTAACTTAATTTAAAAGGGGTAAGCAAAATAAGTTTTCTGTTTGACAGGAGTGCCATTTAGTAAGAGATGAAGAGAGGTGAACATTTGGAGTAGAAAACCAATCACATTAAAGGTACATTGTTGTTCCAATAAAGCAGTGATTTTGTATACAAGATTTCTATTCAGTGAGAGCCTACTGCATGTCAAGTTTCACCCTGCTTGTCCAGTCTTGCTTTTTTTTTAGGGGCGTAGCTCCTTATGGCAAGGCTTGAGTCCACGTGGCGGGTAACCACCCCTCGTTAATTCTTGAACCGGCCATAGAGGGCGGTACTTGTACAATACACGTAAAAATGCAAATGGTATGACACTAGAGGGCGTTACTTGTAGCAAGGAAGGATTGACGTTACACGTACGGAAGGAGAAAGAGACGATCGCGCGATTAGGATCACGTGCTCTTCAGCGGCGCCGTACACCAGGGGGCGCTCTATAATACAATAAAAGCGCTGTTTTGGCGCATGCACGCATTCAGAGGCTCGGCGATGGAGGATGGACAAGGCTGCTGAGAGGCGCGTGTGCAGGGCGGCGGCGGCGGCTGGCACTGGAAGAAGGAACCCCGACATGCAAGCATGACGCCGTGAAGCTGCGCGGCGGCATGGCGAGGACCCTGCAGTACAACGGGAGGCCAAAGCAGCGCGGCAGCGGCTTTAGGACCCAGCTTCGCTCCACTCTCCGTCATTCACCATGTGGATATGCTGTCATTTTTTTGTCCCATTTGTTGTCTTCACGCATCCCACACTCAACGATATAACTACTGGTCCTTGCAGTAACTAGATGACACCCAGTGTTGTTGGCACGCAGCTTCATATTACGAAAAAACAAATTTCTGTCTCCGTAATCAAACAGTATATAAAAAAGACAGTCTTGAAAAACATTAGTGCCAATTCACATGCGAATGCTTGTTATACATGACATGACAATATAAAAGAACAAGAAGTTGTACACTTGTGAATTACACTTCATTGTGTAAACAATAGCTGCATGGTATATACACAAGGAAGAATTTTATTTAAGCTATGCCTCTGCGAAATCACACATTATGAGGTTCTTATTGAGAAACAAAACCTCAGACTTCCTCATTGTGGCTCACAATGAGTGGCCAGATTTCAGCACGTGAAAATACAACTGAACCTCATTAAAGAGCCTAAAAGGATTATGAAAGATAGGTTCCAATTAACATGAATTTTGTTAACTGGGAGATGAACAGGGGCGTAGAATTCAAGTATGAAACCAATCATGTTAGAGGCAGTTGTCCCACTGAAGCAGCAATTCCATTTAAAATATTTCGGTTTACTGAAGGTGTACTGTTGCTGTTGTGTGCTCAGGTAAACACAAAATGTAACATTTACTGTATTCATTCAAATCTAGGCCGATGTTTTTTTTCTCATTTATTTGCATCAAACTACAGGGTCGGCTTAGATTTTAGGATCTCGAAAAACAGCAATTTTTCATTGAGAAAAGTGGTGTACAACTAGCTCAACCTAGACAGTATTATAGCAATTAGTAGCCAAGCCTAAATACGCACATAAGGCCACAACTTTAATTTTTGTGGCGAGTGTTGAGGCGAGCCGTTTGTCATTTCAAGTCACGCTTCGAAAGGTCTGCATGTGGCATAGCTCAATGGCACCAAACAGGTTGTGTCACTTTATTGTCACTGATAGAAGGGAAGTTGTCCTAGCTGCGGAGTCATCGTCCAACGTTTAAGCCAAGCGGGACTTTGGAGTGGGTGAAAAAAAATGTGCGTCGCTAGAAGGGCTGCAGCGTGGGACGACAGCCCGTGAACTCTGATTGTGTGTTCTTTTATGAAGTGCGGCAAATCCAATGCGCTTGATGGCACCGATGATTGCGCACCATTTGAAGACAATGAAAAAGAAGACAGCAACAATGACTCTGAATGAGTGCAGCATCTTTATGATGCAAACACCTAGAAGCAACGAAAAAAACTATGACAAAGAAACGCACACAAAAGGATTAGCGGTTGTGTATCTCTTGAGTTATTTGCATCATGAACCAACTTTGTTTCACCTTCATGTTCAATCAATGTTTTCCCTTTGTGAACGCAGTCTTCGCTGTTTCGTTCAACCTACATACGAGGTATGTTTAAAAAATTTTATTTATTTCCAGGCTTTGGACTTCTGGGGGTTGGCTTAGAGTCGCGGTCGGCCTAGATTCGAGTATATACGGTACCAGTCAATTCAACTTAGCATTCTTCTCAGTTAGGTAGATGAGTAAGGTAATAAATGCTTACTCCTGTCTTCGGAAAGCTTGCCAAATACATATTGAGTAGTCCCAGGGTGGATGGCAGTGAGAACAGGCAGAACATGCTGCGAAAAAAACATGAACAAAAAATATTCAGAAACAATAAGTTTCAAAAGGCTAGTAACATAAGCTCCCCAGTCTCGCTATAAACAAACTAGGCCTTGAGAAGACGTGTCTCCCTTTTACCAGCATCGCCACACTTGGCTCGCTCAACTCGCGCTGCTGTGCATTAGAATGGTGCTTTATGTTGAATCATTTACTTTAAGGCCTCCCCAAAAGAATGTACTGCCAATAAATCTCTGCTCAGCCTTTTCAACGTCGTCTCGGATAAACAACTGAATGCATGAGAAACTGAATCAAGCTAGTTTAAAATTTTCTAGTCAGCTTTTGCGAAGTGACATCAATTTAGCCAGGATTGTACACATCATTCCGTCAGAAAAATCAAACGTATATATTCAACATCTCAGCCTCTTCTGTTATTATATTTTACTGAAGCGCTGAGATCAGTATGAATAGTTTTCAGAACAAGAAATATGGGGACAATGCTAGCTTTCACTTGCATGCCGATGCTGTGATCAGCTTCGAATTGGATTTACACATTTGTAACGTCCTATTGTCACAAATGGTTTGGTTTCGTTGCATTTAATGTTCCAAAGCAACTCAGGCTACAAAAGATGCCACAGAGGAGGTCTCCTTACAATTTCGACAACCTCTTTAGCGTGCACCCACACTGTGCACTGCGGGGGCTTTTAGCGTTTCACCTCCATTGAAATGCAGCTGCTGTGGCCAGAATCGTGCCCGTATCTTTTGGATCCCCGCTGGCCATCGCAGGCACTGCGTCGCAGCTTCATTCGATCACGAGAAGACACCGGAAGAGCAATTAGTACTTGCTTTGAAGATATTTGACTTTGAGAACTAGGCTTGTGAAAATAGTGAATTTTAGGTTTGAAGCGAATGACGATTTTAGTCTAACAATTTCGAATCAAATTTGAACCTATGATATAACATATTATAAAGAAAAAATGAGTACATTTGGCGTCACCCAACCAACCGGCACAATTTTTTTCAGAGATTGAAAAAAGTACTTGTGCAAATGCTATTCTTCTCGGTTCAAACGAAGTGAAAACAACTTTAAATAGAAGCAGCATTTTACTTTCTGTGGAATGCAAGCGATAACCTGTAAAATATCTTATGTTTTAATATCTACTATACTTAGAACCTATAGGCTAGTGTGAGAGGCTTTGAAACACCAAAAATGATGAATCGATGTAAGAGTAATATGTTTATTTTTAAAGTGGGGCTTCGTGGCAGTACGAATTTCCCCTGAGTAAATGTTTTCTTGAATTAGCACTAATTCACTGCAGCAAAACCACCTTTACAGGGAGTTACATGCAAACTATTCTACGTCTAGAAAGACGTTTGCATGGTTTAGCACTTCTCTAATGCAGTGAAACCACTTTTACAAAGAGTTACCGTATTTACTCGCATAATCCTCGCACTTTTTTTGCCGAAAAAGCGATGCTAAATGTGGGGGTGCGAGAATTACGCGGGGAGAACTTTTCACGAGAACGTACTGAGCGAAAAAAAAAAGTGGCCGCAAATCAAGATTCTCACACCAGCAACTAACAGCAAGCTTTGAGAAGTACTAATTAAGAGTTACCTCAACAATAAAAGGAGAGGTTCAACACAAGGCAAGATTTATTTGAGACGCAAAAAGTGCAAACAAATAGTCGAGAATTAGAATACCATACGCAAAGCTTGTGGGCGTTGCGGGCGTAATGGTAGCGTTCGTCGCTCACCAGGAGCCCTCAAAAGGTAAGCGTAGGACGTCAGTATTGGGCTTATGGCTATTTAACAGAATCGTCCGCAGTTTCCTTCTGACGAAATAAAGTTTACCATCAATCCCAGTTTTAGGCCCACGGCAGGCCCAACGCGTCTTGGTGGCTTTCAGCTGCCGTCACCAGTAGCGATCACAAAACTCGTAGACTCCGAAGGGCCTACCGACGGCCCTGTTGTCGTCGTTTAGTGCCATTGTCATCTATCACTTGCAACTTGAAGGAGCCGTGTAGCTTCAGTATCACACCATAACGTGCCAAGATTACTGACACAGCATACAAAACACGCCGCAACGCGCACTGGCTACTTCGGCTTGGCTTGGATTGGATTGAATTTTCGTGCAATAGTATGCTTGATGCTTAAGAGATGGCGCCAAAAGGCGTGCGCTATCATCACAGGTGGCTGGAACGAGCAGACGACATTATTGCGGCAGTTTTCTGGGGTGCGATAATTACTCGAGGAAAAAAGAAATCGTATTTTTCTTGGGCGATGTGGGGGGTGCGAGAATTATGCGAGTGCGAGGATTACGCGAGTAAGTACGGTAGGTGGAAGCTAATGTATATATATTAGTTTGCCTTGAATACTTTGAAATTTTCGATCATTTAAATTAAATTTCCAGCGAATTCAAATACTGTATTATTCATTTGAATACTGGCACAAGCCTACTTAGAATGATAATGTGTGTAGCAAAACTTAGCACTAATTCAGGCTGAAGTATTCAGGGCAACCCTCACCTGAAACAAAGGTACAAGCAGCTCTCTGGAATGTTTCTTGGTGGCCATGGAAAATGGCGCCAGCCAGGCACGCTCAAACTCAGCTGTGCAGACTTCCTTTCGATGTAACGACGCTAACTTCTGCACTAAGTCTTTAACCTTGAAGATGAAAAAAATAAAGAAAAAATGATCTCGTAATCTGAAGCATTGCTAAAGTAACACTGCAATGTGTCATTATAATTCCAGTGATATCTCGGAGCAGCTACAACTGTGAACTCGTAATAAGTTGTGAAACCATTGGAAATATTCTTAAAGCGAATGAACCCACCAAAATGTCAATGTGCCCAACGTGTTCCAACTCCAGAGATTAGTAATTTGTGATAATACACTCAAACCTCGATATGTGCCCACTATGCTACAGCTCCGAAGATTCAAGAATTTGTGATGATACACTCAAACCTCGATATAACCGACCTGGATATTGTCACGGGGTCGTGACGTGGCCAAAGACAGGAGACTTTGCGTTGGATTTAACTGTTTATTTGGGCAAACCTGTGCCCGGTAAACGGAAAGTCCGATTACAGTAGCAGTCTTGGACTGATAGCGGCGAACGGAGCGTCGGCCGTCGATCAACTACTGACAAGCAGCGAAGCGTGTCGGCATTTATACTATTGTCGTCGAATGTTCTAGTGTTATCGCTGGTGGTGGCGTAGGTTCCAGAATAATCTGTACCGTTTGCAGAGTGGGCGTGATCTTATCGAAATGATCTACTACAGTCCGGAAGCTTCTCAAAAACTGCAGGCGCGGTTTGCGCTGAGAATTGTGTAGTGTTTTGGGACGATAAAAAAACTTGGGAAATGAAACGTGGCAATATAACAAAATATTGGTTATAACACGAAGTAAATGAAAATAGTCTTGCAATAAGTACAGTGTTAGGAATATACATTTATAACAAATTTTTGAATATAACGAACTTATTTTCGTGTAAGATGCAACTTTGTTGTAATAAGGTTTGAGTGTACATGATCCTCAGCTGCTGTTTGCACTTGCTATTGCAATTATCAATGAAATGCTCATTACAGCACTACAAAACAACTATAAAGCCTCTGTGCTCATCAGCAGCAGATCCAGCCGCATGATTCAGGAGAAGGAGGCATTGCTCGACGTAAAACTGGGTCAGGAAAGGGGGCAACTCTTGTTTCTTGAAGTTATTGCAAGATAATATATCAAGAGATGCAGTAGTGAAGAGTTCTTCAAATTCCGGCCATCTGCTGTTCTTTTACATACACCGACATCACACAGTACTGTTTCACAAAGTTATTATATAATATCTCGGGTTTTATGTTCCAATACCGTGATGTGATTATGAGGAACGCCGAAGTGGAGTACTCTGAAATTTCGGTCATTTGGTGTTCTGACATCGCACAGTACACGGGCCTCTCTACCATTTCGCCTTTATTGAAATGTTACTGCCACGACTAGGATAGAACCCGCAACCTTGGGGCCAACAGTACTGTTAACCGTTACACCACCACGACGAACTACAAGGCTACTGTTACCGCACAGCCTTCACGGCTACATTACTGTTGATGTTTGTTAAGAGAGAATCCATTAATTTAACCCATCATCTGTCAAACAAGCAACCTGACAAAGAATATAGGGCACAAACAGAGAAAGAGGGGTACTGTCAACACATTTTGTCAGCAATGTGTGACCAAACAGCGTCAGGAACTGCTGCAAGGGCTGTTTTAGACTATATCAAAAGCACTGAACTGGATAAGCTTTAGGGAACTATGCTAAGTGGCTACTGTACTTATGCACCACCTCATCTTGTCCCCACCATCATCCTTCAGCCGTCTTTCTTTCAACCTTCCCCTGACCGCTGTGTAGAGTAGCAGGCTGAAGCACACTAGCTCCGGCGGACATCTCTGCCTTCTAATATCTCACTCTGGAAACAGTGGTGCGGGATCGAAGAGCAATGCGAGCACAGAGGACACTCACGTATGAGCACATGGTGGGCTCCTCGGCAGCCGACAGGAGGCTAGTGACCAGCGCTGGCCTCAGCCGCAGCAATGGCGAGCAGCCCATCACCTCGGCCAGGTAGGCGACCGTGTCGTACTTGCCCTTGCGGTGCCACGGCAGGTCGATCAGGAAGACAGCCGACTCCTCCAGGAAGGCACGCGCCTCCTGTTCACCTGGAAACGAGAACACGAAAAACAGCATGGTTTTCGCGGCTTCCCTTATACTTAAAAGCAAGCAGTCTAGTGAGTCACTGCATGCTTCAAGCATAGCAATCTGTGTTTGCAAAAGAAAAAGAGACAAAAATACCACCTCCCCATTTTGATGAAAAAAATACATAAACAGGAGTTGTGTGCTTGAGTCGACGTTTCGTCAAGTGGACTTCTCTTCAAGGCTTGTTTCAACCTCGAAGAGAAAACGCCGGCTTGAGCACAAAACTCCAGTTCTTGCAGATTTTCCCGTCCTAAGCTTTCATCGTCCTCTTCTTATAGAACCTGGTATCTAGCCACTTTGTAGCACGCAGCAACACTAGAACAGCTTATGCGTTTCCATGCTCTACAAGTTTCATAGAAAAAGGGACATTTTTAATTTCCTTGATGTCTACAGCTGTTCACACTACAGAGCGGGACATGCACAAGATGTTTTACTTTCAATTCCCAAGTTTTTGATGGTCAACATCTGCAAGCCGACTCCATTGCAAGAGACATTATTTTAACATGCTTGCCAACCTAGGCACTTCTAAAATCGCGAGTTGTGGCTTTGAAACATTTCAAACAGGCCTGCAATGTGACTACAAAAGCACTCCAGCCTTACTACTGTTACTGTGCCTTCTCCAAACTGGGCCATAAGACGGGGGCTGTGTCGGCAAGTGTCAGCGGATGAGGTGTTTTTGTGTTTGTGTGGTGAAAGGAAATGACAGTGGCCAGCAGCTAATCTTTCAGGCTGTGTAAACAGTCCCCCACCCTCTTTTTTTGTGCGTATGTCATATAAATTGCTTTAATCACTAGATTTTGTTTAACTGTATCTTTTTTAATTGGGTAGAAGCAGTTCATTGAGATCTTTATGACCCTGGCCATACAATAAGAAAGACAGGTCAGAAACTGGGAGTCTCCTGGGCAGAACGGGTGAGTTAGCAGGTACAAAACAAGTAAGTGCAGTTCGCTGGTTTTGCAAACTCCGTATCCTGCCCGTAATCTAAGTTACAGAAATCAATGTTGGAGTTGCTGAACTACAATTCAAAATTTACTTGTAAAGTTTTAGTAGGATAGGAGAAATATAGACCTTCTCACATCTATTGTTTTCCACATTTATTACATATTTTGTATGCACTTCCTAACTCGTTTTCTGCAATCTACACTTTATTTGAAACATTATGAACTATCAATGGTAAAAAATTACGGAAGTTCAACAACGATGGAAAGAGGGGGTGGGGGGGGGGGGGCAAAACCAAAATGAAACAAAGTCACTTTGTCATGTTGCAGAACCAAAAGTATGCAACTTGCAAGAAAACTATATATTTGAAATCAACATAAAAAGTTCTACAACTCAAGTTTCAATGCTCTAGCGTGAATATGAAAAAAAAAAGAAGTGTCTTTAAGTAGCCTGTTCCATTAAGCTTTACACGGCTAGTGTGAATTCCTCTCCCCTTGACCTACGTAGAAAACCTATTGGAGGGGTCCCACTGTACAAGGGATATCCACGCAGACTTCTCAGAAGGACATAAATGCTGCGCGGCTCCTTCTTTGGTGTCTCTATGATTTCTTCTTGTAATAAATAACTACTAAGTAGCACAACTTTCTGTCATCCAAATTTTCCTAGATGATGAAAAATGTATGAATCAGGATTCAAACCCGTGACCAACACCTTCCAGTGGTAGTCATTCAACCATCTGGGCTGATTAGGTGGCTGTAATATTACAATGTGAGGGCAAATTATTTGACAATTCAAACCACTTACACTAGAAATGACTCGGTTCTCGATTCCAACTCCACAGCAGGACGAATTTCTAGTCTGCTTGTAAGCTTTCGCTGTCTAGAACATCATTATGGAGTGTGTAAGTGCCTGAATACAGTTTAACACTCATCACAGTATATGCTGTTTTCTATTTTGTGAACACTACGATAAGCAATAAAATTGACTAAGCTCGATCATGTTGTATGCCACCATACCTGCGATATAGTTACTGCTTAGTAAAACAGTCAAACGAGCATCATTGGTCTTGGAACATTCAAAGCACGGCAGAAAACAAGAGCTGTCTGGAAAACTTACTTGATGCTAGCAGGATGTTCATGTCAACAATTCCTCTGAAGATCAGCCTGGCATGTTGGCTTACCGCCTGAGCACCAATAAAGAAGAACACAGTAATTTCAGAAACACTCAATCACGAGAACATCCCACTGGTGTTTAAGTTGAGCATAATGGCATTGCAAAAATTAAACTGGTTTGAAGTATGATCAATAGATAATGAAAGAACTGTCTCTCGATAACGAGCAGAGCTGGCAAATTACACACATGCAATTTCAATAAGTCTATGCTGGCGTGTGATGCACACAGACATTTACACTTATGTTAACCACTTTGACTGAACCCCAGCGGCAACACGCCGGCTGTATGATCATGCACATCACAGAATCAATATTATTATTACTGCTGCAGTAGTAATTAATATGTTACTACGTATGGCATGCAGGAATAACGTGCAGTGAAATAATGCAGGAACAATATACTATCACAATAACAACAAACCTGCACTGGAAATTACCTTGAGATAAGAAAAAAAAGTGGCGCTCACATGTGCATACATTTACACACCGAGACACATGAATAGAGAAAAGCCCTCCCATGTTTTAAAAAATGCATCACTTACTCACCTGAGTTTCAATTACAAGCACACTAATCTCACAAGAATAATATAAATATACGTAACACAAGCTATACCAACATTAAAGAAGGAAAAAGCAAGTCACTGCTTACACTGTCAACACAGATACACAGGAACACTTTAAAAAGCACTACAATATTTTAATCTCAAATGTTGTTTATTAAATTTGCACCAATTTTTTTT
The DNA here is from genome assembly GCA_013436015.1 of Rhipicephalus annulatus. Classification (NCBI taxonomy): domain Eukaryota; kingdom Metazoa; phylum Arthropoda; class Arachnida; order Ixodida; family Ixodidae; genus Rhipicephalus; species Rhipicephalus annulatus. The sequence continues at coordinate 157,363 of WOVY01011319.1, read as the reverse complement.
TCCAATAAAGTTGCAGCCAGGCAATGACTCACATCAACATAGTGCTCCCAGTAGGACCACACAAAGCGAAGAAGTGGCTCTGTCGCCACGTGCCTTTCACAGAGCAGCTTCCTCGTGAAAGCAACATGGCGTTCGTTGTGCGATTTGAGCAGTTGCCTGGAAAAAGAGTGCCCACAAACAGTGATTAAACACTTAAGTTTCATTATAACAAAGTTACATCTTGCACAAAAATAGGTTCGTTATATCTAAAGTTTCATTATAAAGATATATTCTTAACAATGTCTCTATTGCAAGAGTATATTTCATTTGCTTCGTTATAATCAATATTACGATGTATCCCAGTTCGAATTATCGAGGTTTGAGTGTACATAAGGCTTCCACTGAATGGTGGTTAAGTGGGCATGTTTTGGTATGTACACACATTCATTCCAAGCATAGCAGAAACGAGACCCTGAATAAAAACTAGTTCCCATTAGTTTGCACTCAGTACTATAAAAAAATATGCTCTACGTGTGTAGAGTTGTCACAGTAATGTTCTGAGCCATAAGCAGCACATCAGAACATTTAATCCAATCTGCCAAGCTGGATTATTAACAATCACCAATTCATCAACTTTTTAAATATTAGCTTTATAAAGAAATGTAGAATACAAAAGCTGCAGCACTTGTTCTGAAACTGCAGAATATTTTATCGATGCTAACAACCAATCCAACATGTGCAATTAACATATATTAGTTATTCTTCCTAATAAATATGTTATTGAGCAAAAAGCTTAAAATTTACCTGCAAAATAGTTACTCTTGAACAAACAAAAACATTCAATAAAAAACCTGTGGCATTTGTCCTGCAAAGTCTAATTATTTCATTAGTGCTAAGATAAATGCCCTGTTTCAACGTCTTTCAGCTTTTCTTTAGAGCCCGCAAAATTAAAATATGCACTTGGTACAAGCTAGCTGAAACACCATGCATGCTCATCTCGTTCAACATCATCATATGCACATTTAAAATTTTTTGCAGGACGAAAGAATCTTTCGTTGAATTGACCGTCTCACTGGAATAAACAACTCTGCCTTATGCAAGCTAGTTTCCGAATTTTCATTGGATCACTGGCTAGTCAGCTGCTAACTATGAAAGTATATCCCCTGCCTTTGCGTACAGAAAACCACTATCTGTTCTGTGCACTGCGCAGTCTGCCTGCTTATTCATTTTAAAGTGAACTAGAGCATCAACTACCATTAATTTCTCTCTAACCCCCTCGCTTTCTTAGAGTGAATTAATGTAAACATAATAACACAGCTATGGCTGCTTGATATTCACTTCTTATTGTAGCTGTGCAAAGCCAAAAAACAAAAAATGGGCACAGCAGCATGAGAAAGTTGCACCTTTATAAGCCAGATTATGCAAATCAATGCTAGAAGCTACACACACAAATGGCACCTTTTAAAGCAGACTTTACTTGCAATCTTCATTCCTGTCTGCATCCACTACAAGCTTTGTCAAGGTTGAGACGCTTGTAATAATTTAAACTAGAAGTCTACTAACCTCTCCAACTCTCTGCAAGCACAAACACTCTACTAGTCAAACTTCAATCTTTTCACTTTAAAAGCACTCCTGTTTTGACGCAAATGAGTCACACTAAACCTCAAATATAGTTTCAATATATGAATAACTAAGAAGCATAAATATTGTACATTAGACATGATCACATATGAGCTAAGTAAAAAAAAAAAGTCAAGCCATAAAAAATGCACGTTACCAATGAAAAAAAGAAAAGAAAGACAAAGAAGTAGCACAAACATTTCGAGAATTTTCTGAAGGTTCATTCAAGTCTTCAGCATTAGTCAGCAAAACATTTAAGGCTGACTCACACTCACTAAAATTTTTCTTAATCAGACTGACTCAGACTCAAGCTCATCAAAATATTACTCACCCGGATTCATGGCTAGATACCGACATTCAAGTCTTCAGCATTAGTCAGCAAAACATTTAAGGCTGACTCACACTCACTAAAATTTTTCTTAATCAGACTGACTCAGACTCCAGCTCATCAAAATATTACTCACCCGGATTCATTGCTAGATCCCAAGTTCGAGTGAGTAAACTTGAGAGTGAGTTTGCCAATCTATGGTTTTTAGAGAGGTGGTTTCGTTTTAATGGTGCTTGGATTTCAGAATAACACAGTCCTGAACTATGACATCACATTACTGCTACAAAACCCAACAGTAAACACAAAAATCATGGCAAATACAAAACACGGGCCAGCTTACACTATACGGTTTACCAATTGAAGAACAGTTTTGACGCAGGTTAGAAGGAAACCGGAATCCCGAGACCTAGAAAAAGAAGAAACTGGCGATGAGAACCTGTGCTACAAATAACTTTTCCAATATTTTCTATTCTTCATTGTCTAAAAAAAAACTACATGCACTTGAGTCCTTAGAATCTGCATAATAAGGCCAACAGTGTAGAATAAACAAACGAATTGCAATAACAATAAGGAATGCACACACAAAATAACCCTACAGATGCTGGGTGCCTTCAATTACTATTGTTCTCACTAGGCATGGGTGAATTTTAGTGCAGAATGCTCGAGCGAATATTACAGTAATTTAAATGAACGAATAACCATGCACACTGCAAGCATCCCCTGTAAATGGGGTTTCACTGCAGCATCATGTGCTGTGAAAACACCATTAAAAAAAATATCATACTGCCACAAAGCCCCACTTCAAGGCTAAATGACCATATTACTTTCACATCAAGTTTAGAAGATGGTTATTTACGTATTTTACCAGAAATTAATAGCCTCCTACAGAAATTCATAACTTGCTACTATTCAAAGTTGCTTCCACAACAGTTTGAACCAAAAAAAACGACATTTGCAAATGCCTCGTTCAAATTTCAAAACATACTGTGGAGACTTGAGGGCTTAAGACAAAGGTGTTCATTTTTTTATAACACGTGATAACTAATAGTCTAAATACTCAATTCGAAATTATTCGACTCCAATCACTATCCACTTCCAAACAAAATTTACTATTTGCACATCTCTGGTTCTTCACCCTTCGTTATGCACACAATAGACAGATAATGTGCTTGCCTCTCGTGAACAATGAGCGCCCTCTTGAGCAGTACGTGGAGCAGTACAGTGCGGTTTTCTTTGTCTGTCTGCAGCAGTTCCTCTTCGCTGAGCCCAGAAACGAGGCCACCTAGGAAACAGATTTCAGCCAGGGGAGACTCCCGAAACCAGTCCTTGGGCCACGGATCGAATGCCTGGCCAGAAATAAAGGCATTAACGCCGAGGCACCAAAACCACAAAGGGCATTTGTGAGCAATACCAAACCAGTTCTATGGGCATGATGTATGGTTTACAAAGCAGATGCCAACAAGGGCGACAATAACCCCCCCTTCAGCGGCAGCGTGCACAATTGTATACGTCAAATGTAGAGGCACGTCACGCACCGTGTGTTTATTAAAATGGCTTGAAACGCGGTGTGCATATTCGTGCGTGCTTCCTCAGAGGACAAATATCGATGGTTTAGCTTCCTTATGCTGCGCAATGCTGCAGGGCATCACTTTGCTGGCGACGCTACCATGTTCGACGACCAGTTGACGCGCTGTGTTCCAGGACCCACGTCAAGGCTACTTTTTTTTTCTTTGCTTGAAATGAACGCAATGAAAACACACGCTGTACTTGCAATTGGGCCTAATGCTTCATTCTTTTTTATGCATAAATTGATTCTGACTGATTGAATAATAATTAGATACTTAATTAGATGCTAATTAATGTAAATTACTTAAATTTGTGCAAATGCACAACATTCCTTCATTTTTTTTTCCCATGGAGTGTAATACTCAGTGCCTTGCGATCATGTCATGCAAATTGGAGACATTTGCAAACAATGAATCATAATTCGCGTCTGAAAGAGATAAAGACAGTGATAGGTGCTTATAAGCACGGACTATGAGGATAAGTGCAGATGACTAAGTAAAGACTTCTCCCCGATGCTTAATATATAACAAAACCTCTCAGATACATTTCTGATTTGCACGATTTTGCAATACCAATGTTTGCAAAGTCATTATCAGGTGAAACTGCATGATGTTTTAGTTAACTCAGATTACATGTTTTGCAATATGTAGTAGTCCCAATTTTTCCCGTGCACATAGTGTTAAAAAAATATCTGAATGAGGTTCTGTAAACCTAAGGCCATCAATCGCTTACTGACCACCCTGCCAAATCTTTGGGCATGTTTGTCCTTTTCACATCCATCAGTGTAGATCTTTCCTGCACAACTTTTACAACTCTCCCTAATGCAACCGGTACTTGTGACAAAGCAACGCAATAGCTCAGCAAGAAACGTCTGTTGCAGCCTCAGTCGATTATGTAGAATACCAGCGCTGTAATATGTGGTGAAATGGTGCATACAAGACTGTCTAACCCGCCTCCACAAGTGACATCGATATCCCCAACATGTCAACAGTGGGAACTCGGGGTTGTCTTTTGCGCCTTGTGTACTTCTTGTCTCGTTCCTGATAAATACAATTATTACTGACACTTGGAGCAACATCAAGTAAAACGCCGTCATTAACTTTTCTCGCGAGCCAAGTGACGATTTCGAGTGCGTCATGACGGCACTGCATACGGTGCCTCAGTTAATTCTGCAACTTATCAGCGTTTGCGGCCTTCATCTCGGACAATGAGAGTGTTCATTGGTGCAGATGACAACGTGGCTCTTTCTGACTGCATCGATGCTGAGACCATGGCACCCATTGCCGGAGCCGCAAAAGTGTACCCGTGCGTTTATGAATATGCCAACGCCTTCGCTGCCACTGCTAAGCAACCTTTTTCCGCGCTACAAAGCTTGCATCGGCGTTCTGCGTCAATCAATGCTGTTGTGGCCGAAGGAGCTGAATGCGCTTATGTGAACAGGTTCAATGATATTGAGGATGATTGCTATTTGACGGCACACAAGAACCAAGACAAGTTTACGAACTATTTTCGTGCAAAGTAAAGTAAGGTAACTTGAAGTTCACAATTTTTCCTTCATTACACTGTAAGCGAATTGTTATGTTAGCACTTGTAACGATTTCCAAGGCCTAAAATGCTTTAATTCAGGCCTTAAATATGCATATTTAGTATTTCAAATTATTCATATATCAAACTATTTCGTGATCTCCTTCGAGTTTGATATATCCGGGATCGACTGTATTTGCCAATATGCTGAGATATTCCTAACTGTAGTTGGAAGTCTAACCAGCACCCACAAAGGACTGTGTTTTAGGATGACCATTCTTCAAGAACATTGCCATAATATCAATTTCAGTGCGCGTTGATTGAATAAAGGGGAGCTAAGTGGTCACTTCGAGCACATCAGAAAACATTGGAATCAACATAAATAGCAAGCGGGTTTACGCAGCCATGGAAAAACTTAATGGCACGACACCTTGATTTATTCAATTTCCTGAAGACCAGTTGCCAAAATAATGTGATATCCTTAACTATACTTGAAAAAAAGCTTTGAAGTCTGGAGAGGCCTCGCTCAAGGACCGAAGCACAGCAGCCAATCACTTCGACGACTAAACAAGGTCCTGCTCATGCACTCAACTTTGTTTCCCTAAACGAAGTCACCAACTGTCCGGCTTAAGACGCCTGTCTTGAGTGCACCCTCGTTGGTCGCAGGCTTGTGTGCATCCGTCTTTGAGGAGGAAATGCCATGGAATTCCGAAGTTGCATTCAACTGTATGCACTGAACCATCCATATTACAAACCCGGATATAAGGAAATATTGGTTATAACGAAGTAAATAAAAAATAGTCTTGCACCAGATATAGTGTTAGAAATAAACCTCTATAGTGGGTTTTTTAATATAACAAAACTTATTTTCATGTAAGATGCAACTTTGTTATAACGAAGTTTGAGTGTATACAGAACACTTGCACCTAACGGCCAGAATAACTGGGAAGCATTATGGTCAGCTCCATGGCATGGTGGCTACCTCGCCAACGCTGCCAGATGCAAACATCGGGTACAGAATGTTTCACCACATTAAAAACCTAAGTTCGTAAAATAAGCACATGCCTTGCTTTTAATTTTGCGGCGACAACCACTGCGAGTCCTGCACTAACGAGGACGCAATCAGCCAGGCTTAAGCATTGCTCCTTCCAATGGTGAAATTTTTAGAATGCCGGGAGCATACCTTCTGAAGCTGCCCTTCGTTCCTGACCCTGAGGATGAGTGGGAGGACGGTGCCTGTGCTCAGTTTGCAGGTCAGGATGGAAGAGTCTGCAAGAAGTGTGAAACACCTTGTGAAACGCCTTGTAAAATTCTCAGAACCTCAAGGGGTTCCGAGATCGCGGTGCTCACGTAGCCAGCCATGTTTACGTGAAAACCACACTCTGAAACCAAAACTACAGCTGTCAATTGTCTCCAAATAATTACCCTCGTGGGCTGAAGCAAACAAGCCTTCCAGCCATGATAAGTGGGTCGTTAGCTACTCATTACAAATAATGGTCAAATATTAGGTATGACTCCTTGCAAAAGACAAACCTATCGAATGATATAATTTGCAGTGCTGTGCCTGTTTTCCCACAGATGTTACAGCTGTCTAAAACTACAAATGCATTTTTCCAGATTGATGTTCTTGCTCAATGCGCTCAGCCTTGTGGGGGTTCTTCCCATGTTGTTGAGTAAACTTGACAAATTTAGTATCAATTTACTCGTATTGAAACAATCTGAGGGGTGATGCTATTTGTATTACTCTTGAGTCTTTCTGCAAATTATAATTAAATATATTAACAAGTTAATAAAATAAAATATTAACAGTGAATGTTCTCCTGCTTTCTTACCTAGGCACAGCTCGAAAATGAATAGAAATAGCATCACCCCTTATATAATAGCATAGGCGTTGGGGCCATGCCCTTAATTAAATACTTGTTTTAGTACGGCGAAATTGCCAGAAAAGCCCGTAAGAAGTAAGCGCTAACTAATTGAAGATTTGAGCTCACAATGAAAACTGATCAAGACAATCGAGTTTTGTTTATAATGACTCAAAAATAAAAAAATATTTCTTTAGAAACTACGTTTCCCCTTAAACCTAAATAACAAAAAGATTTTTCGCATACGAATAGACAACAATTTGACCAACCCGAAAACACCATTCTTACCGCGACACGATGCTTAGTAGGTGAAGAAACGCGCAAAAAAAAGGGTGGTGACGCCACCTTAAGATTTCCACGCCAAAAACCATGACATAAGAAATTTTGAAGCAGTCTACTATGTTCTATATAGCTTTCAATCGATAAAAATGAAGCACATTGTAATCTGTGTGCGTCATAGACTTAGCATACCAAGTTTCAGAACATTTTATCGAGGCAATGCCACAGAAACGCCAAAAATACGTTTTGTAATTTTTTATGTCACGTGTGGAGATTTCGGCGTCAAATTTAAAAATGAAACTTCAAGTTAGACTTTCTCCGCTAATAATCAACTTAGGAAACATATGCCATTAGAGTTCTCAGCATGCAGTTGGTAAATCTAAAGCAAGTCATTGTTTCTCTTTAGTGTCCTTTCAATCGTGCAAGTTGCCGACGACAAACCTGACTTGAGTAGATGTAGAAGGGACGGAAAGATCTCCTCTGTCCAAACCATGAGGGCCTCCGCGCATGGTTGTACAGGGCTGTTTTTGCGCTGGCCCGACGCAAATTGTACAAGCAGCCCGACCGCTTTGACCACCTTGGCAAGGAGTTGGTAACAGTCGCCCACGACTTGTGTGTCGCCAGAGCAGGTCCTGAAAAAAAAGGACCCCCAACAAAGTTCTAAGGTTGGTGCGTTTTGGGTAGAAATTAAAATGATCACGTGATTACTTACGTAATAGTTTCAATGCCTAAATTGAGCACTTGCTTCAGGTACGAAAGCACTGAAAAAAAAAAAACGAAGTTATAAAATAAATTCAACTTCATAGACGTTTTTCGAAAACTGAAAGACAAAAGTTTTTATAAGGCTGAGCATATGCTGCCCTGGATATTTCAAACCTAAAGAAAGAAAAAAATCAAGAGTGTTTGACTACATGACTCCGAAGAACCCAGATGCGAACATGAAAGGGCCCCTTTTGTAACTGTTCCGAAGTGTCTCGTATATTCGTTGTACACTATACTGCTAGTACTCCGATGTTATAAAGATATGTTTTTTATCGTGAAAAGTGTGATACACCAGATTATACCATATTCTTTCAAGATTTTTCTGTTTCTGTACGTATATTGCCAGTATGTTTACATTGTGTTTTTCACTCCTGTGATAGCCATAAACAGGGCTGACAATATTAATACATGAATGAAAGGAAAGGCTTCTTCTGTAGCACTTCAAGTTGGTAGTTCCGACATTTAATCATACGAATCAGTTAGATTGCAAAAAATAATTTCTACCAGTCCACAGTGGGATATGAGTGACAATTTCAGAGAAGGGCTGCAGATGCAATACACAGTAGTGGTTTTTCAAACTAACTTGCACAATTTAACTGATCTGAAATGGCCCACTCAGATTCTCAGCAACATAACGGTGCTGCCCTCTGACAGTGCTACTGAAAAATAGGGCCCACTTGCTGAAAACAACAGACAAATGCACTTGACAAAGCCAATGAGTTGGACATGAACTCAGGAACACTTTCAGTGACAGTATACTGTGGGTATGAGAAAGTAGTTCTGAAATCCTAGGCAAACCAGTGTGGAAGTATCGGAAAATTAACAAAAGGGAATGATTGAAAAACATCTTTCTTCTCTCTAAATGAGAATGACAATTTTTTACCAATTTAATGACAATAATAGTTTACCTAAAGTGATTAAGTATTGGCCTTTAATTCCTCTCTATATACAGCATACACGCATGAATTAATGTCAAAAAACCTCATGGCAGGCAAACTGTAAAAGAAGTCGTGAAACTCATAAAAGAACTTGACTACAAAAGAGAGTTAAATTTGACCTACAGTACGGCGTTCATTGAATTGAACAAAATCATCTATAACACTTAAAAAAAACCTAGCTACACAACATTGCATGGGGAGTTTACTTACCATTGGAAAAGCAGCGCTCGACCGACCGTAGTCCTAAAATGAAAATTGAACAGTCAAGGCTAGCATCAATAATACAAGCACACAACCAAATTTATAAATTATCAGACATTAAAGGTATACTGCAGCAAGCAACCGATATGTTTTCTTTTTTTTTTTGCAATGAGTAAAGGCTGGTTTTATAGGTACTGAAAAACTGAGCTTTAGGCACCCTAAATAGGCTGACAATACACTATTAGGCCCCGATAATCGTAAATATAGGTACGATATACTTCAATGAAATTCAAATTTTTGAGGGAATACCAGTGGTATCTGTCTATGACATGAAAGCCAACAAAAATGTTTTAGTTTATGATGGTACAAACGCCAATGATACAAAGATGCAAATGCATAGCCATGCATTTTTTTTTTTCAGGGATTGCCAAACACGGTTTCTGCTTTTATTGTCCAGCATGGTGAGCTAAGTGTCCACCTTCGTATACAAACACTACTGGGTCTCCTTTATTTCAGCGACACAGTAGCAAATAGCGAGACTGCTAATAGGCCCCAAAAGGGTCTTTTCGCCTTGTATTAACCGAGTCTAATCACACAAAGCGAAAGGGCCCCTCACCAGATTTGAGCATTCCGAGCAAAGAGAAGTGCATGCACTGGGCGTTCACGATCCCAGCGGCCGAGATTTGCAACGCTACATGCCTCCGGAAAAAAGTGAAATGTCAGACTGAACGCCGCTTGCCCTTCACCTAACAGACGCAGACCCCAACATGGCGGTCGTGATGTATACAACAAGGAATGGTCCGGCATATGTCAAAGTAGTGTGTGATACTGCAAGCATTATTTGAGGGGGGGACATTTATAATTTGTGCAATTTGTTGCTTGAATAGAAGTAGGAAGCATGATGGAAATATTAAAATATACAAACAGAATTTGTGTGCGTTATTTTTCCTTAACTTCATATCGAGCAAGATGCGAGACTAAGCTGCCTCAATTTCGTTTGCATTGGTGTTCTTGCCATTCTCGCATCATGCCACGTTGCCAGCCCAGACCAGGCTTGGCGTGTTTTTGGTGCATCGTTCCTTAGAGAAGTTCCAGCCGTGCGATGCTGTCTACAGTAGTAAGAATACATGACTCATGCCAGCTTCATTAAACGTGCGCGTATAGAGGAACCCATCTCACAGAAACAGACAGTTTGTACAATACCAAAAAAAGCCAAAACAACTTGGGCATGTCATGCGAATGTAACCTTGTATGTGCATGAAGTGTTGATGCGTCTGCATCATGAGATTTTCTGGCTCTGAGTTGCTCCGATAGCGAAGAGGGCAGGGAAGGCATTTGGCTTAAGTCTACACCGGGCGAGTGGCAAAGGTATCAAGCTCACCTCCTAGCATCATGCTTGCGCGGCTCGTAAAGAACCGAGTAATAAATTCTTGTTGTACAAAGGTGTGGCACGCAACTGCTTCCAGTGTCTAACTAAAATTTCTCGCTTGACTATGGTGAAGCGCCCTTCAAGAATGAAATGACAAACAAAACAAAAACAACATGGACATCAGGCTTTTTTTTTACCTACGCTCTACGTTTCCCTAGTAACACTCCATGGTTTTGCATTCATTTTCAATTGTCCTGCGGCTGCACAGAAGCACCTCCTGTCGGGGAGAAGCCAGAGAGGTGCCGAGGAAAGAGGACGCGGCGTAGATGAATACATATGTAGAGGCTAATCGGCCTTCCTATTGGCTAAGGGGCTTTGTAGCCTTGACCGTGCTGAAGGGAACTTCTGAGATGAAGTAGAGGTTGCACCCCCGTAGAGTTCCAAACGCTCAATTTTGCCCGGTAACATAAATACCGGTCACCAACTGTACTCGGAAGCAAAGTTAGAGGTTAAACAGTGTTTATATAGGCACCAATATTGAAAACAGGAATTTATAGGCACTTATAAGAATTAAGGCACAAACGTAAAAAATAGGCATTTACGGGTACTATAAAAACACTGTAAAAGTCCTTAATTTCTAATTTATACTCATACTCATATATCAAAGTGGCAAGATAGGAATGCAAGAAACAAAATAGGCATTTGTTTATAACCGGTCTCTAGTAATGAGCAAGATGTTTACTCGTACTAACAAAAATAAAGCAATCGACTGAGTTTAGATGCTATCTGATAAATCTGCACGGGGGAAAAAAAAATCTGTAAAAATGCATGGCGATTTCAAGCTGCGATAACCTGTAAGTGCTTTATTAGTGTTAATACCATAAATATTAAAGGTGAACTGACATGTTTTCAAGATTGCAAAAACTGTCTCACCATGTTACTAACAGTTACAACAATCTAATAAATGGCAATGATGGAAAACACCTCAAGATACTTTTACTTCATAGGTTCGAGCTTTGGGTCCCTATGATATAAAATTTTCAATTTAAATAAGAGGTTATTCATTAACTGGGAGCAGTTTTTTCATGTGCATTTAATAAAACCTTCTTTTCTATCACAGCCGCCAACAACAAACTGAGAATAGCTTTGTCATGGGCACTGTGTGTAAATATGGAATGATATACGGAAAGTGAATGTTTGTATTTCACAGTTGGAAGTACACTCAAACCTTGATATAACGAATTTGGATACAATGAATTATTGGTTAAAACAAAGTAAGTGACCATTATTTTGGTTGATCATAAATACAGTGTTACGAATAAATACTTATAACAAAATTTTGGTTATAATGAAGCATTTTTGTGGCAGATGTGACTTTGTTATAATAACAATGAGGTTTGAGTGTATAACAAGTGTCCTTACCTAGAGGTTCCGACAGGCAGTACAGAAGATTTTCCACATTGTGCGAGATCTTGTTCAGATCAGTGTCCGACATGACGAGCGACTCCTTTAATGCTGCAGACAACTGAGGCAGCACAGTAGCAGCAGCAAAACAGGCTCCCAAAACCCTGGGGTGGAAAAAATTTACTGACAGTCAAGGAATTAATAAAGTTCCCTTTCAATTAGTATAACACCAAATTATATATCGTTTACACAGCCCCCAAGGAATACTTTTCTATTTCTAAATATTTTTGTACATTGTGCAAACATTCTCTTCTCTTTTACGCGTATCTCATGTTTTCTTGTTTCTTATATTATGTATTTGAATTGTTTACAAGCGCTGCTCTCAAAATGCACATTGCAATTTTTCTTCCTTTCTGTTGATGCAAACGTCAAATTTTTTTCCATGTTTATCCTGTACAGGAGGTCCCAATTCAGTCTACACATAAATAATGAATTGCAATAACTTGAATTTATGAAAAGAATAAAAATTTCCGATTCTAACTGCCTAATGATAATCTGCCTTTTCCTTTTCCTGCGCTACCCTCTGGCGTTTTTGTAGGGGCCAAGAGAACTGGCATTGCCCGAACGCGAACGAAAGCCTCCAAGACGCGGAGTCGTTTCGCGGTTTCTCCGCTAGGAAAGGGCGCATGCGCCGCAGCATAGTGAGAAAGACGAAATTTAAGCTCAACTTCGTGTTGTGGCAAGGTCAACTGCGTTTGAAGTTTTGCCTTCCTGCAAGGCATCTACTGTGCCATAAATCATAATTTTTGTGAAGTAGGACAGCACCAACAACGCCATTAATCATCTTTCTACCTATAGGCAAGGTACCCGCTATACATATATCAGGTACGTGCAACTCGTTGATGGTGCACCGAGCTGACAACGATGCAGAGTTATGGCCGAGCTTATTGCAGTGGGTGGGAAGCATCAAACCACACGCTCGTTGTGCGACCAGCATTGCGTGATAGTTGGTTGTCATTGCACACTTCTGCTACGCTACATTACAAAGGCTAACACGATTCTTTGCCCAACATGACATCGGCGAAGGGTCTTTTTGGAAGTGAGTTTCAAGCACCAGCGTGGCTCTGGGAGAGAACTCCAGTGCAGAGAACTCACGCTCAAATTCCATTAGATCCCAGGTATTTTTTTTTTCTCTCATTTTATTTCCTTACTGTCTTATCGGTTATGCCATCAACAGCGATGGCAATGCCACTCAATCCAGAAACGGGCGCCTGAGAGCTGCTCTAAAAGAAATGACACAAACGATGACGTAACCAACTGTGGTCGGTTACCATGCCCCAACGCCAAATCCTGCATTTTCATGTGAGCTCGCACTATACGACTCAGTCTACAAGGGTGCTTTTTGTTGTCTGTAATGATGGCAGCCAAGGACTGCATTTTTAAAACAGCTGATGGCAAGGAAATGAATAGTGAGAACCCCATTGATATATTTGTTCTAATGGGACCACGAAAATGTCACTAGAATCAGTAGGAAGTGATGATAATTTTGACAGCCATGTCCCAGGCCCAACACAGTCAAGTGGATCCCTAGTTGTGCCATATCAGGGCAACACTTCATGAATTCATTCTCAACTTGTACAGTAGTGATACAGTCATCAAAAGTGAAACTTTGCAGTTTAATCACTACTTTGTGTTGATGCTTTGATCATTCACTGCAACAGGTGGTCATTTGCTGCATGCTTACTACTCTGCACGTTTACTACTCTTTTTTACAGAAGACTATTTCCAGCAACAAAGTACACCTGCATTCTGTCGTAACACATGACCTAAACATATTTACAAGGTTATTTTGTAAAGACCTGCAGAGCTCATGCAGACAACTAGTAACAATCAAAACAAAAACAAACAGGACTTCACATGTTGAGGACGACGTTATTACGTATCTGTGGGTGCACTGTAAAATTTGCGAAGACACAAATTTCATATCACTCAGCAGTGACATTCAAGCACAAAACTTAAGCGCCACCTCACACCACAAGTAATTGGGAACGAGTTGTGCAAGTGAGCTTCCTACTGCCCTACATTAAAAATAACTCCTTTGTTTTCAATCATGCAAACTGGTGAAAGTAGTTAGCCCCGCTGTTATCACTTTTTTTTTAACTTCTTTCAGCACTTTTTTCCACCCCCTTTTTTTCCTCTAGTGTGAACTGATCAGACCAAGCTATCCAGCTATAATCCTCGAATAATACATGGGCACATGCATTAATAAAGTGTACAGTACAATAAACTTTCCAGTTGACAATCAGCATTTGTATTTTATCCACGCTTTCTTTTACCTCTGTTCTTGATCTAACTATTGCTATTTGTTTGTGGTGACTTTTGTACAAAACCTTGTCACAGCAATGTTACAAAAACCAAAGCCAGACGCAGGTTGAATGCATGGTCCCAAGGCAAGTATCACTGCGTTTCAAGAGCTTTCAACATTCCATTCAGTTGGGCGCTTCAGGGCCTTCTCTTCATGGTCCCCACTCAAAAAAAAAAAATGCAAACTGTACAACAAAACAACTCCGCAGACCTGAACGCAGCCTTTTTGACGTGTTGCCCATGGCTAGCCGTGATGACAACATTGGACAAAACTTCCACAGTCAGCTCCTGCAAGACTACGTCCTTGCACCGCTGGAGTTCTTGTTCGATCTGGAAGTAGATATGCATTGTTCAGCTATGCCTTCACCCTTTTAGACGCTGCCAATGAAGAAATGTCTGTAAATGTGTCAATTCACTACGTTACTTCAAGGCACTCAATATTATATTGCAACAAGAATAATGTGATAATAGCTGAATATATGTGTGTTATAGTAAACTGCTTTAATAATTAGGTTGCAATTACATATCTATTTATCCTAAACTCATTGATGCTTACTTTTTGCATGAACAGAATCGAATTTCACGCTAGGAATATACTACAAATTCATTTTTGGTTAAGTCAATCTTGTTCTGCTTTTGACATTGCTTGCACGAAAAGGCACATCGCATGCTCGCTCGTCGAACGTGGTAGTGCCTTCAGAAAAGTGATCACACGTATCAGTACACTGCAAAATGAAGTTAAATAAAGACAGACTTATTAAGCAGGAGGTTCATTTCATCCATTTCATCCATGATATATAGTGGTCTTGCTTAGCCGCTACTTGATGCAAATAGCAAAAACGAGTGGTGTACACAATTGTGTACACAGTGTCTCAAAGAGTTAAACATGATGCTTCTTTTATTACCAGAGTAACATTTTGTAGAAAATGAAAGTATACCTTTTTTATTGCAGCCACTTGCTCCACGCCATCAGGGCTGACCAGTGTCTGATAGAGCTCGCCAAGCAGACTGCTGCTGGGATTTCGTACCAAAAAATCTGGACAGTGACAAAGATAACAGAGTCACTTAAGGGCAACCAGTAAAAAACCTACCGTTCCATCATTGAATGAAAGTGGGGGAGTGGTTGTTTGAGGGCTGGTTTCTTGATGTTAGGCATAACCTAATGAAATCAACCGAAAGTGAAGGTAAGTAAGATATAGGGAACGTTGACGGTATGTTTTAACTCTAGTGTAGTAATTATGACCCAAATGTAACGAAATTGAAGTGCATGAAAAATAAACTTGGCATTCACATCCGATGCATTATCTCAAGGTTGTAGACTCAGTCCTTATGTGCGGCAAGTTGATTTTTCCTGGACTTGATTCCTTTCTTTTTGTGTCTTAATTATCATACATTCTAGTAATGCCCCCTCCACGTTCCTCGGGTTTATGGTCGGTTGGTTTTATTATACTGTACTACTATTGGAACAAAAGAGATTGCAAGCACAGCTTGTGAAAAGTGCATCAAAATACTGAAATGCATATCACTCATAATACTGACTTAGACAGACAATCAGGGGGCAGTTGGTACACCTAGATGGCTTGCACTGACGTCACTAAAACCACCATGTTGGAGTACCAACATTGTAGAATGAGAACATTGTGATGTCACATTAGCATTATTGGTACATCACATGCTCATTAGTTTGATATTCATGTACACAGACACAAAACTCCATCAATGTCATTATCACATTAAAGCAGGTTAATCACTGCATGATTATACTGCCTAAGCGGCTATGTTGGTGCCATGTACGTCCATGATGTCACGCGCAAGTTATCAATTCATTGGGTAAAAGGCGAAATAATACACCGACCAAAAAAAGAACACAATTTACATGACGTTCCAGCCCCCCATACAGGAAGGAGCCTAGATCACAATCAATTCATTGTTAAAAAGTGCAATCTAAACATAGTTAAGTAAAGATATTGTGATTAACATGAGGGAATGCTCTATTAAGGCGATGAAGATTGTAACAATATAGTGCTCGTACAAAGTAAAGACGCATGAACGGCGCTTGCTCTGTGTCCTTACTTGTTTGTGCTTACATTGTTTTAAACTATGGAGATTATAAAGGCAATTGGAGTGACGAAAAGTCGTTGAAGACAGGAATGTTGCCAAAGTCAGTGCCTTGGCAAAAGGACCTTTTTGTCAGAGCCACAGGCGCTTTCCTAGAAGCGTTTATGTTTGAGCGAGCAGTGGTGAATATGCGTGTTCTCCTCCCTCACTGAGGGTGAGGAAGGGTAAGCTAGACGCACAGAGAAACTGCGCTAAAGGAAGCAGTTGCATGCCTTCACGAGGTCAAGTACTCTTGTCGAAACATCGGCTCCAACAACATTCTGGCAGTTATACAACGTGGCGACAGAACGCAGCGTGACCATGCTCAAGCGACGCGAAAAGCATATGAGTGTGTTCACGGTGCGAGATCTGCAACAAAAGTCTTACCTTCTGGTATGCGTTTAGTTCAATCTAGTGATCAATGTGAAGTTCCATAGCGTTTTGACAGGGGAACTCAGCGATTGATCGCAATTAGAGGAGTTTCGTCTCCGTATCATGTCCAGCGTCACTTTAAAGGAAACAAGCGCTAAATGGGAAATAACCGACAAACTTCCGCCTACGGCGACCAGTCAGGATACTGTACAAGAGGGTAGACATGGAACGCGGTGGAGTAAACACCGTTCCAAAACAAGCACACCTCGTGTTGTACTAAACTATGCTTCTTCATCTTAGCAGCTACGTGGAACGCTCGAACCACTTCGTGAGGAGAACAAATAGAGCATGGATAACGAAAAGTAAAACTAAGATCACCATTCAGCCGGTCGAGCACATGCTGAGCCGATTGAACCGGCGAAGGCTTCACAGTTTCGCCTTTCTTGCGGACCATTTCGTACTAATCGAAGGAGGATTCTGGTTAGTTCAAGGCGTCGCTGGGAGTGTGATGGGTGTTCATTTGGGTGCGAACCCTACGAAGCGCGCGATCAGTCGGCAGATTGACACGTTCGGCTTCCCATATGACTGACGGCACAGTGCACACGCACACCATGTGCTCCTACCGCTCCGACATAGACGAACGCGGCTGCTTGCGACGAGGAAAGCCACAACATGCGATTGGTTGCTGTCAATCACGTGGTTAAAAAAAAAGTGTGACACGCGCTAGAGGTATGCAAGCACATACCCCTTTCCAAAGTGGTTGCTTCTTTTTGGATTTCATGTAATAGGTACTGTAGTACAGGCATTGTCATCGAGGAAAAAACTGCGCAATGCAAATCCTTTTCAACATTAATGTTATTTGTGTATTTGATTTACGAAAATGGAACGGCGAATAAAATGCTATTAACACGTTGAAGTTCCAGTTCGGACAAGCCTTTCTCTGTCAATATTATATTTTCTTTCCATGATGTGCAGAGAACGGGTGCGCATGAATAAATTTTATTGTAGTTTACACACTGTACTTGAAGCACGCAGGGAAACATGCCGATTGGATCGGCAGCCTTTGTTCACTGCTGATCTCTACGGTGATCACCTACCAAAAAGCTCTTCGTGTAACGACCCAATGTCTCTGACTTTGCCCGCTAGGTGTACGAAGAAAATCCATAAAGTTTCCAGGAATCTCTATGGAAAAATTGGACGTGTGTCATCCCACTCCCAGTTTGTAGCTTCTGGCACTCTTGCCCACGACCTCGTGTTCCGGCTTCTTCATGTAACGACCCAATGTCTCTGACTTTGCCCGCTAGGTGTACGAAGAAAATCCATAGAGTTTCCAGGAATCTCTATGGGAAAATCGGACGTGTGTCATCCCACTGCCAGTTTGTAGCTTCTGGCACTCTTGCCCACGACCTCGTGTTCCGGCTATGGTGCTAGCCACCATTCTGGCCTTGCCCAGCACAGGCGGGCGTACTTCAGAGGCGGGAAACGCACGTCTCGTTCGCCATATGCGTTCGCCTCTTGGCCAATGATCAAATACCGCCCCCCCCCCCTTTATTTTTTCAACTGGCCTGTGCCACAGTACACCTATAAACTACCATTTCCTGTGCGTTATGGCGCTGCTGTCGCATCTCGACCACACGTTTGTGCTTTACCTGAGGTTGGGACACAAGGACTACTTGTTTGAAGGCAGAATATGCAAGAATTCAGTTGAGACTGAAGGAAGAGCTAGTATGTATTTACCTCGAACTTTCCATAAACATTGAACATTTCTTACAATTTCTGTTGTGAACATGACAACTTATTCCTGACACTGTTGGCCATTCTTCAGCTTTGAGTATTCTTACTTCTATCTATGGGGCCTTATTCTGAGACAATCACTTTCAGTGACACTATCGCTTTGTGCAACAGAATCATGCATATTCAGTGGTAGCAGGAAGCCATTGCTTGCTCACCCTTCCCAAAACAGCAGGCCCTGGTCTTATGGTGACTACACCAACTCGGCATATATACAGACTTGCACTCATCAGGGGCCGTGCCAGAATTTCAATTTAGGGTAGGGGGTACAAGCAAGTCCCTTCGTGGTGTAGGGGACAAAGAGGAAGGGAATTTCTGCTGTGCGTTTAGTATACTGTTTTCTCTAGCACAGGCGGGGGGAGCAAAAAATTTGGGGCACAGTAACCCAACTATGCTCCCCACTGACACAGTACCTGCTTAGATCTCGTCCACACCACTTCAGGATAAGGTTGCTTTGCTAACAAATTGATGACTCAAGGCAGTGCTAGTTCAATGAAAGGTACGTCATTATGTCATCAAACCCCATGACAAAATGTGGTTGCGAGACGTGTCCAGAGGACTGCGAATCAGGAAAAATATTAAAAACTATGAAAGTCATGCCTAAGTTAAGATGTATAATGACCAAAGCGCACTGCAAAACTGAGGGCAAATATGCTCGTCCCAAGATAAATATTGACCACTCAATCTCTGAAAAATTCTCTATCTGCATGAATTACTTTAGTGCAACAAAAATTCTTGTTCGCATATATAGCGTCTGGTGCACTAGCTAGCTGTCAATGTAGTATGAACAATATTTGTCATGAAAAGACGGAAAATTTATTAAATAAACAGGGTTAATATCGGAAGTCAATGTATGTAACCACTATGAGGCATCAAAGCAATCTGAACCTTAGCTATAAGTCAAATAGATGCAAATTAATGTCTTCCAGTCTCTTTTTGCAAGTATATCCACTGCTCTGTATATATTTCCCAATTATTACGAGCCATTGAAAGCATCGAACCCAAAACCGTTGATTTATATACGAGTTTTAACGCTCCAAAACTACCATATGATTATGAGAAGTGCCGTAGTGAAGGGCTCCAAAAATTTCGACCATCTGGGGTTCTTTAACGTGCACCCAAATCTGAGCACATGGGCCTACAGCATTTCTCCCTCCACCGAAAATGCAGCTACCGCAGTTTGGATTCCATCTAGCGACCTGCGGAGCAGCAGCTGAGTACCTTAGCCACTAGACCACTGCGGTGGGGCCCGGAACTGTTACAGTAGGGCAAGTGCCAAAAACTTCTGTTCTCAAAACATTGTTATTCATCAGATAACATGGCAACTTACTTTGCATACTTTGCCAGCTTTTTCATTTCCCTACACTGTTTCTCAAATTATGTTTATTTCTTCTACACTGCACTGTTGATTGGTACTAGGCAGAAAAAAAAAGATTGATAACTGGTCCCCCAAATTTTCCAGAATATTAGGTCATAGAAACTTGCATAACATTGGAGACAGTTACATGAATAACGATGCACATTGTATTGTAAGTAAGCAAATACGATTACACATAGTGACACATTTTTAGCACACATTAGTCGGACGACAGATTTAAAAAATCTCACCGGGTCCTTATACAGTGGCCTCATGTTTAAATGTCTGCTTCGGCTGCAGGGGGTTGTGAGTTTGAATCCACGTTACTGCCGGATACCCACTAGTTTTTTTAAAATGAGCACAAATATCTTGGTGTCAATATCTGGTTTCTGGTTTCACTGGTTTCCGCACGTATACAACATCATTTTATCCAGTAACAAAACTTTAGGCTTCTCTAGATGTCATCTACCATACGCCCCTCCTCATAATTAACTCATTGCCTACAAGTTCCTAGTTCGTCCAAAACTTGAATTCACATCTGCGATCTGGAAACCTCACCAAAGTTACCTCACAGATGCTCTAGAAATGGTGCAGAACTGTGCCATCAGGTTCATTCACACATCGTATTCATACAATGTAAGTGTATCCTCACTAAAGGTGGAAAGAGGCCTATTCATTCTTTCCTGTTGCCAACTCGCATTGCCAGCCTATCTCTATTACACAAGATGTACCACAGTTCACTCAGTCAGGCAACTTATTTCTCACCACCATCTCATATATCACCTTGTACAAGCTATTCCTTAAGTGTTGCTCGTCCCCATACCTGTCTTCTCACCTTCTTGTCTTCCTTTTTTCCACGCACCATTGTAGACTGGAACGGCCTTCCTTACGCCATCATTGCCATCACCAACCCGGAAGCATTCATTGAAGCTGTACGAGCTCATTTCCCATCCTGATTGGTCCAGTGTCATGAATTCTTGTATCCCACCCGTTATGTAATGCCCCCCCCCCCCCATGGGGTCTTTAAAGAAATACAGTGAAAGGGGTCCCTCAGCCTAACACTCAGAAACTTTCAAGGGTGAAACGTGTGGGAAGGATAGCCTACGCCGTTTAAGTCTCATGAAAAAATGTGAGAACACACAAATTCCAAATGCCCTGTAAAGGGACAAAGAGTCGAAGTAAAAATCGCTCAGTAAATCCCGAAAACACGCTGCACTCAGCCACGCTAGTTGCAAAACTTTGAGAGATCGGTGTTTACACCGCGTTTAACTCGCTACTGTGCATCACACGCCTCACTCGCCACTAACCTAACACTACTGGAAGGTGAAGGCCATCTCTTTCTTCGCAGTCGGCTGCAATTTTCTTGCCCCACCACCCTCTCAATGCTGTCTGCACCTAACGCAGCTTTCAGGATCAGAGGCGCATCGTCTGGTCTTGGGAAGCCTCTTTGATTGGCCTAACTTTGACAAAGTTATGATGACATGTGATGACATTATCATGTGACACGACATTCCCGAGTCATAATAATGTTGCAAGTTATGACTATTTGCGACATCATCACAATTTTTATTGCATCACTCATACTGACGTTGCTGATAGGAGACGCTGGCACTGGATGCCAGCCATTATTCACGTATGATGAGGCAGCTAAGGTTCTGGCCATAAAAGTTTTTGCGTAGGACTAGATGCCAGCTTTAAACCTGAATTTTCAAGCAGCAGAAGTTCAAGTGGCGCAGACACAAGTCGTAACAATGAAAGAACATTTATTGGCCATTCTGTAAAGAAACAGCCAACAGAAATGCATTTGTGATAAATTGGCTCAGATCATACATAGAACTCCACTGCACAGAATTTCCACGCAGCTTTGACCACGATAAGAGATGACATGTTGAGCAGCCTACACAGCCTAAGTAACTTTGCAAAGAAGCTACAAAATATGTGCCTGGCTTGTACATACTGCTACATGCAGATGCTAAATGTGCATCTACACATTATTGTTGAAATGCGAGAATACCAGATGCAGATGTTAACAGCAATGATGGCAGCCAGTGGCAATTCGTTCAACACTAATACATTGCAAAACTTTGTGCACAAAAATGATCTTGTTAATAAGGCGATGAGCTAAGTGTACCTTGAAGGTTATGCCAATCCCAATGCCTTTTACATACCCAGGAGTGGTAAGGAGCAATAGAAACAAAACTCTGGCGAGTTAGCAGTAAATCATAATTGGCTATGAAATGTTTACATGTGTATTGGCTTGTTCATCACCCAAATTGCCTCTGCTGTGCACATCTTATTGTAGTCACATTGGAGTTTGCATACATTCATGGTGTTTCTTCAGATGAACCGAGTTGCAAGTCAGTGCCAGTGTTGCGATCCTCTGTCCTCTCTTTAGCACCGTAACTAGTCAATCACAGAGGAGAGTAGCTTTCGCACACTTTCGTTGAAAACAGCTATGGGGTTCCGCTTGAAGGTCAATTAGTAGACAAAACTGTTGTACTCTTGAGCTGTGATGGGAATCTTGGGTAGTAAATGTATTTGCCTGATGTTCCTGCATTCTTTTTCAAAGACATGAGGGCAGGAAGTCAGTGCATGTGCTTAAACTTTGTGCAATGTTATGTTTACGACAGAATGTTTCATAGAAAGGTGTAAATGAGTGACCACTCAAAGTCATATGAATCAAATGAATATTTAGTCATGCACATATACTTATTAGCTATGATTCCCAAGCTTGCTGAGCTGTCATAATTAAAGCTTATGTACACACTAGCATTATAGTTCTGAACTTCTAGTGCTTGTTGAGCGGGAAAGGCAACACTAAACACGACCAATAAATGTTTATATCTGCACAACTAGTATTGCAGCATTACATAAACAATACGTACAGGCCAGGCTGAAGCTTTCTACTGATGCAAGACAAGTTATACGCATGCAACTACACCAGTGCCAAGGCAGACACGCTCATATTTCAATCACCTCACATTTTTTTTTGTGCACAAGGAATACTATGTCAAAAGCACCACTGGCGTAGATATGTGTCGCTTGGAGCCTCATGATAGAAACAGCATTAATCTCATTAATTTATATTGTGAGCAGTTTGCTATTGCCCTAAATGAAGGCAAGTCAACATGTCTATTCAGACTGTATGGAGGCATGTTTATGTACACACATATTGCGAGTGAAATAGCTACTGATGCATGCGACTAACAATCAATCTCTCAACCTCTAAAGTCAGCATTAACGTAAGGTGTACACTAGCAACCTTTATGTAAAGAATGTAAAGTACTAAAGATCATTTAATTTTACACTCGCACATCTCAAGACACACTGTGTCTATAGCATCACTAGAATTGCTCATCACAAGTTTTTCAGTGTTGGCTAAAATGTGGGTAATAAGGCACATGCATTTGATTAGACAAAACTAGCAGGCACGCAGTGTGGTATACATTTTGTTACGCTATAACTGTACATATTGCTACCACATACAAGGGCCTAACTGCTATTGCTTTACATGTAAAGAAATCTCAAGTACAATGCTAGGGCTGTCCTATTATAGCATTTTACAATAACAGCACTGTTTATACAAGACTTAAGAAGTCAAGTACATCAAATCTAATACCATCATAAAATGATGTGTCGAATTTGATGGGTCACCCACAGCCACACCATGCATTACTCTATGAAGAACATAGTTCTTCATCATAAAATCATTAAAAAGATATATTTAATTATATAGTCATAGTTATACTACTGCCAAAAAAATCTAAATTAACTAGAAAAGCTGCAGTCAACACCAATAGTAACAAATACCACCTGTGAAAAATATTTACCTCTTCTCAATTGGTACGAATTTCATCGCTTTAGTTATTAATACATCCTTGAAGCCATCTTGGTAAAGCCCCGTGTCTGGCATTTGTCTAGTTTCTTCAGTAACTTTCTCAAAATACCTAAGCAGTCTATGTGTACATTTAGTGGTTGGTAGATATGACAGCGAGGTGGGGTGAAGGGGTGGTAAGCAGCAACTGAATGAATTCACTTCATACAAACGCCAAAGTTGCAACCCTGTCTAAACAACAAAACAAAAAACAAAAATCCTTCAAACACTGATATTTGTGGGTGCCTCGGCCGTGTCACGAGCGCAGACAGTGAGTGGTAGCAATGTGTTGCCGTAGAAACCAAAGCAACGCGAGACCATTTAGCGACCCTTCAAATCCAGATGTGTCATAAATATGCTTTGCCCCTACTCGGCCCAGAACACTGAGGTGTGAAATAATTGTCAGGTACGACATCTCAACATGTCTGCACTCAGGCAATGCAAGTGCGGTGCAACACATTAAGCTCTAAACATACTGATGCACGAGGATACCAAAAACCAAAGTGTGAATGTCAGAAAAAATTAGCAAGCCACTCACATCATTCAAACTCACTATAAACGATTATAAACAAACATGAAGCTCTAAATACAATTTTAGCAAACTTATAAAATCCCACTTGAAAGGAATAAATCTTCTGTTTTACAAGCGCTCAACATTTACTAATAGTTGCAGCTTGGTCAAGTGCAGTTCCTTTAAACAGCCAAGCTCGTTTAAACAGTCAAGCTTCCGTTGCAAACTACCACTAGTTAAAATAGACACCTAGTGGCTAATGCTGAATCGAAACTTATCTTCAGTGGTGACAATGTTTGTAATTGTTTAACGAAGCTTCTCCACCTCACATGTGCGCATTCACAAAAACAAATATGTACACACACAAAAAATTACCTCTTTAGTATAAATATAAACAAAACACATGCATATATGTTGTACTCAAATCAACGCACACAACACATAGAAAAGGCATCACCAATAACACTTCAAACAAAACACATTGTCGACAAAACGCTGGAATGAGCATATTTTTGTGCGTGTACTTCTCAAGAGGAGGGGGATCACACTGTCAAGTGTCGTTCCTTGCCCACCAAAGTGGGAATGGTGCATGGGATCTCTAAAGCCAACATAAATGACAAAAAGATCGATGTTTGCAACACAGTTCGGTGACCCAACAAATGTCCCCAAGAATGTTCAAGGTGAATGTTTCACGAGAGCAACTGTACGCATGCATCACATAACGGTGACAAGCTTTCGCATGCGGGTCTGTGATGTGCAAAAACATGTGTGCACCCTAACAAATATGTGATAAAAGTTATGCCAATGGAAACATGCATGCACCGCTATGTCTGTCACACCAAGTCAACCAAACATTACAATGCACCTCAAGTTCTGTGACACGATGACATGACACGCAGGCTGTATGGTGACATTTCTCTAGCTTCCTTTAAATACAGAAGGCAAAAAAAAAAAGCATTTCGACCTAGTCTGCGGGATTTCATTTTATGGTGGCTTTCTTGGAGCATGCGCTGAAGTTTTGACTATGCATTTGTAACCATTTCCCGTAAAGGTCTTCACCACCTTATGTCTCATAAAACCGTGAGCATGCCACTCAATGACTATACAAACCATACAATGAATATTCTTGCGTAGCGAATTTGATAAAACAAAAAAATGACTAAAGCGTGGCATAGCACGACAACCTTTCACTTTGATACAATATGGTATGCTATTTTATACTATAGCCATAAAACGAAGTATATTTGCAAAATGGTCAAAATCGATCGTGGAATTTACAGTGTACTAATTTTTGAAGTAAACTTCAAAGAACCCGCAGCATTGGTGGATGAAAGTATGAAAGAAATATCTCGACAGCAGTGAATCTATTCACTTGCGTGCACGGCAAGAGGGTGCTTAAAGTCGGAGTTACCTAATGGTGTGAAAAAGCTGAAAAAATCACCGTAACTAGTGCCAAACTGTATGCGATGTACGAGATCAGGACTTGTTGTGAATGTGTTCCGAGCTGTCGGGTGATGGCGGATGGCCTTAGTGTGTTCCTTGGTGATTATGAGCTCGCCACTTTCGCTTCCAGCCGCCAGTGAAACCATAAAATAAGCCTCTCATGCTACAGTCTGTATAACTGCTATAAAAAAGTTTCTTGTGCGCACCAAACGTTTTTGTGCCGACCCGTCCTCACAATACATAGCGGAGAACGAGTAAATAATTAAAAGCACATCTTGCATTCAAAAGTGAAGACAAGCGCAAGGCACAAGCAATAACCGAGTATACAAGAAATCTGAGCAGAAATCTGCAAAAGAACTTCTACAAAAGAACTGCAGTGGGCCTGACTCGGAAACACAAAGCTATAACGTAAAGCGCACACCTCAACATATCCTATTTTGCGACGCGGCATAAGCTCTCGGAAAGCTAGAAACATCTATGCAAGTAAAGCAATAAAGAATTCCCACAAAAGCTAAAAGAAGAAAACTGTCTAGCTAGTTTTCGGCAAACTGCCCAGTTTTCGGCATGCTCTGAAATGGACTCCTCGTGAACAAAACAGACAAACATAAAACCTAGAATAGTTGTAGACTTGGCTCAGGCTTGAACATTGGTTGCACCATATAAGTTGACTTTCAAGCTGTTAGTTACCATGTAGAGGCGAGAAAAACTAGACAACAGCATCGAAACAAAAATATTGCAATGGCTCATATTTGCACTCATTGGCATATGAAAACTTGCTCGAAAGGTGTTTCAGAATTTCCAGATCGCACGTCTAATAAGGAATGCGTAGCACCTACCGTATTTATTCAAATCTAGACCGATAGCTTTTTTTTTTTTCAAATATCTTAACATGAAACTCCAGGGTCGGCTTAGATACGAGGATTTTAAAAAATGCGCCATTTTTCACTGAGAAAAGTTATGCACAACCAGCACTGCCTAAACAGTATATAGCTTTTAGTAGCCAAGCCAACACCAGACTTACGTACACAGGTGAGGTTGCCATTTTGATTTTTGTGGCGAGTGTTGAGGCGAGCCATTGGTCATTTCGAGTATCGCTTCAAGTGCTCTGTGTGTGGCGTAGCTCAATGGTGCCATACAGGCGGTGTCATCATAGTGCCGCTTATAAAATGAAAGTTGTCCCAGCCACGGAGTCGCCATGCAACGTTCAAGCCAAGTGAAACTTTAAAGTAGACAAAAAAATAAAATAAAAAAATGTGCGTCGTTGGAGAGGCTGCAGCGTTAGACGACAAGCCGGGAACTTTGATTGTGCGCTCTTTCAAGTAGTGCGGCATATCCACTGTTCTTGATGACACCAAGGATTGCGCACTGTTTGAAAACAGTAACAAATAAATCAGCGACGACGACTCGGAATGAGCCAAGCCTGGCATCTTTACGATGCAAATAACTACAAGCAGCGCGAAAGAAACGGCAACAAAGAAACAAACACAGCCATGCTTTTAGGCCATCCTCGTCGTCATCATCAACAGGACTAGCGGCTATATGTTTCTCGAGTTATTTGCATGATGAACCAACTGCTTTGTTTTATTTTCACGTTCAATAAATTTTTTCTTTTTGTGAACGCATTTTGTTTGGCCTACATTCGAGGTAAGTTTATTTTATTATTATTCTTTTTTCGAGCTTCAGACTTTCGGGGGTCGGCTTAGAATCGGGGTCAGCCTAGATTCAAGTAAATACGTTATCCTTACTCCTGAATGCCACCCATAGCCTTTTCCAACAAGAATGATGTGCAAGCGAAAGCTGCCTTTTGTTGTAGCATGCAGATCCTTTCTGGGGCATTTAATACTTACCTATCATCCCAGAGCAGTTCCCGATTTACTAACTATGCTGCACGAAAACGACTGCCATAATATCATAGCTAACCCAGTGACAGAACTGTTTTCCAGAGCTACAACAATAAAAAGGCACCTCAACTATACCTTCAGGAAGGCAGACGCACCAAAACGGCCAACAAAGAAGGAGCACTGGATCATACTTTGTCGAGCAAGCATAAAAAAAATGAAAGCTCCTTTCACAAAAACACAACTGGTCCTCAACCACCAGAAGAGCCTCATGTCATCACTTTCTGCAACATTTGCATATGCTTGGCCTCAAGGTTGACAGCATTTAGGAACAGACATAACAAGAATGAGCATAAACTTAACCCACACTCATTGCACAAGGGTCTTTCAAACACAACAAAAAGGTCACTGATGGTGCACCAATCCCCCCCCCCCCCCCGTAAGTGTCACGGGCATGTTGTCCCTACAAGCGTAAATATCATGCTTATAGCGTCTAGGCCACAACAGAAGCTTGCCGTAAGGCTTCTTCATGCTGGAGAACTTTGGGTGGGTGACATGCGCCATTACTTGTCAACAGGTTTAACCAGAAAAAAGTTGCCAGCAGATAGAACGTTATATCACTATCTGGCTTGCAGACAAACATTCTGAGAATGCGTAGTTTTAGAACTCAGATATGAGCTATCACAAAGATGAATCATGAGCATGACAGATGATGCCAGCAGTCATTAAAAACTATGTTATTAGCACATCCCTATTTTCAGAGCTATTTGCCTGGACGCCGAGAAAGATTCCCGATCTCGACTTCCAAATCACGTTGCAAAGCACAGTGCAAGTGATGCTGTCGCACGAAACGCACAGCAGCGGGTGTAGACGTCTCCCAGGTCACGTGGTGATGCCTTCAGCCGGTGCTGTGCTTGCTCGTCTCGAAGCATCCTTTGCGGAAGAATGGTGCAAACTCCCACATGTGCTGTTTGCAGAGGCCCTGCACTGTTCGGTGCAAGGGACAGGAGAGGTCGCGGCGACAGCTGTTGACGAGCTCGATGAGGTAAACCTCGAGCAGCTTGCGGCGTTCCTCCACCAGTCGCTGCGACTTGTTGCCAAACAGCAGCTTCGGGGGGAAGTACGGTAGTGTCACCTGCCACAGAAATAAAACAGAGATAATTGCTTTAAAAAGTCACAGTTTGGCTACAAGAGGGAAGGAACGAATGCGATAACACAAATTGGAATGCTATACAAAGTAAGGCCAGCAGCTAACTCATTAAGCATTTGATCTGAAGCAATGGCTGGTGTAAGTTGGTGCCAGCTTACGCCAATTAAACGCTGGGTGTCAGCTGGTGAACGTTGCTTCACTCATTGCAGTGGCAACGAGCAAAGTAGCTTTTATGTTGTCTATCGCGTCAATGCAAACTGAGCAGCGAGAACAAAGCAAATACAAAAGTATAAGCTGTCTGCAGATCTCTGTCAACGCACAGCCCACACAAACGTGCCCGAACGCTCAAAGAACAGAGTTCTTGCCAAAGCCATGCCTCCCTCTGCCCCACATGAGCCTCTCGTGTAATGGAATAAAGCGAGCATGTTACCTCCCCTTTTGAGCCACAATCATTGGCTTCCCTTGCACTTTCACTTGCACATACAACAATCCACTCCCAGGGTCACATTGTCGCCCTTGAACTTTATATGGAACCTCACAACTACTGCGAAAATGAGCACGATGCGTTCTTATATTTGCAGTTGCAATAAAATAAAGGGTAATTGAACTGATTGATGCATAGCAGGCCACCACAAGAAACAATTTTGATTGATTAATATGTGGGGTTTAACAGCCCAAAATCACCATATGATTATGAGAGACGCCGTAGTGGAGGGCTCCGGGAATTTCGACCACCTGGGGTTCTTTAACGTGCACCCAAATGTAAGCATGCGGGTCTACAACATTTCGGCGTCCATTGAAAATGCAGCCGCCGCAGCCGGGATTCGATCCGCGACCTGCGGGTACCTTAGCCACTAGACCACCGCGGCGGGGCACAAAAAACAATTTTTCATTGGTCTATAAGCAGGTGCAAGCAAATGATAAGGTTTAAGGGCAATTCACTCTGGCAACTGACAGTGGTCAGATGATTGACTGTGACTAGCGAATAACATGCAATTCATAACCTGCCATTGACGAACTACACTTAAGTTGCTGTAACGAGATAGAGGACTGCCTTTTTCTCATGTAGTCTTACCTTCCGTCCATACTTCAACTTCATGTAGTCATGGAGCTCTCGAAACCGTTTGTATCGCCGATACAAGGTCCAGCTGTCATCCATGACCACAACCTGGAATAAAAAAAAAAAAAGAAGCACACAGTTACAGAAAAGTCCAATGATCAAGTTTTATATCTCTCAGCTACAACACGGCTATCGGAGGTGGTAAGACAGGAAGACTGAGCTCTGCCCCATATTATTTTCGACCCCTTGGTTTCTCCAACATACACCCACAGTTCGACATACACATGTACATTTCTGGATTTTGCCACCATAAGAATGCTGCTCCCTCAACAGATTAAGGGCCTTCTCGGAAACTGGCTTCCATCAACTTTCTTTTTGCAGACTTTGCATTACATGGCTGTACGAAGTATAAAGGTGTAAGAACAGGCAAGGACATAATAATAAACATGACAGACTACCACAAAGACATAATGCAATAAAAAGTCAATAAGGTCCAATTGTAATTGTTGAGGTTTTACATCCCAAAACCACAATATAACTATGGGGGACACCACAGTGGAGAGCTTTGGATATTTTGACCATCTGGTGTTTTTACCGTATACTGACATCACACAATACACGGGCCGCTACCACCATTTCGCTTTCACCAAAATGCGACTGCCACGACCGGGATTGAACCCATGAACTTTGGGTGAGCAGCCAAGGATTGCAGTCGCTGGTCCATTGTGGTGGACGTGCACTTGATCTAAATTAATGCTGTCAATAACTTTGCATCGTAAAGGTGTGGCTAATCGTGGACAGAATGACGGAAGTATCTTATAGTTGCGGAAACGCATGAGTGTGTGTGTGGATGCACGTGTGTAGCTAAGCAACATTAGTCACATGTATTGCCTACTTTGACCGAGCAAAGGCCATACTATTTGTAAAAACTAATTGTTTTTTTACCTTGACTTCGTATTCGATGTGAGCGTTGGAGCCACTTCCCCGCAGTGTGTAGGACGGAATGGATATTCTGATGGGGCACTCTTCGGTGCCTCGCTCAAACGACAGGTACGGGTGCGTTGGGAGAATGGGCTGCAAAGAAGAAGAAAAGGTTGACAGATAATTGGTCAATTGTCTTGTGGGTGTTAGTGTTCCAAGTGGGTTTGGCTACGAGAGACACCATCACGGAGAGAGTGCATCATGACGATGCAAAAACTGCTGAGCATAAATTGTGGTGTGAATAACGTCGCACTAAGTTGAGGACTTAAAATGACGGCCACAAATTCTCGAGACATTTCATCACCTATAAACCTAGATCACGATAAACCCTCTCTACTTTGTGTTAAACAAGCAGAAGGTTTGGCAGTACTACAACTGTCTCTGGCTTTGAGAGTAAAATAAGCTTCAACAAGCTCACACGTCGTACATTCTTTGTGCTGCGCAAGATTTTCTGATGACTGAATACCAACTTGCTTTGTTCGTCTAAATTACTACACTAAAGTTAAAGACAACAATTAATGTCCCCTATGCTTTCCTCGGCATAATCATCTGTTGAATTCATCTGTTCAATTTATCCATTGCCTGAACACAAGCAGGCATGCATGCGCACACACTGCACAACTTACCAGAGATCGAGAAGCGATATTTTGTCTCCTTCCGGGTAGAGTGGAAGAGTTGCTGTCAGTGGGAAACAAACACAACAGTTTTAAGTCCAGAGAATAGCGGAAAGCAACATGAAGACTTCCTTTTTTTGTGATTTCTTATCTCAAATTCCTTGAACTTTCAATGTTATCTGACACTGAAGAAATGCCCAAAAAGAATTCGTGGCACGATAAACGCATCCCATTTCAGTTATCCCAGGGATAAGAAATAGAATAAGTGGTTAAACAGGTGTTGCTTAGATCCAGTATAATAATGAATGAGGTTTACGTCGCAAAACCACCATACGATTATGAGCGATGCCACAGTGCATGCCCCCAGAACGTTTGACGGCCTGGTGTGCTTTAACGTACGCTATAAATAGCTTAGTTAAGTTGTGGCACTTTAGGACAAGTAACAGTCTCACCAAGATGAGATCCACACAAAATAAACTCACTCACTCTATAAAAATGTTTTAACGAACACACCCTTCCTGTCAAGAGACACTTCGTATATAAGGTGGCCAGTGTTTCTAACCAACGCCTCCTATACTTTGAGATGCCTGGCACGTCGGCTGCTATCCTATTGTTCACCCGCGGCCACCGTGTTTTACCGGACTGCCGCGAGGTGGCGCCAGCTTCTGACACTCTGTGGAGCTGTGGAGCTGTGGAGTCGCTCTGTGGAGCTTCGCAGCGCTCATCTTTGTGAAAATTTTGTCCTTCAAGGTTCGTAGGGCTTAGCAGAGTGAAAATAAAGTCAAGAACGAAAATAAAAAGTAAATCAAGTAGAACTACAATAGCACAATATTTATTCACTGCAGCAAAAGGCCAGCCTAAGCATTCTCTGCCAAGAGCTGGGGTGTGCTGCAGATAACGCAATATCACAGTACGGTAATAATACGAATAGATATTGCTTCAACATAAAAAAAGAAATAACATCGATGTAAAGCTAGATCAACTGCAGGTTCATGCACATAATGGCCAGAAAATTGTAAACAAACAAAAGAGAACATGTATATATTTTATCACAGGAGTAAGTGTGACAGCTATACAAAATAGCAGCAGCCTCGGCTGTGAAGAAAAAAAATGTAAAATATTGGTAGTCAAAGAAAGTGTAAAGCAGAAAATGACTGTTGTCACAGACAATGGTAAAAAACGAGGGGCATCATCATGCATATGTAGCGAAACTAACAATTTAAAGCGAATAGGGTGGAAGAAGAGTTCCCCAATCCATGCCACTGCTATCACAGTTGATGTCTGCAGTCTAAAGAAATCACTTCACTGAAAAAAATCAAAGAACAGAACCAATATATGCCATTTCAAAGCTTCAGTACTTTGCGTGACAGCGGCTTGTTGTGATAGATCTTAGCCACTGCAGCCACTGCCAGTCCTTTCTTGATATAACTTTCAGCCATTGTTCCCGGAGTGTTGCACCTGCAGGTATCTCATGGAACGAAACGCCAGGCTGCTTCTTGCGCTGGCTCGAGGTGCAAAAAGGCATGCAGCAGTACCGCATGGCTGGGATTCAGCTGCGGTTATTAGATCGAGCTCCGATGAGGCAATACGCGCGATAAAAAGCAGCACATGGCACCTTGAGAAAAAAATGACCAACAGCATTAGCGCTCACTCCGAACGGGCTACCGCAAAGACTGCGCGGGCGCTCGCCTGCCGGCAAGGCGCATGATAGTGTCAGAACACAGCGCCGCGGCGCGGTGGTGGCGTGCGTAAACGGAAGAGGGTCGCGCGGAGGAATCGGCGCCGACGCTCCAGGCATGTCAAAGTACAGGAGGCATTGTTCTAACAAAATTTCTCCACCATCTTTCAGCTGGTCCATCGTTACCTTATCCTCACCAGCCGCTTTGCCTTTTTGCATTCCTTCTACGGCTTTCTTTACTCCCCTCATCGTACGGGTAGGATGTCAAATTCCTCTGCTTCTTATTGCTTCTTACGATATCATCCTGGTTGTTTCGGCTTCTGTACAGCTATCTGTAGAACTCCTCCACCACCTCGACTATTTTATTTATACTGATTATGACATTGCCTTCCTTGTTTCTTAATGCATATATCCGAGTTTTGCCTATGCCCCAAGTTTGCCTTTGCAGCTTTTAGGCTTCTGCCGCTTTTTACAGCCTGCTCAATTCTCTTCATGTTATATGTTCTGACGTTGGCTACCTTATGCCTATTGATTAACTGCGAAAGCTCCGCTAGCTTTATTTTGTCGGTTGCATTTGAGGATTTCATGATTTGTCGTCTCTTGATAAGATTTTTCGTCTCCTGAGATAGCTTTCCTGTCTGATGACTATACCTCTTCGATGATAGTAGTAAAATTATCACTCTTTAATGATAGTAGTAAGATTATCGTTAATTGTGTCAACGCTAACGTCGGCTACCTCGCTTAGTGCTTTGAATCTATTCTGAAGCGAAACTTTGAATTCCTGTACTTTACTTTTCACCGCTAGTTCATTAATTTGCTTCTTGCGTATCAGTTTTTGTCTTTGAATTTTTAAATTTAGGTGACTGCAAGCTCTTACCATTCTATGGTCACTGCATGGGATCTTGTCAACTACTTCTACATCCTGTACAATGCCTTGGTGTGCACACAAAATGACGTTTATTTCATTTTTAGTTTCGCCATTAGGACTTTGCCACGTCCACTTATGGTTAGCTCGTTTTCTGAAGAAGGTATTTAAGATCTATAAATCATTACGTCCTGCCAACTCTACTAATAACTCCCCTCTGGTATTTCTAGAGCCGATGTCATATCCCCCCTTACATGGTCTACGGCCTGTTTCTTGCCTACTTTGGCATTAAAGTCGCCCATCAGAATAGTATACTATGAATTTACTTTATTAATCGCTGACTCTACATCTTCATAGAAGCATTCAACCAAATGATCCTCATGGCTTGATGTAGGCGCATAGGCCTCTACCATCTTCATCTTGTACCTTTTGTTAAACTTGATTATGACACTTGCCACACTCGCACTGATGCTATAGTATTCCTCTATGTTGCCAGAGGCCCCGCCGCGGTGGTCTAGTGGCTAAGGTACTCGGCTGCTGACCCGCAGGGCGCGGGTTCGAATCCCGGCTGCGGCGGCTGCATTTCCGATGGAGGCGGAAATGTTGTAGGCCCGTGTACTCAGATTTGGGTGCACGTTAAAGAACCCCAGGTGGTCTAAATTTCCGGAGCCCTCCACTACGGCGTCTCTCATAATCATGTAGTGGTTTTGGGACGTTAAACCCCACATATCAATCAATCAAATCAATCTATGTTGCCAGAGATATTCTTCTGCATAAAAAGCCCCACACCTAGTTCTTTTCTGTCAACTAATCCACGATAGTATAGGACGTATCTATTCTTCAGCACTGTATAAGCCTCACGTGTCCTCCTAACTTCGCTGAGCCCTATTACATCCCATTGAACACCCTCAGATTCCTTGAATAGGACAGCTAGATTAGCCTTACTAGATAGCGCTCTAGCATTGAAGTTAGCCAATTTCAGATTTCTATGGCAGCCCATCCGAACCCAGAGATTGTTTTGTTAGCACCCTGCGCTGCGTTGCAGGCCTGACCCCGCCTTAGACAGTTGCTTTGCAGCCGCTGGGGACTGAGGGACAAGGGTTAATAGCTGTAGTCATGAGAGATAGTGGCCATGTACTGCACCAGGGTCGCTTCTTGTTTTTCTTAAACTGCTTGTTTTTATTCTTGTTGGACTTCTTGTTTTTCTTAAAACAATTCCTTTATCGCCCGTCTTAAGTAAATATATGATTGGGAATGGTCTGGCAACCGAATTTTGTTATTACATGCTATGCTGCTGCGCTATCTCTAAGTAAGGGGGTTCTGTAGCACTTTCTTAGCACTGTAAAATACCACCTGACCGCCTATCAGCTCTAAACTTCATGCGACTCGTAGCTCGCCTGGCCTTCTTTTCTTAACTATTGGAAAGTTCATTCCCGCCCTGGTGTGGTTTCGAACTTGTGGCCTTGCGAGCTTAGGCAGGCTTAGTGCCCTGGATGACCCTCTTTCTCACGCATTTATTCTCTCCTAACTTTTACTTGTTTCCCTCAAATTTGATATTGTTGGTTTCAAAGTGTCCGCAATGTTGGAGTGATTAAACAGCTGCCAAGCATTGCACAACTGTTCAAGAAGCTTACAGATCCCTCAACTGCAGTAGTAGCAAACTGTTACATGGGCTAATTTACTATTTGATGCTTGAAGGTTTCAATTCAGTCTCAGACTCTGAAGCAAGGTGTGGGGGCGAGCGACTAGTTGGTGTTCCATTTTTTTTCATATTTCTTATTTTTCACAACTGAAGCGCGAAAAAGATAGACAGTGGATGAAGGGGACAACGAGGCCAAGCCCTAACATCCAACTAATGGTTTACATCCAACTAAGATGTAAAAATGCACAAAGATGAAGACAAAATAAAATTAAGCAGTAGGCAATTTTATGTATAGAAAAACTTTATGCTGGTGAATTCAAGTAATCTTGTAGTTCTTTTTTGTTAGGGTGATGGATGGCTTGCTGATGCAGCTTCGATTTTCTAACGCTGCAACCTCAATGATGAGCTTAGTACTATCGCTGGATAAGTAGCCCCCCAACACAGTTGTTTTATCAAATACCGGCACGCATTTGCATTCTGCACAATAAGTCGCCAGTAAACCAACAGAGCCCTTTTTTGCTTTTTGACTGTATTCAAGAAAATTGTACATTGAGGCATCTGCCTGTCTGTCTGACGTAACTTTGACCGCAGGTGAAAGGTATGTTATATACTACTCTTCCCACATTGAACAAATTCATTTCAGAGCTTAATTTTACACTCATTAGGAGGCCTTCTTACCACACTGGTTGGTCAAGATTGGTCACAAGGCCGGGGTTTTGGTGGCGTTTTCTGTGCCCAATAAGTTGTCACAGTTATGTGCAAGAACCAGTCCGGTAAGAAAGAAATGGTAGGAAGGGCTAAGGAAACGGCAACCTCTGAAAATAAGAGGACTCGAACAAACCTATCACATGGCAGCTGATGAAGGTATGAGTTGCGCCTCTTCATGTCTTCGGCCCTCTCTCTTATGAGATCCCGTAGTCTGAAACAGGAACACTCCCTCCATAAGCAACACCACAGAGTGCCACACAGCGAGTTTCACCAAATGTGAACTGATTTGTTCGCTGTACGCTACTTTTAAGGGGAGATGCAAATCGAAAAATGCAAGTTTTTTCAAAAATTACACATTTTTAGTTTTTGATTTGCTTTCACCAGTCCAGTTTCTCTACTATCACACACACAAAAAAAACAGAACAAAACTGAAGATTGTAATTGAAGTTGAAGTAGCTTAATTGATTGATATGTGGGGTTTACCATCCCAAAACCATCATATGATTATGAGAGATGCCGTAGTGGAGGGCTCCAGAAATTTCGACTACCTGGGGTTCATTGACGTGCGCCCAAATCGGAGCACACGGGCGTACAGCATTTTCCCCTCCATCGAAAATGCAGCCGCCGCAGTTGGGATTCGATCCCGGGACCTTCGGGTCAGCAGTCAAGTACCTTAGCCAATACACCATGGCGACGGAGCTTCAAGTAGCTTAAAATCACTTTTAAAGAGCGCAAGGTGGCTACTAAAAACTAAAAAGAGCTGATTGTCTAGAGTGCCCTAGAAATTGTCACGTGGCTGCTTGCCATTGCATTTTCCATAAGCAGTTCACTAAAGCCCCATGCTCAAAATAACCATGATTGCTAAGCTCTAATGATGAAATGAATCCTCTTAAAAAATATATCTTTTCAACATAGATGAGCTTCCCCTTGTACCTTTAAAATGAATTTTTCGTAAGGTCAATTTTCGGGCGATGTCTGGAGGTCAGAAATAGCCCGATCAGATTGAAATTTTGCCCATATATTCCTTAAAATGTGAAGAGTGCAAGTATCTCCTTTAAAACTTATCACCTGCATAAATATTAAGAACCTAAGGCAAGCAATTGCTATGGGCTGGTGATTTTAAGAATTGTCACATTATAATTTTTCTTGTCCAATAAAATGTCTTATACACACTTTCTTAATAGTTATTTGCTTTTTTTTTAGGTAATGAAGAGTAATATGAGCTATTGATGGCTTAGAACTATAAACGTTTACTCGCATAAAAAGTTGATCTAAAACGACCTATATTTACAAGTACCTTACACATTGTCATGGCATAAAACGAAAAATAAGACTTATTACATATTTAAAGCCAGCGTAAAAGCCTATAAATACAATGAAAGTTTTATCGCCCTGTGACAGACCCCAGTATGACTTTTCGTCTTCCAGATAAAATCAGCCGAAGACATGCTAATATACTACACCGGATTCGCCTGGGCGTCGCCTTCACTCGTCACTACACCCACCTAATCGGCCGTGCGGACAGCCCAAATTGTGAACGCTGCCAAGTGCGCGAAACGATAGCTCACATATTTTGTGACTGTGCATTATACGTGGCACAAAGAGAAATGCTAACTGCAACGTTGGCAAGCATTGGACAAACACCATTAAGTGAAAGCCACATATTATCAGCAATGAGCGACCAAACAGTGTCAAAAACTGCTACAAAGGCTGTTCTAGACTTTATAAAAAGCACTGGACTAGAAACTAGACTGTAGGGTACTATACAAAGTGGCTACTGTACATACGCACCACCTCTTCTTGTCCCCATCATCACCCTTCATCCCTCTTTCTTTCCCCTTTCCCTTATCCCCTGTGTAGAGTAGCAGGCTAGAGCGAACTAGCTCAGGCCGACCTCTCTGCCTTCTAATAAATTCTCACTCACTCACTTATCGCCCTGTGCTACAGATTACCTCAACTTTATTTCTGATAGCATCTCCTCTCAAGAGTGTGGCAAGACAATTATACTTTCTTGAAAGCATAAAATTAAGTTTAACTTTTAAAAAATTGCTATTTAATGAAATCTTAGGGGAATTTTCGGCAGGTTTGCATTGTCCAATACAAAAACACCATTTGGGGGCAAAAGCAGCAGAGACTTGGCTGGCTAATCATGCCAATTTGATTGTTCGCAACGAACTTCGATTGCAGAATAAACAGCTGCAACCATGAGTGAAAAATTTGCTGCGTACTATGCAATATAATCAATTGTAATTTGGTGAACAACATTATAAGAATATAAATAGCATCCTTGGCTAGATGATATTTTTAGAAATCTTTCCAAACATACTTTGTTTTTGTATTTCACAAAGCAATGTAGCCAGAAAGCCATGCAAGAAACACGCAAAAAGCATTTGAGGAATTGCAGATCTTCTGTTCTAATGGAGTCATTAATATCTACAAAAAGATCTGCAATCTGCATAAAAACTGAATAAGCAAATTAAATCTTCTTCAGTTGATCAAACTGCAAAAATAGCATTTTTTAATACCTGTGTCTCACAGAGGTACGCAGAGTTCCTGTACGCCTGACATCTGTTAACCAATAGTGTACGTTATGTGCAATGCCGAGTCAAAAGGTCATAAAAAAAAGGAGGGGGGGATGATAACATTAATATAGCGAACTGCCTTTGTAAGAAAAATGATGTTTCCACAATATCTTCGTGTGAATAATAAATTATTTGAATTGATTCACTCACTTCTCCTGATGCTGGTATTCCATCTGCCTGACCTGTTTCAGGTAGACATTGTCATTTTCAGCCTCCTCCTGCTCGGACTCAAATGCTTTCCGTCGCTCCTCGAGCTCCTTCTCAATGACCAGGTACCTCTCTTCAAGACCTCGCAGATCCTAGAATTAATTGAAGAAGAAGGAAAAACAAGGTCAGCACTTCTACAGTCGTTTACAACCTCAGAATAATAAATGTAACCTCCATCTATAACCATACCTCTCTCACCCCGAGAAAGTCTGCCTCTTTCTGCGAGGTGAAGTACTGTTCACACATTATAGATTGGTGGTTTTCTTTATAGAGACACATGTTGGTGCCACTAATTTTCGGTCAAAAAAAAAAAAAATTTGACATCACTCTCAGTAAAATGTAATGTTTCAAGTAGAGATGGCGAACTTTTAATCATTTATTCCACATATTATTTGTGTTAGAAGTGAAAATATATAGGGTATATGGTTGCAACAGAGAACACGTAGCACGACTCTCCCTCACAGATGAATGGATGGTGAGTCGCAGTTTTGGGGACGGCGCTTGTATTTTTATTTGTATATTGATTTTTATTCTTAGGTTGTAACGGACTATAGTGTGGTTTGACTTAGCAAACCGTTTGGTTACACAAGTTGCTCAAGAACCAACTCTACTTGTCACTATTGCCGTATTCACTCGCGTAATGAACTCACTTTTTTTTCTCGAAGAATCAGAGTAAAGTTAGGGGTGCGTTGATATTGCGGGGCAAACTTTATGAAAACTTTTTTGGTATGAGCAAAAAAAGTGGTAATGCAAAAAAGAAGAAGTCAGGTCGCTTAGCCTTTTGCAATTGACATATGCCTACGGTACTGTTTGAAAACAGCTTCTCACACTTCATTCATCTTAAGTAGTTGAAGACGCTATCTTCTGCGAGCTGTCCTTGCGCAGCCCATGCACTGATACAAGCGTTTCATCGCTTTCTTTTCCCGCAATGGCTTAACCAGAACGGTGGCATTTGCTGTGATTTTGAGGGGTGCCCAGAAGCATGCACTTTAATGCTACGATGCACCTTGCCAACCTCATGGCAACCTCACAGGACCACCACAACGACACCATTGACAGTGCTTCAAGCTAGCGCCGAAGCATCAAGACAAACCACCATTAACAAGATTAACAACGAAATACGGCCACCGCCTAGCTGTCCTCCAGAGAAGTTGCTGTAGAAGAGGTAGCCTGTATCTTGAGCTCCTTGAAGTATTCGCGGATAACAAGTATTAAGAGCAACTTGCAACCAAAGCGAAAATCGGGGGTGGCACTATGCTTCGGAAATCGTCGCACTTTTTTTAGGGCGACAAGCGATTTTTTCTAGTGTTCCAGAAACCTGCGACGCGATGGCGACGAATGGCCCTCTGTGACAGCCTTGGCGACAGCGAATCCTGTCGTTGTCACTCAAAAATTGTGTGCATGTGATTGAGTCTTAAAGTTTTGTATTCGCAAGAAGCGACCGTTGATTGGCGCATCCAGTTTCATGACCTTCGTTTGCTATATGCTTGTCAGCTGCTATGTCTCTACACTCGCACCGTAACACTTGCACCGAAAATGTTGACCATCTGGTGTCCTTTAGCGTGCACTGACATCGCACAGTACACGAGCCTCCACCATTTCACTTCCATCCCAACGCGACTGCCATGGCTGAGATCGAACCCGCAACCTTTTGGTTCAGCAGCCGAGCATCGTAGCCATGTTCGACCAAGACAGACAATTCTCCACCCTTGTTCATCTCTCAGTAACAGAACTCTTGTTAAATGGAACATATTTTTTTGGTCCCTTCAGGTTGCATACTATACGCATGGTCAAGTGCTATATTACTGCACGACACTTTCAAGGGTTATCGTAACTGTTTGATACGACAAATACTATAGCATATTAGGGCTTGACTGCATAAGTAAATGGTAGTTTTGAATCAAAATTAAAGATATAACATACTTGCATTGAATTCTTGACACTGCCTAACATTTGTGATTAAGAAAAAAGCTTGATATGGCCCATTAGTAACGAAATTTGGTGACCGGTGTTGTCACAACGATTGGTGAAAAAAGTCAAGCATGATGCATGTGCACATTTTCCAGGATAGAATTAAAGTGAAAAAAAAAGTGAATCACATGTAAATTATGCTGAACTAAATGGAATAAGGTGAACTAGTGTGAATTACTTGTTAAAATAAAATAAAGGTGAATCAAATGTGAATTCAGATGAACTAAAAGGAGTTTATGATGAATAAGGTGAACCAATATATATCACATGTAAATTAATGTTAAATAAGGGGTTATCAAATGTGAATTGAAGGTTATCAAACCCTAAAGTGATTTAAAGTGAATTAAAGAAAAAACAACTGTGGAAGCATAGGCTTTCACCTGTGCTTTTTGTGGCATTAGCTAATGGGATTGCCAGTTTTTTTTTTTTTTTTGGCCACAGTAGTAAACAACTATATCTCACTTGGGTGCATATCTCATTTGGGCGCGAATTGTGATGAAAAGCATGTAAATACGTCAAAATAACATGACATGAATTCAAGGCACTCAGTATTACATTACAAGAAAGAAAATGAAGGAATGTGGTGTTTTGTGCAAGTTTCAGTAATTATTGTTAATTAGCCCATAGTTAAAATTTTAATTATTCAGCAATTATTCGGCTTCAATTCTTACACAAACATATTCAAATACTAGGTACAAAATGCATGCATTGCTTTCCAATTGTATTTTTCAATTGATTTTTGATTGTATTGATTGATTTTTATTGTATTTTTTGAGCAAAAAAAATACTGTTGACGTTAGTTTTAAAACACGGCACATTGACCACGTTCACCGAATATGGTAGTTTCTCTAGCAAAGTGATTCTCAGCAGCAATATGCAGCAGAATGAAGTTCAATGATTGCTAGTTGTCCACTCAGAAAGCCTGCACTAATGTACGCACTGCGTGCTGCACCTCCAAAATTTATCTGTACAATTCAATTGTACACGTGGCCGCTGAAGTGTATATGGAAAGCTCTGTACTTACCCAGCTGCTATGATGCAGTTTGTTGGACAAGGGGGATGACGTCAGAGGTCCAAGGTTGTCAGAGCACGGCAACAGGAAGCTTTCATTGTGCACTGGGGACGACACCTGGCTAGCGTTGCTTAGGGCGTCGAGCAATGGCTCATTACCATTGCTGAACTTGGACAGCTCCTCCTCAACTCTGCAACATTGCATTGCTCCTCTATAAACAAAGCTAGTGAGATGCTTCATTAAGCACAAGCAGAGCTGTTGATGGAAAGTCAATTAATCACCACAGCACTGTCTTGGACAATCCTTTGTTCTACTGCATTGTGTGTATAACAAACACCAAGAGCTTCAGACAAATGAATTTAGATATTGACTTTGGCATCCATATTTACAAAGCTGTAAATGTGGAAGCTAAAAGACAGAAACAAACATTTCTGATCCAAAAACCGAAGCTGTGGTCATCAGTGTTCATCCATTAATAAGAGCAGTGTGACAGCACATCAATGAATTTTTAAGGAGAACACAGCGATCAGTGAACCTCTTTGATTTTCGCTTTTTGGGCAGTCCGAGGACTCCTTTCGGACAGGAAATGAAGTCATCCACGCGTCACTGTGATGAGAGGCAGCCCACGAGGCATCATCATCGTTGTCACGCTAGCGCAGCTGCGTTTGCCGTGTCGTTTGCTATATCGTCGACCTGTAGACATGGAGGCTTCAGTGGACAAGACCGTTGCGATGCTGTATGCTTATGACGTGATTGAAG
This sequence comes from Rhipicephalus annulatus, assembly GCA_013436015.1. Taxonomy (NCBI): domain Eukaryota; kingdom Metazoa; phylum Arthropoda; class Arachnida; order Ixodida; family Ixodidae; genus Rhipicephalus; species Rhipicephalus annulatus. The sequence continues at coordinate 114,655 of WOVY01011319.1, read as the reverse complement.
AACATGGGGGGGGAGCATCACACCATCAGCCTGTTGTTGGCCTCAATAATGAGGCAGGAACAGCACAGCGGGTTGTGCCAGTGTATGTAGACTACGAGTTCAGGGGTATGACTTTAATCCACAGTGCTCGCACCAGACGAATGAACGTGTCAGCTGAGAAGGCTGTGCTGATCAAACTGAACTATGTCGGCATTCAAGCTACATTAGCATGGGAAAGACCAAGAGGCCAGACAGCAACAACACCGCACGAAAAAAGTGGGCATTTTGTGCCCTGTATTAACGCCAAGCGGTGGAAGTGTCTGCGTGCGGAACGACATCGGAGACGTTGACGGCAGTCAAATTTATCTACACCAACCAACAGAATCGCAGGAGAGCTGTAACCAAGACAAGCTTCATTGCTGGGAGAGGGTAAGAATGAAACGTAGACAACATGAAAATTACTCGCACGACAATAAAATGTCATACTTTTGTTCGCATACAAGGGGCTACCATCGGGCAGCACAAAGCATCTGTTCTTACAGAAAGGGTACACTTCGATCTGCATATTAAACATATACATCGTGGCATTAGGAGACACCATCCTAAACATGGTAAGGCTAAAACTAAAAAATGCATGTCTAACAAACGTGAAAGCAAAGAATCGAAAAAGGTAATCGAACCGAGCACCGAACTTCTGCTCTGAAGAGACGACGCGACAAAAAACGCAAAAGTGCATCGTCTGCTCGCTGCCAGTGCAAAATTGTTCCAGTAGGAGAGCAAGTCGGCGGGCAGCTTGCTGGCTGCCGAATAGAGAAAAATGAACGCATTTGTGGCAGCGTTTCGGCAGTTGGGCGGAGGTGGCTCGAAGCTGCCCGAGCACTGCTCGAGAAAAACAAATGTCTCGGCCTGTCCCCTGGCTGCCGTCTGGCAGCCCGAGCGACTAATCGAAGAGGCTCACTGTGGTCCTTTCACTTTCCGTTTCCTTTCTGTAGCACTATGGTTAATTTTAATGACCAAACACGGAAAATGAAATTTGTAAGAGAACTTTTATTAGCACACCCCATTTTTAAAGTGCTTAACAATTTCCTCTATGGAATTCGTACAAGTCTTATAGATAAAGCATTATACATTATCCGGCCTGTGGCAGAGACTGCATAACTAGTACATTTTATTTTTGTAATGGTTAAAATGATATAACCCAATGGTGAGAGAAAGAACAGAGCCCATCATAGTTTACCAGCACGCTTTGATATAAACCACGTCTTTGCTGGTTATGCCAAAATTGTCAGATTGGATTGAGAATCCGACTAGATCCAGTCTTACTCTGGATCCAGTCTAGAGTCAGACTTGATCACCATGGGAATGAATGCAACAGTATCAATTAAAATACAGGCTACCCCCGTGTGCCATAGAAAACATAGCATGTTGAAAGCCAGGTGACTGACCGTTGCCGCTTGTTCTTCAACGTGCTCAATATGTCTTCCTCCTGCTGAGCCAGAAACGCCATCTTGTCATCCAGGCTGTTCAGGGAAGTCTTGAGCTCTTTCTGTTCCGTGTCGGCATCCACCTTGCGATCTTGCACCTGCGCATCATCGAGACTAAGCCTGCTTTGTCTTTGTCTTTAGATGCTAATCTCTGCACTGGAGACCAAGAAAGCGAGACCAACTGTATATGCTCAAACCTCGATATAACAAATTTGGATACAACGAATGATTGGTTGTAACTAAGTAAGCGAAGAATAGCTTTGTCATAGATACAGTGTTACGAATAACCATGTATAAAGAATTTTCGGATATAACGAAGTATTTTCGAGGCAGATGTGACTTTGTTAAAATTAGGTATGAATGTATTTATAAAGAAAACATTAGTGGTTCTTCATTGATGAAACAACTGGGTATGCTTGACCTTTTCAGAACCGACCTATGGAGGGCTGTGTGTAAGCGGGTCAAATTCGCACATTACTTCAAGGGCCACGATAGCCTATTTTAAATAAATGTTCTCATAATACATTGATTTATGTGTTTTATACTAATTCTTATGAATAAAATTGTAATTAATTATCTACTTATAATAAAGTCATTAATGTCTTCCCTTTGCATAAATAGAATTAAATGTCAAGATAAAGATATAGTGCAGTTTTATGGTCGGTTATGCCCGCTTATAGCGCAGAAAAACTATAATTATGATGAACGTCAAGGAACGAGGCTCATTGAACGACTCATCGAACGTGGTATTGCTTTAAAAAAATGATCTTATGCAAAAGTACACTGTAAAATGAAGGTAAATGAAGACACATTTATAATGCGAAAGCTTAAATTCATCTAACCCTCACTTTATCTAGCTCTTGAGACTAATTGACATAACTAGCAAACACACAAATGTGTACAAAGCATTTCAAAGGGTTAATTATTATGGCAAATTTATACAGCATGCCTTCTATTGGCCACCATGTTGAATGATCAAGCACAACACGAATCGTTTCATCACGAAATGCAAATGTGGTTCCGAGCTGGTTGAGTGCACACATCCATGGTAAAATGAAAATGTGCAGAGCACCTGAATGTGTTAGCTTGCACGTGGTAATTTCTACATCATTTTCAATTAACCCCTCCAATGCCTGCGTCATTCGTACTTCATGTCTCATGTGTATTACATTTAATGTGTATGTATTAAAGGGACCCTAAAGAGCAAAACGATTTTTCGCATATAAATAGAGAACAATTTCACAATTCCGAAAACACCACTCTTACTGGGACATGACGCTTAGTAAGCAAAAAACGCGCAAAAAAAAAAAATGTGGGTGGCGACGCCATCTTGAGATTCCTGCGCCTAACACTCTGATCTAAGAAATTTTGAAGACGTCCACTGGGTCCTACAAAGCTTCAAATCGATAAATTATAATCTGTGGGTGCTATAAACTTAGCATACGATGTTTAAAAATATTCTATCAAGCCAATTCTACAAAAATACCGAAAATACACTTTGAAATTTCCCACGTCATGCGACGAGAGTGTGGCGTGAAATTAAAAATAAAACTTCAACTGCAGTTTTCTCCGCTAACAATGAACTTATGATAGTGGAACATACAGCATTTGAATTATCAGAGTGCAGTTTGTCAATCCAAACAAAGTCATTGTTTCTTTTGGTGTGCCTTTACTTTGGATACTTTGATTTATGATGATTTTATTACCGTATTTACATGCGTAATGAACACACTCGCATAATAAACGCATCCACAACTTCGGTCGTCAAAATGTGATTTTTTTTCCTCCCACGTAAAAAATCCACCCCCTAAATTCATCTGCTGCAGTCCCGCTAACCGACACCCGGCGCCTTCTTATCCGTTGGATCTCTTTCCATGCCGACTCCCTTCAGCCACCTTGGCTCGCTCCCCCCCCCTTTGCCCGCTGCCGCACGCCGTATTGTTGTTCTTTATATCTGCACGCGGCACATATCCTGTATTTTTTTATTATCTATGCCCCACAGCGGGGTTCACGAACGGTGCAAATGTAGAGACATCGCAGCTGACAAGCGCACAGTGAGCGAAGGTCACAAAACTGCCCGCACCAACCAGCTGTCACTCCCTGCAAATAAGGCCCACCAACTCGCCCGTGATTTTCGAGAGACAACAACACAGTTTGCTCTCGCCAAGGCTGTCTTGAAGGGCCATTCATCGCTGTTACATCGCAGGTTTTTGGAAAACCAAAAAAAATCTCTTGTAGCCCAGAAAAGATTGTGAAGATTTTTGAAACATGGCAGCACCCCTTGATTCTCCCTTCGGTTGCAATTTGTTCATCATGCTTGTTATCCGTACTTAAAGGAATGCAAGATATGGAATACCTTTTCTACAGTAATTTCTCATGTGAACAACCAGGTGGCAGTCGTATTTTGTCGTTAATCTCGTTATCGACGGTTTGTTTTGATGCTTTGGTGGTAGCTTGGTGCTATGTCAACGGCGGCGGCGCGGTCGTCGTGCGAGGTTGCCACGAAGTTGGCAAAGTGTGTCGTAGCGCATGCTTCTGGGTGCTCCTCGAGATCACAGCAGACACCAGCGTTGCAGTTGAACGATTGTGAGAAAAAGAAAGCCGCGAAATGCTTTTATGGAGGGACAGCTCGCAGAAGACAGCAGCTTCAACCACCGAAGATAAGTGAAGCGCAACAAAGAAGCTGTTTACAAAAAGTGCACACACATGTAAAATGCGAAAGGCTAAGCGACCTAACTTTTTTTTTTGCATTACTGCATTTCTCGCTCACCCCAAAAAAACCTTTCATAAAATTTGCCTCCCATAATAAATGCACCTCCAACTTTGCTCCGGTTTCTTGATAAAGAAAGTGCGCTCATTACGCAAGTATTCATGGTAATTGACAATGTTCATGTGGTGATTTCTTATTCTCTTTCAGACACTTATACATTTCCTTGGTCTCCTTGTAGATTGCAATGTGTATCAAAGTGAATATTTTTAGACTCTTGCATTATGACTTCCTGATTTTCGTGCAAAGCCCATACGATTCTCTGTTTCTTGATGTTGTGCTTTCAGCTGTTCATGCATTCATTTTCTAAATCCCTCGACAATTGTGCGCAGGAATGTTGCTAACTGCATTCATTGTATGGCCATTACCTCCCTTGAATGCATGAAAGAGCCAGTAAGTAATAACCTTTTGAAGCTGCTGTTCCAGGTTTTCCTTCTCGGTAGCAACGCCCTTCAGCTTGCTGTCGCACTGGTTCACTGAACTTTCGATGTCTGCAACATCTTGTTCCTTTTCTGATATACAACCTAAAACAAAATAAAAAAACAAGCACTCAATTTATAATAGCGACTTGTGGGATTTTACACCACAAAATCATGATATGATTGCGAGGAAAGCCATAATAGAGGGCCGCGGAGATTTTGGCCATTAGGATTCTTCATTGAGCGCCTAAATCTAGAACACCCAGGTCTCAAGCATTTCATTAGCATCTTTTGCGCTTGCGATCGAGCACCATAATAACCAGACCACCACTGAGGCTTGATCTTTCAGTTAAACGAGACAAGTTTGAGAGAAGGCATGCTAGACATTTCAATAAAGAATGTTGCAGACATTCAGTTTATCATGAATTTCTTGGTATTTTGGTAAACACAGAACGAGGGTCGGCCATGCTAATGCATGTTATGAATCCTGCCATTTTTGTTTTGGCACACTAACTGTGTTGCATGGTTCTGAACATGCAAAATTGGTACTTTCGTTTTCGTAACTGGTTAACTGGTACGGGCACTGAAATGTTGCAATGAGACGTTGCGGCACCCTTTTTTATTTATTGCCTCAGTTCCATGGGCTCAATGATTTGTTCTTAAGCAAAAAGTCGAACAGTAGTTGCAATGTTGCAATGAGACGTTGCGGCACCCTTTTTTATTTATTGCCTCAGTTCCATGGGCTCTTAAGCAAAAAGTTGAACAGTACAATAGTGCGTGAGAAGTAGCTGACAACCAAGACCACACCCACTTCATTGTTATGACAGGATTAGATACTTTTTTTAATCAATACTATTGTGCTCAGTTTATTGTTCTCATGAATGAAATGTCAGCATACTGGTCTCTCGAAACTGTATGGTTTTTTGCATTTATAAGACGTATTTTTGTATAAAAAAAAAGAAAGGCAAACTCAAGGACCCGTTTTACTTGTTAGACACATTATTAATGAGAACTGCCAGACAATTACGCCAAGAATGGTATAGGGGATGTTATGATATGTGAGGTTTAACATTCTAAAACCACCATATGATTATGAGAGATGTCGTTCTGGAGAGCTCCATAAGCATTTTCACCTCCATCGCAAATGCAGCTGGCACAGCTGGGATTCGATCCTGCGATCAGTGGGTGAGCAGCCGAGTACCGTAGTCACTATACTCGAGGACAACTTTCTGTGGCAATGAAGGAAAGGCTATGGAACCAAAAGGGGCGTGTTCCACCGCTGTAGAATATAGTGCCACAAATGCGCCCTTGTTTTCCACGTGAAAATAATAAAAAACATTATTTTCTACTGGATGCTGTTTATAAAGAGATGCTGCATGCGCCGAGCAGATACTCATATCTGTTGCTTTGTGAAGAGTCGCTTCGCGTTCTTGCACGTCTCAAAACATCGCACATTTTACGTGCACCTCACAGTCAAAATGGTGCCTACGTCTTCAGGTAAGCACGCGTCGCCCTACAGCTATTCAGACGACTCGCCGAAGGAGCCTGTGTCAAATTTCACTCACAAACAGCTGTGCAAGCAGACGTATAAAATTGTGTGCGGTGGGATTGCCTGAACACGGCCGTCATTCTAGATGCGAGTCGAACGGGAGGTGTACAGGAGCGGTAGCTCCACCCCCGTAGTTTTCCCTTCATTGCTACAGAAAGTTGTCCCCGAGTACAAACTACCGCAGTGGGGCAGGTATAGTGGATGTTACCGTATTAGAAGTAATTGTTATGCAACTGTAAAGAACGAAAAGTGGATGATAGAATAACTTGCTGTGGGCAGGGACCAAACCTGCGACCTTCGAATAACGCCTCTGATGCTCTACCAACTGAGCTACCAAGGGGTTTAATCCCTTGTCCATTTTATGGGATATGTATGTGTATGTAAACAAGAGAGCAACAGTCGGTGCAGCCTGTTGCCGTTGTGAAGAGTGTGGGACACTAATTTTTTGCCTGTTGGCGTCATGCAGCTTTTGATCTCATTACGAGCTGGCAGCTGACCAATAATCTCTCGCATACAGCCTGAAGGCATTAACTCTGCCAGAACGACTTTTTCACTTCTATTTTTCTATAAGACACAACAGCAAAATGTCCAAAAAAAAAGTGCACCTTATGCACCAGAAATTATGGTATCAGACTGACATATTCCTTACAATAGCCCATGCTCTCTGTAAGGTGCTGGGTACCCTGATAATTAAAAAAAAAACTGTGTTTATACCCTTCGCATTCAAGTCTTGCAGTCTTACCTTCCAACTTGTCCAGGTCCTCGACCATGGACTCGAGAAGCGGAAGCAGCGAGTCCAGCGTGTCCAGGTTGTGTCGCCAGCCGACTTCCACATCCTCTTCCTTCCTGCCCAGTGCCTTTTCCTCTTCCTGAAGTTTGCGCACCTCTTCACCCACGAAAGCGAGTCTCCCCTTGACGAGCGTGCTCACTTCTTCACCGTCGGACTCATCAGACGAGAGCTTGTCGCCCTTTTCGTCGGAAGTCGCCTTGCCCGACGACCTCTCACCGTGACCTTTTGCCTCTTGACCTTGGCAGTCCCCCGAACCTTCTTCATCGGGTGACATTTCGAAGCTCTGCAACAACTTCTGCTTCTCCACGAGAGCTTCGATTTGGCCTGCGATACTCTGACGCTCTTCGTGGATCTCGGCCAGTTGTGCGTGCTTTTTGTCGGCGAGTTGCTGCCGGATGCTCTCGACAATGTTCTCCAGGTCGCCCGTGTTCTTGGGAAGTGGAAGGTCGTCACGAGCTCCAGAGATTAGTGACAGGAGAGATCGCCAGTTCTCTGATGCCTGAGTCGTCGATAGTTCCAGTTCGTCTCTCAGAAGGCGTATCTCCTCTTGCAGAAGATTCGTCTGCATGACACGGAAGCCATAACAGCATGTTAGCCTTTCCAGGCCCGTCATTACGTTTTTTGCAATGTTTGAGTATTCCTGCATCGGGGACGTAACCAGGATTTTATTCGGGGGAGGAGGAAGGCAGTTTTTCCAGCCCTCTTTCTAGAGTGTTGGAGCGTAGGACTTTCATGTGGTACAAAAAAAAAAAGGTATCCTATGACTATTCTATAAAGAGATGACACCGTGCCGCAAAAGCCTTTTAAAAAAATTCTTAATTGTAGCGTAACTTGCAGAGTTTATGCATATTTGTGTACAGATTTCAATATGCAGTTATTTCTTTAGCACAACTTATACATAATAAAATACCAAACATTTCATGTTCCCTGTTGGGAGCAAGATCTTTTCCTAAGTAGAAAGAGCTACAAAGCAAACAAACATACCACAATAATTTAAAATTAATATAGTGCTTGATAAAACCCGAATAAATGTTCTTCCAAGCGATTTTAACAAAAGTTATAGTACGTTGAACATCCATGAGCAATATCCTAGTGTGACAAGTTTAGCATTCAGTAACATTTGTGTAAATGTGTTCAAAACATGCTTTAGTTTTTTAGTTTTTTTTTCTGCATGCAGTTCTTATGACAGATTACTGTAATATGCAAATTTTTCTATGTAACTCTTCCAGTTTAAGAAAAACTTTGCTGCCAGCAAAGCGCATTAGATGTTTAATATTTAAAAAGCTATACATTCTACAAGAAAAAAAATTGCATATTAGAAATTAATCTGCACGCAAAAAATATATAAATATGATGATATATGCTAAACACGTGGTGTCACTGTAGCCAATGTTTTGAGAAGCAGACTTGTCTTCTTCAAGAGTGCAACCTTGAAACCTTCTTCAGCTGCAGCATTGAGGAAGACGAGACGACTTGTCTAAACATTGGCTTCGGTGACGCTTAACGTAGAAGAATTTCGTGTTGCTTCAAGCTTCAATCTTCCCCTGAACTTCCTGCCTTTTTTGAAATACTAAACAGCGCAGGTTTCAGAAAAAATTGTCAAGAGTCTTAAGAATTAAAAAGAAATAACAGAGTAATATATAATCTTAAAATGGCCACTTACCTGAGATGAGTATTCCTCTTTCTTCTGGCTGACCTCGTCGTCCATGCGAGCCAGCTCCTGCTGCTGCTTGACGATTGCGTCCTTCAAGTCCTGCTCCTTCATCTCGAGGCTCTTGATTTCGTCGTAGAGGCGCGACTGCTCAGTCTCGAGTTTGCTCAGCACGTACACTCGCTCCTGGACGGTCAAAGAACAAGAACGTGAAAGACTGGGAGAGAGAGAGAAAACCCTTTGCCTCGGGCATCTACAGATAGTCAAAACAATTCGGTGACTAAGAAAACAGAAACACGAGCCAGAACAGCTACGCTCGCATGACCAGCATATCGGGTGTCACAGCGAACGTGTGGAACACACACAAACACACACACGTGCGTGCATGCACAAACACACACACACACGTAAAGCTTTTTGAGATGAAATCGCTTTCATTTCATCAACTTAGTAAACATAAGAAAATACTTTCATTTTTTATTAATTAGTAATTAACAATTATTAGGTTTACAGTCACTACACTACCAAACAACTTTTAGACAATATTTGAAAGAATTACTGCCAGCTAAGTTTGTACAACGATGTCTTTTTTTTTTTCAGATTTAAGGAGGGACGAGAGACTTAAAATAGCACAAAATTGTAAAAAATGGCGACTTTAAAAATTGCAATTTGAAGTACTTATAGTCGAAGGTATCTTTAGGAAAAATTTTATATTATTGCAGCAAAATACCATTTATTTTTGCTAGAAGCCTAATATGTAAAATTTAAAATATAATATATAAAATAAATCTATATATTATATATATATAAAAGCCTAATATATAATATATAAAATAAAATATATAAATGTTTTTAAAACTGGAAACGTAATTTTCTAAGCATTGTTATTTTTGTGAACTGAATCTGCCTTACGGAAGCCTTAAGCAAGTTACCGTGAAGATATCTAAACTAACTTGGTACCATTCTTTTCTGCAGCACTTTAACGACAGGCTAAGGCTCTTCTTTTTCTATCAACCTTAACAGAATTGTAATTATATGATAAATACCAGCTAACTACTGGAAGCTCATTTTTACCTGTCAAGTTTAAGAATTGTTTCTGATCAAAGAAATAACCATTTTGACATCTAGTTTGCTTAACCCTGCGGTATGAACGTTTTGAAGGAAATATGTAGCTTTGAAAACTAACTTTCTTTATTGCGAGTTAGCATATCGACCCATAAGAAATTACCTAATTATAATGTGAAAATTTGTCATTACTTTTTTTAAAATGAGATGTGAAATCTGTTTGCATATTTGAAATCCACATTCAATGGTATGCGTGCATAATAATTTTATGAGTGGGATAAGAAATAAAAAGGGTTTTTTAAAGACCCTTGTCCCACCTTAAAAGAAAGTCGACGTCACACACAAGGCGTGACCCAGGGTGACTTTCTTGACACATTTGAACCTGACAAAACCGGTGTTAACAATAGATCAGTTATAACAAAGAGAAGCTAATGCACTGTCAGTTTTCATGTTTTCCATGGTGAAATAACCCGCTAACAAGAAATACTCTACATTTCAAGAGTATTTAGTGGCTCAAGACATGACTCGTGACGCACCTTAAGTGCCAAAATTAGGATGGCCCTTTATATTGCACCAAGACTTGAACAGCACATCGAGTGAGCTATGTCTTCTCATATAACGTGTGCAGGCGGTGATGGTACCATGTTGATCTTATGCAAGATAGATCGTATTGACAATGCTGGTAGAAAAGCTATGAGTGGCGCTCGCAGACATACCTGCTGAAGCCTGTTTTTGAGCTGCTCAAAATTTTCACGGACTTCTTTCTCTTTTCCCGTCAGGTAGCGGAGCTCTTGTTGGAGTTGCACAATCCTCTGAGCTGTGCCCTGCCATAAGAGTGAGGGACAAGGTAGGAAGACATATGAAAAGCAGTTTTAGTGCATTCCGCAGCATGAGGGCGGGTCTCATTCAAACATTTTAACTCTGCGATGCAGCTTCATGTCAATGCACTCTGCACTGCAGTGAAATCAAGCTGAAAATTAAAAGCAAGCAGTAGTGTTTGTCACAGGCTGAACACAAAAATTATGGCTGTTCTTGAAGCTTTGCTTATAGCTAGTAATTTTGCATCACTTCTTTTTGTGAAAACCTGAATGCTTGTTGTTGTAAGTCTCATACATGTAGGCCACATAAAAGAAAGGTTACAAACATTTTTAGACAGCAGGGACAAGCAATCACATAATAACACACACTCATGCATCTTATACTTTGGAGATGTGAATACTAGCAAATTTCTTATATATACCTCGTACAAAAACCAAGAACCAAAAATTTATTGAAATACAGTCGGCGTCCAATTTCCTAGACCCTCAAGGGACCGCGAAAACGTCCGGAAAAATGAATGCAAGTGAAAACACACTCTCTTAATAAGCATTCTTGCTGACGGAGAGGGTCACAGCAACAAAAGAAAGAATGGAAGAAAAAGCTGATGTAGCCAGCGCTGCCGCATTTGTAAACACTTAGGCATAAAAAAAAAAGAAGAGCACTTATTTTCATTTGCATGGTGTTCTGTTTGTGGGGGTGCTGACACCCCCCCTGTAAAGTTGTCTGTGCCGCGTGGCGCACGTGTCTCGCCCCAAAGCTTTATTTCGGTTGTGACCACCGCCGGGCGATAGAGGGCGTCGTGTTCGCTTTGAGTACCACTGTTGGTAGTGTGGTAGCGCCGGCGGTGGCCCCTGGCGGAAGGCGGGCCTTGAGGTGGGCGAGCGTTGAGCGAGATTCTTCTGCGCGTGGCGGCTGCCGCGAACGGTTGTCTGTAGCGTGGGCCCCTGGTCTCGGCACCGCGGGCTTCGCGCCGGGGTCCCACGTGGAAAGTCAGGCGTTGGCGACGCCGCCTTGGGTATGTGTTAGTGTGTGTTTATCATGTTATTGAGTGTTTAGTGTGTCACTGCGTTATATTGTTTGTATGGTAGCGTGTTAATTGAAATTGGTGTAACATTCAGTGGACGACATCGTCGTCTAAATTAGTTAATAAATGTATGTATGTTGTGTGCTTTGTACCAACCGCGTCTACTGTGTCCGTTCACTCCAAGAGCATGGCGTGGCGATGCACTCGTTCGCCTCGTCGAGACCCCACATGTTCTACTTGCTCACGATGATGTCTGCCTTAATTTCAGCTAATGTCATGCTGTCGCTGTACACCGATGACAGTGTCAGTGCTTGCGTCGATTCCAAGCTCATTGGCTGTGTAGGCACTGCCTCTTCGGCCTTGGTGTCGAAGACGTCGGAATCCTCGATAATGTGACGAATGATTTTGTTATCTATCAATTCTGCACACAGCTCGAGGTCTTTGTCAGTGTCAGCGAAGCCCTCGAAGGTTATCCCGGCTCGAATCAAAACACCAGCAGCGTGCAGAATATTGAAGGCAACGTCTGCGGGTGAAAGTTCGTCGCACACGCTACCAACTCCAGGTGAGATGGCTGTATCCGCGCCTAGGATGAAGCTCGCGTGGCGAGAAGAGCTCCAAGGAATTTGTTGCGTGACCACTTTCCACGTGTCTGCAAGCACCCCAACAGCAGACCTTAGGTCAACAGTGTAGCTTTGTCAACTGTCTGCACACAGGTCGCACAGAACCATGCAGCTGTGGTCATAGATTTGACTAAACTACGGATGGCAACAGATTCGCATGCGCTGGATTGCGGCATTTGGGGTTTTGAGGGTACGGCAGTCGCAGCGTGGCGAGCCCGAAAACAACCAAAATGGCGTCATCAACAGTGACTTTGTATCTACGGTTAGCGGTACAAAGTCTGGAAAATCAAATGGTGAAAACTACAAACGTTTGGAATTTCGGACTTTTTAATATTGACTCTAGGGGAAATTGACAGTGCCACAGAGGAGTCCGGGAAATCGGGCATGTCCGGAATTTCGGGCGTCCGAGAAATCGGACGTCGACTGTACTTTTACCAGTAACCAGGTCAATACAAGAAAGATATCCCCATTAACACTTGTTCAATGTTTTAGCAAATGTTCACTAAACAATTTAGAATGGAGCTTACCACGAAAATGCCACCTTATTAAGCATATACACAAGTCTGTTTGGCCCCATATTTTAGTCATGATCAAATAGTATTGTAATTGAAGTTAAAATGTTATGTATGTGAGTGAATGCTCTTATCATTTCTAATATGGCAATTAAGAAGTCTGAAGCCCTTCCCCTACAGAAAAAAATGGAGGCAAGCAAAGTTGGTGTGTATGTGCTTGAAACAGCACTCACACCTCATATTAGCAAAATTGCATCTGACACGAAATTAAGTTCGTTATATTCAAAAATTTTGTTATAAAGATTTGTTCCTAACACTGTATCTATTGCAAGTATTTTTCATTTACTTTGTTATAACCGATATTTATTTATATCTGAGTTAAATATATCCAAGTTTAGGTGTAATACTTCTGATTTGTTCTTTTTTTCTATCACATTATACAATGCTCTCTTCTAACTTTTTCTTTCCTTTGTCCGGGGAATGGTACCTCTATCTATATGTTTAGCAGTGCAACACTGCAGTTGTCACGGGCGACAAGAACGACCATGTGCAAATTATGTTAGTTATCTAGGCAGCAATGAACTGTGGCCACATGAAATGACCTCGATAAAAGATCACATTGACATATTGTAAATGGCTGATAGCCTACAAGCTTACAATAGAGAGCATCAATTAAGGGAAAACAGCGCAAAGAAATGCTCGCGTAACCGGTGCACCATTGAAGGCTATACTACCGTACACACACCGGCACTACGTTTTTCCCATGCGCCACTGCCAAAATCTGTAAATCGTAATGAGCTTCGCTTGATGAGTTCTACCTGCTCTTCGCTAGCTTGCTTCTCCAGATGCCTTCGCAACTCCTCGGTGACTTTCTCAAGCTTCGTCTGCTCTTCCTCCGCTTTTCTGTGGGCCTGAAAGCGAGAAGAGAAAGCAGTTGAAGTTTGCCAAAGACAGCATGTGAAACCTTGAAAATCACGCCACGTAAGTTTTTGCAAAAAAAAAAGTATGAACAGCTATACTTATTTTCCAAGGGGTGCATTAAAAGAGATTCCCACTCGAGAACATGTGTACAAAATAGCGTGATAAATCTAATAAAAGCTATGAAAATACATTGTCAGCTGCCAGCAGCATAAGCAACAGATCAGTAATCATCCATTGATAGTCGTGAGTGTTGTGATTCAGGGAACAAGTTAGGTTGATTTTCACCCTCTGTAAGCCACTGCACACTGCATGTAATAATCGGCACTTGATTCTTGTAACCACATATAAGTAGTTCAAAAGAACAGGACAAGTTTAATCTTACCTTGCTACAAGAAAATTACACCTGCAAGTCACATGGAAACACAGACAACATTTTGATCGTTTCAAATGTGCCCTGTCATTCTTCCCTATATGTAGCTCTCAGTCATCAGACTAAGGTAGTCAAGTTCCTTCATGGTCAAAGTTGTCTATGAAGCATTAAGCACTTATGTACATTTTTTTTATAACAGTAAGCTTCGTGAATAAATATACATTTTTGTTTGTAGTCAATACAAGGTGTCTATCCAGAATGGGTAACCATTCTTTGAAAGATGAGTGCTAAAGTGCAGTGTGAAGGGACCTACACCAGTGTCATAAAAGCACTTTTCATAAGGCCTTATCGGGATCAAAACTATTGCGATCCGGCTACCTGACTGCAATTAGGTTGATGTATGTAACAAACTCTATCCAGTTCAGATTGAAATGTATACCAGTGACCTTAGGTAAGAAAGCCACTGAGTATCGTTACTTGTTTCATTTTCTAGCCACATCTTTTTCTTCATGGCACTTCAGTGTTCATCTACATAAGAACGTAGCATCAACTAGAGCAGGGGTTTACATAGAAGTGTGGCTGCTTGGGCTAGTTGGTATGGCATGATGATATTTATAGCGCGAGAACAAAACGACTGTCCTTCTTGTCTCTGTGTCGTCGTTTTGTTCTCGCGCTATAACTATCGTCAGGGGTTTACAGTTATAATAATGGTGTACCATGGGCACTTTTGATTGCAAGCAGAGAAGATCCAGAGAGGATTTCTTGTTTGTATTAATGATGACCACTGCTACATGGTCCATACTAATCCATAATAAGCTTGCCAAAAGGTCAGAAAAATCCTTATAGTCTTGATAACCATTAGGCTTAGTTGTTATCGAACGTGACTACGTAACAGTACCTGATTACAAAATAGCCTAATCTGAATTGCTCCTCAAATAGCCATCTTAGGTGCCCATGTGGCAGGGCTGTAAAACGGGGTGCTCATTACCTCGTCGGCCATCCTCTTGAGCTCCTCGGTCTTTTCCTGCAGTTGCCTGAGCTCCTCGCGCTTCTGAGACAGCTGCGCCTCCACGGCCTCCTGCTCCTTGCTCAACGGAGCCACAGTGCTGCCATTGTTGTTGCGCTCGTCGTGGTTGCCAGACTGCTTTTCCAGCAGCTTGCGCATGCTATTGTCAAGTGTGCACGGCAACAGATGAGAAGAGTTAAAGAGACACAGCAATGAACTCATAACAGAGCAAGGAGCAGAGCAGGTGAGCTATTTTCGATGTGTCCACTTTGGCCACCGCTGATATGCAGGAGCTCAGCAAGCAGTGCGCCTCTCTTTCTGGTTCTTTTGCCACAACGTCATTACGACATCGCGACGCTCATTACGACATCGCGACCTGCGTCAAAGTGTGGACGCTGTGGCCAGAAATTGAAACCACGTCTTCAGGGTTAGCAGCCAAGCACCTTAGCCACTACACTGCTACAAAAGATGCTTTTTTATACTTTTCCTAAAACCAGTCAAGTAACTGATATATTTTTGCCCCAACTATTCCACTCATCTATTAATCTCCAGCGTGTCTTTTGCTCGTTGCTGCCATTCGCCATCTGACATACTTTATTTGTTGCTTAGCACAAACACACGATGAATACTTCTAGAGCTCTGCACAATAGGGTAAAGAATTTTTTTTTTGGCAAAAAGCAAGGTGCTAAATTGGCAACCCTTTCGATCGCCGAGGCGGGCCGCTGCATTGCCCAGCCCGAGCCTCGGCAGCCAACTTTGGGCCGTCCAGCAGGCCTGCGAGGCGGCAAACAGGCAAGGCCTTGACGTCCCCACGTGGGAGACCTAAGGCCCGATTGGCGAAAGCTCTGCTGGACTACCAATAAAGTTGCTACCAACCAACCAAAATTCAAGCTCACCTCAAATCCATAATATTTTCACTTCCATCTTCATGAGCCTCAAACCTATGCAGAAGAAGAAATAATTGAGCATACTTAGTCCGATTTTAGAACATACCAACACTTCTATGCTCATTATTGTTACGAGATATACAGCAACAGTACTTGGAGAGAAACACTAGACAACAGAATAAATGGGGAGTTTGGGGAAGCAGTAATTTCGTGCGAACACATTCAGGGCAAAGACATAAGTTTTTGTGCAACTTGGCAGTGAATACACTGTCACAAAAGGCTGGCAGCATTGCTGGTCCAGCATTTGCACTTCAACAGAAAAACTGTCATGCATAGTTCGACGCATCTACAGTGCCACCATCAAAAATCCCACAAAAGTGATTGAGTGCCTCAAAATGAGCGCTTGATAGTACTGCCCCAGAACAATTTTTTGGGTGAGCACTTCCAAAGTTTACAGATTTTCGGGGCTAATGCTGATTCTTTTGCTCACAAGAGCCCATGAATGAGCTGCTGTACCTAACATTTTTTTATCACTAACTTAAATGACAATCACAGTAGTGAATGTAGTGATGAAATGGCGAATCGAGTCACTTTTCAGCACATTGCACATTTGAGAGCTGTCAGAGGAGCTAGCATGAGTGCAAAAATACACCAAAATATTTGCCGCACATGCATAAAAATGACAGCTGCAGAATTTTATTGCAAAGGTGCATTAAAAACATTTTGTTAAAAAAAAACATAGACAAGTACGTGCTTTTAGAGCACACACAATGCAAGCCTTTCATTGGAAATGTTGAAAGAACTCTCACAAATAATTGCAAGCACAAAGCAGTATGGCAACGCACCCATTTCCACAGATGCTCTCCGTGGACTTTGACATGTCACCTGCCGATCGGCTCAGAAAAGACAAGTGGGACAGGTTCATGAGTGACTGGAAAAAAAGTGATGCATATTACTCAGATACTCGCAGCATTCCCATTCTCTAGACTACGTCAGAGCAGGTATGACACGACGAGGCGCAGCACCAGTTCCGAATTGAGAGTGATAACTCGAACGAGCAGGCAATAGCAATTCATCACCACTTTATATGGCATATGAGTTGTTAAAAACCACAGACCTTTGACCCGGACTAGCACGCAAGCAATGCGATAACAGAGGATGAACTCAAAGTTAGGCCGCGTGCAAACTACAGGCCTTTCACTTGAACTAGCATGCAAGCAATGTGATAGCAGAGAATAGGCTCAAAGTTATGCCATGTGCGACATAGTTCACGAACTTAAATGGCCTGTTTGAAAACCAATTTCCAAAACCCGTTTCCACAAGAAAGACCAATTTCCATAACTCATTTCCTCCCCTTTCTTTCTTCTGCTTTTGCAGAATCACAGGAAATGATTCCTGTGAAAACAGCTGAATTCAAATTTACAGTATACTCTCTTTAAAAAGCACCTGAATGACCAGAAAAATGTTCAGTTTCAAAGGAACTCCATTTACTGGACAAACAGGGGTGCAGAAATCAAGTCCAAAACGAATCCCGACAGAAGCAGGTGTTCCATTTAAGAGATATCCATTTACTGAGAGTCAACTGTAATGTGATCCAAAGCAAGTCACCAAATTCTTAGATTGCACCACACTAGTTGCTATAAGCGTCAAATATAATTAGGTGCATGCTCCTTATAATTATGGCATGCTAAGTCAGCTACAGATTATCAGGCAGTGTTTAACATTACATAGGTAGAGAAAGGCTCCAAATGGGTTGCAAAAGAGATGCTGCTATTATTGCAAAAAACAATAGATTGTGAGGCATAAGAAAAAGCTACAGAAAAAACAAAAGAAAAGCTGAAGAAACAAAAATTCCTATTCCTGCTACAGCAACAAGATAAAGCCAGCAACAAGATAATGCTGGAATGTGCAGGTCACATGACTTACCCTCCTTTCCTTCTCTTTTCTAAGCTTGTGCACCTCAGCAGGGTCATTGTATCTGAACACATTTGTTGTTCCCAGCAGAACAACGCAGCCTGAAAAACATCAGGTTTATAGGACTACACTCCTGACAACTGCTCACACTCGAAAAAGGCCAGAGTGTGCTCTTCTGTCACTGCCATCATTACATTGCTTTCATTTTTCACACAGCACTTATTATATATACCACAATGACATAAACTTTTTTATGCAATTTGTTTACACTAGTCTTATCTTGATCCAGTATACAAATAATCCTCTATTTTCATCACTCTGATTTGAAACCCTAAAGCCATAATTGCCTCACAAAAAACTCCAATAATTGCCATCATCAGTTATAAATAAAAAAACACAAAATAGTTCTGCAAGGAAGGGAAAGAAAGACAAAACTATGAGAATGTGTTTTTACAGACCTTGGGTGAGCCTGGTTGGCTTGTCCACAGGCATTGTGTTGATGCAGCACTCAGAGTTCTGGTTAGGGTAGAGTGTGGCACCGCCATCAACCAGTTCTATGGAGCAATGCTCGTTCTGGATTCCGGGTCCAGACAGTACTGCGTCATGACCAGATCAACAGAGCGATTAAGATGCAAAACCCTGATGGCCCCTATCTTCCGCTGAATTCAGCTCAAACATGAAGTATTTGCAGTAACTGGTGACAAAGTAAACAGAAAGGGTTCCGTAAGTGTTGCTCCAGCCAAAATGAAAACTGCATTCGCTGATTTAGAAGCCGGCAGCTATGCCTCAAAGAATTCGCCTGAAACTCAGATTTGTAGGACAACATCCTTGAACTCGTACGGAAGTGAAACTTCAGACCACACAGTATGACAGAGCCCAAGAGCAAAAATATTTATTCATAATCTGAACTAGGCAGCAAAAACAATGTAAAATTCCTTTAGACTGCTGCCACTAGCACAAGAAAAAAATATAAACAAGATATGAATTAACTAGAAAAACGAGTTCTCACCAATATCTTGCTTGGTGTCCGCATTTTCAGTGCCAATGAAGGTCTTTCCATCCTGTAGAAACACAAGGCGCCACATCAATACTTAGAACTACACTGCTGTGTTCACAGGTTGGCAAAAAATGCAGAGCTCACTCAGACTTGCTCACTAAGTATGTTTTGTACTGAGGTTTCCTTGATCTTGGACTCGCCAAAATATTACTCACTCAGACTCATGGCTCTATCTGAGTTTGAGCGATTCTGAGCAAGTTGGCTCATCAGTGAATTTGCCAGACTATGACTTCATTACAGAGTTCACACAATTTCAAGTTGCACCCTCACCTTCAAGTGATAGAGGACTACCCCCGTGCTCAAAATGTCATCCCCCAGTCCAATGAGGTGTGGCCGCTCAGAGTCGAGGACCACACCTTGGCCAGACATCCGCAGGCCCAGGGTTTTTTGCTCCTAGGAAAGAAGCATACTACATTCAGTTTCACAAGACACCACTATAGTCGTCACGCCTAACAAAAGATTCATGGCAACAATGATGGACTATCAAACACAATCGCCACGAGTCCCCGCCTGCCTGCAATTATTATAGCATCGCTGTCTTAGACTAAGCTGTGCTATCATCATTGTAGAAGTAGAAGCAGTAGTCATGCACATCATGTGACTAGAGGTGGGGGGATGAATAACGAAATAAATAAAACGGAAACGATAGTGATGTTAAATAATGATGATGACACTACTTGCATTCCTGTCTAGCCAGGATAGTAATAGTACATGTTTGGGCGAGTGTGTGTGAGGAACGGGCCAAAGCCACATTGGAACGCTACCACACCATTCCAGCACGGCCCTCAATGAGTACATTGTCGCTCGACATACATAACTGTATATTAATCCACATGTAACCCTCCTGTAGAAGTTGTTTCACTGCAGTAGAGGGATGCTAAACCGCAAGTACACCTTTCCAAAGAAAGTCCCCACTGCCACAAAGCCCTACTTCAAGGTTTAACGGGCATATAAATCTCACATTGATTCATAATTTCTTACATTGAAAGGCTTATTATACCAGCTTATATGCTCTAAATAAAGCAACTTGTAAAATAATGAAATTTATAGGTTATCATTTGCATTGTACCGAAAGTGAAATCCTGCTACTATTCAAAGCTGCTTCCACTTCCTTTGAACCAAAAAGAATTACCTTTGCATATGCATTGTTAAATACTAAAATATTGTTAGTTGGGTCATGACAAATACGCTTATTTTTCATTATAATACATGAGATACATGATTTAAATTAGATTCGAAATTATTTCACCAAATCACTGTTCGCTTCGAACCTAAAATTTGCCATTCATACAAGCCTATTTTTACAGCATGAAGCTGTCTAGAACTTTGTTTGCCTGTTTATATTCTACAAGTACAGTCGTACTAACTGTAGCTTACCTTCAAAATTTTGTGTGTCTCCTTCCATTTCTCTGTCCATTCCTCTGTAAGGAACTTCACCTAAAGGACAAAATTGAGACAAAAGTTGGAGAACATAACGTGGTATGTGCTTACTCCATGTCTGCACCCCTAAATAAAATATGAAAGCTTACCCTTGCTTCATTCTCTTGAAGCTTCTCCATGACTTGTGTACTACTCTGAAATAAGAAGGACAGCCGATTTAAATGGTTAGTTCATGCAAGCAGCGAGTCTTGATGGTGTGATTGAGGCAAAGGACTTCATACTTACGTCATCACCTCCAACCCTTGATCGTAGCCTGGCAATCTCCTCGCGAAGTTCCTTGATGAGCTTGACATTTGGATCCTGTAAATAAACAAACAATCCACGTGATGACTGATGCTGACGAAGTCTCTGAATGTGTGTGTGCTACAGTGAAAATAAAAATTTATCCTTGCAATAACTGCTCAGCCCTGATGCCAATTTCCCACACAAAGTAGCTATTATAAGCTTTTCATTGACATGAGGGCATAATACTTGCATGCTCATCATAAACATCCCATAAAAAAAAAAGGTACTTTGATGTTGAATCTGCCTATTATAACCAAGTTTGACAGCAACTCTAATAACTTTGTGCGTAGATGTTGTGTACACTAAGGGACTGATTTCCAACCATGGTTGATAAAGAACAATGCTGTGTACTGTAATACTCTGGAGTAAACCCTCCACAATGTGAAATACTATAACTTATCACGTATAACCTGCCCCTGAACGGAACCCGTACTTTCATCCTGAAACCCTGAAAAAATAATAATAAATAAAAGTTACCCACGTATAGCCATGACGCCACTTTTATTGCACTACCGTCCAGCATTGCTACGATGAAAATATCCACACCAAAATTTGCACACAGCCAAGCACCCTGACTTCAAGCTCTGAATTTTCTGTATATCTTGTGCGGGTTATACATGAAAGTCGGCAGGGGTGCTGACACGATGAAATTTCTTAACTGAATAAGCAGGAAAGTTCGAAAACATATCCTCTGTATAGTGGATCAAATATAGGATACTTTCATATTTATTAGGTGACATGAAATACAAAGTTCCTGCAAAGTATGAATTAAAAAAAATCAATATACTGTTCATCAAGATACATCCATACAGCTAATAACATTGTTTCTCTAAAGACTGTAAGAGGTGCTTTTGTGCCCTGTGTCTCCCTTAAAAAGTTAATGCCATTCTATGACCTTAATTAATGAGTTTTTTTTAGCCTAGTAGCTCTAACTCTACAATTTCCACTCAAAATTTACAATGACAAATTAAGAGTATGTGTGAACTGACCTCGTTGATAGTCGGCTTGTTGATGATGTTCTTGGCACGGTTTGCATAGCGCAAGGTGCTCAGTGTCTCTCCGTAGTTGCATTCCGCAGGAGAAATGGCTGCGTGTGACACGAGTTAACAGTGAGTACCATGTTTTCCCACATATAATGCATACTGAAAACTCTAGATAGGAAACGCAGTGCACAGGCATTCTGTGGCATATTCTACAAGAGTTATGCAATGAAAGCTCGTGTATGTGATTTCCTGCAATTGCATGTATAAATACATTAATGTGCTTCCTTTGTTGTCGACATACAAAAACAACGTACATGCAAGATTTTGGAGTCATGACGAAAGAGACATAATAAATGTTAAGCATAGAAAATAAATATAAAAACTAGACAAGCTCTTCAGTTCGACACTTTGTGAGGTGCCTATAGTCAACAAGACAAAAAATGCCACCATCATCTACATAGGCATTTGATGTTCCTCACTGCAGGGAACACTCACTCATATTTGCTGTAACTATTGTTGGGCTTACTTATATGAAACAACAAGTTTCAAACAGTTTTGTGTAAATGAAGCTCGTGTTTGCACCGAGCACTACAACTACCAAAAGTGACTGGAATCAGCTATGGCTAAATAAATACATGCTTGTCAGAACTGGCCACAACACCAAATCACACTTTAACTTGCAAGGAGAGAACACATGTTAAATTAAGCAAGCCAAGGATTCTATGTCAAAAAAAAAAACAAGATAGTTCCGTTGCCACACGAGAGTTGCTTCTTATGTTTGAGACTGGCACAAATGTTTCTTGTCTGTGCACTTTTAACTTTAAATGATTAAGCCAAATTTGAATCCATTGATACTCACTGGCAATCATGATCGTCTTGGAATTTCCACCCAGGCTGTCTCTCAAGAGCCATGTCAAGACAGAATCCCGGTAGGGGATGAAAACGCGCTTCCGGCTGTTACTGGTCGACAGCTCGGCTGGAAATGATAATGGTACCATTAAGAATATCTGAGCCACAAAAACAGTGCACCAGGAAATGTTTTCAAATATACAGCTGCAACAATGTTATAAAGTTGCATGCATACTGAAAGGGCGGGTATTTACTTCAATTGCTTCATCAATTACAAATTTCAATAAAATAATGAAATTTATGAAGTTGCATGCATATTGAAAAAGGTGGGCATTCACTTAGCTTTCTTAATTAATTATGAGTTACCTTTAAAGAAACTAAATTAAAAGGAAGACGAATGTCATAAGCTATGTTCGCAGAACAAAGTATTCAAATTTTATTATTACATACTACAGATGGAATCAAGGCATGATGAGTGTAAGGCATCAACACATAAAAACCCAATAAGAAGCAGTAACATGTCATAAACAAACTTGGACTGATACTGTGTGATAATCAGGCCGGATAATTTCAGTCACTAATGGTGCATTGGTAAATAAGCGAATGAGTAAGCTTGTCTCTGTGTATATATGCGCACAAGCACACACACACATACTGGGTGTGGACCGTACTGGGACCAAGATTTAAAAAAAAGTTTTCTCTAGAAAAGTCCTACCTATCATACATTAGTGGTAGTCATGTGTACAGTGTACATACAGCATGAATTTCTCTTGTGGCTAAAGGCTAATTAAGTCACATTAATTAGCCAACTTTTTATTCTTGCTTAAAGTGGTAAGAGTTTGCTTTATGTTGTACCTTGCCTCAAATAACTCCAAAATGAAGCATCTTTTTTTTTTTGCTGAAATCTGCCCCCTTGTTTTTACAGAGAAAAAACAAAAGCAAGTGAAACACATAAAATATGAAATATATGCGCGTTTTTGCACCTCTACTCTAGTGCTTCTATACATTCTTTAGTTTATACACAGCTGCGTACAGTCATTGTACAGGACCCAACAATGATGGATGCACATCAAAAAATGTCGCTGGGGCATCCATCTTCGAGCCTGAGGCCTTGTACAATGCAGTGACCAATGAATGCAGCAGTGTATCAATTGAAAAATGCTAGGAAGCACTTGAGTAGCGGTGTGTATCTATTTAATATTTCGAGTTTTACACGCTTTAGTTTAAAAAAAAAACATGCAGATTTCTGCAAGGAATAAATACTTGGTTTTGGGTTTATTTAAGGCGAGGTAGAACATAAAGTCAATATTTCTGATTTGAGCAACAATAAAAGTTGGCTAATTATTAACTAATTAACACTCAGCTATAGATTCTATGTATTATGCTCACACAACTACTAACGATATACAAGTAGGACTTCCCTAAAACACACGGTCTTAAAAAAATTATGGTCCTAGTAACATAGTTAGCTGGGAGCTGAGACACCCCGAAGACACACACACGCGCTCAGTAACTACTGCAGCAGTTCCAAGCACACACACAACACCAGCTTAAAGCTTAGCACTAATGCCTACTTACCTAGTGCTGATATGACAGTTCCAAGGGTGACTAAGGACTTGTTGATATGGCCACCTTCTTTTAGTCGCTGGCCAGTAGCTTTGGTGGAATCTGCGCGCTCACTGAACAATGTAAAACAGAAGTGATTGCATTGTTACACAAGTTAAATCGCAGTCATTTTAAAAATCTTCAAAATGCTAGAAGAGCACTACATCAAGAGATCATTACCTGCCAGCAAGATCCACCAAGTTCACCTTACTGACTGTTTCACTAGGGAGGTCGCGAATAAATTTTGCCTGGAATACATAAAAAAAGCCAGCAATTATGTAGATAAAGAAAAACATGGAAACTATCCAGCCTGCACAAAGGATTACTTGTGCTTTAAGTTATATCAAGTTTGAAAATAAAAGCAACTGTTTTTATTACTCACAACTCTGCTTTGACTATCTGGAACAATTCACTAAGCGAACAGGTGGTTAAGAAGAGGATAAAAATGCATACAACACCTGTCATTCACTTTAGTTTTTTGGCAGTTTTAATTTTCACTTTAAGTGTTTCAAATTAGACTATAGTAAGAACAGCTGAAATGTCCGTCTTACAACATGCCAGCCATTCTACACAGAAAATTATATAAAAAAGCCATACCTGAGTAAAATTCAATGTAAAGATGGCGTGCGACCGGCTGCTAACATCGTTCATGGCTGTAGACGCAGTTGTCCTAGTGAGAACAAAGACATACAAGAGCAATAAATTACAGCTTCAGGGACACCCGAGGTCAAACTTAATCAAGCCTTGCGAGCCATGTTACAAAACGCACCTGTGGGAGTTTCCACGTGCCATGAGCTCCTCCACATCAGAGTAGTCCATGACGAGGTGACGTGACAAGTCTGTAGAGAAGCAAACATAAATTCAAATTCATTTAAAAGTTAATTAAAGTGCGCATCTGCCAGTTCTGTGATAAGGGTGGCAAAGCCTTGTAACGGTGTCATGTACAGACAGGTATTTGGTGCAGCAGCATGAACTGCAGAAATAATGCCCAATCTATTATAGCTGGTTGTTGTAACAGGTAGTTAGTATCATCACCAAAGTTAAACGGCGAAATTATTATCACATCTGTTAGGCAAGAACGTTGTGACGCAAGATGCAATACAGTTGCCCCATTTCTAACTGCAACCTTGAGAACATTTAGCCTGACACTACATGACGTGCACATGTATTAAAGTATGATACGATACGTTTTGTCATCTGTGTGTTGCATTAGTAACAACCATAACAACTAGTGTCACATTTCCCTGAACTTTAAGCAGCCTTCTCACCTCCTCAGTGGTCAAAAGAACAGGAAACCACACACGATTCACAAAAACTTCAAATGTTAGAAGTATCATTTTCTTTTGACTATTATATGTAACTGTATAAGAAAATTAATAATAATAAATTTTGGGGTTTAACATCCCAAAACCACCATACAATTATAAGAGACGTCGTAGTGAAGGGCTCAGGAAATTTCGACCAGCTGCAGTTCTTTAATTAACACCTAAATCTAGGCATACAGGCCTCGAGCATTTTCCCTTACATCGAAAATATGGCTGCCACGGCCGAGTTTCGATCTCGCGATCTGTGGTTAGTGGCAAAGTGCCTTAGCCACTCGACCATTGTGGCGGGTAACAGTCATAAATACGTGCTACACCACATTAGTGCACCTTTAGGTTAATACACAACAGACAGCTAAAAAAAAGTTAATTTAAATGAACCTAGAGGTTGAAATGGACATTATCCTACTTGACAACATATATTTGGATAGTATTTAAATTGGGGATGTATGAATGCATTTTTGGCAATAAACTGAGTTACATATTAACATTGTTTTAAGTTCTTTTTCCTAAAACGAAGTTCAGCAAAATAAGACACATTGTGCAAGCCTGTGTAGCATTTGTAAAAAAGCTATGTTGCTGCACCAGTTACTTCACAGATAACATGAATACATGGTCAATAACATTTTTCATGCTTTATAAAATTGTGATGAATGCTAAAAATTCCAATATGACGAATTCCCCTTTTGTGAAACAACATTTCCCGAAATAGAGTGCAGAGAGAGGCAGATAACATGGAAGAACAAAAATAAAACCTTGCTGACACAAGCACACCATCATATAGAAGATAAGGCCTGTAAAGATATCAGTCAAGCGCCTAGAAATGGTGTCTTAATCTTGGAGCTATCCTTGACTTGTTGGCTGAAAACATCGGACGGGAAATCTATACGACTCTCTCGTCTTGTGCCAGCAAGCCTAACCTTGGCCTGCCCACCTGAGACTATCATGCCCTGATAGGAGCTGCGCATAAGTGATCGCTTGTGATTTCAGCAGTGCCCTCTCGATACTTCCCAGACGACAACTACCTTTCAAGAAGTCTGTTCACTTCAGTCTTATTGCTTAGAGAAAATGTACCTGGGATAGCAATATCACAACAAAACGCAACATAGACATGAAAGCCTGCCAATCACTTGCAATAAAAGTTTGGCCCTGTTGCACAATACACTTCAAAGATACTGCATTTTGGGTTGTCTAATGGAACTCAAATTTTTAAATTACAGGTCCACTGAAAGATGCTGTTGGTAAATTATAGTGGTGCCAAAAAATTTTATCTATATATTGCAGCCAGAACATTACCCTCGAAACATTGCATCTTGATTAGGTCTGGCGTTTTTGCAGGCTCTATGGCAGAGTTGAGTAGTAACAAGGTATAAATCATTTTTGCTTCGTGTGTGTGTTCTTCCCGCGCTCCCAGTTCACAGAGTTGAGTTGCCAGCCTTGATTTTTTATAGAAAACCGAAGCTCAAGTTTGCGGAGCGACGACAATGCCGTGCCTGGGCCTGGTGGCGTGCTCCGGAAAACTAGAGGAGAGACACAGGAAAAGTCACAGGCGAGTCGGTGTGTTTCGCCGAAACGGGAGCACGTGCGACAGGTCCGCAATGCTTTCTGCAGTCGGTGCGGGCGCCATGCAGCCAGCTTGGCATGCTAAAACGAGACGCTCGCGGTGCGAAGTTGCCTTTCCGTGATGGAAGAAGCGACCCCACGGAAGCGTCGGCAAGGTCTGAAGTATTGTGTTGTGGACTTACACAACAAGGCAGGCAAACCAAGGGATGCTCTCCATGTGTAAAGCTGTATCAGTTTCCCAGCAAATTACAGCCGGCAAACACAGCCGAGTTTATGAAAGATAGACCAAGCATGACACAAGAGCCGCGGAAAAAAAAAAAATCGAGGCGAGCACTTTAATTTGACTCGCTGTGGTTAAACTTCAGCTTGCTGCTTCGCGGCGACGTCAGCGGGTCATGCGCCCATGGCACAGAGGACATGACTCTAAAACTTCTCGGACATTTTAATGCTATGACCGTATTGCTTTAGTTTTTATTTATTTTTTAGCATGCCGCAAACATTTGCAAATGACAGTACATGGCTGCTACTGCTAGATACCACATCAAAACAAAATTGTATGATTTCCATAGACATCAACACAGCACTTCGATAGAGTACACGGCTTTATGTCGGCAGAATGAGACCTACCCCGAGCCATACGTTGTACACGGTATTATCACGGAGGACCTGAGAAATGCATTTCACAGTGACTCGGGCATCCTTGTTTTCTGTCATCTGCTGCACATCATACACTTGACTAACGAGCTTTATTCCTTTTGTTAGATTCGCTTCTCGGAAGTGCTTGTCCAGCTCAGAGATCTTTATGAAGCCGCACTGCAGGCGGTACATTGTGAGGTGACTCAAATGCAGTGCGCGCTCTCTGCACGTGCACATAAGCGAGCGGCAGCGTATTGGCGGGAAGAGAAAACGTGCGATATACATCCCCAATTTCTACTTTTCTACCAAAGATGGCGCTGCCTGTCCAGAGTTGCAGCCCCACCATGCGTTGCTTTGGCTTCCTATAAGTCACAAAACTTGCTACAAAACTTGCTACAAAACTTGCATCGCCTTTTTTTCATGTTTAAGCTCACGAAACTGTAATTCAGAGACATCGTTATCACAAAATGTAGTACACACCTGTATTACACAAAATGAAGATGGCCTGTACATTAACATTGAAGATTACTTCAATACCATGGTTAAAAATGCAATAAACACTACAGTGTGCACCAGAATCAGACTTATAAAAAAAAGTAAGAGACAGAGAAGGAAAGAAAACAAAAGAATGCTTAATTTGAGCAAGCCACATAATAAAAAGTGATCAAAGACAACACGGACTAAGAAAAAGGTTTAAAAACTCACCTTGTACATAAGGGCCAAGTTTGGGATGCTCTCGAACTCTGAGATTGTGCTGAGTGCTTTCTCGTTTTAACAAGTCTTTGACCTTTTCGTTGTAAATTTCAAGATAACTGAAAGGATAATAAAACATTATATAAGAAGAACAAGAAAAAAAATGATGTCATTTATTTAATGCTTTTTTACATAAATGACACCAACCTTAAAATTTTAGTTTTAGTTTAGAATTGTCAAACATTGCTAAAGTAATGATAAAAAAAGAAAAATCAAAATCGTGCATTGCTTATGTTTAAGCCCCTTGTTCTTAAACAGTGCACATATGTACAATGTTGCCCAGTTATTCTGCACAACTGTTAAGTTCAAAGTAACAATGTAGAAATGAGCTCTGTCCCTTGTGTGGTTTACATCGATTGGAGCAATAAAATTTCTGAATGGATCAAGCATTTTAAAGCAATACCTGAACATTGTCAAACAAACAAACAAACAAACAAACAAACAAACAAACAAACAAAAGATTGTGAACTTTTTGTGACGAAATAACCCCTGTTTCTGCGCATTTCCAACATCTGAAGAAAGTTAATACAGAATGTTTAGATGGAACTTACCTAACCTCTGTACGAAATGTGGTGCCAGAATTTTGACCCAACTTCATTCTAGTATACATAGCCTAGCATGGAAGAAAAAACAAACAAGCAAATAGATATGCGTATGTAGTGGCATCAAACACTGGACAAGGTCCAAGTTGTAACACAGTTAGCAATGTGAGAATAAGATAAACTTGTTGATTAGGAAAAACTTGTTGGAACAGTATCGCAACACCCATTGGTTTTGTGCATGCCTATGGCAATATCTCTTAAAAAATTACAACCTAATTATTTGTTTACTATTCAGAATTCTTGCACAATGTGGAAATAAAGTTACTATGGCCAGAGCAATGAACATAGATGACAGGCACACTTACTTGGCAAATACGTGGTATAAGCCCTTCATTGTTCTGAAAAATTGAAGGTCTTTTAAATGACAGGCAACATACCCAAAGCTCAATGTAAGTGAGAAGCTGACATTCAGTACACAGGAGCAACACAGAATCAGTGTCCATTAGAATATTGTCAGTGGGACTCTACACATAAATACACTTATATCTTGATATAACGAACATGAATATAATGCAGTATCAGTTATAACAAAGAAAATGAAAAATAGTCTTGCAAAAGATACGGTGTTAGAAATAACCTTTCTAATGAATTTTCGGATACAAAGAAAGTTATTTTCTTTAGTATTACTGCCAGTTTGGCGTGTTGGTAACGGTTCATAATGAAACAAGCGCTAAAAATACACACACTCAGAGAGGACACAGACAAGCGCTTACTAGCAACTGAAAATTTTATTTCGAAGCGAACACTAATAAATACATCACACGCATGTACGTCATTCTCGACTTCCCCTGTCATCATCAACAACGTGATATAACAAAATATGCACTCCCATAATCGATGGCACACAACCGGAAACAAACAAGTGTCAAGAACTAAGAAAAGAAAACGTAAAACAGAAAAAAAACAGGAAAAAATGTAAAACAGAAAACAAAACAAAAAACACTGGGTTATGTGACGTCCAAAAAAGCAAATTCCGCATCTGTTGGTAGAACTGACGCTTCACTGACGCAACTGTCCCCTCCTTTCCTTATTCTATACGCTTCCATTATTTCTCTCGCCGTCCGCTCGTTGTGCCTGTCAATTATTCTTGTAAGTTGAAACTTCGTTATAATAATGTCTGAGTGTATTCACTTATATATTATTGAATTTAGAATGTCCAGAACCTTCCGAAGAATTGAACCATTTACAATAATTAAAAATACATTTTATCTCTCAGCCATAACAAAATATGCAATGTGATGTGCACAAAATATGATCAGTTTTTCCGAGCCAGGTGATAAATGTCAAACTGTCTTCAATACAGAAGGCTTTTTCGACTCAGTAAAAAAAATGACTTGGAAATATCTGCAGCCTAAATACATTATCGTTGCAAACTGGTACAAAGTATCATCACAAAGCAAGAAACAACACTAGCACTTTTATCCTCAATCTTTGTTTCTGTAAGTGCTCAACAATGAAAAAGATTAATATCTGCCATAGCACAGATTGCAATCTCAACTATAAGTCTGCATTTTCAGAGATATTTTGTAAGTGCAAATTTAAAAGTACAAATAAGTAAAAAAGGCAGCTTTCACTATTCCCACATTTACATCACTAAAATATAAGGAAAAACTCATTTTTTATTAATTTATTCACTATTCACCCAATCAAACCACTATTGAATTTCACACATATCAAATCAAATATGAATTTAAGATATGCTACATGCTCCCATAATAGCACCATAAAACGGCGCTTCTGTGAGCAAATGCCAACAGTGCAAGCACGAAGAACCATGTGACTTTTCTTCATGCACTTCAAGGAAAATAAAAGTTCTGTTGTTTGGGACGTGTGTGGCTTATCTCGCCTACGCTACCTGCTCGCACAGCTCGGCCTAGCAGTGCGTTCAAACACTCCCCTTACAACTATGCTGAATGTCAAAAGGTTTTCATGAGTATGAAACCAGGTTATATGGTTAAAGGCCTATTCAATATTGTTTACGTATAAACACTGTTTTTCATATAATTATCAGCCCATAACCGTCAATACCTGTAGAATTTGGAAGGCATGAGTGGGTTAACAAGTTACAGCAAACAAACTTACGGATGAGCCCATCATAGTGAATGTCTTTCCTGATCCAGTTTGACCGTAGGCAAATATGCATGCATTGTAGCCTTCAAATGCATTGTCTACAACCTCCTGACCGAGGTCATTGAAAACCTGCACCAAAGAATTCATCACAATTTTTGAAAAGTGAACAAGTCATTCATAAACAATGGTCCCTTGATGCCAAAATGCACAGTATCCAGTGTATAGCGCATTAAGTACAGGACAGAGCAGAAGATGCATAATACAAGCACAGCGCTAACTTTCAGTAATGCAGTTTATTTCGAGAATCAACAGTACACATACCCAAAGACGGTGCACAAGAAGCCATGTGCTCAATCCAAAAATTGTGTATCAAAAGAAATCCATCATGTGGTACTCAAATATTCTAGTTCTTTCACTGATAATGATACAGAACGTTTACTAATACACACGCTACCAAACTTGGCAATTCTCAGAATAAACTGCATTGTTGAAAGTTAGGGCTGTGTTTGTGTTATGTGTCTTTTGCTCTGTCCTGTCCTGGATGCGCTGTACATCGAACACTATAGATAACCAACAGGCCCACCATGCAAACCTAGTCAAAATGCAATGCTTAACTTGGCACGTCATGCAAGTCAAACCTCCATATTAAGTCAGAACTTCACAGATATACTTAGTTGCAAAGAGGACCTAATGCAGTGACTTACTAACTCACCGCAAGAACAGCGGCTAAACCTCATAACTCAGGCCTCCAATCTAAATAAAGAAACCGGGCTCAAGTGCAATCAATTGTAAACTATTGTACCTTGTGGTCTTCATGTACAATGTTCACCCAGATCTCAGGTATCAAACCACTCACATCAAAATGTTTATCTTTCCTTGCAAAATATTTTTATTGGCCACATAACCTTCAGATGCTAATAAAAACAACCAATGTGACACTGCATACTGTCTGACCTAAGGCTCTAAATTTGTACTATCACACATATGCTTGCCAACTATAATTAACAATAACCACCCAAGAACCTTGAGCTGTCAACAAAGAGAAACGTCGTTTGAACTATAATATTACCTGCTCCTGTGTCACAAAGTGTGCGTCACTTGGGTGCACAGACCAGTACGAATAGTCAAACGTAAACTCCTTGATTCTCTCCCGGCCCAATTCTTCGGCTCCACCCTGTGGCGACACCTACAGACAAAAAAGCGCAGTTAATGTCCACACAATGTGCTGGAGAGAATGACGCTACGTGCAGACATACTTGCGATGACAAAGAGGGACACAGAGAACATTGCGTTGTTTTACAAAAGCAACAGGACAAATTGTATAGGCACAGCCAAATGCCCATTAACAAAAATGTCAGTTGTATGCACTGCATAAGTATAGTTCCATGTAGTGTACAAACTAATTGATGTGCAGTTGCTCGAAGCATGGAAAATGACTTAACATCACACACTACAGTGTGGAAAATAAAACAAATATTCTTTACCGAATAACCATGAAAACTAGATTACCAGTTAGGTTAGTTCATAGAAATGGGCAAATTTTTTTTTTTTACAGATAAATAGACTACGGCAGGGCCGTTACTAGGGGAGAGTTGCGGAAGTCCTGACACCCTCCGAAATTTTTTTTTATGCTTCAACTTACTGGGTAATGACATGCCTTCACAACAACTATTAGTTGCCAAAGTTAGATGCTCTACACATAAACAACCCCCAAGAAAAGTTTCTGGGTAGAGCCCTGGACTGCAGTAGCTTTTTCTTGTTAGTAAATAAAACAAGCAAGAATTTATATCTATTAATTTATGTAACAGGCTCCAAATGCAGCATTGCAGTAAGAAAAAATAGAAATATTTATAAGGAAAAAATAAAAATAAAAATGGCCAAGAAAATTCTACCGCGGTAGCGGGTAAACATGAACGAACGAGTATCTAAGATATATATAGCAATAAATAATAAAGACTATAAAGCAGCAAAAAGTGGAAATTATACAAATGCTGTTGTGTGAGGTTACAGCTCGTTGTTTTAGACTAATGAAGACAGGGCCTCATTATACTTATTTCCGCCTTTGATCTGAAGTTGTATGAATCAGTTAATGAATAAAAATTGCAGTGGTGGGAGTTTCATCATACTTATCAATGAGCAGAATTTGTCACAAACAGCGCATCGGTATCACATTACACAATATTGTTAATTTGCCTGTATGTTATTTATTGTACAAGAAATGTGCAGCAAAATGACATTAAATCATCACATCAACTTATTAACATATCTGAAAGTTAAGTGACACACAGTTGACAAGAAGGCAATGACCTTATTCGGTGTGTAGGCATAACACAAACTTTTCTATTTTCCTCGTAGAAGTTGCTTGAGGAGCTGAAGGATAACATGCCCCCCCCCCCCCCCCCCTATAACAGAAGGCAAGTAAATTTCATCATGCATGTAACCCAGAGTGCACCAATTGTCAGTGCAAGTGTACAAAGCTAGAATAGAGTGCATGAAAGAACTGCGCAACTGAGGGCAATACAATCTTGACACTTATGACCTAGATGTGTTCTATTGTCCATAACAGTATGAAGCTGATAGACTATTGGCTTGCCATATCACCCACCCTATGGTCTAAGGTTTAAAAAGTCAGATGTCTGTAGTGCTGTGCAAGTCTACAACAAAGGTTTTCTGATAAAACTGCTCATGGTATTAAAGCCAGTGCCAAGTGGCGTAATCAAAGAAGTTCTCTACCTAAGAAACTTGCAGTGATTTGATGACACAAAAGTTTGAAAACTAGAAGAATAGGTTATTATATGCACGAGAGCGTGAAATTCCCAAGGGACAAATTTTTCAGGAAGAAGTCAACCTGAGAAATTTAGAGAAATTGTGTAAATATAATATTTCTAAACACTGGCTATACAGTGTGGACTACCATAAAGAAGCCAGAAAGAACACACACTTTGGCAGGCTGCCAAAGATAGCAAGCATGAAGCTTTTGGGAAAGATTCGTCATTTATGCAAAAATTGCAAAACAATAGAAAATAGTTTAAAATTTACCATTAAATAGAATGCAAGCAATAGTATCACATCAGCCTGCTGCCCTTAGGCTCAATGATTTTCTACCAATGATACCCGTACATTCCATAATGTGTCGCATTAAGATATCAATAACAATATACATTGATTCCCTAGATAGAGTGCTAATCAATTACATTCAAAAAGTACATTGTGGCCTATGAAGCCACAACAACAGTAAGGTGAAGCTTAAGAACTGAAGACAAATAATACCACATTGAAAATATAACCTGCATTGTTTGGAATAATTGAAATGGGTTACCCGGTAAGGGATCAGAAAATAAAAAAAAGTAAAATATAGAAAATAGTTAAGCGAAAACTACCGCTTTCCTTTGAAAATTACTTGATAATTCACAATACCAGCCGTAAAGCTCACGAGTGATTCCACAGAAACACTTACGAGTTATTTACAAAGACTGCATCGTCACGCAGTCGTAAATTTTAGCAACAGATGTTGTATCTCCAGACACTGGCACAGTGAGTCACACGCGCATGCTCGCGCCCGTGCAGTCACGTTTATTCAGACAACTTTTGAGAGGCCAGTTCCTTGAGCTATAAAGTTTTATTACCCGTAGTGTGAGTACACACATGCCTTAAGAAAACTTTTGTAAAGCATCTGCATCAGATATACACCACCATGAAACTGAACCCAAGGCTGTTCCCGCTATCATGTTGCCCCACGGAAGTGGTGATAAGGATAACTGCACAAATGGGTGCCGACACAATGCCGAGCTTATGCTTTGCGATCTGTCACTGCCGCCGACTGCAGCCAACGCCCTCGAGTAAAATGTGATAGTGCAAGAATTCCATTCAATCGCTGTAGTGTTTATTACCCATTTCATTCTATGCTTGTGGTCATCTTGAATGCAGCGCTGATTTGATCGTATTATATGCACCCATGCCTGTTAATTTCGAATCGTCTTCTTTCGTCTTTATTTTTCTTAGCTTATGAAAGCCTGTACATACTTTACCAGTTTTATTTGCATTTTGTTTGCCATTTTCGTAAACTTAACAAATGTATATGCACTCTGCTAAAACCCTATTTGAGGGTTGCGGTATTCATAAAGAAATACAATAAATGGATAAATGACTGGCACCTTTGTCCAGAAAGAGCAGACGACACACTGTGAGATTATAGCAATGCAGTAGGCAGTTGTGTGTACATTGCAATGCGGGAATTTTCATAGACGAGTAAATAAGGAACATCTGATGTACTCCGCATATTGATAATGGTCCACAACATAAAAATGACTATAAAAAGTAATAATGATAGCAAAAAAAATACTGGAATGCCACCATTTGGAAGACGTTTAAGATCAGTACAATATTTATACGAGGGCTCAAAATACATAATTAAGGTCTCCTGCCTTCTTTTTCCAAACTAGCTGTGGAGTAAAACGCTTTGACGCTTTATTGACAACTAAAAATACTAGGAATGCTCTGTACTTTCATGCTGAGCAAGACATTTTATTTAAATGTTTATGAAGCTGAGCATGCATGAAGCTTGAAACCCATAATGTAATGTTATGTGACAGACTGAGAACTCATTTTAACCAACTATATATTACTCTAAACTTATCCATTAAGAGAGCAGGCAGTATGACTACATTATGTCATTATAGTTTGACACAGTTACAAAATAAAAAAAACAGCTGGAAAGCTATACGCACAAATTTTTCACACTTTTCACAACGAGAAGTCGTTTTTCCAAAAATAATGATTCATGTTTTTGTGGCATTCAATAAAAATATATATTTATATGTGCACATTTTTCTTAATCGGTGTATTTTTATTAGGAAAGCAAATTATGTTATGCCTTCTGTCGGGCTGCAAAACACTTGATACAGCAGGACTAATTAAATGTGACAGTCTGGGAAGATGAATAAATATAGGCAAACATTTATTGGTAATTGACAAGTAGTTAATGTGTACTGCTGCTCCAGAAAGAATGCATTGACAATAATGATTAGCTTCTTTTTGAGAACTAAGTGTGATGCCAGAAAGCAGTTTTCTCATGCATCCAAGTTGCGCCCTTACACGAATGATAAAAATTTGCATTTCACAAAATATTACAGTAATAATCCAAGATTGGCTAATTAAATGCTCCTGTGCAAGAATTAATCATGCACACAAAATCCCCACAAGATGTCCATGCAACACAAATGTAGACAGAACAAAACATGCAGCCTGGCACAAACTCCACGTGAAAATACAGGAAGCAACACCAGATTGACAGGCTTGAAGCACTGTACTCACTATGATATTGGGGCAGGAGATTAGACTCTGAAACTGTACGGTGCAGAAAATAAAGTGGTTATGATGTACGAGAAAGGAAAAAAAAAAGAAAGCTGTGGTGGAATCTCGTTCCTACGACTCTCCATTTTCGGTATATGCTACGTTTACTTTTGATTTCTCAACCAACATCCCATACAAGAAATGTATTCTCAAATAATGGAACAGGAATGTGTCATCACCCGAAATTGGATAATTAAACAAGAAAATGGGCTTTCTTTGGTACTTCCTAATCTCAATAAGTTATATTCCAGTGTACTAGCTTAAATATCATTTAAACAACCATTTAATATGTAAAACCCACCAATATTATGCGGCAGAATGACAAACGAATGACCACAGAGAGAGAATGGAGACACTCTCTGTTACTTCGCCGATTTAAAACTCCCCACAAACAAGTGTTATTCAGTTTGTAACAGAGTACACTTGTACCCGAGTTTCTTGAGCTTAGTTATCATAATACTATTTTCAGATTACGTGTTTTATTCACTAATATTTCGTGACGATCATGTAGACGAGATTCCACTCTACGACCGCACACAAGAATTTAAAAGGTATTAAACAATAATAAAAGATAAAAGCAATTGCACAGAAATTTGAAAAACTGATAACGGCCAGTAGTACAAATGTTATTTCATGATTAGTAAAATTTTAGAGGTATTCATTCCACAAGAGGCCTCTTGACGACTGTGCTCAGATGAAAACAGATATTTCTCTAGTTGCAAAGAGGACCTGCATAGACCGTATGTCTGATGCCACAAATACATACATTAAAGTTTTGATGCTTAAAGAGCTGTTGCGAGATAAAATATGTGCATACATTAATAGACAAGGTAAGCAGTATTCAACATGTCAAATTCTTGAAAGCTATTACAGTCATTATAATTAGGAAGGTTTTCTGAAATACCAATACTGCTAGTTAATGTAAACATATCGTGCTAACCTGAACTAAAAGGATTAAGCAGGAAGCCCAGAACACAACAGTCTGAATTCTAAGTTTAGGTGTTCATAAGTTTGGGGCAGAAAAGACAAAGGAACACTAGACTGCATAAATTCCATGAAAAGCTAAAAAAAGAAAACTCTTGACATCTGAAGAAGCACTCAACAACTAAATTTTACAGGCAACCTTGCCTGGTGATGCACATAATTACAAGATAATAAGGGTGCATAAAACAATGTAGTTAGGAGCCTAAACTATTCTCATTCCCAAGAAACACAAAATGTGAAATGAGGAGCTGCAAGTTCACATTCAATAAAAAGGTTGCTACAACAAATTCATTCCATATACTCAAGTCATATCAAGCCGACAGACACGAGTATCCAGTAGAAGACCATAAGGTGCAAGGAACGTACAGAAGTGCAATAAATGTCATCGAGCACATCTAATTTCCATGCTTATTCAAGGTAAGTGGACGCTCACATACCTTCAGGTTTTCAATACATGTCTTGTTACCGTCCATGCGAATAATCTCACTGCTTTTCATGTCGATTTCCCTGCGGAAGAAAAAAATATGAAATTAATATTTCAATTTATTTGTCTAGCTTCCCCATGAACCACTCCAGTCACTCATAATATTTGACCTTTGAAAACATTTCGAAGGGTTTTGCGAGGCTCCAGTGTCATGTTGCTGACAAATTGCTAAACCTGCAACACAAAACATAATGACATCTCTTCAAGATATAACGTTTACAAAGGAAAGTGCAAAGTGTACATACTTATAATTCCACGTTTACTTGCAACACTTCGATGTTGCGCGGGTAGTAAACCGGAACTTTTCTTCTGGTTAACCTCCCCGAGTTTTACTCAACCTTTCTCTCTTTTTTGATGTCATACCACGACACAAAAATTGCCTTGCATTACCAGATTCTCAAGTACTGACTTAATATTTCTCTATAACAAATATTGGCAGCTATAAATGCCAGTAAAATCACCAGGATCTTTGAATTGACAAAGCTGGCCTTACACATCCCATGGGCAAAGATTTGAAACCTAAAATTCTGTGAAAAGTGTGACTGTGTACGACTAATAGGCCAAAGTGGAAAGAGCTCATATTTATTCTTTGAAGGTACTAACAACAAGCTAGAGCATGTTACTAGACACAGCTGCAAGTGGAAAGACTGTTAATGATAGAGACAGAATAAAGCACTCTTTTCCCAGTTCGTATAAAAATGAAATTGTGTTTGAAAGTCATAAAAACTGATACGCCTCGTGACCCGATGACAAGACTTGGTACAGGGCAAATCGAAGTAGGCACAGCCATTTGAATATCCACGCCTAATCTGCTGTTGTGCACCCCAAATAAAGTTTAAAAATAGCGGGTGCATAATTAAACGATTCTACTTTTTATGCTTATTATGAAGTAAAACAGGTTGACCTTAAGAAGTGGCACTGGCTTTTCCGCAATTAGTGGAAACGTGTCGAACCACGACAAATGCACTCGATATGAACATATGTGCAGCGAACTGCAGTACATGAACACAAACACCTATCATGCTCACCAACTACCTACCGTTTGCAGTGTGTGCTGCATGTGTGACTGTTGACATTCCCATTTGAAAAATTCAGATAAAAATGTTCCACAGCGTTCCCTGCATTACCACTCTGCAATTAAATGTTCGTAAACAGAGACTGTGTGCTCGAGCGGTTTCAACAGGTGGGCGACAAGTGGACATGTTAAAATGTCGACTTGAGCACACAACTTGTGTTTACGAAATTTTTTGCTGTTTTCCGTTTTCTCCTTTCTACCTTTTTTTGGTGCTCCGTAACTAGACGGTCACTCCAGTAGCCTTTTCATTGCATTAAAGGAAACAGTTGCCATAAAAATTGGTTGTCAGTCCCTTACAGGCACATAGCCAGAAATGCACCACCTTGATTTCGGGTGGGGCAACCCCTTAAAGTGGTCATTTTGCTCTCTATGCTATGGCGAAAAAAAAAAAAAATGGTGGTGGGGCACATGCTCGATGTGCCACCCCCTGCCTACCCCCTTGTCCCTTAATTTTCTGAGACGCTATGCAGACATTTGTAGGCACTGCTTTGTTTGGCTTGATGTGTCAACTAGTGGCTAAGAGCAATATACAATGATGTCTTTGTGAATTGAGCCCCTTGCATAATAAACGTGTCATTCTGCAGCACACTGTTGCATTTGATCACTTTGCTGAAGGCACTACCATATTCTACAAGCTTCTCAGCACACGGCTTGCCGTAAGCTATGCAAACAAGTACAATTTTTCTTTACAGAACTTTAAATGAAATTGTGCTACTTTTAGCTGGAAACACGATTCTGTTTATGCAAAAACAGAACATGAATGACTTCAGGATAAGTAAATGTATAAATGAAAGGGCTCATTTCCTACAATGAACACAATATTAATGGGAATTAACAGACAATAATGCCAGGGATAGTATAGGGGAGTCAGCACCATCTATTGCTATGGCGGCTAGTGTGAAACTCTTTGATGCTACTGCCGCTCCCTCGCTACTGATGCTGCCACATTTAAATGTACTTATATACCCTAAATGGACAGGGGGATGACAGCCGCCATAGCTCAGTGATAGAGCATCGGATGTGTTATTCAAAGGTTGCAGGTTCGGATCCTGCTGGTGACAAGTTATTTTTCATCCACTTTTCTTTCTTCCCATTTACATTACAATTACTGCAATAACATCCCCTATGCTTTCCCTGGCACTACTGTCTGTCAATTTTCATTAATATCAGGATAAGCAGGTTTTTAATTATATTTTAGTTAAGACTAACTACTATGAAACATATAAATCGAGTTGCTATTATATAATTTTATTGCAACAGAACATCTTTAAATAATAATGTGTAAATTTGATACCATTACTGACAATTTTCCCAAAGGTCACATCGGAAAGGAGTGAACGATGGCATCAAGAACAAAAAATGTAAAAGGTGACTGTGATCCCAAGATGTCTACGCATCTCCAAAGCATGCCTTACAAATGTGAATACGAAGCAATGAGACAATGCTTGCACACTATTCTTCTAAATAGATAACAGGTCACTCCTGCATTCTGAAACTTTCACCTGCTCTGCCAGCTGTGAAATACTTGAACAAGGTCATGAAAGTAAGGACTGGAATTATGTTGCCCTTTGTCTGCCTTACGGGAGCCTCACTTCAATTTAATTTAAGGGCTATAAAGAAAGTCCAGGAGTGCAGGAATGGTTGTTGAAACAAAACGGCATCTTCTACAAAAAATATTCTTTTGGTTGTGACTGTTTTGAAGCAAGTACTGTGAAAATTAGAGTTATTCCTTAAGCGGACTTGTGCCTAGTATAGAAACATCCACAAAACATGCAAGCCCAGTAACTTTTCTATGCCTACGTCACCTTGCTTTTTGCTGCATTTTTTTTTCATGCTAAATTAACCTTAGCCCAATTATGTCCCATGTGTCAGGGTACTTGAGATGCAAAGGTTGAAAATAATGCTCAGGAAGATATTCTAGCTGATCACCTGGTTTATTTGACAGATAAAA
The DNA here is from genome assembly GCA_013436015.1 of Rhipicephalus annulatus. NCBI lineage: Eukaryota > Metazoa > Arthropoda > Arachnida > Ixodida > Ixodidae > Rhipicephalus > Rhipicephalus annulatus. The sequence continues at coordinate 73,867 of WOVY01011319.1, read as the reverse complement.
GCTATAGCAGATGCTGATGAATAGAACAGACAGCTTATGTGTTGTTCATTTGTTATTTTATGTTCGATATGCCAATCAAATAACGAATTTGTGCTTAACAAATAAATGTTGTCAGAAGGATCTAGGAAGTGTGCAAAGCTTTTTTCATTAGATTTTCTTGAAACTCTGAAATTATGTGAATACAAAACGCACTCTATTGCTAAGAAAAATGATCTTTTGTGCTACAGAATTTATAAGATGTTTCAACTTGGACAGGACTTCCAACTGCGTGGCAGTACGACACGTTGTGCTGCACTAGAAAGTGCTTCAATGTGCACCGTCTGTTCCAACAACAGCACACGTGGTTCAAGTGTGCGATATCTAAGCGTGAGCATGAGATTATCTGCCTGCAAACACCCATGCCAGACGGAAAAATGCCAGACATACTAAACCAGGATGACAGCACTTTCCAAAGCTAGAGCAACACCTGTGTCCACTTTCTAAGCATAATTGTTTGTGAGCCTGAAGCAAAATGTACGAAAGCACAATACACAGATGTACACATGAGCGGCGACTTTTATGCATTGCCCTGCCATTTGGTTCCTTCTGCCGTTTGGTTCTGCATTAAATATTCTGCCATTTGGTTCCTTCAAGAGTGTTGTTTTTAGGTCTGCTTTCAGCATATCTTAGTGCAGCAGCATCATTTATAAGTTTCACACCACTATTCCACAAGCTCTTCCAAATTCAAGCAAGGTTTCTAAATTGTTACGAACATTTTTTCACTGGCTGCAGTGTATGGTCCTGAGCAACAGAATTCAGAGATCAAAAAAAAGTTTCCTTCTGCAAGAGGATTTTTAACGTACGATTGTGTTGTCCATTTCTCATGGCGACAAACAGCTTACTCAATATAAACTGATTATATTAACATGCGTTTTGCGAATATATCTTATTCGAGCACTATCTCAACAGTAGTCATGAGTGTGCTCTTGTGAACGATCAACGGCTCTAAACCGCAAACTACATGCCTGCGAGCCATGCACACGTGTGAATTTTATAATGAACGACATCTAAATAATGCACCAATAGCCTTTCTGAGTTGAGAAAGGCCGCACACGAATTATTGAAGCGGCAGCGATGAACGTGTCGTTGTGATGCCAGGGAAACCAATGAATCATTGACAGCGATCTCGTCTGTCTCGCGTTCAAGTACTCTCTTGAATTGAGTGCGGTGTTCGAACATCTTTGTGTGCGGATCACAAAGCCGGTCTTGTCAAATCATGAATAATCGGCAGTGTAGCGGTACTTCAAGCATTCTACGCCTCCGATGAGCAAAGTCGGAGAGCGAGCGCACACAGCGAAACGCACAAACTTGGCCGCATCGCCAAAGATTGCCGAATAACCTGGAAACCGCGCACACGCAATTCAGCCGCACTTCATTCGCAAGCGCCGAATATAGCGGTATCACCACGCGCTCGACCACGAAATCTGAAAGCGCAATCCTTTCAGTCTAATGTTGACACAGGCCATACGCAGTCTACAGAGCGGGCGGCCCGGGTAACGGTAAAATACAAAGAGCAAGAAAAAAACACACGGCAGCCCCCGAAGCGGCGAGGCGAACAGCTGAAATCGGGAGCGCAAAAGCCCCGTTCCCAGGAAAAAAAAAAAAAGGTGTTTTGTTATATGTCAAGAGCAGCCCTTACTCAAGGGCCGTATCAGAAGCGAAACTGCTTCCACCCCCTCAAGAAGAAAGCAAAGCGCTACAAACACTACGCACACAAAGCAAGAAAAACAAGAGGTTCAAGAGCAGCTGGTTTTCTTGGAGCGACACGAGCGTGAGTCACACTTGGACTCGGTTGCGACGCGAAACTGTCTCACCTTTGATTAAAGGGCCTCGCACGCACGGCAACCTTCACTGACGCCATGGTGCACTCCCGTTGAAGTTCGCGGACACTACTGGCGGCAAAAAAACACCGCGAGACTGGTCAGCACAGCACAGAGACGAGTGGCCGAAGGGTCGGCTCTCGCTGCAGTCGACATAACGGCTCCCAGGACGACGTTGCGATGATCACAGCTGTCGCGCATACGGCAACGGCGCGCACGCATGGGACTTGTGTGTTGTGCGCTTTTTTCGGCTGCTGGCGTGCGATGCGAGCGCTGCCTGGCGTTTCTCGAGAGACGTTCGTCTATGGTTCGGTCAGCGCCTCCTTTATTTAGATGCCTACCGATGAAAACCTTTTCCTTCCTCCGTGGATGAAAACGAAAACAGCTTCCACACTCTTCTCCTCTTTTATTTTTGATTAGTGTTGGTCGCTAGCGCCACTTGTGGCGGACGGTACAACAACTTGACAGTTTGCATAGCCTCTGAAACAGTTGTTTATAAATGCAAATTGCAAATAATTTTCAACTGACGTTCTAAAAACGCTGTGTAAATAAATTCGTGCACTATTATGGCTGTATTTTTTAGATTGGGTGACTAACGTCACCTACTCGCAATACTTTACAAATTTTGTCACAAATAACTTTGTTGCGGCAAGCGCCATCGCGCGGCGCTTACTCAAAACTAAAGGCAAGGTGGCTCCGCTGGCAACCTGAGTTATTCGTCAGGCATCTCAGTTAAGTAGGCGTTGGTTTGGTGTACCAGTGTGGCCGCTCTACTCCGAGAGCGGGGCTAAGTTTGGCGCGAACGCGCGAAGTTTGGGTGCACGAGTGTCGTAACGCAGTTGCGCCGGTTTTCGCTACGCTCTAGCAGTTCCTTTGTGCCGGCTGTTATGAAGTTACGGGGGGCTTAAGGTACGGGCTGCCGACCTTGAATACACCCCGTGTGATGACTTGAAAGTGCAGTAGGCGGGGAAGAAAAATAGTGGACCCGCTCCCTAAACGCAGCTGCCAAGAACTTCCACTTACTGAAGCGAATATAAGGTGTGAATTGCAAAGTGAGGGCACAAAACGATCTAGTTTTTTCCTTCTATGTAGACCGTTGGAATGCGGCATTTTTCTACATAATTCAGCCTATTTGTGACTATGGGCGGGCTTACGATAATTATCCAGTTCTCAGCCGGTCTGAGAACTGGCTAACCTCCCTGTCCTTCCTCATTTATTCCTCCTCCTTACGATAATTCTATAGTTTTTGATTATCAACTTTCGATAAATCGGGGACCTAGACACACTATTGGGTGCTAAAGAATAGTTAACTTTAATCAATAGTGGTATCGCTTGGAGTGTATTAAACGCGCATCATTTCTTTTTTGCCTATTGCAAGTACTTTTGGCGTCTATCAGCGTCGGGTCAAACGTAATTTCTAGTAGACCAGTAGTCCATCCATGAGACTCGCTCAAGTTCTGTGGCACGCACGCTCTCATGCACGCACTGGGCTGGGGGTTTTTGCGCAACTATAAGATTCAACTTTACTGATTTCCGGCAGATGTCTGGACTGGGCTCCCACCAAGGAGGCCAGTCATGACTTGCCTCGCACCTATAGTAGTTAACGGGTAGACCGAGTGCCCCAACAGCTTTATTTTTGGATATATCTGGATCACGTTGACGGTGTGAGTGTGCGTTAGTGTTCGCAGCTGTCGCTATTCAGCGAATTAGGATGGATGAATCCTTCACACGTACCTTCACTAAAGGGGCGCAAGCGTTGTTTCTACTCAGATATTTAGCTTCTGCGAGAGGGACTACTAACAAAGGTGCTCAAATGTTCCGAAGCCACTACTCAATATATTCATGCATATGACCGTGTGTCCTGGAAACTTTCCACCATGCGCGATTGTCTATTCGCGAGAACTATGAATGGGAACACTGAACTCGTACTTGAAACTGAGTCGTGATGTGTGCCTAAAAACGTAACGTATGTGCTTGCAAGAGGTGCATGCCTGCTTGAATACTTGGACTTATGAACCCTTCTGTGATATGCAAACACATTTAGTCACTATGACTGCATGCCTATGTCATCCCGTGGGGATATTTCAGCGCGCTTTTAAAATCTGCACGACTTAACGCACAAAGCTGCGAACTATAGAAACCACGAAGACATGGGCCGCACCACGCGTGTCGGGACCCGCCGCACGAAAGCGGAGGACGCAAGAGCGTCGCCGACTCGCTCTCCCGCTCTCTGCTTGCGTGCGGCAGGTGTCCCGCCACGTGCGGTTGTGCGGAGGAGCAAACTCGTGGTCTATTTGAGTACACACGAGTAAGATATCCAGCCCGCAAAAGGAAGACACACACATTCCAGCATCTCATTGTTTGCACACCCCGAGCCGCACAAGCGCAAACCGGAATCAAGTCCGTACTCTTCACGCGGACTCTAGAGTTCGTTCTTTCAAAGCTAGACGCCAACGGCGAAACCCCCTTTTCGTTTACAGTCTTTGCTCGGTCCACGCATGGCGCTCAGTCGGCGCTTACTCATCATCCTTCTCGTCTTCTTCCTCCTGTTCCTCAGGTTCGGGCGTCGTAGGCTTCTTTGAGCGTTTTTTGCTATTTCCGGAAATCTTGGCGGTCTTGGCAGCCTTGCGGTGGGTGGCGGCCGGCTTCTTGGCCTTCCTGGTCGTAGCACGGTGTTTCTTTTTGGTCGACCGCTTGCGCTCCACCGCCTTGCGAGCGGCCTTGCGAGCGGCGGCCTCCTTGTGCTGCTTGTCGGAGGACGCGACCGATGCTGAGAGCGCCGGTATCTTGTTGGGGTGCTGGACCGCCGCGTCCTGGCGGTGTCCTAGAGGCTGGAGGTCGGCCGCCTGCAGAGTGTACTGCACCCTGTTCCGGCGGTGCTTGTTGACGTTCTGCAGGGCGGAGCGCATGATGGCGATGCTGGCGAACGCCGTGGTTACCGCGATCACCACGAAGGCGCCGCCGGCGAAGTAGAGCAGCTTCTTGTCGTGCTCCCTCGCCGCCGCCGCCGCGGCAGCCGGCGACATGCCGGCGGCCAGGCGAGCCTTGCTTGGGGGACGCGTGGTGGACGTCGGCCGGCCCGCGAAGTTGGCTTAGTGGTCGGTCGGCAGCTGACGCCGGCGTATTTTTGGCGGCCGGCTTGCGTAGCGTGTAGCTGGCGAGGCCTAGTGGAACGACACCGCGGCTGCCGGGCGCGAGATGCCGAGACCGGCTGCTCGCGATCTCGAGCAGCAGCAGCAGGTCGCGTGAGTCCGTGGCAGTCGATCGTCGTCTTTCTCGATGTGATGTATGAAAAGAGGCTGAGTGCTGGTGCCTACCCTGATTTTAGAAAACAAATTCCATGTCTGGTTTCGATCCCGGTCCGCATACTTACGGGATACCATGAACTGACCAAAACATTCCACTTGGTCCGGCGATGCTATCCTCCGCCTCGTGGTAATTTATGCAGAGATCAAGCATTTGCCTAGCGACAGCAGCAAACGAACACTTATCCTAATCGATTGCTGTATCAACGAATATACTGCGATATTTAAAGCAACAACATCTGCAATGTCTGCCAGACGACAAAGTTACGGTAAAACACATGCTCTGGAAATGCTAGGCCAAAATGAGATGTATTAGTCCCGATGTTCTTTCTACGAGGTGGGAAGTCGCTCTGCGTAGCCCCAAGCTCGCCGACCAACTCTGGGCAGTCCAGCAAGCCCGTGAGGCGACGGGGAGGCAAGACCTTGACGTCCCGACGTGGGAGACCTGAGCCCGGGCCATTACTCTGCCGGACAATTAATAACATTTTTCCATCCATCCATCGACATGGTTTCGATGCTGAAGAGTTCATTTTCCGACCATCAGTTCCCCCATGTGAGGTCGTATATATACGTATTTCATGGCGGGTGAGGAGGTGGCAGCCAGGCACGGCCTGATCGCCATTGCGCTGTGATTTTTTTTTCACTTAGATAAAGTTCCCCGCCGCGGTGGTCTAGTGGCTAAGGTACTCGTCTGCTGACCCGCAGGTCGCGGGTTCGAATCCCGGCTGCGGCGGCTGCATTTCCGATGGAGGCGAAAATGTTGTAGGCCCATGTACTCAGATTTGGGTGCACGTTAAAGAACCCCAGGTGGTCGAAATTTCCGGAGCCCTCCACTACGGCGTCTCTCATAATCATATGGTGGTTTTGGGACGTTAAACCCCACAAATCTAATCTAATCACTTAGATAAAGTTGTCTCTCTCTCTCTCATAGCGGGTAACAGAGGCCAGCCAATAAACCACTGAAGTGATAGCAGAGCTGTAGAAGAGATGAGCTGGTTGGTTGAAAAAAAAAAACAAACCTTTATCAAGGTCTTGCAAAGTAAGCGTCAACGCTAAGCGGGCCACTAATCCCAAAAAGCGCTAGTCACAAGCACAATGGTAGTCACAAAAAAAAACAACAAATACCGTTAGTCTTTGTGTACCGGCGTGTTCACCGGTTACTTCGCTGATATTTATGATACAACAATTGCCCCAGCAAACTTATTACTAGAGGCAGGAGCGTATAAAAAGTTATTCCAAGGGGGAAGGAGTTCTGCTTCGGAGGGGGATGTTAGGTCCTCTTGTAAGCTGACTCCTTCCCCTGACAGGTCACATACTCGAAAATTAGGGAGACGTGGGTGGGTGGGGTGGGGGGTTAGGACATCTCTATCACCCTCTGAGACTGCCCCTAACTTAATGTTACAGTTCACTACATTTGAATTTATTATACAGCGCTTGACTTGACCGTTTTGATGTGTTGGGCGTGTATGAAAGCCAGATGAGATCCACAACGGATGAGCCCAGCCTGGTGAGAAAAAAAAAAGGAGAACTTCATTGCGTATCGAAAGGACTTGATTTGCAGGCTTTGCGGGCTGAACTAAATGATCGTGAGTTCTGTTGTGCATTGGGCGCGACGCACGGAGAACACGAGGTCCAGCGTCCGAGCCACGGGCCGGGAAGGATGAAGAAAATGGCACAGCCAAGACCCGGGCAGAAACAATCTTTGTGTACACAAGTACGGCTAATATATACATTTGTACAACGCCCATTTGTACAACGTGGGGCCAGAGAATTTAAATATATATTTTCATTTTATTGTTCGTGTTGTGTTCTCCGTTGTCATCATCAGGTGCTTCACACCGTCATTATGTCAAACAAGGAAGGCTGAACATCGGGACTACCTTTTTTACTTTTTAACGTGATAACCTTGAAGAGCTCCTTTCGCAGAAATACCAGCGTCGGCGTCGGCGTCGTTGGTTGTGAGCGAAAAATCACCATCTTGTGTGTGACCGAAAAATTGAGAAAGATGCGAATAAAGTAAACAATAAAAAATGCGGTAAGGACTGAGGATCGAACCCGGATGGTTTTTGTGGCACGCTGCTGGGGCTCTATACCACACGGCCAAATGTCTGCTTGAAAATACAGTGAAAATAACTTCCTATATGCCTGGATATGCAGTGAAAGTAACTCTTGTTTTACAGACACACTCGTTCTGTATACAGGTTGCACAACACGACATGTAACATTGCAGTAATAATGTGCGGTACAAGCGTACATTCCCATCGGGCGTCAAACCATGCGATTATCATAACAACTTCGTGGTTTAAAGCCGGCCACCCCATAATACAAGGCACAAACGTTACTGTTCCTATTTTCGTGAGAGCATGTAGTTGGTGCACAGCAAGTTCGAAAACACTTCACGCACATAAGTGCTCATGGTTTAAAGCATGCTACCCATTACAAAGAATGCCGCGATATGCTAAAGCATCTCTGACACACAAGCCACTTTCAAATTTATCGATTGCATTGTAGCAATTCCACAATTTAAACTTCTCGGGTAACATCACACAATAAATAGTATGCACTAAGTGGTTGAAGTACACACTAGGAAATGAATGCCACTACCGCGTTCAACTCTTCAAGACGAAGCTTAAGGACCCCACCAATTTTTCCGCTGTACTTTAAAAACAAGTGTATCGCATGACGTATTGCGCCGCCACGCCGTTGGAGACCTGCTTCTTTTGCTGGGGTGTTTTTTCTTCGAATCCCGCCATCTTTCTCACACAATGCGGGCCGTTGGAACGGAACGTGATCGCGGTAATGCTTGCTCGGCTTATGGAGGCGCCGTTAGGAATTGGCGGACGCGCAGATGGCCGAACGTGCCTGGTGCGAGAACCACCCGGCGTCGTCCTTCGTGAGTCGTGTATCTCCGAAACGCAGGACTTGGCGGGTCACCTTGGGCCTCGGTGTTGGAACTCCAGTGCTCAAAGACATGCTCAGGGTTTTCCATTAGGTGGTTGGCATAGCCAGGTACGGTGTACAAAATGAGAAATACACGGAGGAAGTATCCTTTCCCGCACCTTGGCCGCCTTGCCACTTAGTCCTGCCAGTAACGTTATTCGGTAAACGTAGACTGGGCATGTATATATCATGCATGCCCTCGCACTAACTATGAATTTGAACCGATAAATTGCAGTTTTCCGAATACGATGAACAGATGGAAACCAACAAGTGATAATCTGCATATATTTTCTAAAAGTGACATGTTAAATTGGATGTGCTGATTGTGTTGTCAATGAATGTTGGATCATTCATGTAATGGTTACAGTTACGTTCATTCATACAATGCTTTGTTATGAAACTTTTGATGTATTTCGGAGTTGTTATTTTGTTTTTTGCTGTCATGGGCCACATGCGTGTTTTTTGTATGGTCACTTATACTGCTATCTGTAATTGTTTTCTGATTTTGAAATCTAGATTTTTTTTTGCTTATTGAAAGTGCCGGTCAACCTGTGACATGCAGCTTGTTTTTTCCTTTGCACCAAATCACTTATACAGCGTGTTTTCATGTACTTTTCAAGTGATTGAATAAACTCAAACTTAAAACTGGGAAAGGTTTGTCCAAGTCAAAATAAACTCGGTCGTAAGTCGGCGCACGTCGTTGTTTCATGTGTCTTCGTCTAAGTCACACTGCATTCGTCCGAATGTCCTATTAGGGATGTCAAGTTAGACCACCCCCACTCCCCCCCTCTTAATCACCATCGTTAGTCCAGGCCCATAGAAAACAAGATTCTCAATAGAAAACCAGAAACAGCGCGAACCACATGAAAAATGGACAGAGAGGGACTCAAGCAGTGCTCTCAAACACGTGGGCCACGGACGCCTCGACAGTATACCGACAGGCCAGTACAGGCACTGTGGATGACATTTTGTGCATTTTGCGCAATTTGCCACCCACAATGCAATACCTACACGCCCAACGCTCAGTTCTGCTAAGGTGCAGGCCCTCTAGTGAAGATTCGCGCTGGACTCAAAGAAGAAAGTGAACCAAGGACGTACTTCTCACGAGGGCCTGACTTGCGTTCTCGGCTTTCCGGGTCCCCAGTCATGGGTTCGACCCCGGCCGCGGCGATTGCATATTGATGTAGGCGAAATGCTAGGTGCTTCTGATGAAATGCTAGAAGCTCGTCTACTATGAGATGCCAGTAGATATTAAATAAATACAGGTGGTCGAAATCTCCACATCCTTTCACTACGACATCACTCATAATCATCTCGTGGTTTCGCAACCATATAAGAAAGGAAGGAGCAACCTATGAAAAGGAAAGTGATAGTTGTAATATTAAGGGACAAGAAGAGAGCAGAGTGTATCAGGGAACAAACGGGTGTTAAGGACATCCAAGTCGAAATCAGGAAAAATAAATGGTCATGGGCAGGGAACGTAGCGCGAAGGCAAGATGACCGCTGGTCATTGAGGATCACAGACTGGATTTTCAAAGAATGGTAAGTGTGTTAGGCGGAGACAGAACGTTAGGTGGGCAGATGAAATGAGGAACTTTGCGGGCATAAAATGGCAGCAGCAAGCACATGACCGAGTTGACGGGTGGAATATGGGAGAGGCCTTTGTCCTGCAGTGGGCGTAGTCAGGCTGCTGCTGCTGACGATAATGATGATGATGATGATTCCGATGTTCTAACTGACCATTTGTTGTCTGCCATTCTCATAACGTGCATTGAAATCATAAACTTTTATTAGGTGCCCCTTGATGTCTCGTCATGTCGTCGTCTCCAGTCTTTACAGTGTGTTATATAATAATGGTCCATCATAAAAAGATGTATACACAACAAAAATTGGGTAAGTCTAACTACTCGCTACCAGTTTCCATAAAAGAAAAAAACAACGGCTCACAACCCCCTGCCCTAAAAAAAAGCTGGTGACGTATACGTTAATTGGAGCTGTAACACCCTTCACTATACCGCGCATCTAGGGATCAAAGAAGAAGAAGAAAACTGCATGCATGCTTCGTCATTTCAACTACTCAATGTTGGCCAATCCCCCAGAGTGGGTACGCGCCACTGGTTTTGAACGACAAACAAACGAACAAGCACGCTTCGTTCCTCTTCTTCACGTTTTACGTTAGGAGCCGAAAGACAACTTCCCTGCATGCTTTGCTCCTCCTCGCTTTTGTCACTCTCTCTCCGCGAATCGCGAAGGAAGTTGCGTCATTTCCCCGTCTACTTCTTCAATGAATAAGACCTAAACCACGGAATCGTTTTCTAGAATCGTCATCCAGTGACGTTAATTATTAATTAATTAGCTGCGCAGAATTAATTGTTCGGTTTGTTTCATATTTGTAGAATTATTATTGCGCAGGAAGATTAACTATAGCGACGAAGTTCTCCGTCAACGTATCTTTTTCTTTACCAAAAAAAAAAAAAAATTGGGAACCTCATTCGTCCCACGAAACATACAATTTAAGTTTTATACTCAAGTCAAGCACTATCAAACCGGGGTCTCATGCATATGGACGCTTCGAGAATCGTAATGAGGAGAACATCCACCTAAATTAAATGTTCGCGTGTGTTTACCATTTCTTCCGAAACAATTGTCGGGAATGAAATAACTAGGCGGATGCAGCGATAAGTAAGCCATACAAAACGCTCATTATTCCGGCAAAACATTCATGTGAGCTTTATCTATCAAGGCTATCTGCCTGCAAGTACCCATTAGCTTTTGCCTCCTGTATCTGTAGAACTTGGTAATAAGATAATTAAACTTTGTCACCGATTAAGATAACATAATATTCGCCTTTGATGTAATCAATCGCGGTAATAAGATAATCAAGTCATGACAAAGATAAGCAATCAAGCTAGTGCACCAATAACCTATCAGGAAGTTTTTATTCGTAATATACTAAGTTCAATGAACGCAATTTCTGATACGCACTACCTTCTTGCAAACGTTCCACGTGGGCTTTGGACGAATAGGGAAGCGCGTTGGCTGCTTATTTTATAATGTCAAATCATGCGTTTTCGCTCGATGAAACCATCACATGATTATCAGGCATTGGGAGGCTCTGGATTAATTGTGACAATCAGTGGATTGGCGTAGACAGGTGGAGGGATGCTCGAGGTTTAACCCCCTCCCCTCTTTTTCACAGCTCTATGGCCAAGTTGAGCAGCCAGACTTCCCTCTCTCCTCTCTATCTTTCATCTCCGACATCCCCCTCCCATGCACAGGGTAGCAAACCGGCTTCCTATAGGCTGGTTAACGTCCCTGCCATTCTTTTCCTCCTATTTTTCTTGCTTCCAAACAGGAACCAGTACCAACTCGCACATACCACTGAAAGTTTGAAATAGCACTTGCGGTGTTCATAGCGGTGTTATACCCCCATGGTGTTATACCCCCATGATTACCCTTCATGGGGGTACAAGCATCCCCTCTCTAGTTTGTGAGATTATGGGGTAGAATATACCCTCCCTACTTTCTTAGGTGACTAGGGGGTGCACACCCTTTGCGCACCCCTATAGTAGTGTCTCTCTCTCTCTTTTTCATATCTATGACCAAGATCTATGACCAAGATCTAAGACCAACTCGCTCAACTGTCAGTACCTTTGTTAAGCGGTGCAACACCAGAACAAGCCATCGCACATGAGCTTCCCTCAGCTACGCTTTGAGCATCACGTGTCCACGGCGTCGCTTTCAGTTCAAGGACGGGACGGCAGAAAACAGATAATAAAAAAAGTGTGTGTGTGTGTGTGGGGGGGGGGGGGTGTTTGAAAGAAAGGGAACTAGCCGGCTTGCCCCGCGTGGCTCGTGGAATGCCGATCGGTGGTCACCAGATAGCGATGAAAAGGCGCCCAAAGTGTCTGCACCGCTCTCGCCCCAATATCGGGTATCGAGTCGCAGGCTGCGCGAATAAAAACTGGTGTGCCGCGACGAAAGAAAAAACAAAACGCAATAAAAAGAAATCAATTGCCGGAACCTGACACGTTATGATAGAGCGAATCGGCCAGGAAGAGAATGTAATAAAATAAACAAGCCCCGGAGGGATGGCAGGAGAGTACTAAATAAGGCTCTCGTTTCTGTGCTGGTCTCGTACGCACCTCCTGTCCCAGGATTGGATTACCAGCTGACGTCACGCCTATGTACAATTTCGCGAACAGATTTGTATATACGTTCGCGTTGCATTATGACATCACCTTTGGTGTATAATCTGTATACGACATCGCGTGTGATGTGATAGAATAGTATTATGTCAGATATCACAGTCAATGATGTCACGTGCCAATGTGACAGGATGGTACGATACCATTTATTTCTCTAAAGTAAGACAAAGCATAATTAACACCCCATAGATAAAGAAAAATAACAAAAAATCGGCTAGAAAAACATTAAAAAAACTGCAGGAAGAAGGAAAACAGATTAAGTTTACTTGCTGTTGGAGTGGGCTGTTTGAAAGACCCTAAAGGTGCAAGCAGATTAATAATAGTAATTGTTCGTGTTTAACGTCCGAAAACCACGATATGGTTTAGAGAGACGCCGTAGTGGAGGGCTCCGGAAATTTCGGCAACCTGGGGTTCTTTAGCGTGCCCTTATATCTAAGCACACGGGCCTACAGCATTTTCGCCTCCATTGAAAGTGTAGCCGCAGAGGCCGCGATTCAATTCATTCCTTTTTATTCCTTGGAATAAAGAAAAAAAACTTGGCCCATTTACACTCCTGCAACGGCAGTACAGATCAGTTACATTCCTGTAATTCTTCAAGGTAGAAAAAACATCTCGATAGGTTTTTCAAGTTCAGAAACGCCCCATAAAGATGACGTCATCCGATGCATTGAGAACTGCGAAATGACTTTTTTGTCATCCTTGTTCTTTTCGCGCTGTTATTTTCTTTGCTCTAAATATAAAACAACTAGCCCTCACCAAATTGGTACTAGTGCAAAAGAATGCAAAACACGTTGCCAAGTCGAGTGCTAGCTGAAATGACGACATAGCGTATTTCAATGCTGATAAAATTACTGTTCAAGAACACCAAGCAGTTTCGCCACATGTTTGTAGCGGTCGTGAATATGAAGAAAACCAAACACATAGTTAGTGGGGAACAAAACCCTCTAGATGTACTGGTATAACTTGGAACAGTGCACATTTAGGGCACCTTGTGTGTTTGTATCGCATTCTGAACACGGGGCTGCTCTGCTTGTCAGCACTCACGCTTGCCAAGCGCCGTCTTGCAAGTATAGAGGTGGAGAGGAGAAATTTCTGTATCGGTCTGCACGCAGGTATGCAATGTACCTTGTCGCAAAGGTTACTTACGTGTGTCAAGTACTAAACTGCTCGTCAGATAAAAACCACGCTGTGCAAAAAGTATTCGCCACTTTCGTGTAGTATCGTTGAGAACCAACCCACAGGTATAATTTGGTTTTCCCTTGAGTATCTGCTAAAGTAATGCAGTTTTTTGTACATTAACTTTGGCCTTGGTCTCTCCAGTACGAATTGGCAGTATGTTAACACTTTCACACCCACGCCTACCTTTGACTCTGGCTAAATAAAGGTGGCCGAATAAAATTAGATGAAACTTCGTTTACACCTTGTACAGTTTTGGAACAAAACTTGTAGCATGCAGCTGTTTTGTTTTCTTCGCGGGTTATCGTAAAAAATGTTTCCAATGCGCTATGTTGGCAGACATACTGCGTGCGTGAGCCGCTGGGCGTAGGAGCCAGTGTGGTAGTGCGTTATGATGGTGCCAGTAGTGCTTCTCTAGCCTCCAGCACCCAGGCCTCCGACCACCCTAGAAAAGAGCGAGGACATGGGTTTTCTTCGGCGCGAGTTGCGTCGGGTCTCGAGGAGGTGCCGCTGTGGCCGTGGTTACGTGGGCTTTCCTGCTTCGGCTGGCATCCCGGACTAATGCTTCCAAAAGTGCATTCTCTTTCTCTCTCAACGAAGGGGGAGGGCACACAGTTCACCGTGTACGACTGTGCGCTGCGCTGAACTGCAGACTTTCGCCGACAGAGTATCGGGCAATTAACGTGCAACAATGAATATTAGCAAGTACCATTTTCAATAAAGGGATACGGTGGGCAGAGCGTTCGATGGGCGCTCCTCGAATTGCTAATTATGTTTTTTCAACAAGGAATAGAAATTAATAATTCCACAAAAAAAGGAGTCATGCAATCGGTTTCGTAAAAATACTAAATGATTAATGATAAACTGATGTAACACTACTGGGCTCCACTAACTACTATAGGCAACATTAACTGTTAGTAGATATATTTTTCATTATTATGTTTCAAAAGTAAGCTTTTGCTTCTATTGAAACATAACAAATATAATAGTAATAATAGTACTGTTTAACTACGACATTACGATGCCTTACTTACTGTATTTTCTGCGATATCGAACATGTTGTATGAATATTCGTGCATAACTTGTCTCATATTAGAGTGTACTTCAATCTTCGTGAAAGTGAAATATCAAATTGAAAGTTGTTGCTGATTGGTCTGCAACTGACACAAGGATGTGTACAAATTGCGTTGATCTTCTGGAACGAATAATCTATCGCACAGCTGTTCCTGTACGTGCAAACTCGTGATATGTTCAGTTGAGATAAGGCAGTGTTTATTGAGGTTCCCTTTATTATACTCCGAAGAACCTCCGCTCATTCCGTATCGGCGGAGCGTTTAAGTTCGCCAAGTAGTTCCAGGATAAGACAGCAGCGAGGTTCTCGGCGGCTATTTGAGCTGAATAACGATGTGAAGTGGCCTTGGCACAACACTAGAGCTTTTCTAACTCAACGGCTTGATGACGCGGGTCGCTTGACGAAGCTTGACGACGTGGGTCACGGAGCTGCAAGGTAACAAATTCCGCTTACGTGAATGCCATATATGGCACTTTACGTGACCACGTATTAACATATACGTTTATATTGATACATAACAGCCGCTAAACACGGCTGCACGAAAGAGGAGGACGAAGTGAGTTTTCGTTTGATGCTCGGACTGGCGCCATCTTGCTCGTCGAGTTCTGTGCGTTGTAAATAGATTCTCAAAGAAGTTACTCGTAACAGTATATACGGCTACCATGTCACATATGGATATGAATAAAGCCATGCATGGCACGGCTGGTAGATATATGGCGTCAAAGGCAGCCAAGCCACGCGTGGCCACAGCTTGGGTTGTTGTGTTTAAATTTCGACCCGCTGAAAGAAAAAAAAAACAACAAAACAATTTAGTTATCTTTAAAGATCAACGCCGGTCATTTGTCAATGTCCAGTGATATTATAATCTGTATCAAACAGTAACTAAGCGGGTCTCACATTTTATTTTATTTATTTGTTTTTTATTTGTGGAATACTGCAGGCCAAAAAGACCCAAGCAGGAGGGGCACAAACACAAACACAAGATCAGTACATGAGTGACACAGCTTCACTAAAATACATCTCTGTAAAAGGGGAGCAGTAGAAGAGAAACAAAAGAGAAACAATATTAAAAATATTGACGCTTTTGACACCATATTGGCAAGTCGCATGCGTGGCGCCATTTTTGTCCATATATGACAAACAGTAGCCGCATATGTTCATACATAACGTTCATATATGGCCGCATATAATTTATATATAGATTGGGTGTGCGTTCCCTAGTTATGCCGTCAAATGTGTGGTACATTTTACTCTGTGTTTGTTACATCGGAGCCACCCTCGCCTATTAAGGCGACCTTTTAGCGCTGATATCGTACCGAATATTTCCGGTGTCGATCTGAATAATAAAAAAGGTAACAGCTGGCAGCACGCCACGTCCTTTGATGACACCGCCAGTTTAGCTCCTTGTGCCAACAACAAATTTATCGGGTTTACATTATGATGGTGTAGGTTGTGACGTCCCCATGGATGCTACCTGAAGTAGTTGACCATTTAAATTTTAACAAATCATTATCTGGGATATGTAGCGTCACCGATAGGGTTGACGGTAAATAGAATCACCCTATCGGTTACAAGAATGTTCATAGTACTTCACATTTGAAAACGGCACTGTTTAAACATGATTAATAAAAATTGTTGGGGCTTAACGTCCCGAAATCACGATATGACAATAGGGGACGCCATATAGTGGAAGGCTCCGGAAATTTGGACCCCCTGGAGTTTTTTTAACGTGCACCCAAATCTAAGCGCACGAACCTCAAGCATTTTAGCCCCCATAAAAATTGTGGCCACCTTGGCCAGGATTTTATCACGTGACCATCAGGTCAGCAACCAAAACTATAACCACTAGCCCACCACAGCGAGTTGTTTTAAGAAGGTAAAAAGCGAAATGTCAGTTTCTTGGGAGGAGCGCAACGAAAGTGTTTCAACAAATATGATCAGGCCGATAGCAGGAACAATCGACTTTTATGACGGGACGCTTTTCATTAAATTAGAAAGTGCCCCGCCGTGGTGGTCTAGTGGCTAAGGTACTCGTCTGCTGACCCGCAGGTCGCGGGTTCAAATCCCGGCTGCGGCGGCTGCATTTCCGATGGAGGCGGAAATGTTGTAGGCCCGTGTGCTCAGATTCGGGTGCACGTTAAAGAACACCAGGTGGTCAAAATTTCCGGAGCCCTCCACTACGGCGTCTCTCATAATCATATAGTGGTTTTGGGACGTTAAACCCCACATATCAATCAATCATCCTTAAATTAGAAAGTAGACGAATCCAGACGACGCTGTACAGGCTTGGTAATAGTGGTAAAAAAACAATAAAAAACCCATAGAGCTATCACAGTGCGGAAGACGTATACGTCAGCGCCGTGCTTACATTATTATGTTGTAGCATTGAAAATTACGTAACGCAAGACAGCGCACCAGCTTATCTGCAGCCTGCGTCATTTACTGGTATAGAACGAGTACTGGCAGCACCGGCCGACCCGTTGAAGTAAATGCATGTAATCATGGGTAATAAAAGGCGAATTTAACATATTGCTCCTACACTTCCAGCTATATATCGAGGGATTTTCGTTGTTTCGTAGAAGTGTGCAGAGTTACCCTGATTCATTGCACGTGAAGTCCATTTGTATATTAATATGTACTTTGATATAATATTATTTCTCTACGATCCTTTTATGTTATACCCAAACCATGACCCTTATTAGATAATGATTGATGATGATGAGGATGAAACGCACCTTTATTTGGAAAAAATAACGCCACCAGTTGATGTCCAGTTCCCGAGGTGATCCTTTGACGCTTGATTCGAATGCATAAATACGTGTGACATCCACGTCGTCTTGAAGCCGTGGTAGGGTGCACGTGACGTATTGCCAAGCAATATGGGAAAAATGTTCGTTCGTTCGTTCTTCTTTTTTTTTTCCTATTGCGTTCGAATACTTGGCGTGAAGCTTCACGTAGGGCGCAGTGATAAGAGGTACATGAACACACGTCACTGTGTAAAGCAAAGCGCTCCTCAACAACCACTGAAGCATGTCATGAGAAGTTACAGAAGATTTGTAGCTTTCTAGACACCTGTCATTGCTAACCGGAATAGAAAAATCGGAAGGGTGCTATAGTCTTACAGTAGCCTTGTATTAATATTCTTGTGTAAACTTCATTTAAATGCAGTGCGTCGAACTGCGATTTAGAATGCCTCATTCATGGGAACAAAAACTTCTCCTAAGAAACAACTTCATTTCTAGTAGGGTAGTGTGATTTCACGAAATTCTGAGTATATTCTTGCAAGTATGTCTGGGCCGCTTCGGTGCTTGAAAAGTTACGAGAACCTGGTACTTGTTTTGGGACGTTAAAACCCACAGCTCAATCAATCAGAACCTGGTACGTTGTCTTAATAATTATTGTTGAGGTGTAACGTCCAAAAAAAAGATAACACGAAGAACTCATAAGACGTGCCGTAGAATTCTCCAGAAATTTCAACATGAGTTTTTTCACGCGAATCTAAATAAAAAAAAAACACAGATCTCCAAAACCTTGCCGCCAAAACTTTTATCTCTAAAACCGAATGTCGCCTGGGATTCAATCTCGCGACATTCGGTTCGGCCTTCAAGTACAATAGCTACATGGCCTACCGCGGCTATTGTTATTTTGTCTTCTGGTGCTATATTAAAATGCAGTGTAGTCGTTACTCACCAGGAATGATGGCGACGACGTCAGAGTCGCATAGAAATAACGATGATTCATTGGCCTATCAAAGGGCGATCAGGTAACCGTAACACACCTATTTATACGATGTGCCGATTAATTTGAATAAACAGAGAAGGTTCCATCACGTCAGCTGTACCAGTATAAATGGCACGAAAGTTGAAGTCACGTCCGTATGATGCAATAACTATATACAGGGGGGTGCCGCCAGCAGTTTTTTGAGGCCTGAGTTTTTGCTGGATTGTCCTAAATTACCGGGTTTTGTCTTCTGGCAAAGGTACAGTGGGGATCTTCACTGTTCTATAAATGTAAACTGCCTATTTACTCAGACAGTTTTACTGATTACCGTCAGAGAGAGAAAGAGAGAGGTTAATTTAAATAACTGCATAGAGGTCGGCTTGAGCGATAATATGCTTTAGCTTGCTACACTACACCGGGAAAGGGGAGGAAGAGCAGTTCTGTTCTGTTCTGTTTTAACTGCTTTGCTGTGGAGAGGTTGAGGTGCCTATTGCCTCGGCTACTCCATATCAAGCAGTACTGAATAGATTACCGTTAGCATTTGCAAGTAAGCTGGGCCATTGCGGTAAGCTAGAGTGGGAGGCTACGTATTCCATAATAATAGTATGTGGGGTTTCACGCCCTGAAACTTAAGATGTAATAATGAGAGACGACGTAGTGGGGCGCTCCGACAATTTTGACCATGCGTTCTTCAGAGTGCACTGACATCGTACAGTACACGGGCCTCTACCACTTCATCGAAACGCGACCACCACCGTTGGAATCGAACCCGCGACCCTCAGGTCAGCAGCTGAGCCCCCTAGCCACTGATCCAGCGAGGCGGTGTTATGTAATCCAGCTACAGCAGCCAACTCAAGCTGAGCCATTCGATAGTATGTCATACCCGTAGGCAGATGCTGTCCCCATGGTTGGTGCCAGGATTTTCCTTGTTGGGGCGGTACACCTATGACCAGTGAGTTCTAGTGAAAAATGGGAGGAGGTGGTGAGATCACACCGCTTATCTTGGGTCAGCTTTCCAGTGCTCCTGTGGGGCGAAAATGGGGGGGGGGGGAGGAAGCTGGCGAGAATTTGGGGGCTCCTCCTCCTCCGCACACGCCACCCCTGGTGCAACCCCTGGCTACACCATGGGCAGCCCTTTGTTGCAGCGCAGATTGCTTCCGCGTTCAGCCAACGGCACTCACACGAACGTAAGTAAGCGCACAGAGGTACAATAGAATTTATTATACAGGCCAACAATATATCTTACAACAGCATGGTACGCGTGACACAGGCGTTCCGTTTGACTTCTCTTTCAGGGACTCTGTCGACATCTTTACAGACGCAGTCCCGGTTTCTCTCGAACGTTCATCTTCGCCATGTTACATCGAACAAGGAGCAAACGGCGAACGCGAAGCGAGAATTCTGCCCGCCGCACGTTGGATGAGGTTCGTTCTTTAATGAAGACATCAACCGGCACGACTGTTTATGCAAATAGGTAGTCTCACAAGCTTTGACTGCTCGGAAAGTATTTTTTATCACCTACGTATATCAACATCGTAATCAGGGCAGCCGATAATGAAAGGCTTACCCGCATCAGATAGCTCGTATCGGACGGGGTGAACACGCTTGTCCGAAATGGGGCGCACCCTGATAAGTGATAAGGCGCTCCGAAAACAAATACGGGCTTTTGCGATAGGTTACCCAATAATACGTACCACTGCAGTTGGAAATACCGAGGTGATAAACACGCATCTAAGCAGTAAACTTGCACAAAAACGACGTTAAAATGTCAAAATGTTGCATATTTGCCTCCACAAGATTATATAGTATATAAAAATGGGGGAAGATCAACTACATCTATCGAGTAATAGAAAATAAATAGAAACTGATTGTATAGTTAGCTCAACTTTGATTCTAACAGAGCTTGAATCCTGGCATACTTACAGTAATTTACTCCGCGCATGCATCTGAGTGGGTATTAGAAGAAAATTTCACAGTATTGTTTACTCCAGTGTTGTCTCGGTGACATAAAACTTTACATGTACGTGACTTTTAAGCACCACACTTTCTCAGTTTGTAAAATTGTTGCGTTTTAACTTGATAACAAACTCAACTTTTTTTAAGAGAGATAAATGACGTGCTAGAACATGTGCTAAAGAACTCGAGGAACTCGAGGCTTTATTTCTTAAAACATTGACTACCTTATAAACGTGCACTTTTGGAGAAGTAGCTGATATGTTATAGATGTTGTCTACATCCATAAAACAACTAGTTAAGCGAATAAAGAAAAGATAGGAGCAGGTTGAAAATCACGATAACGCCTTTCGTGTCAACAGCTTGAGCTCGAAGTATGACAAAAATAAAATATTGAGCAAAAAAATAGATATTAAAAAAAGATGACAATTTGTTTAGCGAAACGTGATAAGTTACAGCACGTCAACATATGTTGTTACAGTATGTCATAAATAAATAAAAAAAGTCGGGACAAGAACTGCCTGATGCGGGCAAGTGTTTACCGAGCTGCACCGGATACTCTTTCATAGACTATCAACAGAGAAACGTCTACATGTACAAAATGCAGAGTATAAACAGTGAATAATGCAAACTAGCGCTCGATCCAGCATGAAAAATATCGCAGCTGTGGATTAGCACATAAACGAAGATAGGAAGCGGCAATAGCATATTGCGGAACAATTTAACCAATAATGAAATGAGCTGTACCGAGTAGAAAAAAGGGTTCGAAGTATGAATTTTTTGAGCACAGGGTATATTAGACTTACGAATATTAACATCGCTTTCGCGTGATACACATCTTTACCAAATGCGCGGCACTAGCATTCCACATCACAGCAATGCAGGGAAGAGGCGTGAATGTACGGGGAGATGAGACGCTACACGAGACATTTCAGTCACTAAGCAATTATGTACCAAAATACAAAGCGCTAGTTTAAACGTAATCAAGCCGCTAACAAGTGTAGAAACACGAGCTTACGAAACTATAGGCGGAATCGAGGTTCATTAGAGTACGTAGCGGGAAGGCAACACCGACTCAGGAAGGAGGCTGTATCTGTACAACAGTGTTCACGTTTAAGAACCAGGCCTACTCTATTATTCATGATTTTTCAGCGATATATAATACATTATCCTTGGACATCTGGAAATAGGGAAGAAACTAAACCACGGAAATCACGTGGTCAGGTGGTGTTATATAGGAGTCTTTTTTTTTTTAGTAGACGGCGTCAGGTTTTTCTTTGATTGGTTTCGACAGCGTTTAATACTGGATGTTGTCGCAACTCACGAGTCAAAGAAGTAAGAAATGGACATTCAGATTACGCAAAGGATTGAGGAATTGAAAAGTGTGGCACAGTGCATTACATATATGTTACACATCTACGTATAATGTTCTCACTTTTCTGTTCCGACAGTCTGCAATCTCATTTGCACTTGAAAAGTGTGGCACAGTGCATTACATCTATGTTACACATCTACGTATAATGTTCTCACTTTCCTGTCCTGACAGTTTGCAATCTCATTTCACTAAAAAAAAAAACGGTTTTTCTTCGCATTAACTCACGAAAGCTACTCGCGTTGTATGCGAGGTAGACTCGAAATTCAAAAAGTTTGACTTCTCCTTCAAGCTGGAGTAATATTTACCGTTTTATTTGACTCCTTTTAGAGAGTTAGTAATCATACCAGAGGTGGAGTACTCTCGATTGATAGGGAGTAAAAAGACTCGGAGTGAACGATAACTCCACGAATGGAGCCAAATAAGCTGGCAAATGACTTACTCCTTCATAAAATAGTAACAAGAACTGTGTTTTTTGGAGTGTAGGTACTCTCTGGCCAATCTCTGTCAGTGTATTGTAGAGCAATACTAACTAGACTTTACTACCTGGTTTGACTGTAGGTGAGTATTCACGCTCGGTCCATTCTTACCACAAATTTGAGGCTACACTACGTGGTAGTCTATGTTACACAGGAGGAAGGTAATAGTAGAGATATATATTATAGCGAGAAAAGGCTTGCCCCATGAAACAGCACAATGTAGACCAGGTGTTCCCGCGATTGTGTCACATAGACTTCTGCGTGTGGTCTATATCTCTCAAAACATGTCAGCATTAGTGTGGTATCTGTTTTCACGAGCACTCACAGACACACCTCAAGCATTAAACACGTAGGGGCAAGGTTACAACAAAGATATCCTAATTAAAGGAATTAAGACAGACATGTTCTGTAAGTTTGTTTGTAAAGTGCATTAGGGAAATTTTCGTGTCCGAATGGATTAGTAGTTAAAAAATCAAACGCAGGGTCATTAAGATAACGTGAAACATTACGTAATGCAAACCAATCACATTCATTGGTCGATTTGTCTGTGCATCTGCCTTGCGGGAGAAGAGAGGTCAATTGATTAGTTAATGCGACAATTAACTAACTGCATCTTACAGGCCAGATTACTCATTATTCGAGGAATTCGCAGTTTATTTTTCAACCTTAACATTCCATCAAACGTGCTGGTCTGAATGTTCACCAGTGAGCAAAAACGGACCACGCACGGAAGCACGTGCTGAAACCGCCATCTAGTGGCGCGTCATTTGCTGTCAAAAGCACTGCTCTGACGGATTTAGTCAGAGTAATACTCTTGACAACAGATGGTTTGCCACCAGACGGCGCAGACGGCAAAAGTACAAAGGGAAATACTCTCTACACTTCTGCTCACTGGTGTACGTTTATTCGTGATTTGTTGTATCTACTATTTGTTGATCGTAGCGCATTTGTTTTTTACCAGACAGTGCTGAAATAATCAAATTATAATTAATTAATTAATTAATTAATTAATGTTCCCAGCCTATAGTGTAGCAGAAAATTCTGTGGGCCTAAAATTGTTGGTTTTAACATTGATATTGTAGAAGTCCTCTCTACACTAGATATGTGTACTTGAATGCCAAATTTTCAGAAGGTCCTTTGAGTGTGTGTGTGTGTGTGTGTGTGTGTGTGTGTGTGTGTGTGTGTGCGCTCATTGCTATGTGTGCTAATGTGAGCATATTCAATCAGCCTCATGCTTTAGCCTGTTGAAATGAACTGCCTTGTTAAGAGGTGTGGCGTGAACCGAATTAAAGCAGGAGGTTATCCGTGAGAGAGATGCGGGAACACCGGCGCTCTGTAAGCGTAAAGCGATGAAAAAATATAATAAAAGCAGCCAACGTATCGAGTTCGTAGGCGGCGTCGCGACGCTTGGCGCGCGCAGCCAGTCACGTGGCCGAAGGGGGAAGCTCGGGATGTCGTATGTGTAATATGACGGGCTGCCCGCCGCTTGACACCGAAAGCACGACAGAGTGTCACACGAAAAGAAAAAAAAAAGACACGCATGCAAGCAGACACGGCGGGTTCCTGGCGGTCATACGGTTTGCAGTTTTTTGCTGCATCGAAGGCCAGGCCACAACCTTCGCTTAGCTGTGCGCTGAATTAGTTGTTTTGTCTGTCCTCGCGTAGTCTCGTGAGAACGTTACCCGAGGAAAAATTTGGCATCGGTGAAACGGTTTAACCTGGGAACGTATATGCACGTCAAGTGAGGTAACGTGAACTCGACGGAAACGTCACGTTTGACGTCATACCGTCACCGAACAATTCGGTATAGTTGTGGTTCGAGGTCCGAAAACAGTGTTGTGATTATGAGGGACACCGTAGAGGGGAGGGCTGAGCAAATTTCGACCACCTACGGCTCTTCAACGTGCCACCAAATCTAAGCACGCTGGACTCAAGCATTTTCGCCCAATTTAAATCCAATTACCGCAGTCGGGATTCGATCCCATGACCTTCGGATGAACAGTCTAGCACCTCAGAACTTGACCACCGCGTCGGGTGTGCAACATGGCGTGGTGGTGCATAGGCCTCCCGCTTTCGCCAGTGCTATATAGTGGTAACCCACCTCACTGCTTGTCCGGTAACCTACGCCAATCAGATTCGTGGTTACCATTACATTACCAGCATGACCAACGGCTACAGCCAGGGTTGACTGACATCACTACTGACGTCAAACGTGACGTTCCGATTGACGTGACGTGACCCATAGATGTTGGGGGCCCAAATGATCTCCCGTTCGAGAGAACGTCGTCGTAACACTGCAGAAATTTGCGAAATGCGCTGACGGCAATAACAAGCCATTTGATTGATGTACTTAATACTATATTACCGGTAGCTGGACTTCGCCAGCTCTCGGATTTTTCTCTAGAACGAGTTATTCGAAATGCCATGAGAAGATAGTGCGCGACCGAAGTGACCAAGGTGCACATAGTGGACAGGTCTAGCTAATTTTGTGCGCAAATACGTATACGCTGTTATACACGAAAATCGCTTAGTTACTGATTTTTTTTGTAGCATATTGTTACAAGAACGAAGCCCGATACTGATATCTAGTCACGTGGTCATCGTTGCGGTTCATTGAATGCTGTCATGTTTCACAATGGTTGTTTGACCACGAACCACTACAGCGTAAATGTGTCATTTTCGGTCT
This sequence comes from Rhipicephalus annulatus, assembly GCA_013436015.1. NCBI lineage: Eukaryota > Metazoa > Arthropoda > Arachnida > Ixodida > Ixodidae > Rhipicephalus > Rhipicephalus annulatus. The sequence goes on along the minus strand of WOVY01011319.1, from coordinate 49,097 downwards.
TTTTATTTTCATAAACGAACGTCCTCTATTATTCTAGCATTTTGCTGAATTTTCGATTTTTTTGTACGATCTTGCATGTTGAAAATAAAAAGCAAAAAAAAAAACCATGGCGCATTTTGATATGCGTCAAGCGTGTTCGAAAAGATCACATTGGTGCATCACTCGAAAACCGAAGAGTGCCCATTGCAATTGAAAAGAAAATCACTTTATTGTGCGTAATATTGTCGACACATTTTCACAGTGACGTCGTTTTCAGTTTCTTCTGCTCAATTTGCAAATGTCGACTGTACTTGAAAAACTGTACTGTACTGAGAAAAAAATTGCCAGTTCAAAACTGAAACGAACTCTTCAATTATGAAACAATAGAACGCAGTAAGCGTTCGGTAAATTCACATTTGAGACTCGTTAAACAGTTAAAAAATATACATTTCCCCTCTCTCCTCTACTTCCAACGTTCTTATAGTCGAACAAGATTCTTCGATATGCCCGGGTTTAGATGTGACATTCGAGTTTTAACGCGTAAGCTTAGATAAACTTCTCTCATTAAATCCCTTGTCGCTGTGGGACCAACGTAACAAGACACACCACTGTTTTGAATCTGTAATGGCGTGACACATATATATCTCAAGTAAGATGGCTTCTTCAAACACAACAACTGGAGAGTGGCCCCCGCTAACGGATCCGACGTATTCACGAGAGCCGATCGAATATTCCTGCCAATAATAGCCACATAATCAGGGTGAGTATTTCCGTAATATATTTTGTCAACATTATTTCTCAGCGTCATGTTTTGGTAAAGCAGTGCTCTAAGGGCCACTCAAGTAGAACAGGCTTGTCCACCTGATTGTAAGGAATTCTCTGTAGGCTCTCAATGAATTCTGCCCGTTGAAAGTGTAGAACAACGCTCGTCACAGTTAAAAAAACCGCGGGGGGGGGGGGGGGAGGACAGAGCAATTATGCGCTAAGAGCTGCTTATTATTCGTCATTGACCTTTACCAATCGGCTCGTGCACATTACTAACAACACGGTCCCGGAAAACTACGAACCACTGAGCTAGGGCAGAACTTGTCTGGCAAGACAATGTCTTTGAGACTTATTTTTTTAACCTAATGATCTTTGCAATAAACCCCCGTTCTGTAGCTTTTGTAATTATGCCAGTACACCACTTTTGCTCTGAGAGGAAGCAAAAAAAAAAAACGCAGCAAAATGTGTCTAACTTTACGTTTCGTGGCTTGTAGCTGGCGTTCTCGGTCCGGCGTTATCAAAACACGTGTCCACTTCGGTATCCTGTGGTCACACACTTTTTGATTTCGCGCAAATGTAATTCGAAATGTTCACTACATTTCTTTCGACGCTCGATTGACCATTTTATTGAGTGTATGTTGAAAATTTAGTTTTTGCCCGGACCTCAAGTCAGGTTAGCCTTTATGCAGCTTGTCCTTGGAAAAAAATAAACCTGGCTTGACTTAATGCCGTACAGTCTTTGTAGTCACCATTTCACGTCAACGCAAACTCACCCTTTCTTATAAACATCAAATATGTGACTCTAAATAATTTGCAGTAGTTAACGTAGCCAGCTCCTAACGCTTTTCCAGAGCGTCCCTTCGATGTACTACTTTGCAGAGTTTGTACATCGATATTTCTTCAGCTACGTATGCTCTTATTAACGATGGCCCTGAAAAATACTGTCGCGAACAGGATTTGAAAGCACTGTCAGCCCAAGAGAGCTACAGTTCTTCCCAAAATGACAGAGGCCACAAAACTCTTGAGACAGTCACACCGCCATTTCACTTGGTTCCGCGTCACATGTCCCTAAGTAGGCATAGCGAGTGCGTTAGCCCTGTCTACAATCTCAGCTGCGTGAACATGATCATATGTTCAGGGCCAGCACAGTAGGGTAAGGTGAACTTATATAGTCCAGTCAAAACATTACAGAGAATTCTGTTGTACGTGTCTGCAGCACAGGGAATGAAGTTTTATGGGATAGCTGGTGCGTGAGTATTTAGAAAGGTTACCTTTATGACGATTCAAATTCTATTCGTGAAAGTTTACATACGGAGCTTTATTCTAAAATCGCAGCTTAGTTGGTTTGATGTTTTAGTTACTTTTATCGCAACCAGATGCACATTGTCTGAAGCGAAATTCAACAAGTACCACACTCATGTTATCCACAAGTCGACGGTGTAAATTTCGCTTTGATTACTGCTTCTTCTGTACCGAACGAATAATAGTAAAACAGCTTCTTCGGGGTCCCTACTCCAGGAAATGATGTGGCCATCCCCCTTAACTTGATTCTATGCCTCCCAATTCAAGGTTACCTCGACAAAAGTGACACTTGGAAACGAATTGTAGAGATGTAATGGTGAACGCTGCCATGTGCAGCGTACGTCCGCATCTTATCTCGCTAGAAGTCATTTAAAAACATCGTGGCAAACTATTTCGGACAAGAGTGTTATGACACCAACACTTTCGGCAAAGACTGTACATTCAATATCGTTTCCTTCTTCGTGACATTAGCGAGACAAGCAAGAGCCAGCGTGGATAACGACGATTTGACGTTATTTTTTTTTTTGCCACGTTTCCAAACGTGGTGCGTGTTTTTTTTCTTTACCGACCAAAAGTGCTCCTAGCCTGATAGATTCCTTTGGATCATAGTTTAAGACTCGAACGTAGCGAAGCTTTGCGAAATAAATCAATAACGGAGCACATTGACTCAAAGAAGCAGCGGGTTCGGGAGAACATGTGAAATATGACGTCATTCCAAAATTGGTCACGAGAACTCAGCGTGCCGTTCACATCTCGTCAAGCATACATCATTGCAAGTTCCACTGCACTCCCATTAAACAAGACAAGAACTCTGACCGTTTTCTTCTTCTAATACTTCATGTTTTGTCGTATTGCAGCCATAAAAAGCATGTAAATACATCGTCTCTATAAAATGTACCAAAAAATGTCTTAGTACGTGCATACAATGGCAAGCTAAAATCGTGTGGCGTCGAACCTTGTCGCGAATGTGAAGTTTCTCTGACCCACTAGTGTTGTAGTAAAGTGACATCGGCTCGTAGTATATATCTTTGTAACGCCTTCTTACGCACGTAAATCATATATCTCAGAATGAGTCCTTTCTTTTTAGTTAGGGTTCTGACATAGAAGAGAATAGAACTCTTGTTCTGACTTGGCTTCAGCATGTGACATCAAATTTACGAGGCTTGCTTTATGCATGATGTGTTCGTAGTAGGTTTCCATGCTGCCTATCAAGTTTCCCGTTTTTCTATTAGAGGGTCATCAGGTGGCTTTACGATCCAAAGAGTCCCAACACAAATGAGGCTAGTTGCACAGCAGTTCCTACGCTTAAATCAGAAAAATGCAATCCAATACAAGAAGGAAATTTTAAGAGAGCTGAATGATTGATGGGTTGGTATTTGGGCATAACTACCATCGTAAGCAGACTGTGTTATCTTTATGTTTTACCGTTTTCGTTGGGATGCTTACGATGATAGTAGTGTCCAAAAAGTAAGACAGCAATTTTCAAGCACTGGTTCTAATCAACACTCGCCAGCCTCCTCGGTCAATGCCTTCAGGCAGGACCACTGAGTTTTTGGAGTGATAAGGGAATCATAGGTGAGAACGGCGCAAAAACATGAGACACAAAAACGATGAAAACGGCACCCGTTCTTCCGTTTTCATTGTTTTTGTGTTTTATTTTGCACCGTTCTTAACTAAAAACCAACACCAACTCACTTAACTGTCAGTGCAACTGAATGATAATGGGAGTAATTGGTACAGCATCGGGAACTTGCAGTGCTAGATGCTCGACCAGGGCAAGCTGCGATTTCACTCCACACGTTATGTGGATATCCGCTTGCAGCAAAAAGTCCGTCGGATGTCAGACTACAGAGCTCAGTTTTGTTGGCTTTATAGCAGAACGGCCGTTGATTCAGGGTACAGTATCACAGCTCACCGACCGGATACAATGCCTTTGGGGGTGATCTGACATTTCAAAACGATCTCTATGCATCCAAACTGGATAAGTTATCTGCAATGTTTAGCTGTTATTGTCATCTGGCCGTAGCTGCGCATGTACCAGGAATGATGGAAATAACGGTTCCTCGTCACTTGGACGAGAGTAACAATAAGTGTTGGGCTTTTACGTTTCAGAACTACGATATGACTATGAGAGACGCCATTGTGGAGGGCTCCGGAAGTATCGACCTCCTGGGGTTATTTAACGTGCATCTAAATATAAGGCCAGAGGCCCTTAGCGGCTTACCGAAGTACGGCGGCTGGTATTCGATACCGTGGCTTTCGTGACAGCAGTCGGGGTCGACAACTTCTAGAGCACCATGACGAGTTCGGAGAAGAGAAAATAAAGAGTTCCGAAATCACTGATGAGTTTTTTATCTGGTTGTTTCGATCTTCAAAAGCAATCGTTTTTGCGAAGTCTATACACAAGTACACATAAAATGCTCGATAATAAGTCAGGAGACACCCAAAAGAAGTGCGTGAAAATCCTTATAGCTGCCATTGTCATGTGTCCATCTCGATACGTTTCTGTGCATGAACCACTGGGAACGACCCACCTAATCTGTCCTGATTCACTCGACAGCCCTGTTTGAAACATCACCGTGCACTTTGAATCATCCATGACGATGCGAAGCTTGAACTTTAAGCATTCAATAGTGAAGGTGTACGAGAGCCATGAACATTATTACAAGGAATAGATGAGAAGTTGTCAAAAAAGTTTCCTTAAAACCAAAGCTATGACAAGGTGGCATATATTCCTCAGGACTCTAAAGAAGACAAGCTACTTTGCCCAAACGTGTGGCTCCCAGGAGGCTTGCTGGTTAACAGCATCTCGCATTCTATTCCGGAACCTCACTGTTTGCGAAGTGGAGGTGGTGGGCATTGCTGTCGCTCTCGCTACCTGCTCGTTTCATGCTCTGCTTTGCACGTCAGACACCGCAACGAGTCTATACCAACTGGCGCGAATGACTGGTCTTCTACAGCGTACAAGCCATGAGCGTACAAGCCGTGAGCTTGTTTGACGCAGACTCTCGAGATGCCTCATGCCAGTTATCAGGGATTGAACACACAGGGTTGCGTAACTGAGTGAGCGTCGAAACATAAGGATAAACCTCTTCAAACAACGTAATTATATATTAGCATTTTAGTGATTCATCACCATCTTTGAACATATGGGAAATTTTCGGGAATTAGGTTAAAAAAAGCTGTTTAGATTTACGAGTGATTTGTGAAATGCAGCTTTGCTCAAAAACGTGATCGAACAGGACAAGTGTATTGAAGTTTTACTGCTACATAGCTGAGGATTTTCCGACTATTGTTTTTTGTTCACGTGCCGGGATGTAGGCTTAGCCAGGAAACAGTTACGTCTGTTTCCTTTTGCCTGATCTTGGTGCCATGTAACTGTTTTAGACAGATGTCAAATGAAGAGCATTATATTCTATATTATTATAGAGAGGTCGTTTGGATTTATGCCGCTGTCCTAGTTTACTATATCATTTTTTCTTATATTCCTTTCTACAACGCACGCTCACTCACGTGGCTTCTATAGCGGAATGAACGGCCTCTGCAGCGTCCACTGAGTGCGGCCAACAAAACTAGAGCTCTGTAGACTTTTGAGGTTCACAGCCGGTCTCAGCGACACTTTCATACATTTTTTTTGCTTCCGAATTCCTTGGCGCGTAGTGTTATGGTCTCTTCATCCTCGCCGTCTTGCTGTGTTGCTTCAATCCCGTTAGGCATCGTCGTCGTCAGGGGTGGAGGTTGGCGTGCGCGGGGGACTGCGGGAGTTCCTCTCAGGGCCTGGTCCTAGCCTTGAGGGCCGCAGCGCCCCGACGCGTTGATTCGTGGGCTTTCTTGACGATGGCCAGCTTGGAGTTGTGGTCGTGAGCGGGCAGGTCAACGTAGGGCGGGTCCCGGGTGCCGTGTATCATGAGCGTCCACTCCTTAAGGAAGCCCCGGGCTTCACCCTCGTCCGAGGAGTCCTTGCCTCCGGTTCCTCGGTCCATGTGAGCCTCGAGTGTCCAGCGACCACGCGGGTTCTCGCCCCAGGTGTGCGTGGTCATGAAGGGCCACTTGGTGAAACCGTCATGGCTATCGTCATCGTTTGGTCGACGACTCAGGATCATGGACCTGTGTTGGGCACAATGTGAGTGATCAGCGAGGGTGTGTTCCAATACTGGAATACATTGGAGACAACCTATACGTTGACCGTTTTGGTGACAGCTTAGAAGGGTGGGGGTGGGGAGAGGTGCGCAGTTGGGGATTCATTAGCAAACGTAACAGCAGAGACACGCGGGACAGAGAAAAAGACAACATGCTGAATCGCCTCTTTCATGTCTTCATGTCTCTCCCTCTCTGTTCGTTTGCGGTTACTTGTCCTAGTTTGATCACAACCTTGGAGGCATCGATAATATAACACATCTGGAAAATGCAACATGAAGTGTTACAGTACGAGAAAGAGTAAGAATTAGTATATATAGCTTCCGCCGAAAGCTTAAGGTAGGCGAGCTTATTAAAGAATGCCTCGAGCTTGGGTCATGCACTGGACATACGCGACCAATGGTACCTTATCCTCGAAGTCAAGAATCTACTTAGGCTTTTTCCCAAAGCCCGTTGTTTCAGTGCTGAATGACCTTTTGGAACAAGATAGTAGAGTTAGGAAAGGGCAAGTACAGAAACCACCTGGTCTAGTGGCTAAGGCACTCGGCTGTAGACCCGTAGGTCGCGGGATCAAGGTCCGGCTGCAGCGGCCGCATTTTAGATGGTGGCTTGAGGCCCATGTGCTTGAATTTAGGTGTAGGTTACAGAACCGTAGATGGTCAAAATTTCCAGAGCCCTCCAATACAGCGTCTCTCATGATCATATGGTGGTTTTGGGACGTCAAACCCCAACGATTATTATATTATCTTGTCTATGAGTCTTGACTTGCCACGTGTGCGACTCACGCGAACTCTCTTTGAGAGTTATCATATACTTTCGTCGGGAAGTAGTGGTATTCAAAGGAGAGTTATCACGTCCCTTTAAATGTAGTCATGTAAGTCTCAAGTCAGAGCCACCGGAATGAGTAACGCCTGCTCTTTTTTTAGGATGTACCATAAGAGATAAACGTAGATTTTAGCAGTGCCTTTAGGAAAAGTTCGCAGTTGCTGCTCGAATGACGCTGCCGCCCACCCCTTCCTCTAGGTTCCCTTCACGTTCATTGCGAGAGACGGGCGGGTCGTTTTTTTTTCTGCATGAGGACTGATCGACGGCAGGACTCCCTCAAAGGGTGGCGTTATCACATGCGCCCTTTGTGTGACGGAGATGGCCGGCTCATTGATTTTGTTTGAACCGTGTTGATCGTCAGCGCTTGTGCACTTTTACTCGCGGGTAGAACATACGATGCGCGGGGTGATGTTATCGATTCGGACTTAGAACGAGACATGCCTCTGACTAGTAAAAGGCCTTCGAGAGTGTCCGTATAATCGCTATCGCAATGAAATCAAGTAAGTCAACGATCGCATGCGCAGTGGTCACACTGACGACAATGTGCGAATGGCCAAAAAGTCCTTACCGAGTTCCCGACGGGGACACCATAAATAGCTTGACGTCGCCGCGTCGCGTGGCGTTCAGTGTGATGACGGCCTGGACGTGTTCCACGTAGTTGACCTCGGTGTCCGTGCCAGCACACGAATCCGTGTCCAGGTAGATTTTCAGGCTTTCGTTGGCTCGGAACTCGCTGCGCCGTAGCGAAAACAGCGTGTCACGATGTGAGTCGGTGTACCAGGCTCCGCATTTGAACGTTCCCCCTTCCAAATTTAAAGAACGCATGGAAATTAGTGTACACATCATCGCCTTATGTACGTCCTATGCAGACCAAGCAAGGTGACCAAAGCGTTTTGTTACCAAGGTGCAGATGCTATCGTGTCTGTACTTTGTCCGCACGAAGTGCAGTTTTCCATTGGCTCGAGGCTTAAGTCTCATCGATGACATTGCTCTCGCAAGGAGTCACCGCTAGTCACTTTCTGTCAGTCAAAATCTCAGTGGCTCTGAAAGCACAAACATTTCGTACCGCAGAAAGCACCGACACAAAATTACACAACAGACGACATACTACCACTCGTATGTCGTCTCGTGTCTTATTTTGTGTCTGTGTTTCCCGCGCTACATTGAGTTTCGTTAGGAAGGCCATGAAGGCTTCTTGTCCCTGCGTGAATTCACGGGCAGCAACAGTGGCTCGTTCATGAAAGACAGACGTATATGTATGAGTGACTGTAATTTGACGCAATATTGTTTTTTATTACCGTTATTTTACCTAATTTAGCACTTCATTATTACGTGGAACACGCATTGCCGATTCAACCATTTACCACCAAATGAAGAGACTGACATTTGAGTCTCTATGTGACTACCGTGCACCACTATCACTCGCTAACATAGAATTGCACCAGTAAAATATAAAGCTTAGCCTATTGGACAAACAAAGGTGACCAAACAATACGCAGTTTAACGTAAACTAGTGTATATGCAATTGTTCTTCGAGAGAAAGCATCATTGATAAAAAATGATTCCAAGTGTCTCACACTATCGCTGTATAGAAGGAAAGAGCATCTGTGATAATGAAAAAGTTGGAATGTGATAGCTTGTCTCGTCTGGCGTTGCATGCCCCCTAAGCCTAGCACACTGCTCCTTAGGCCTTAGGCCTAGGACAGGGCATATTGTATCTAGGCCCTGTCCACATTACTTCATATCAGTCAGAGTCGAGTCACACGAATGCTACAAACAAAATGAGCGCGCTATATTTGCACCACGAGCTACGCTAGAGAGGCCACGTGATACCTTTCGCACCGCGTCGCGCTCTCGCCGTGATTTTATTGGCAAGGCCGCCGTCCTTTAGACTTGACTTGGTGCGCAACCATTAGGAAAGAGCACCGCTAGGATAAACAGACTATAGTCTGCAAGGAACTGCGCTCTTTCCTGTCTCCCTCATTCTTTCCGTCTTGTTCCGCATGAAGTCGAGCCTACAAGTATGAATAAACTAGTCTGCAAAGAAGTATTGTTGCCTTCCCACGAGAGAGTCATGTTGTAGTCTTAATACATTGTGGCTCAAAGTTCGTGTAAGTTACAATGTTTCGAAGTACTGCGTACCTGTTCTTGACGTACGATCCGGCCTCACAGTGGAAACGTGCGGGCACCGTCTTCCAGATCTTGGCCAGCGCCACCATGGCGCCGGCGTCCAGCACGCCGAAGCCAAACAGGTGGTTGAACTCGAGCCCGACGCCGTTCATCTTCCAGTGGAATCTGTTCTTGCTGTCGTACAGTGAGTTGCGCTTAGACGTCAGCACGGTCAGGTGTTGAATGTCCCGCCATGTGAGTTCGGGGCTACGAAAGGGGGAGAGGGGCAACGTTTTTGGTCTTACCATCATCGATACCTACTTCATCGCAAAAACTCTTCTAAGTGAGAGAGTGCCAAAGTGAAAAAGTCACAGCCCCACCGTAAGGGCGAAGCAGTGAATACGGCAGCGTTGAAGTGGCATGTCATACGAAGAAAGGCTATAGCTGCTCACCCTTTAAAATCGTGAACACAATTGCTGCAGTGAGTGAAGTGATCTCCGTGTGGTCTGCATCTCGAACGCAAACTAGGCGGTGTAATCGCAACACGTACAAACCTAACCCCCGAAAAATAATCGTGCAAGCACGGGTGACCACTCCCTGTATATAGGTCATAGTATTGGGGGTGGGGGTGCGTCTCAACTCTAACGCAAGACGCGTGGGACAATGACCTTTAAAGCGCTCCCTCTGCGCCATCCCGATGGCGATAGTGAACGAGCCTGCCACGCTGAAACAGCCCAGACCGCAGCGTACCGCCAGCTGTAACTGGTGTAATATGATTAACTCGTCTTGAAAAAAAAAATTCTTCTGAAGGAAGTTTCTGTGGGTTTTTTATGTGCAGGGGGTTTCAGAAACAAGTTCGCAATTCTCAGAAATAAAGAATATAAATATTCGTCTGATGCCTTCACAATTACATCATCTGTATCAGCACGCATCTTAAGCTGACTAAATGTATCGTTAGGTACAATAATTAAGAAAGTTTCACTAACTTTTAATTAGTGCAGTTGAGCGCTTATGTCAACTAGGAGAATTGAAGTACTTCACGCAAAGAAACCACCGAAGCTGAAGCTTTGAGATGTTGAAAAAGCGGTTGATTTGGCCGATGGTCGTAGACGATGTCACTGGAGATAAGAGCCAGAATAGATTTTCCAAAACTTGCGAAGATCAGCGACTCGTAAACAGTACTAGCTGTATGAGAGCAAATACGCTTTGTCTGGATGCCGTCATCATTCATTATTCACAGACAGCAAGTAAGTAGGCGAATATATTTTTTCGCACACACAGAAAAAAGTATACGATGCGCGGGACGATCTTATCGCACACGGACTTTATTCCGAACCTCACGGCAACGGCAAAACAAGTGCCTGGAGTACGCATGTAATCGTTATTGCAAGAAGAAAACGGGCTCAGATGGCTCACTTTGCTTCCAGTGCGAGGGCGAATACGCCGGCGGCTTCGGGTGCAGCCGCTGATGTCCCCGAATGCGTCTTGGTGCACTTGCCGTACAGGTCAGTCGTGGCCTGCGAAACAGCAAAAAATACCTTAAAAGGAGGTCTTATTCTTCCATTGACTCGAAATGTGCACATACTTCAACAAGCTGCTCATATTAGGATTTGATACTTTTGACAGATCGGCAGTCATCAGGATGTGACGGGAAAGCGTACGTGAAAGCCACAGCTCCACATTCAACGTTCAGAGTGATCTGCGTGGACGAAACAGAAACTCAAAGTGTGCCCTATGCACTTGTCCAAGGTTACTCGCCGGTTAAAGCCACCTGCTTTGTCTTCTCAGGCGATTCCTTGTTTCCCTCCTCTACGCGAATATCTTCTTCAGCCGATGCGGTTTCGCATGACCTCGGGGACCGGATGCACTGGAAACTTTCTGCACCTCGCGTGCGTCTGGGGACAGCCCACACATGAAAGCGGGACGACGCCATGTGAAGACGTCATACCGTTATCTGACGCCACTACAAGTACGTCAATCTTGGTAATATGTGTCGCCATGAGGACAGTATAACACGACGATCTTTCGCATCATTGGTGCTGATGCCGAGAGAGAGAGAAGAAACTTTATTGAAGTGTCCCTGCTGGGGTCCAAAGTTGCGGGAGGCCCGGAGACGGGCCCCTCTGTAATCCCCTTCCTCAGGCGGCGGCCAGGCTTTGAAGGCTGGCGGCGTCTTCGGCCAGCTGGACAGCCCTGAGCTGGTCCTCCTTCGAGGTCATCGCTTTTCGTGCTTGACAAGGCATCTAAGGCCTCAAAACAACACTCACTCCCACGGTAAGGCAAAAGGAGGACTTTTCCCTTACCTCACTGGCGCAGGGGAAGGAGCAGTGCGCGAGTGTTGCTGCCCATACAACAGAGTAACGCAGCAGTTGACGCGAAAGGAAACAAGTAACGCGTGTTGCCAGTCATTGATTGATATGTGGGGTTTAACGTCCCAAAACCACTCTATGATTATGAGAGACGCCGTAGTGGAGGGCTCCGGAAATTTAGACCACCTGGGGTTCTTTAACGTGCACCCAAATCTGAGCACACGGGCCTACAACATTTCCGCCTCCATCGGAAATGCAGCCGCCGCAGCCGGGATTCGAACCCGCGCCCTGCGGGTCAGCAGCCGAGTGCCTTAGCCACTAGACCAGCGCGGCGGGGCAGTGTTGCCAGTCATGTACGAAAGACAGGCGCGCACGTACCACTCCCGTGTGCGGGTCCTTGGCGCCGTTGCTGAAGGTGGAGGCCAGGGTGGAGGAGCAGGACTCGTCGTAGTGCGCGTTCTCGCCGTCGTTGATGGCCGAGTTGATGGACACGGTCCACATGGAGGCCGCGTAGCCGTCGCAGTTGCAGTCGTCGTCTTCGCCGCCGTCGCCAGACGCCCACACGTAGATGTTTCCCAGGCCGCGACGACCCTGCAAGTGCGCGCGTAAACAGCAATGTTTTTTGCCCCCGTCGTGACCCGTGAAGTGGTTTTTTCAAGAATTTCGTGCGTCACATGTACCTCCGAGATTGGCAACCACGCAAAGCATTGCTATGATGACGGTAAGTTATGCATGGAACTTTGAAAGGAACCGTAAGCTGAAACAACGAATTGGTTTACGTTCATCTAATGTCTAATGTCGTTAGATTTATTATCATAAGTTTATTAACAGAGAAGAATATGATAATCAAAAGTTCACTTTTTTAGCATAATACACCAATACACTCCCTACTTCACGAAGCATGCGCCAAACAGCATAGCAACAAGTTTTCCCGAGTTTACCTCATTGACTCCTCGGACGATTGCCCGCATGGTGGCGTTGCGGGGTCCGTCGACAGTCTTCCCGTCATCCGTGGGTCCCCAGGAAGCGCTGTAGATGTCAATCAAGTTTGGCTCGTGGCCCATCGAGTTGGCCTCGATCAGATCCGTCATGTATGGCTGGTCCAACATGCGGATGCCTGGGGACATGCACAACCACGTTACATGCACTCAGCACTTTCATAGAGAAAAAAAAAAGGGGCCTCAAACAACAACGTTACATCGACTTCTTAGACTTGGCGTTGAGGCAGTGTCTGCGTTCACACTCAGCTAAGTTTGCCGCAACATACTCTCACACTAAGGGAGCTTGTAAAGTACTCACCACTTTCGCTGGACTTGTACCATACAGTTTTCGTTCCAATTCATACTGCGATAGTTATCCCTACCGCTACTATAACGAGGCATATCTGTTCCGCTTGACAAACGCCATGAGATGTCCCCACTACCCCAAGATTACGCACTGACAGGCATGCATGGCCAGTGGCAATCAAGCCGGTGGCTCAAGTAAGCGTGTTGGCACTTGTCCGCGAATTTAAAATTCTGGTCTCACTAAGAGAACACTCTCTCATATCTATTTAAAGATGAATGACTAAAGCCAATAGTACTTGTAGAGACTCTGGTGCAATAAATAAAAAATAAACATAACTATTTAAGAAGCACCGATTGGTTGATGAAATTATGACTGAAATAATGAAATGAATGATTGAAAGGCTATACCAACAAAGTTGTGTATAAGCGAAAAACTTTCATGGTAAACTCAGCCACGTGTAGGTTGGAGAGCAAACATATAAAGGATACATTTCTCTGAATCATAGCAAACTCAGGCTAGCCCTAGGAAACACCAAAAGTCCTTCGCTTACTTTCAGGGAGCCTCCACGCGGCCCTCACACACTTGAACGTCTCGCGCCTTTAGCACGGTCCCAAGAAATTAGAGTGTACTGTATACAGCAAACGACACCGTTCTTATTCCGCACCAGAGAGGGGGGGGGGGGTTGTCGAAAACAGAGGAGTGTGTCCTACATTGCACACTAGAACATTACGACTAAAGAATAAATGGAAAGGGTTAGTAATGTGGCTAGAGGGTAGATGCCGGCGGTCTGGACCTGCAAGCTGAACCCTAGATTAACCCCTGTGCCGCCTTTCATCCCCCAACAAGGCTAGGAGGCGACACTGCTCGGCAGCTTACAGAGCTAAAGGAGCAGCAAACTCTGGTATAGAGCGGGCTCGGTTGGCGGCTTGGACCAATGACGTCCCGGACTAGGGCCGTCAACCCTCCTGGCGGGGATAAGGAGTGTCTAAGATCACTTGCTTCAATGAATATTTCTGCTGCTGCTGCTGCCAACTGTGTTCACTAGTCTCTAGTGCAACCGCCTTTGTCTCGCCGTCTGATGCAAATAATAATAAAAAAGAGGCAAGAAGAGCAAGCATACCCGCCACCTTGGAATCGTAGGCGACGCCAACGCCGCACACACCGTTGTCTCTCTTGGCAGAGACTTCGCCGGCGCACCGTGTGCCATGACTGCGATGAAAAGAGAGAGCGAAAAAAAGAAAGGAAAAGGTGAAGAAGCGGCCAGAAAAATCGAGCAAGCATTGAGCTCTGCTGAGTTTATCCAATGGTTTAAATGTATCCGCTTTCTTAACCAACAACAACAACAACAACAACAACAACAACAACAACAACAACAACAACAACAACAACAACAACAACAACAACAACAACAACAACAACAACAACAACAACAACAACAACAACAACAACAACAACAACAACAACAACAACAATAATAATAATAATAATAATAATAGAAATTTTACGTCCAAAAACCACCATACTATTATGAGAAATGCCGTAGCGGAGGGCTCCAAAAGTTTTGACTATCATGGCGTTGTTTAACGTGCATTGGTATAGGACAGTACACGGGCCTATACCGTGTTTAACCAAGCAAGACTATGGTAAAAATGAAAGCAGTGCTCATGATTGCCACAAGATCCAGCAAGGCGATCCCTAAGTATACATCAGGGTGACCCTAATGTAATCACGATCTTGAAATAAGAAGATTACGCAAGTGTCAAATGGTCACGTTTGATTACGATCGGGCCTTATATAGATCGAAGTTCTTTATCATGACTGACTCCTTCACGCAAACTCTAAAAGGCAGCGAACCACAGCTGATAAATCTGATTTCGGTGAGCCTTAATCGAGATTTGCAATGCACCGTGGGACACTATTGTTGCACCAGGATAACAAGGTGACGTGGATGAAACACTGTTCTAGAAGCAAAAAAATTACACCAGTGTGATCAGGTGGTCCTGGTGTAACCCTGGTCCTGAAATAAGATTACATCAGCAAAAGAAAATAATCCTGATGCAATGTTGTTTAAAGTTAATAAATGCACCCAGTCTAATATTTTTCATTATGATACATTAAACTGCCTATTTTGATTTTACTCTAAGAGCCATGTTGCCTTTGCAATTATGGTTATGAAATAATCTTATGCGTTGACAAAATCAAGTGTGTAGATTACGACGATTCATGTTTTATCATATCATGTATTTGTTATTTAGGATACTTGATTATGGTTTTGAGTTCCTGACCAAAATTCTGTCACAAGGCTTGCTGACATTTAGACAAATAAATAAATAAATAAATAAATAAATAAATAAATAAATAAATAAATAAATAAATAAATAAACAAACAAATAAATAAATAAATAAATAAATAAATAAATGAATGAATAAATACAGTGTACGATGTACTTAGTGTGCCTAGCGCAGTCACAGCAATAATACTGTGAAAGCTATCTGGCTGTCGCAAGTTAAGTCGACATTCTTGAGCTAACTAAAATTTAAAATAAAACTAGGTCAACGCTTGAGTTGTGCTGCCGCAAACGACACCGGCACTCCAATGTAAGATTATGAACTGGCGTCGCTTACGATGATAGGAACGTTCTCCACTAGTTCCTAAAACATGAAATGCAGTGTAGCTTACGTGCAAGCTGCTTCTCATTGTAAAAAAAAGCAAAAACTTCAGCAATGCAGGATGTTTAACAAAATTCGTTTGGTCCTTATTAAAAACTTCAAGGGGAGAACATCCACAAAGAACGGCGCACGCAGTGTTCCATAGCAAAATTCCTAGCTCAGGTCATCTCCTCACGCTCCTCTTCCGTCCGTTTCATCTTTCGCTTTAACGTAGACTGTGGAGCCAAAGTCAAGAGGTGACATAAAAAGTGACATGAATTCCTGTCTATGCAACCTCGACAGCGCATTGCGCTTTCCATCAGTTGGCTCTGAACCTTATAGTCATGTAATGTCAAGACAATCCAGATTGAGATCCAATCGCCAGTCCTGCACAAACTAATGCTCGGGGTAGTGAACTTTCTTTTTTGGCACCTGTCCGTATAAAACGGCTGGTACTGATTTCTTGAATTTAATGTACGATAATTACGACGTCATCACGAGACACGCAGTAGTAGAGGGCAACGGAAATTTCAACTAGCCAGTGTGCACCAGCACCGTGCAGCACATGGACCTCCGGCGTTTCGCCTGCATTGAAACACGTCCGCGACGTCTTGGAGCAAACCGACGACGTTCGGGTGAGCAGTCGAGTACAGCGGCGGCGAGCGAAACGAACCAATGCAGTCTTCCGATGCGTACCTAAACCGCAGATCAGCTCTTGTTCAGTTCAATCATAATACAGAATCGTTACCCCCTCCTTCAATCCTAAAGTTAGAAATTGTTAGAGTTAGAGTTGTCTTGTTTATGTTATTATGTACACTTTAGTAATTTGCCTGCGTTGGTGCCCCTTTTGACACTATTGCGATTATAGGTTTTATTGTCGTTGGGCCCGAAGATAGCATGCTAAAAATGCTTGTAGTAGTACTGTACAACATCTTGTGCTCTGGAGTGTTAGTTTCTTTTTTATGTAACAGAAAGCCTGCATCACTACATACATTTTCTTTTTGGACCCAGGACAAACCATTGTCTACGAGTTCAAGCAGTCTGATGATCCTTTGTATTGTATGATTCAACAAATAAAAAAAAAGCACGACCGCTTTGTACTTTGTCAATTTATACGAATCGTAGGATGCTGTGTTGCGCAATTTTTAATATTAAAGCTGTCAAAAGGAAAACAACAACAACAACAAACAACCTTGATTGACGATCCCTCCTTCATGGTAGAAAAGTAAAAAAGA